>SJYO01048061.1:60899417-61499417 GCA_006410555.1 Capra ibex | reverse complement strand
ATATTGAGTTGTAGTTTTTTACTTGATGATTGACTTTTGACCCGTCTCTTGGACTTGAAAAAGAAAAAAAAAAAGTTTCTTCTGTGTACTCTTTACGAGTTGTAATGGTCAGTAGTCCCTTTACGTTTCATTTTAGTGTTACTCGATAGCGGAGTGCGGACAATCTTACCAATAATGGTTGTTCTGTTCACAACCACTCCTACGCCTCTTTTTCCGCCGGATCTTTTGAGAACCACTTTTTTTATTTTTTCTTTTCTTTTGAGAACCACTCTTACATTTAACCATGTCAGTGATACCTTTCCTTATACCTCCAAAGAGTATTTTGTCTCGATGGTATACTAGGTCGTCAAGGTGGAGACCCACAATGAGACTGTTTGTCGCTAAACGTTTCTATATACATGGGGATATAAGTTACGTCACGATAAATATTATCCGTTCTATACCTTTGTTCAATTTACAGATAGTTATCTATTTACCTAATTCCTTCCCCACGTATATAAGTTAACCTTATACTCAGTATTTTTTTCTTACCTTAGAACGGTAAATACTGTTGTACCCACCTGGACCCCCCATAATAGCAGTCACTTCATTCAGTCTGTTTCTTTCTGTTTACGACGTACTAAAGTAAATGTAAACCTTAGATTTGTAGTTTTGTTTACTTGTCTATATTTTCTCTTCTGAGTTGTCTATGTCTCTTGTTTTGTCCATGAATGGTCTCCCCTCCCCCAACTCCCTTCTCACTTTGTCAACTCCTTCTAATTCTTCATGTTGGAAGGTGAATGTTTGTTCTTTCCTTGTTCACTTGGAGCCCCTCCTTTACAGGTCGCACCCTTTATATTGATCAATATAAGATTATGGAAACAGACAACTGTCTACCATTAATCTGTCTGGTACCACTAGTATGACATTACGTGTCTTTATGTCTTAGTGATAGAACAGGTGGTCCTTAGACGTACTACTATATCCGGTCAATATGGAGTCAAAATTTTTTGAGATTTGTGACCCTTCTTTCTGTATTTTTACGATTATTACTGCCCATAGAGACCCCATCCATAGAAACCGCCAAAAATTAAAAATGGAATCCAAAAATACAAACCGATCAAAATGCAGTTGTACGCAACAGATATTTTAACCTTTGTTTTGTTTTTGTTTAGGTGATTTTTATTTTTATTATTTTGTACCGTCGTTTATCTGAAATAATAAAAGACATCCGAATTTAATGAAGCATTATTTTAAATTACATAAAAATTTAAAGCACCAAATTTTCTTCGTAGGACATCTTTAAGTCCGTCAATCTTCCTTGATAAGGTTATCCAGGTTAAAAGAATAATAACTCGGACCTGATATGTTCCGAACTAATAAAAGGTAGAAATAGTTGTCCTTGTTACCTTATAATTATATTCTCTTCTTTGACAGGAACTATATTTAGTGACCGTGAAAACCGTTTACCTATCAGTAAAGGTCTTCCTTTACTTAATAGACTTGTAAAATCATTAATATAACTTAGGACATCGAAGTTCTCACAAAGTTGAGTGTGTAATAGGTACTTCCAATGAGAGAAAGAAGGAAATGACCCATACTTATACTTCGAAATCCCCGTACTAGTTACCCAACATGTAAAAGTAACGACAATTTGTACGTATTAATATCTCAGACCTAAAGTGTTATTGTTAACAGTCACCATTTCTTAGACGGACAGTTACGTCCTCTGTGTTTTCTGCACCCAGACTAAGGACCCAACCCTTCTAAGGGGACCTCCTTCTTTACCGTTGGGCGAGGTCATAAGAACGGATCTTTTAAGGTATCTGTCTCCTTGGACCACTCAATGTCAAGTACCCCAGAGTTTCTCAGCCTGTGCTGACTCTCTGTCGTACGTGTTTCATGACTGATCGACACATTCTGGTGTTGACTGAAAAATAAAATTTACGGAGTATTTTGAAAATCTAAGCTTTAACGGTAGTCTGTAAAAGATTACATTAAGGTTCCTCGACCAACCCACGACCCCCAGAGGTCGTTCTTTCCCTCGGTGTTTGTAAAATTGAAACCTAGTATACATTAAAAGCCTTAATTGTCGTTCCCAGTCTCGTAAAGGAGCCAAAAATTTAGTATCACCATTTATTCAACCTTTGTAAAGTGATCACTCCGCTCTGAGTGAACTCTATATAACAATTTGTACTCCCGACTTTTATATAGTGTCTGTGTTCACCATAATGTGTCGTATGGTAAAAAGACTTTTGTGTCAGAGGTACGTACTCGTAGTCTATATATGGGTGGTATTCTCTCGTATAACTGGATATTAAAAGTTATAATGTAGGAACATAAAAAATAATATACGATAAAAAGTTGATCCTCTCCTTGTACCAGAGTATTTCGATTATAAATAAGAAGGTACAAATATCTCGATCACCATGTGAAGTCCTTTACTCTTTGAGGCTCTTCGGTTTATCTTGAGCCACAGGACTTGTGGGTTCTTCCCTCCTGTCCTTTTGGCGGTACAAATTTTTTTTAGTCCTGGTCTTTGAGCCGAAATTTCGAAATTTATTAAGTTGTTGTGTTCGATTCCCTTCGGAAGCCACAATAAAGACAGAGATATTATCATCAGAAAAAAATATCTGCTATTTAGAATACATCCTCAGAAGTAAAATCGTCTTTCGTTTCTTTTGATGAGGAAAGCAGATCAAGGGTACACGTCGAGACGTGAACGACACGCATAAAACACGTTCGGTTCCGTCCGTCATGCACATTGGGTGTATTGTTGGTTCTATGGGGATTGACATAAAAATTTAGTACTTAATGGGAGTAGAAGAATAATTCATTTGATATGATGTTCGAGGGGACCACTGAGTCACCATTTCTTAGGTGGACGGTTACGTCCCTTGTGCCCAAGTTAGGGACACAGCCCTTCTAGGGGACCTCTTCCTTTCCGTCAGGTGAGGTCATGAGAACGGACCCTCTAGGGTACCTGTCTCCTCGGACCACCCACTGTTAGGTGCCCCAACGTTTTCTCTCTGTGTTGAATCACTGAGTCGTTGTTGTTTTGAGACATGATCCCTTAAGTTGCTAAGGAACACAATTTCTTTTCTCACTTACTCTTAAACAAAAGGATACCTTTCCAACACGGACATAATTGCCATTTACAGAGTTCTCTAGTCTCGGAATTGTTTCGAAAATACCCTTTGTAAAGGGCTTTGGGTAACAAAGATACGGGAAAGGAAAAGTACCTCTCGGAGTGAACTCCAAAACCTTCTTAGGTCTCTTTATTTTCCGTAATTCAGTACTGGGGTAAGAGATGTACTTACTTCTTACTTTCCCCCACCTCCCTTACGGTCTTCTATTCACTCCTTGGTCTGTCTTTACACCTACCTTCGACCCACTCCTTCCGTATAACCCAGACTACCCCCTCTCTCAAAACCGAGTCGTTTCCTGGTCAATTTTAGGGATATGGGACTAGGGACTTCAGTCGGATACTGTGCCCCGTCTCTCGGCTTTGACCCTACGTGTGGTCTCTACGTTCACTTTTTGATGAGGAAACGAGGAATGGAAAAGGTCAGAGGGGAGCCTAAAGTCGTCGAGACGGGGAAGGGAGAGAGGCACTGACTCGCCCACAGTGTTGTCACTGGCAACACTATGGACGGCGTGGTAAAGGTGACACCAGACCCGGGAAATTAAAGACATCCAGGGGTCTCGAGAGGTGAGAGATAAAAGGACGTAACTCAAGACTCTACTAGTAGGGGTCTAGGTACAAGGACATAGTTTGTTGTCACTGGAGGAGATGTGTGGTTTAGTCTTTAAGACCAAGAAGTTTTCTCGTAGGTAAATGTATACAACCACACAAAGATCTGTCGACTTTTTAGTTACGTTCGGGTCTCAAAAGTCTTCTTGCTATCCCACCCTTCTCCGACCGTGGGTCTCATTTTACCCCAGATCCGGTTGGAGTGGTAAACGAGTCGAGACGGGTAAAGTCGTACGAATCAAGAACGACTTCTGAGACACCAGACCCGTTAGGACCAGGAGGAGTTATCCCTACACTCCTCCAAACTTAGACCAATATAGTGTGACTGGTCCCTGACCCCTGTCCCCACGACGACCAGACGCCAAGGACCTTCCGTCCCGATAATTGGAAAGATTTTAGGTACCCAACTAGAATGTAGTATTTCTTTTTATAGGGGACTCTGAAGGGGTCACCAGGTCACCAATTCTAAGACGTGAAGGTTACGTTCGCCCCGTCCAAGTTAGTGATCAGTCCCTTAATTATAGGGTGCACGGTACAGTTCTTTTTTTTTTAAAAAAAAAATTTTTCTTCGTGAGGGAAGTTTTACAGTTATCAGCGGGGTGTCTCCTTGTGGTTATCTACTAAAAATTACGAGGTCATTGTACAGACATAACAGTTTGAATTCGTCTTACGTCTCTTAAATTCTTTGCCTCTTGTTTTGACACTCCCATTTCTTTAAACACCCAACATGCTAGAGTATCCTTTCCAAGTCTTTTTACACAAAGAGAGAGGACTTCTCCTTTTCCTACTGAACTCTGGACTCAGACATTACTACGTCCCCCTGAGACTGGTTGTGTAAGGGACAGAGGCACCGTCGTCTTTATTTGACGACGTGCTCCTCCAGTTCTTAAGGAATCCGAAAATGTGTTCCTCCGAGATTCTTTCCTCTTAGACATAATCCTAAGTTTTCCTTTCACCTATGCATCATACTTCCAGACTTCTGCTTGTCTAAGAACAACCAAAGTCTGCCAAGTTCACCCTAGGACGAACGGCTCATCCCTTCTTGTAAACCCAGTGAACAGTTCAAGAAGGGTCACGGAGAAAAATTATGTCTATGAGAAACGATGCAGAGACGTGTGGTGTCACAGGATGGTCTGACCTCTCAATTCCACCTTTGTGGTGAAGGGTAGAAGGGTGAGGGGATATGTGTGCGGAGTAGGAAGTTTCTTTCAGTCAGTACCCCGGGTCGTTACTTCTGATGTCACCCTTTTGACCTCAGATCGGGCCGTCCCGTCACTTTAGGTGAAACTAAAGAGTCATCTTTATTTTCTTTAAATTCTTTTTTGTGTGTCATCTCTCGATAAATCCCCTCTTTTGTAAACAGTGGCACCTGTCTTACTTTCAGGTCGGTTTACTTTATTAGCGGACACCTTTTTCTATACAGTACGGTCGCTTTCTTGATGCAAGGACGAAGGTACGAGAAACAAATCAAAACACGTGAGTCACATGTTTCGAAATAAACACACGAACTAGTAAAAAAGTAGATACTTTCTCCACCCCTAATTGAAGTCGGAACATCCACCCAGAAAATAGTCTTTCATGAAAGTTTTATTTTCGCTAAATGAACCATGGTAGAGTTATCGTCTTGTGTGCAAAGGCTTTATTTTACGAACAACACGATCGTTCGAAACAGGAATTCATTCGTTGTTATATCAATCATTAGAAAATTCGACAATTGTTTGTACGTAATTTGTTGTTGGGACAAGATGGTATTATTTAGTATGTCATTCATGGGGAACAATGCCGATTTATATTTGTAAGACCGATGACTCTAACATATTCAACTTTTTACAGTTTTATTATTGTGATCAACTATAACTGTTTACGTCAAAACTAAAAGTTATAAAGTTTCGTATTAAATAGACGTTTCAGAATCGATTAACTTTCATGAATTGGTTTAGACTATATACATCTGTGAGTTATATTTAAGTAACTCAGATAAGTTAATCTTAAATAGTTGTGTCTTTATTTTGAACAAATTCGGTTACACCCCCTATACAATAAAGATTATAGGAACATTGTAGGGTGTCTCATATATTATTATTTATACTCTTTGTCGTATAGTTTAAAGAAGAATAAATATAGACAGAGGGTCACTTTAGTTTCCTAATGTTAGACATGTATTAGATGAAAGTCTCAAGAATAACGTTATCCCATTCTGATAATGGATAAAATTTTTATAGGAACTTTTAATTCTTATTGAAGTACTCTGTTTACCTTTTGAATTATGTTTGGAATTCTCGAGGTTCTCTACTCTTCTGTTTACACAAGTGACCCCTGAACTGGCTTTGGCGAATAAGTGTTTTGAGAAAATTTACCTTCGACAAGTGTTTCCGTCAGAGTACCTTCTGTCACCTCGAAGCTGTACGGTCTACGAAGACATTCCTCTTTTTTCGTGGGGTAATCCTGTGCAGGTTTCATGACACTGACAGTCTTGGCCGGTGACATCAGTCTTGTACGACCTTATCGTAGATGGTGACAACAATTTTCATAATTGACGATAATTAAAACGTGAGGGTCTAGCAGTATAAGTATTTACCGTCCCACCCTACCGTTGGAAAAGTCGTGACAGAGATCTTTACTGGTTTAAAATATTGCTTAGACACTTAGACGAAAACAGAAAGAGATTGGTCTGCGCCCAACTTCCTGTCACGAGTCGTGCTTCCGCCGTTGTGACTAGAAGAGACCCTAGGGTGGTCGACGTTCTGGGGCCCGTGTCCGAAAGACTAAACTCCCTACCGGGACGGCGAACTCCCGTGACCGCGGTAAAGGGTCCATTCTTTTGCTTCCGTGTCCAAGGACTCCGACTTTTGGCCCCGTAGTTTCGGGTTTTCCGGAGAAGGGAGTGAAGTAGGACACCAGACACACGAAATCTTTTGATCAAGTGAGCCACGTCGACGATACCTCTTGTCATACCTCACAGGAATTTTTTTTTTTTTTTTGATGTGTCTCAATGGTATACTCGGGTGTTAGGGTGAGGACCCGTATATAGGTCTATTATTCCGTTGAGACGTGGGGTTACCGGTGTCGTCGTGATAAATGTTACCAGTTCTATACCTTCGTTGGATTCGCAGGTAGTTGTCTACTTACCTAGTCTTCTGCACCGGGTTTCTCTAATACCCCATGATGAGTCTGTGTTTTTTCTTGCGTTATCCCGGTAGACGTCGTTGCACCTACCTGGATCGCTCATAGTGTGATTCGCTTCCATTGAGTCTCTTTCTGTTTATAGTGTACTATAGCAAATCTACACCTTATTTTTTTTTCTATGTTTTCTTGCTGTAAATGTTTTGTCTTTTTCTGAATGTCTGAATCTCTTGTTTGAATGCCAATGGTTCCCCCCTTCACACCCCCTCCCGCTGTTTAATCCACTTACCCTAATTGTCTGTGTTTGATGATATACATTTTAATACATTTGTTGTTCCTAGACGATATGTCGTGTCCCTTGGTATAAGTTACAGGACATCTATTGGATATTACCTTTTCTTATACTTCTTTATATGTATATATATTTTACCTTAGTGAGATGATATATGGTCTTTGATTGTGTAGTAACATTTAGTTGATGTGAAATTTTTTTTTTTCTTTTTATAAAGTATTTGTCTTAAAACTGTCCCCTTGTCCTATATGACGTTATATGATTTACTTGAGTGTATAATGATTTGACTAGTTCTTTTGAGGAGAGGATTAAACGAAATCAAAATGTAGTCTGTAATAGAGTGACCCAGTCCCGAGTGCCTTTACGTCTGTCGGTCGAGACGCGTCACGTGAAAGAGAGGGTGGAAGAAGGACTACGTCTCTCTCGGGAGACCTCGAGGTTCCCAGAGGGCCACACCACCCCTCCAAACACACACGGGACCCTGTAGTCACTACGGTTCCGCTTCCGGCGTAGAAGGAGACCACGGAGGCACACCGGGTGTCAAGGAAGCAACCGGTCCCCTTTCTCCTGTAGCGGAACGGAAACGCATTCCTCTTGTCGCAGGGACTGCGCCCCTACCTCCGACGTAGGAGACACCGACAGAGGCTCAGTGTCCTGACATAGAGGAGCATCGACACAGGTAGATACTCCCGGTTGGCTGTCCAGAATCGTCTCGAGGTAGATAACTGTCTAAAGGAGAGAATAAAAGTCAGTTCATGGATATACAAAACCCAACAAGACCACGGTTCTCGACTGGGAGGTAGTCAAAAGGATGGTAAGTGCAAATACCACCCAAAGTATAAATGATGGAACATTAGTTAGTGAGGTTTTAAGGGGAGCTTCACGGTCGAAAATTACCGTAACAGAAGACCTGTTCGGAACCTTGAAAATCGAGTATAGGTGTGACACCGACCCTTCGAAATGTCGTTCCGATCTCTTCCTACTTCTTCCAGTGTACTTTGAAATTTTTGAAAAGTAAAATAAAATCCGTTGTTTTCGAATTCCGTGCTTATTTCTTTTTTCCTTCTTACTAACCGTCGTAAAAGTCTCGGGACGTCTTGACCTCGGATCCTAATGATGTACCCCGGGTCTCTTTTTTGTTGGTCCGGTTTGTGTCGGTCAAATAGAAACGTATTTTCTTCCTTCTTCTCGAACTGTTTCTTGTCCCCTACCTTCATAGACCTGGTGTCTTAGATTCGATTTACTGTTCTTATGTTTTATTTGTCGTTGACAAGAATTTTGCAGTGTCTGATCGTAAGACTAAAGCAGTGTGTCGAATTTTTGTTTCAAAGTGCACCTTACGGAGTTGAACATCTAACACAAAAGGTATTTTATAACTACCACGAAAGGTTCGTCAGTGAGTGGGTGTTAAATGACGTCTGAAGTAAAAATTTAAAAAAAATTTATATTGACTAAGAGTTTCCAATATAATCAGAGTCTATATGTCGTCGTACTAAATTAATATATACATATATACATGTATTTGTATCTAAGGAAAAATGCAAGAGAAGGTAATATCCAATAATGTTTGTGACTCATTTCGAGGGACACACTATGTCCTTCAGAAACGACCAATAGATAAAAAATACACGACGACAACAACTCAGTACGGGCTGAGAAAACGTCGGGGTGCCTGACATCGGGAGATCCGAGGAGACAGGTACCCTAAAGGGCCCGCTCTTACGACCTCACCTAACCGTAAAGGAAAAAGTCCCCTAGAAGGACTGAGTCCCTAGTTTGACCCCAAAGGACGTGACTATCCATCTAAGAAATGGTGACTCGGTGGTCCCTTCAGGGTAAAACATAGATCATCACTCATATAAAATTAGGGTTTGAGGATTAAATGGGGAGCAGACGAAAGGAGATACCATTGACATTCAAACAGAAGATATAGATACATCGATAAAGACAAAACATTAATTCGAAGAAACATAGTAAAAAATCTAGAGAGTATATTCATAATAGTATACTATAGACAGAAAGAGATTCGGTCTGTCTCTTTCTGTTTATAGTGTCCCGTATGCAGACTCAGTAGTTGTGCAGCCTTTTAAGGTTCTTATGACTTTTTTACGTTATGCCAAAAAGGGAGTTCCTAGAATGACCAAACCTTACCCTACGATGAACCTACAGTTTTTAAAATTATTCCTCCATGATCATGCACCAACTTTCTTAGTCCAGACCTGGTCTGACTGACCCCCACAAGAACACACTAGAACCCGTTCCGTGGATTCTGAGAAATTGGGACCGAAGGAGGAGTCGTTTTACGTCTTTACTATATGAAGGGTGTATTCAACGACACTCGTAATTCATTCTTTTAGATATATTTCTCCTTCTCAGCCTGTACTGAATTCTCTGATTTGTTCGTCATACTTCACGAGTCGTGTTATCCTCCTCGTACCATTCTTACGTAGTCAACCGTCACTCCTCATCACGACAATATCCTGTCTCGTGTTACTGCAGTCACTCCCTTCTTCACGAGACTCCGAACCTTTCCCGACCTCTAGGAGAAAGAACCCCTGCTCCCCCTATCACTTTCGTAGTCACTCCTTCCATCGTAAATTCTAGTTGGTATTGACTTGTGTGTGTTTATTAATCCGAAAATGTCTTTAGGAGATTACTATTAACTTTTCGATCTTTTATTCGATGAACTCTTTTTTTTTTTTTCCAGGTACTTTAATCTGTAATAAAAGGTCCTAGACCACACTTTCATCCGTAGACAGTATTGGTGGGTTGGTCCCTTATTATGTTTCTTCCTCTTAGATACATAACGATGCTTCTTTCTATGTTACTGGGTGACCCAGGATAAGATAAGTTGACATTAGGTTTTACTGTGGTCCCGAAAATTACCTTGAACCGTGTGAGACCTGTGTGGTAAAGATTTGAATCGGAGTTTAAATTCAGTGTCCCGAACACTGAGTTTAGAGGTTGCACTGGAAATGTCCCGTGACAAGTTCCTTTGTACGGACAGTAGCACGTCTCTTTGATATACGGGAAAGTAAGGGCTTTCATACTACTTTTCTACGGGGTATAACAATGTCCGTGTCTCGGTGTTTTCCTAAGACTGAAACTGAGAGATCTTCGTTGCTTTTGTTTCTGAGATAAACTAAAACGTAGGAAGTACATCTTTACGACAGAATAGCGTAATTACTTGTAAGGATAAAGGGGATATAAGACCTGAAATAAATTAAGCTTTCTTCGAACCGTCCTTAGAGTAGTAAACACCTAAATTTTATGTCACGGAGACTTATTTAGGGGGAAAGTTCCCGAATGACTCGGTGCGATGAGATAGGAACAGTCTGGGTATCTTATAAAATGACTTGTCTTCTCGACTTCGTGTACCATTGAGTTTAAGGGGTTGTGGGAGAGACGAAGGGTCAGGACCCTCCAGACGACTTCCTCCCACCTGAAATTTTCTGTACCACAGTAGTAAGGGAAGAGTGGGAAGAAATAAAGAAGGTGACTTAATACCTTAGGACAGTTGAGGAGAAGGGTAAGTGGGTTGAGTACTGTAGTGTGGAGTATGTGGTGGTGTTCGAAAAACGACCACAAGGAAGGACATCGAGTTGGATGTTTGTCAGCTTTTATAGACTATAGGACCAGACACCACTACTATTCCTTCATAAACTTTTTTTTTACTTATGTATTTACTTTTTTAAAATTGTATTGATATATAAGTCCGTGATGAGTCATTGAAAGACACTTTAATTTTCTACGAACGAGGAACCTTCTTTTCGAGACTGTTTGGATCTGTCGGATAATTTTTCGTCTCTGTAGTAAAAAGGACTGTTTCCAGGCTGATCAGTTTTTATACGAAAAAGGTCATCAATACATGCCTACACTCTCAATCCGGTATTTCTTCCGACTCGTGACTTTTTAACTACGAAAACTTCACAGCACAACCTCTTCTGAGAACTCTCTGGGAACCTGTCGTTGCTCTAGTTTGGTCAGATAGGATTTCCTTTAGTTGGGACTTATAAGTGACCTTCCTTACTGCGACTTCGAGGTTATGAAACCGGTTGACTACGTTTCTTGACTGAGTAACCTTCTATAGGACTACGACCCTTTCTGACTTCCGTCCTCCTCTCCCCCTGCTGTCTCCTACTCTACCAACCTACCGTAGTGACTGAGCTCCCTGACTCAGACTCGTTTGGGACCCTCTATCTCCTGTCCCTTCGGACCGTACGACGTCAGGTACCCCAACGTTTTTCAGCCTGTACTGACTCGTTGAGTTGTTGTTGGTTGAGCCAGTGAATGTTACAGAGGGATAAAAGAATTCCTAGTCTAGATGCAGGAGTAATGCTTATGGACAAAGGTGGTAAGAGAGATTGGAATTTTGTGTCATAAAGACTAGGTTTAGGAACCCAGTTGATTTTTGACAGACGAGTAATATAATGTCACTTAGAATTGATCCCTACGTAGTTTTAATGGGTACACTTGATTTGACCTTAGTGGTCTCCTTTCGACGGTGCTGTACGCAAAAAGTTTACGAGGTGTCTACGAGTCTACGTGTACCGAACACTTCTTGGTGACGACGAAGGAGAGAAGGAGAACCACATTCTTGGGTGGATCGTGTCGAGTCCCTTCGGAGGGGAAAATTCGCTCAGAAGGGTTCGGTGTCTTTATAAGGTAGGAAAGAGATCAAGGAGTAGTGTCTCAATTTTGTAAAGTTTGGTCTTTCCTGGAAGGTAACTAAGAGAACTGACTGATAAGGTCACAAGTGTGTGAATACATTAGGGGAGAGGAAGGGGTGGAACTCACGTCCACTCTGGATCAGAAGACTACTTACTTCATACCGTTTTCACTACTCTTCACTGGAGAGAGAACGAGAGACTGGGATTACTACGGTCGACGGTACGACCGTCACGAGAGACCTCTCCGGGTGACCGTTCCCTGACTCCGAGAGTCAGGTAGGTCGACAGTCCCTTGACTCGAGACGGTTACTAGTGACTCACTCGGACCTGTACCTAGGACCACGCCAACTCGGTCCCCTTAACGTCCAGTCGGGGTTGACCCTATTGACACGCAGACTGGCTGTGGGACTGACTTCGGTCCAACTCCCCGGTACTCGGCCTCCTGACGGGACTCAGTACGTCTAAGGACTGACACTGTCACAATACACAGTAAACCGCTCCGGTGTCATGAGTCTATAAATCAAGTTGTGGTCACACTTACTACGACACTTTCCTAAAAAAAAATTACTTTAATTGTAAATTTAGTCATCTACGACTCATTTCGTCTGATTGAATACGTCACGACCACCCAGAGTAGGTTAGTCACTTTCACTTCAGCACAGACTGAGAAACGTTGGGGCACCTGACATCGGGTGGACCGAGGAGAAGGGTCACCCTAAGAGGTCCGTTCTTATGACCTCACCCAAAGGTAGAGGAAGAGGTCCCCTAGAAGGACTGGGTCCCTAACTTGGGTCCAGAGGGCGTAACGTCCGTCTGCGAAATTGGAGACTCGGTGGTCCTTTCGTAGGTTAGTCTACTTCCGGAATTTTCTCTTGGTAGACTCCAGAGGACTCTTTCTCCATAATACGGATGTCTGACGGAGACCTGAACTCGATTTTATGTTGAGAAGGAACCTAGAGGTCAGACGGGACGTCTAAAACCTGAACGGTCGGGGGTATTAGTGTCCTCCATTAAGAGACTTTATTTCAAGAGATGTTTATCCATTTTTATGACTATTTATATGCACACATAGAGATATATAAACACATACACACACATATCTCCTTCTTCCAACTCGTAGGTTCTTAACTACGAAAACTTGACACTACGGTCTCCTCCGAAAACTCTCGGGGAACCTGACTTTCCTCTAGCTTGGTCAGTTAGGATTTAGGACATATAAGAAGCCTTCCTGACTAGACTAAGACTTTAAGGTTATGAAACCGGTGGACTACGCTTTTCGGTTGAGTGACCTTTTCTGGGACTACGACCCTTTCTGTCTTTCGTTTTCCTCTTCCCCCACCGTCTATTATTCTACCAATCTATCGTAGTGGCTGAGTTGACTGTACTCAAAGTCGTTTGAGGTCCTCTATCATTCCCTGTCTCCTCGGACCGTCCGACCTCAGGTTCCCCAGTGTTTCTCAGTCTGTGCTGAATTGACTGGTTGTTGCACGCACGCACATACGCACACACACATAAGTACGAGATGTGCGTACGTGGGACAACCATAAAGAGACCCCTTAGACAATTCAAAGGCCCATTAAACAATTCGTCGTTATGTACTGATTATACCCTGAGGAGGGGCAGGTATCGTGATTGGTGTGACTTAATATTAATGAAAATTTTAAGGAGAGATTAATCCCGAAGTTCGAGACAGTTCCGTTCGTAGTACATGTGGTACGAACGTTGGTTTAGATATCGAGAGTCATAACAGACCATATACCGACCCCGGGTTATGTATAAACAATTTATTTGTTCATTCACTATTTCGAAATCGTCGTCACAGAAGTATAATGTTTTTTATTTTTTCTACGTTTCGTTTTGTTTTGTGTTACTCTGTTAAGACCTTGATTTTAACAATGCCATATATTCATGTACAAGAAAGTTTTCCCCATGATTAGTTACACTTTTTAGAATTTACTGTGTATATAACGAAATGACATCTCTACTCTCTCTGACACTGTTTAAACCTCTGACCTCTCCTCTTAAATACCTCGACCTCTTATTCTGATCCCACACTCAAGGTTTTATTGTTTAAACTTTAAAACAGTTGGTCGAATATCGATGGCCTTCACAAGAATAAAGTCTACCTAAAACTGGTCCTCACATAAAAACTCCTATTTACACCGTAGTCACAAGACTTATTAATTTTTATTTTTTTTTTCCTCTCCTGATAACGATTCTCTCACTTTATCTTTATATCAACACTTTCATATTTCCTTCCGGATCCACCTTCCTTTTTTTCGTCTCTTATCTCCTTTAAGGTATTTAATCTACCTTCAGTACTATTTTATCTTCTTTATTAGTTTCGACGTTCTTATAAAATTCGGACCCAAACTACTCTTAACATTCTTGTGACTGTCTTACACCTTTAAGTTCTTCCCCTTGACCACACACTCGAGTCCGGGTCCTCTCGCCTTACCCTACTAGGTGCGACGAGGTTCCAAATCTTCAGTGTGAGGAAGGGTACAAGCACTGCTAGCTTGTGGGTTCTAAAGTATTTAGAAAGGGGGTTTCTAGTCATGTCTTATGTCTCCTACGTGTGTCAAAGAAAGTTCTCCATATATTAAATGTATGTCATTTTACGTGTCTAAAAACCGCATATGAAGTCACACCTCGTAGGCGTTTACATTGGTTTCCATTGGTTTTGTGATCAATCCTATTCGTCGGAAAAGTAGTGAGGTCTTTCACGGAAAGGCAGTTCGGGAAGGTTTTCCCCTCGAGACCAAAGGTAGTGACAGCTACAGAACCAGACATGAACTTGAAGTATATATGTCTTAGTATATAATATCTTAGTATATATTATATATGTCTTAGTATATATAGTGTATATAATAAAAAACAGACCGAAGGAAACGTGGTGTCACTGATATGAAATAGGAACAACAATTCAGATAAGTCAATTAAGTACTCGTAATCACATATTTTTTATGACGTATTTACTCATAGTAAGGTAACATTCTTTTGTGGTACCGAACAATGGGTGAGAGACCGACTACCTGTAACTGCAACTAGGTCAAAAGTCAGTGATATTTCAATAATGTTTGTGAGACTATGTTCCGAAAAAGATTTATATGCGAAAGTAAAGAGAATTCATTTGTTAATCTAGCTCCGACTATCCCGGATCCCGTCCAAGTACAAATTGAGATTCCTTGGTCATCAAAAGGTTTTTACCGACATTATAAAACGTAGGGGTGGTCATGACTGGCTCTCGAGGATATAAGGTTACAGGACTGGTTGTAAGACGTAGTAGTGACGAAAATAAACATCGGTTCAGATCATCCACACTTCGCCATAAATTGAAACGTAAAGGGAGTGCTGATTGCAGTAATAACTAGAAGTTTACAAATGATCTGCGAGAGTATAGGAGAAAACACTTCCAAGACTAGTCCTTTAAAACGGGGAAACCCCTTTCCCACAAAAGACAGAAGAATTTTACTCAACATTTCCAAGACATCTCTAAGACCTGCGTTAAAGAAACAGTGTGCTTACGTAATGTGTCATAAAAGGAACAGACACCATAGAGATAATTATTGCAGACAAATGTTTACCTTCAAGAAGTAAAACCGGTTCAGGTTAATTAAACAAAGGGGATATCACAATCACGAAAACCATAAGATTTTTTATTAACGGTAGAAAGATTCTGTGACCGGATGTAAAGAAAGATCTTCGAAATGTCGAAAACGAAAGTGTACCTCCAAATACTATGTAGGGCTTAATGAAGGACACACTTTCACTTTCAGTAAGTCAGCCCAGGTTGAGAAACACTGTGAGGTACGTTAAAAGGTCCGGTCTTATGACCTCACCCATCGACAAAGTAAGAGGTCCCATAGAAGGGTTGGGTCCCTGACTTGGGTCCAGAGAGCGTAACGTCCGTCTAAGAAATGGTCGACTCGGTGTTCTCTTCGGGTCCTTATGACCTCACTCACCCGTAATTCAAAGTGACACAAAGTTGTGTCAATTACCTACCAAGGTCGTGATAGACAACTACCTGACAAGGAAATAAAGTGATTTGACGAAACTATAGAACCAACTTCTAGTTAATTGTTATATCAACAAATAAAGGCTAAGACAAAGTGACTAGACAAAGAGATGAGAAAATAGATTATAATCTAAAAGAATTAATAACTACGAAAATCTCATTCAGAATTTTAGTCCTTCACTCCCAAGGGGGTGTGACAGTAAGTAAAAATTTTTTTACAAACTGAACCTGAAGGGACCGTCAGGTCACCAATTCTGAGGTACGGGGGTTGTGTCCCCCGTACCCAAACTAAGGACCAATCCCTTCTAGGGTATCCGGCGTACCGTGTCGGTCTTTTCGATTTTTTTTTTTCTCTCTCTCTCCTTTTTTTTTCAAACTGAGTCAAAAAATTTTTTCTCCTTCTTTTACAAAACTAAGAACATTCGGGGACATAAAAGTATATCTAAAATCTTTAACAGTTAAAGATGTTTTTTGTTTTGTTTTTGGTTTTGGGGAAAAACTAATACCATTAGATATGTGGTAAAACCCTTTTGGTTGTAGAATTTTTATGACTAAGAAGGTAATGTATATATTATATATAAAAAGGTGGATCCAGTAGAAATTAAAAATAGTCTTTAGAAAAGATTAAAAGTCACAAGTCCATAATACAAAAAGTAAATTTATATCGTGATAGAATACCATAACTATAATAACATTCACCACCACAAAAATTAAAGTAAAAGATTAATAAAGAAGTACATATCCTTATGTTAACTATAAAATGTTACTGGAACATAGGACTCCGGAACTATTTAACTTATCTAAAGACGGTTCAAGTTTATCTAGAAAAATCTAAAGAATCTTAAAAGGTCTATACGTCAGTATGGTAAACGTTTGTCTCTGTCAAGTTAGTGAAGAAGGAAAAGTTAGACAATTGAAGATTTTAAAGAAAATCATCGATTAGGACAAAGTAACCGATCTTGGAGTTCAAGTTACAATTTGTCTTGGTCACTCTCACCTGTACGTACGGCGGAAGAACTAAATCCTCCTTCCTTAAGTAACGAAGTTGAAAAATAAAAACCTTCATATCGACCAAATGTAATAATATAACCACAGTCCACATGTCATAGCACTGAGTCTTGGAAATGTCCCATGTACTGTAATATGTAGTACTGTCGGTATGACGGGACACGACCCGTTGCCTAGACACGACGAGTGGATGACATGTGGATCACCGAACACAGGGAATTGGAGGTAGAACAGGGAGGGAGTAAGGGAGAGGAGTGACCATTGGTGATCAGACAGAAGACTTAAACACTTAGACAAACAAAACGATATATGTAGACAGTCAAATTAAAAATTTGAGGTGAACATTCACTATAGTGTGTCATACACAGAAACTGAATAAAGTGATTCGTATTATAATAGATCCGGGTAGGTGTAACAATGTTTACCGTTTTAAAGTAAGAGAAAACTACCGACTTATTATAAGTGATGTGTGTGTGTGGAATTAGGTCAACAGACGACTACCATGACTACCCATGCACCCAACGAAGGTACAGAACCGATAACGTCGATCACGATACTTGTGAACCACGTACTTAGTATAGTTTATATCAAAAGTATAAAAGGTCTATATATGGGTCCTCTCCTTGACAATCTAGTTATCTCATCAAAATAAAAGTCAAAAGAATTCCTACGAGGTGTGACAAAAAGTATCACCGACGAGGTTAAATGTGGGGGTGGTTATCACATACTTCTTCTACAGGTAGTCGTCTACTTACCTATTCTTTCGACACCATGTATATGTGTTACCTCATAATGAGTCGGCAATTTTTCTTAAGTAAACTTAGTCAAGACTACTCTACCTACTTTGACCTCGGTTAATATGTCTCACTTCATTCGGTCTTTCTTTTTGTGGTTATGTCATATGATTGTGTATATATACCTTAAATCCTTCTACCGTTACTGCTGGGACATACGTTCTGTCCTTTTTTCTGTGTCTACACATATTGCCTGAAAACCTGAGTCTCCCTCTCCCTCTCCCACCCTACTAAACCCTCTTACCCTTAAGATTGTACATATGATAGTACATTCTTAACTTAGCGGTCAGGTACAGACTGCATCCCACGTCGAACGAACCCCGACCACGTACCCCTACTGGGTCTCTCTACAACACCCCTCCCTCCACCCTCCCCCCAAGTACAAACCCTTGCGTACATTCTTAATTTCTAAAATTTTAAAATTTTTATTTTTTTATTTTTTCTAAGAGAAAAGAGGTCTAGAAGTCGTTGCAAACAATAAACATCCGAAAAACTATTATCAGACTGTCCGTACTCCATTATAGAAGAAAACTAAATGTAAAGAGATTATTAATCACTACGACTCGTAGAAAAGTACACGGATAATCGGTATACATACAGAAGAGACCTTTTTTACAGTAAGCCCAGAAGACAGGTTAAAAATTAGTCCAACCAACAAAAAGATCTATAACTCAATGCACACGATGAATATATAAAACCGATAATCGGTGGACAATGTAGTAAACGTTTATAAAAGAGGGTAAGGTGTCCAACGGAAAAACAAAACAACTACTAAAGGAAACGACTCTTTTGGTAAATTCAAATTGATCCACTGAAAATTTTTTTTAATACAAACGAAAAGAAAGAAAACGGAACCTAAGTCTTTACATGACGATGTTAAGTACAGTCTCAGAAGACGGATACAAGAGAAGACCTACATACCAAAGTCCAGGATGAATCCAGTAACTATGTAAAATAGAAATTAGCTCAAATTAAAAACAGAGACCGGACTCCTTTACAAGATCAGAGTGAGAAAATGTCCATCGACAGGTCAAAAGAGTCGTAGTGAATGACTTCTCTACCTGCCCGAAAAGAAGTGACAACACACAAACGGAGAAAGTGACGTCCAATTGACTGGTGTCTGTGTACCCAAATAAAGACCCGAGAGACAAGACAACGTAGCTGGAATTCAGACAAAAGCACGGTTACAGTACGAAAGAACTAACGACATGGAAACAGTCTCAGACTTTAGACCCTTCCACTATGGAGGGAAGTCGAGACAAGAAAAACGAGTTATAACGAGACCATTAAGTCTTAGGAAAAATGGTCATCAAGGTTGTTTGAGATCTTAATAAACAAGGTCAAGACATTTTTATCCAGTGCCCATTAGACTGTCCCTGATGTAATTTAGATATCTAACGAGACCCACCATACCGGTAAAATTGTTATAATTGAGAGGGTCAGGTTCTCGTACCTTATCGAACAGGTAAAGAAACATAGTAGAAGTTAAAGAAATTAGTTATAAAATATCAAATGTCTCGTATCCTGAAAGTGGAGGAACCAATTCGAATAAAAAGAAAGACTACGTTTAATTTTGTCCTGACGAAAAAAATTGAAAGATAAAGACTATCAAGTAATAACTACATGTCTTTTCGTGGTCTAAAGACATGATAATTAAAACATAGGACGTTGATAGTAGGAAAAAGATGTAGTGACGTAAGATAAGGATTAACACTTAATCTATAAAAACGTAGATACCAGCACTATCTATAGTTACACATAAAAAAATTTGGTACAGTCCTGAACTATTGACTTCATCATATACAGAGTCTTTTACTGAATCCTTCACAAGATGAGATAAAAGATAATAAATGAATTCTAATCACAGTAAGGAAGGAGTTTATAAACTTCTTTAAGTGATTATTATGGTAGACCTAGACCCCCCCAAAACCAACAACAATACCCTTACAATTTAAATTAATTTGTTTAGGTCTCGATAAGGATGGAAGGAAAAAAAGGAACATAGTTAAGATCGACCTAAAAATAGAATATTTTGTTCTTTAAAACAGCTAAAGTAGATTCTACTGAAACAGGGAGTGATGAAGAGTATAGGAAATTATTGTCTTAACGGGAATAAAAAAGGGAACGGTGAAGTGAACGGACTCGATCTAGATAAAGAGTTCCTAAGGAAAGAGCTGTATAAGTGTAACTATAATGAAAAAGAGAGAAGACACTCGAAGAGGTCAGGAATGATTAAATTAGCACATGACAGAACATAAAAGGTAAAAGAAAATAATCAAATAGAGACTTTTATCTAATATCTTAAGAACTTCCGTCTTTAATATGGAATTTGAAGTAACAAGGGGTATCGTTGATCGTATCAGTAAATTGTAATTTATTTATAAATACTCTAATAACTAAACAGGTGACACCCAATTTGTAGATGACACCTACTCAAACCCCGTGGAATAATATCACGGTCCTTCGTACCTTTCAATTTTAATTACTATCATTATTCTTTGATCATAGTCCGTACGGTTTTCCGTATCCTCGGTTGGACTTTCTCGAGGGTTACCGGTTTTAACCTTGTTAAACTCTTTGTTTTGTTCATTAATATCATGGGCTGGTATATTGGGTTTCTTATTTGTCGTACTCAAGTTTTAGGATATTTATTTAATTACTTGTTTGTTTATTTACCCTCTTTTTTCCGAGAAGGAATGTCTTAAAATCCATTTTTTACGTCTCCCTTCCTCCCTTTCTCTTTTGTTAATCTTTGGGTCGTCCTTTACGATACCTATACTGGATTACTACTTATGACTTTAATCAACCCTTTCGAAATTCCTCCTTGTCAATTTATTGGAATTTCATCGCGTGGGATTTTATAAATAATTAATGACGTCATCTAAATTGCATAGGGGGGCTAAGAAACTCTCAGAAGATAGAAACTATACATTGTTGAAGAGAGGGGAACTGACACACGGTCTGAATCACTGAATGAACTTTATCTACATTATACCTTTTTATTTTACCGTTGACACTTCTTTGGACCATCTATGATGGAATTAGTTGACTAGTTCCGAGTATAATGGTCACATTCTGTGCAACTATAGTATATGAAAAATATACTACTCTTCACGTGAAGTGGTAAAACCATAAGAAGGGATATTAAGGTTTGAGAGTAGATCAGTTGTGTTTTGGAGTATTTTTTTTTTTTTTTTTTTTGTCTTCTTATAAGATGTTTTATAGACTGATCATGTTAAGTTTCGACAGTCTCAGCACTTTCTATTTCTCTGACAATCTCGGACCTCCTCTGATTCGCCCTGTCCTAGAGAGACCGTGGGATCTGACCCGGGACCCTGTCTTTTTTCCTGTCTAGACTTTTAGACCATTTCAGACCGACGTCTTACTTCACATCTATTGACGTAAAACAGTTACGATTAAATAATCGAAACTACCCATATGGTATCAAACCATAAGAAATACCCTTCGGCCCACTTCTCATGTCTTCTTGAGAGACTTAACAAAAAGGTTGAGAAACCATTTGAATTTTAATAAAGCTTTCCCAAAACCAAAAAAAAAAAGACGACAAAATTTTTTTTTAATAACCTCATCTCAATTAAATTTTACAACGTAATCAAAGTTCAAAAAATTTGTGACAAAATGAAAAATTTTGCTTCACGATTAATATAGTAAGAGATTAATATAGTAATAATTTTTGTTTTGTTTTGGAACATAACCTTAACGAACCAGTTTAAGTTTTACAATTTCGAAAACTATACATAGTTAATATCACCGAAGTTAACGATAATTCCCGTTAATTTTTTGAGTTAGTTGTAAATTTATAGAATTTTATATTATTTCCGAAAGATTACCGAGAGTATGTCAGGTGTCTATTGAGTCCAGTGTTTCGAACGAAGGGAGGTCATCGAGTTGTCACAATAGAGGACGAAGAAAGACAGGAGACGAGACGGATAAAACCAATTCTCGGAGGAGAAGAGTATCTATGGTTTACCGACGGTTGTTAAGGACCCCTATGTAAAAAAGAGAAAGTACGAGTCTCTTTCTCGTGTAGAAGGGGTTGGGAGTTTGTTTCCGGAGTTCAAGAGGAGATCTAGTCAAACACAGTACACGGGTAAGGACTCGAAACTGTTCCCCGACTCTATAACAGCTATACGTCTCCGAAGGGACCACCGACTCAGTCGTTTCTTCGGTGAGCGTTACGTCCCCTAGGTCTAAGCTAGGGACCCGACCCTCCGGGGGACCTCTTCCTTTACCGTTGGGTGAGGTGATAAGAACGGACCCTTTAGGGTACCTACCTCCTCGGACCACACGATGTCACGTACCCCAGGGTTTCTCAGTCTTTCCTGAGTCACTGATTTGGTGGTGGTGGTTGTCTTATGGTGTCTGACCCACCGAATATTTGTTTGTTTTTTTCTTTTTTTTTGGGTCAGGGTGTTTCTGTCACTTAGGTCCAAAGGAGGTCGGAAGTGAATATAACTCTTAATTGGAAATTTTCTAGTGTTATTTTAGTTTTCGACGGTTGTACTGTTGTTTTTACTCACCCGGTTATTTCTTTCGGAAAGAGTAAAAAAACGGACGTCCGTAGAATCAAAGGACCCTTCCCTAGTTTGAACACGGGGGTGACGTCACCTTCGTACCAGAATTGGCGACCTGACGGTCCCTTCCGGTTCCGAAAAATTAAATTTCTTTAGATAATGTAGTGAAGTGTGTAACTACAAACCTATGTGACCTTAAAACACGAGAAACACAAATATAATTATTAACCTGAATTATAAGGAAAAAAGACTTTGTATCCCATCAAACCTAAATATTAATGTGTTTCAAATATTTTATCCTATTTGTTCTCGTTAAATAATCTTTGTAAAATTGAATAATGATTATAATACTGATCATCGTTATCCATGTTGATAAGGATTCTACTGTGTCCCATGGTAATTCTCTTCCTTTATTATTTCCAGTTAAGGTATTGATGAGAGTGAAGTTTTTTAGTGACTCTATTATGACTAAGAGAATCCTTTACTTTCTTTGATTGTCCATAGGAAACTGCTCCGTCATGGTTTAATAAAGTGTGAAATCGAGGAGTTGGTTGACATTTTTCTCTGTTCTAAATATGACCAACATGAACGAAGGTCGAGTTCTACCGTTTGACTAGTACAGTCAAATCGGGTACGGAAGGGTCCAAGAGTAATTGTAAGTTCAGTTCTTTGGTTCGTCCGTGTTTAGATGTTTTGGTTTCTTTTCTCCTTACCTACTTTGTCAGGTCATTTTAAGATCTGCTACCTCAACTAGTCTTTCGTCTGTTTCAATATTGGACTTATGTAAATTCTTCCTTCCTACTAGTACTATTATGTCTTTGAACCTCCTAAGACGTTCCTTTGTCGGTCCAAAGAGTATTTGTGGGATCTTTTTCGTCCTGCTGTCCTATATGTCAGAGACTTCTACGTCAGGGGTTAGTTTAAAAGTGAGAATTTATGTAAACCTGTATTTAATAAACCTGTCTAAGAATTTATATAAACCTGTTGTTGACAACTGTCTGTAAACATGACTTTCCATTTCCTTTTATAGAAGTTATTCGCTTTAGGTTGGTTTTTTTTTTACTAGAAACTCTTTTGGACTTATTAAAGTCCTTGTTTTGAACTTTTGTAACTCTTTCTTCTTGTGTTAAGACAAAATTTTTCCTTATGAGTCTTCTTCTTTCCCATAATCTTTTAATTTTCATATTGTCAGTTTTTAAAAATTTTTAGTTATATTCCATTCTTTTGTTAAGACTTATTCAGGGGGACTTTCAATCCGTTTTTTGATTCTCTGTTTTTCAAGTTCTCATTTTTTTTTTACATGTCTTCGGTTGGTCTTCCGGGGTGATGATGTCTAAAAATTTTCTTAAGATTTCGCCCTTTTGTCTCCTTTCCCTTACTAGTTTCTTTATTAAATTTTCTTAAGGGTGTTGATATCCAGTATTCAGAAGTTTTACTTTCCCGGGTAGTTCTTCAGGTAGTTTTTTCGTGTACTTCTTTTCCTGGTGTTAGTCTATTCAAAACCATTCTCTAGTATTTTTAGTCAAAGATTTTTGACTTCCCCCCTTTTTTTCATTGAAAGTTTCTCCGTTCTCAGTATAGAATGGTCGTAATGATCTACGATTTTTTATCCCGTTACAGAAGGTTCAAGGGTTCTTTTTGAATGATTGGATATTAAGAACTAGATAGGTTTTGTGATTAATGAATGTCTATGTGTCTTTAAATCTTATAAATGGAGAATATATGGGAAAAGCCACCAAGTCGTCATTTCTTAGACGGACGTTTTGTCCTCTAGGCCCAAGTCAGGGACCCAGTCCTTCTAGGGAACTTCTTTCTTTACCGTTGGGTGAGGTCACAAGACCGGACCCTTTAGGGTACCTGTCTCCTCGGACCGCCCGATGTCTAGTGTCTCAACGTCTCAGCCTGTGTTGAATCGCTGATTTGTTGTTGTTGTAGTGTGTGGGAAAGGTCCTCCTAGGGACTTCATACGAAGTCGTCATGTACCTTAATTTCACTCTTTCTGCCTAGGTTCCTTCCAATCAACATTCTGTTCTACGGATCTGATGTCTACGAGGTCCGACGCCTGTCGTATCTCATATATTCTTTTCCCCCATAACGTTTCTTCGACTTTCATGAATTCCTAAGGTACTTCTGTCTAATACCCTCTTTTTTTATTTTTGATAGTCTTTGAGTTCCCTTTTGTTTTTCAATGTTTTTCCGTTTCATTAGTATTATATGATGAAGTTAGTCGTCATTGTTGCGCAACTATGAGTATTATCAAAAACAACTTAAAAAATTGAAAGTCTCAGTTAGATGATTGTATTGTAATTCTGGAAGTCTACTAATTTTGATCCATATTTACTTTAATCGAAATTATCACATTTTAATTTTCAGGTTCACTCTCTTTGATCTTTTATAATTTCCGTCTTCAATGTCTTTCCCATTATTAGAGTAAAATATTTGATTCCTTAGTGATCTATGACGGATATCAATCATTGATATAATTGATAACTAATACTGAAGGGGCCACCGAGTCTACCATTTCGCAGACGGATGTTACACCCTCTGGACCCAAGATAGGGACCCAGTCCGTCTAGAGGACCTCTTCCTTTGCCGTTAGGTGAGGTCATGAGAACGGACCTTTTAAGGTGCCTACCTTCTCGAACCATCCGATGTCAGGTACCCCAGTGTTTCTCAGCCTGTGTTGACTCACTGAGGTGAAAGAAGAAAGAAAGACATCAATTATTCCCCGAAGGGTCCACCGTGATCCCCATTTGTTAGAAGGACGGTTACGTCCTCTACATTCTCTGTACCCAAGTTAGGGATCCAACCCTTCTAGAGGACCTCTTCCCTTACCGTTGGGTGAAGTCATGAGAACGGACCTCTTAGGGTACCTGTCTCCTCGGACCGCCCGATGTCAGGTATCCCACCATGTCTCGTCTTGTACTGGTTTCACTGAATCGTGTGTGTGTATTAATTATTCTCTCTTTATTCGTGTCAATTATTCTATCTTTATTCGTATAATAAATTTCCATACATCCGTTGTTTTCTTGATTTTTACCATCATATAACTCTCACCCTACCGAGATCATGTTTATTCGATCTAGAAATAGTATCATAATTAATTGTTATAGATTTAAACTGTTTAGTTATTACCACCTATATGTATATATGTTTGTCTGTGAGTTCTGTCGGTTATAATGTTTATCTAAATCTCGATATTTGCGTTTTCAATATTTGCATCCTTGTATATTTTCTTAATATTCAAAAAGAGACAGGACTCCCACTCCAGATCCTGATGTCGAAACGTTATATTCAGGTACAAAAAAAAAAAAAAGTTTTTCACATGTGTTTACATGTGAAAATATGTATATGAATATATATAATGTATATGAATATATATAATGTATATGAATATATATAATAGTTATTTTACGTACATATACACATATACAGATATATATACATAAAATAGTTATTTTTATTCATAAAAACTTTATAAATTGTAAAACTTACACTTTATAAATAATTGTGAAATTTTTAGATAGACCCTTAGTGGGGTGATCTGATGCGAAGTATCACATCGGGAGTTCTAAATTTATTCCAGAACCATAAAGTGTTTAATTTTGTCATGTAAAATTTCAGAGTTTATCTCTGAACCAGAAGATATTTAGGATTACCGGGTTTTTCACGACTACTTTAAATTTTTCGACACTAATGTCATAAATACTTTTTATGTCCTCCATTTATTTACAGACAGGAAGTAATGAGAGGCACTACCGTAGACTATGCACAGTCTCTTTTCCCGCGTACGACTGGAGATCGACTGGTTGTGTTGTTGTTTACTAAGCAATCCGACCTCGGCAGGAATTTGTGGGTTTCAGGCAGCAAATAAGGGACACACCAAGGGTTATTCGATCTAGTGTTTGACAGGTAGTCTTAGCCCAGACACTTCGTGTAAGGGTCGGAAGTACAGATCCACTGTTATGGGGGAGATAGTTTGTGCTATTTCGAGTTTACTGACGTCCGTCTCGTCCTGTGGTGTCTTAAATACAGTGAACTTTAAACCCTACATGGACTACACCGTACTTAAACTTAAAAGACCAATATTATTTGATGAGACACTATACCTAAACCTTTTTCACTTTTACTTCACCTTTTAGAAGTCTCCTCTTTTTACAGTCTTATTCTTTCTACCATCTCAGACACCTACCATAAGAGTAAGTAGAAGTTTAAAGAAAACGAGGCACAAATTTATAAAGTTTATTTCTCAAAAAGGTCACAGTAAACTATCTCCGTTTGTAGACTTTAAACCGTCGTCTGAAATTTATGAAAGTAGAACATCCTACGAAATTTTTACTTACGACCGAACGAAAAGGACTTCTTTTTTTTTTTACGTCCGAAGATCGGGGGGTGGGGAAGAACTTACTCTTAAAAGGTCGACAACGATTCAAAGGTCTGAAATACAAGAGTTCCAACCTATCAGGAGGATCATTCATAAGGAAACGTCGTTTTTAATCCCGAGTCTTTCTGACCGTTCACCATTACCTGAAGTCTAAAGATAACCTTCAGAAATACCCTTTTCAGACCTATAAACACATATCTAGACATACAGATACAGATATATGTATATTTTGATCTTCTCTCTTCAGTGGTTTGAGAAAGACGTTACTTTATTGGTGGTTTTTTTCATTCGTTAAGTATTTACAACATCCTAAGAGAAGGAATACTTACTTTAGTCTCGAATTTCTCGGAATTCTATTGCCGTACATTTAAAGTGTTCGGAAGATCTTAGACCTTTCTTGTTCTTCAACGAGGGGACGGACGGACGTGACGGTAAAGACTCCTTAAGTGTACACCGTTAACAACGATGATTGTAATATCAATGATACGTTAGGAAAATTCATCCATTCTAAGTACTGTCGCTCAAGGTACAGAGTGAATGATGACATAGGGTAACAGACCTTGTGTCGGACTGGATATTATCCGTGAAGCAGTTAATACTTGGACTTATCGTTGGAATAAAGTAACATGCCTTGTTTCCTCGTTCATCTCTACTTTTACGAAACGCTTACGAGTTTGTGAGATTCTAAAATCACTACCGACAACGATAAGACGTATTAGATCAAGGGACAACCCCTGTAAAGGATTCCCGAGACTGTTTCGACAACGGACGTAAAAATTAAGATTATGGTCCCATATATTAATTTTCGTGGATGTCTCCATTCTCCCGAAGGGACCACCGAGTCACCATTTCTTAGACGTACGGTTGCGTCCTCTGTGCCCAATCTAGGGACCCAGTCCTTCTAAGGGGACCTCTTCCTTTACCGTCGGGTGAGGTCATAAGAACGGACCCTTTAGAGCATCTGTCTCCGCAGATCACCCAATATCAGGTACCCCAGCTTTTCTAAGTCTGCGTTGATTCGTACGTGCGTCTGTGTCTCCGTTCTCCGTCTGGGCATGTCGACGAGTCTCATATTTGGGACCTTGGTCCGACGGGCCCTAGTTTAAAGTGAGTCACCGTGTAAAAGACCGATATACTGGAACAAGAAGTCAGTGATTCGACACAGGCTGAGACCAGGGGGTACCTGATGTCGTGCAGTCCGAAGGGACAGGAAGTGATAGGGGTCTCAAACGAGTTTGAGTACAGTTAACTCTACCACTACGGTAGGTTTGTAGAGTAGGAGACAACAGGGGAAGAGGACGGGAATTAAAAAAGGGTCATAGTCCCAGAAAAGGTTACTCAGACGAGAAACGTAGTCCACCGGTTTGACACCACTCACAAAAACGGAGACAACCGTTGGGTGAGGTCAGAAGAACAGACCCTTTAAGGTACCTG
The DNA here is from genome assembly GCA_006410555.1 of Capra ibex. Taxonomy (NCBI): domain Eukaryota; kingdom Metazoa; phylum Chordata; class Mammalia; order Artiodactyla; family Bovidae; genus Capra; species Capra ibex. The sequence continues at coordinate 61,471,426 of SJYO01048061.1, read as the reverse complement.
TCTCCTCGGACCACCCGATGTCGGGTATCCCAGTGTTTCTCAGTCTGTCCCGAATCGTTGATTGTGAAAGTGAAAAAGATGCGAAGTGACCGAATAGACAGTTGACCCTCTATTACCACGGATTAAATGTACCGCTAACAATTTTTACTGACGTTCCTCTAGTTTGGTCAGTTAGCATTTCCTTTAGTCAGGACTTATAAGTAACTTTCCTGACTACGACTTCGACTTTGAGGTTATGAAACCGGTGACCTACGTTTCTTGCCTAAGTAACCATTTCTGGGACTACGACCCTTTCTAACTTCCGTCCTCCTCTTCCCCTGCTGTTTCCTACTCTGCCGACCTACCATAGTGTCTGAGCTACCTGTACTCAAACACATTTGAGGCCCTCAACTCTACCTGTCCCTTCGGACCGCACGACGTCAGGTACCCCAGTGTTTCAGCCTGTGTTGACTCGCTGACTCGACCATTCATTGAGTAACTTTTCCGAAGACTCACGACTACGACGATGAGGATAATGATGTCCCTTCGTCTTTTTTTTTTATTTCTTTAAGTTCAGTACAGGTATGACGAACAAAAAATTAAAAAAAATTAGTCACAGTATGTTTAAATTCGTATCTCAAATATAAGGACTTAAGGAGACTTATAAGTTGAATTACGGGATAAAAAGACATATAAATCGAGGAAGTTCTTGGGTCACCTTGATGTCAAACCGTTCAATGTCCAAAGTCTATTTTTGATCCTATAGTCGACTCCGTAATTTAGTGCCTCCCTCGAAGTACGTCGACACGTACAAAAAGTTTCGTGCAACGACACTAAAAGAAATCACTTCCGGAAAATTTCACTGTACCTGTAACGTTATCAAAATTGGGATAAAATTAAAAATGACTCTAGACGAAAGCACTGCAGGAACCACAACCATTCGACTGTGCAAAAGACTGTCGTCAAAGTAAGTCTCCTCGGATCAAATACTAATGACATGTGTGTGCCACCTCCGACGCGACGACAAATATAACTGAGACGCGAGGTAATCATAACTTTAGGTCTACAGTCAAATGAAGTAGCGTTTGTATAGTCTGACTGGACTTAAGAAGGTCTCTGAATTTTCCTTTTTAGGGTTTACTTTGTTGTGTGGTAAACACTTGATGTGAGACACGACACCCGCTCTGGAAAGTCAATCTTGAATTGATTTAGATCCAGTTCCCTAAGAGAACCTCCATTCGCCCCCCGTCATCAAACGGTTTCTTTAAGATTTTAAAGGTTTTATTTCGTATTCCGTTATACGGTAAAGTGACGAAGACTCAATAAACACATATCACCAAACTTTTTACAGTCTGGTCACCAGACGGAGTAAAGTAGAGGAACATCTTCTTTTTGACAGTGGTCGTCGACGACGAAGTTTGAAACTGTCAGAACGTCCAAGTAAGAGTCTCTTGATTCTTTAGGGGTCTTTAGAGGAAGGGACCCCACTGGTACGGTTATGGAAGTACATTTCGAATCTTCGTACACACTAACTGACTGACTAAATATGAAAATATTCTAGTCCAACGGGCCCATCAAGTCATCATTTCTTAGACGGACGATTAAGTCCTCTTGGCCCAACCTAGGAACCCAACCCTTCTAGGGGACCTCATCCTTTACCGTTGGGTAGATCATAAAAACGGACCCTTTAAGGTCCCTGTCCCCTCGGACCGCTCGATATCAGTACCCGAGTGTTTTCTCAGTATGTGCTGAATCGTTGATTTGTTGTTCTAGTCAAACTCGAAAAGATAATGATCCTTCAGGTTTCTACCGATAAAACTAAATTTGGTGATGTTCGTCAATATGTTTTTAGTAAGGTCTTCCTTTCTCGAGTCTTTTAATTAAGATTGAATGCAAGGAAGACGGACGCGATATGTGAACGTTATTATGTGTGACAAACTCCGTGAAAATGGTAAAACGTGTAAAAGTAGGGGTTTAAGTTTGGATTAGGTAGGACTCTTGTTTTCGACCGTTCTTCGTGAAGTTCACTATTCGCTTGTTTTACGTTGTCTTTTCGTTGTATGACTGTGCCTTTACAGCACACTCAACGACTTCCCGTGTGACGAGATTTCAAATGGTATTGTAAAACTTTCGGAAACGGTTACTCGTATATTAACTGACCTTCTGAACGGTCGTGACAAAATCTCTACAGATTGTAGGATATATTATTTCTTTTAGTAAATGTTTCTTTCACTTTACAATTTTTGTGTAAAAATCTCTCGAAAGTTTTGGTTACAAAGGGGAGGGTAAAGACCGGTTCCTTTATTGAACTATAATAGATGAAATTATAAAACTACAAATATGAAATCGACGGATAGTAAATGTAAAAACGTACCGTCAGTTCATTCAGTTAGTTGGATTTTTACATTCTTCATGTTTAAAGAACCGAGTTTTACGATAGTCAATTCTAGGACTGAGTACTCCAGTCTTACATGGGAAAGAACGCTCACAATATAAGAGGGTAAGTAGGTAGTCGGGTTAGTACGTAGGTAGATCAGTAGGTAGTAGATAGGTAAAAAGATTGTTTATGAGCAGTTCATAGATTCGACGTAGTTCGTAACACGTCAACGGTCTCTGAATTACTACTCGTTCTGTCTCAAGGATAGTGGTACCTAAATGTCCTATCGACCCTTCTGAGTATCACTTTCCTTATTATTAAAATTAAACCCTATTTCTTTAATTTCTTTCTTATTTCCAGGACCCTATTTCTTTCTTGTCTTACGATCTACCTTTTGTCCTTCCAGTATTTCCTAAGGATTTCTTTACCATAAATAGGACTCCGGAATTCTTATTCATCATGATCCAGTCTTTTTTTACTTCCCTGAACCCCCCGGTCTCCATTGTCGTGGTACCTCCCTCTCCTTGTGACTTTTGTTTCTTTGGAGTTTCTTCCTCCCCGACCACACATTTCTTTAGAAAGTCAAGTCAGCGAGTCACCACAGGCTGAGAAACGCTGGGGTACTTAGCGTCGTGTGGTCCGGAGGGACAGGTAGTGGTTCTCGAGAAATCACCGTTCATTATTCTGACCTTTAGACCCGTGTCCAACCCTGGTAAGGATAAAGAGATACTAAGTAAAAAGGGAAAGAGAATAATAAATGACAAAATTAGTTGTGATCTGTCCCATTTACGACTTCTATGTTGGACTTCATTATTATTTCTTAAATTCATAATAAGGTAATAAGAATCGTGTTTGGAATAGAACGTTAGGTCAGTTGACAGATTTATGTTCGTGATAGGTAGATGAGGGGATCTTTTAGACGCCCTTGAGAATTTATCGTTCATAGTGCTAGTGTAGAAGTTGACACTAAATGTAAAGGAAATACTCTGAATCATATTACTCCCTTTTTTTTGTGTTTTCATTGTTTATGTAAATTTTAACTATTAGTGTTCATGAGGAAGTTCATTTGAAGCTCGAATTCAAGTTGAAATTCATTGCTAAGAGGGAATCGACAACTAGTGTATTAAACGTTTTGTTCAAAAGTTCCTTTTTATTCCTAGTGTTGTGATGTTAAAACGCAATAATATACTCGTGTTAACAAAAGGATCTTATGTAGTTTTAAAAATTGGCACTTTACGTATATAATTTCGTTACGAATAAATGTATGACTGTGTGAATCCATGTGTAAACATACACATAGATAAAGAGAGTCGACCGTCCCTCTCCTCGTCATTATTAATCGAAAATAAGAACACCATAGATAAAGTATAAGTGGAGATCTCTGTTTTCTCCATTAAAACCTAAAGTGGAAAAAACAACCTAAGATAATGTTTATTTCACCTTATTTTTTTTTTGTGAGTCTAATCAAAATATACAGGATTTAAAGGTTGACTCTCAAAAAAAAATTCAGATTGATCAATAAACGTAGTGTCATTCAGGGATACCCATCGACGATTTAAGGATTTGGTCTTCATTGACATATAGTCCTTCTCCCAAATATAGAATTGTGGTTTATACAAAAATAGAAATATTTAATTTTTTTTTTAGAGAAGATCGGAAGACAAAAAAGGATTTAAGAGAGAAGTGTAACCGTACCCTTGAACACCGACATCGGTTTGTGTAACCAGTTCTCCCTCACAAGTGAAGTTGTCGACCCTCCCTTTTTACTCGTCTTAGACGACCGGTCGTTAGGAGACACAGGAGGGGTGGGTTCGCGACCCAGACCGGGGTACGTTAAGTCTTTCGGACAAGACTAATTGGGAAGGGGTAAGTCAACAAGTCGACAGAGAGTGTTATGTGACTTTATATCGGGTCCTTTGCCATCCGGACGAACCCGAATTAGACGTCGTGAAAGAACATTGGTCTCGACAGATTATTACCCTGATAAACAGGATATTTCATCATTGCATTGACTTGTCCTGAGATACCCCGGAAGGACCCTGTCTGGACTAGGTTTAGGAGACGAAATCGAGGAGAGACTTCATGAATCTATTGTCATAGACTGACGAACGGTTGCGTCCAAGCTAGGAACCCAAACCTTCTAGGGGACCTCTTCCTTTACCGTTGGGTGAGGTCATAAGAACGGACCTCTTAGGATACTTACCACCTCGGACCGTCCGAAGTCGGGTATCCCAGTGTTTCTCACCCTGTGCTGACTGACTGAATATGTTGTTGTTACTTGCCAAAAACTACGTGTAAAGGACTCAACAAAACGTCTACAATTTTTGGAGGGACAGAGATTGTTTTCCTTCTACCATTGATGAATTCCTGGTACTCGTGTGTCGGGGGTCCGGAGGACCTCGGATTCCCGACTATTACAATTATGGACGCTGTCGTGGGACAGTGGGGTGGTAGCCGCTTAGTTTCTTGACACGTGTTGGACTCTGAGGGTCGGGGAAGTTGACTGAAAATTTTTACGAAACGGTTTTGGGAAACCCCTCGAGTCTCGAAAAATCCCATACTTGGTGGAACGGAGAAGTGTCCCGAAACGTTATTCGGAAGGAGACAAGGTCTGAGGTCGTACAGTCACGAACCGGAGTGACACGTACCTCGTGCACTTGAACACAATTGTTCTTGAAGGAAATAGAAATGGACGACTCGGGACCTTATAATCGACCTATTAGTTTGCTCTATGATCTCTTCTTTGTCCACCTAAGGTACCTTTTTGCACCGATCTCCAGGTCAAAGGTATGGGAGTCGGAAGGGTTAGGATTTTGTCGGCACAGGAGTCCCCACTCCGAAAGACGACCGGGTTTACACCCAACTCCGAGGGAGGGAAGGTCAGTACTCTGGTGAAATGTTTCCAGTTAAGTAATCACGGAAAGTCTACGATCAGGGGAAAGTAGAAGGGTCGTCGTGGTACTGTCATAAGGACCTGTTTATGTCCCCTACGAGTGTCACTTCGACGAAGGAACCACCAAGTCTACCGTTTCTTAGAGCGGACGTCACGTCCTCTGGACCCAAGCTAGGGACCCAGGCCTTCTAGGGGTCCTCTTCCCTTACCGATGGTTGAGGTCATAAGAACGGACCCTTTAGGGTACCTGTCTCCACTGACTGGCCGGTATCAGGTACCCCGTCGTTTCTCAGCCTGTGCTCACTCGTCGATTGAGAAGTGTTATAATTGGCTGTACGGGTCCCAATGTGTTGGTCCTTCACCGTCTCGACCCTGGTCTTGTGTCAGGAAGACTCAGGGATCTCCAGTGGACGAAGATTTCCCGTTTACGAGTCCGTTACAGAGTTTTTCTCAGACCATGATACACGCACTTTGAGTGACTAGTGACCCCTCCAAAAAATTTACGCGTAAAGACCTAGGGTCAGTTCTCGCTCCTTAATCTAAGAGACCTCCCACCCCGGTTCTCAGACGTAAAATTGTTCGACAGACCCAGTAGGAACGAGTGTCGCCCGAACCTCTTGACGGTGTGATGTAGAAAAGAAGGTAGAGATTTGAGACCTCCTCGAACAGTGATCCTTGTAAAGACCCTAAAAAAAATAGGTAGTTAACTCACAGAAAATACTTATTCGGTGACGGGGACTGGGAGGGTCAGTGTATATAATTGTGTAATAACTGGTCTCTGTATAATGTTGAGGTCCACAATCGCAGATGTTTTTGGGGGGTCAGTTATTACTCAATTGTTTACGAGGATCTCATAAATAATGAACGATCTGGTAGGATTTCCTCTGGTCAGGACCCACAAGTAACCTTCCTGACTACGAGTCCGACTTTGATGTTATGAAACCGGTGGAGTACACTTCTCAACTGAGTGACCTTTTCTGTTACTACGACCCTTTCTAACTCCCGTCCTTCTCTTCCCCTGCTGTCTCCTACTCTACCAACCTACCGTAGTGGTTGAGCTACGTGTATTCAAACCCACTTGAGACCCTCAACCACTACCTACCCCTCCGGACCGCACGACACTAAGTACCCCAGCGTTTCTCAGCCTGTGCTGACTCACTGACTTGACTTGGCTCCGGGATAATGAACTAATTAAAGAGTGGTGTTGGAGTGTCATCGACTGTAACAGTTATATGAGTACAATGTCTCCTCCTTTGCATATGTGTCTCTCCAATTTACCTGAACGGAGTTTAGCGTGAGTTCTGTGCTCGAGCCTGAGAGACCGAGTTCAAGCACAAATCGATGGCATGATCCGATCTGGACGTCGAAGTTTGGTTATAAGCATTGACGAGACTCGTCACGATCCCCTCGAGACGAGTGTCGGTGGAAGCCGGTTCCGGATGGCTTAGTCGAATCCCAGTAGGTTTCGCTGTGCGAGGCGCCACGGAGGGACGTAAACCAAGCGGAGGGTTCGTACGGGACATGCGGGGTGGGGGGAGAAGTGTGTCGATTTCGGAAGAGTAGACCGTTTTGGACCTGTGTTGCGGGTCTACAGGTCCTGTGCACTTCCAGGGGAGACGAAACGGAGATCCGGGGCCGCGTGTGACCGGAGGGCTGTGATGGGTGTTGGCGTCTGGATGAGGGTGGGAGGTGGCCCTCTGAGATTTGGGGAGTCCCACCTGGAGCTCGGAACTAATAATAGACGGGTCGACAAACGTCCACTCGACCTCACGGGCTCTACAAGTACCGTACCTGCTGACCAACAAACGTTTCATTCCTTACCAGTAAGCAAAATAAAAGTTATTATTTTAAATGGGTTCCAAAGATTTCGGGACACGAGTAAATGTATAGTAATTAAAGACCTGTCGTTCGGACTTCTTATCATTCGTTTTCGGTGACGGTTGACCTCTAGTTAGGTTTAAAGGCTATTTTACAGAGACTTTGATACTAAATTCAGTCACCCTTTAGAAGACGCCTGGATGCTTTTACCGCCTGACTTCGTGACCAAAGGTCCCTACGCGGACATGTGTAATCGCGTACGACCAGACCCACGACTTTTACAGATTCGTCTACCGCCTTCACTTCAAACCGAACACTTACGTCAGGAAGGGAGAGATCGACCGTCCTCGGTCTTTAAAACTCTCGAGGGCGAGGGGACCGATGACGTCCTAGTTCAAAAGGGTGGGCCGTTACTGGTGACTTCGGTATATCCCTTTTGTTGCAGCAAGGCGTCTTCTTGTGTCTCCTGTTGCCCCTGTCGAACCAAGGGACCGAGGACGAAGATCTTTTCAGACAAACCACAAATAGATTGAACAGAGAGTCGCCGGATCATGTAGTTTGTCTTCTCAACGTTTTGCAAGATATCAGTATCCCATTCTTATCAAATGTACGGATCTTTCGGTGGGCCTAACATTAGTTTAAGGAGTTTGTTCGTTTCACCGGGGTTTATGTCTTGTAAGTGGAGGGGTAGAATACACCAAATGATTTAAGAACTCTAACGTATGTACGATTTGTCTGAGTGACTGTAAAAAAAAAGGAAGGAAATTTTCTCTAAATCAGAAAAGGGAGTGTAGTTTCTTTCTTATAGTTTCTTTGTGTTTTACCTTAAACACTAATCGTCTTTGTCTGGCATAATTAAAAAGGAAGATTTGTTATGGGATCCTGCTTTTATCCGATTTCGATAATACGATTAAGTCACTACCTCTCGAGTCTAACACTGTGTTTATTTGTTACACAAAGTCTATTTTGTCTGATATGTGACATGGAGTGTTAATATAAAATACCACCTTTTGTATAAATACTTCGAAAACCGGACCACTAAATTCTCTTTACGGGAGTTCAGAAGTTCAGAGATGGTCAAGGTACACTTTGTAGTGTCAAGACACTTAAGGTAATGAATATCTTTATTTCGGGTTACAGAAACTTGTCTTCAGGTCCTCAGTCACAGGGGACGGACCCAACGTCCTTACTACCTGAGACCACACCCGATTAATAGAACCGAGACGGGACGTCAGTTCCTTACGTGATAAGAAAAGAAAGGATTGTCTCGGATCCTTTGTTCAGTCCCTCGGGACTACCGACTAGTTTCTTTGTTTTGGTAAGATTTCTTACGTAAGGAGTGGTCCTTCTTGAGTAATTGGTATAGTTATTCCGAACAACAACAAGCCAGCGATTCTCTGGGGTACTTGACGTCGTGCGGTCCGAAGGGGCAGAACAGAAGGACCTCAAACGAGTCTGAGGCCAGGTACCTCAGCCACTACGGTAGGTTGGTAGAGTAGGAGACAGCGGAGAAAGAAGAACAGGAGTTGGAAAGGGTCGTAGTCGCAGAGAGGAAATCTACGGGGTGGAGGAAGAAAGTCAAGTAGGAGTCCTCTCTACGTGACACTCTTGAGTAGGTTCACAAACTAGTCAGTGTCTACGATCTAAAGAAAACTGTCTACTCTGATACGAAAGAGAGGGTATTGGACCGATGGTTTGCGACGGTGCATCCGTCGGTAGATAACCGTTCGTCCGTGTTGTTGTCCATACATGAGTCAAGGCACTCTGCAGAGAGAGACAAGAAAAACCACAATGCAAGTTCTTACAGTACTATAAGATTACGTTGTAAGTCGATTGAGAAAATCAATCAATTCCTATCAGAATGTATATTCTGTCACGACGTGATGTTTGACTGATCAGTACAAGCTTTCCACTGACCGAAAGGGTATAAACCAAGTGATCTAAGATTGTAGGACAAGTAGGTGTTTAGAACTTAGGGAAGTAAAGTAACAACCCCTCATTTAAGAAGTCAAGTCAAGTCAACGAGTCAGCATAGGCTGAGAAACACTGGGGTACTTGGTCTCGTGTGGTGCGGAGGGACAGGTAGTGGTTGAGGACCTCAGGTGGGTTTGGGTACAGGTAACTCAGCCACTACGGTAGGTTGGTAGAGTAGGAGACGGTCGGGGAAGAGGAGGACGGGAGTTAGAAAGGGTAATAGTCCCAGAAAAGGTTACTCAGTCGAGAAGGGTAGTCCACCGGTTTCATAACCTCAAAGTCGAAGTCGTAGTCAGGAAGGTTACTTGTGGGTCCTGATTAGAGGAAATCCTACCTGACCAACCTAGAGGAACGTCAGGTTCCCTGAGAGTTCTCAGAAGAGGTTGTGGTGTCAAGTTTTCGTAGTTAAGAAGACACGAGTCGAAAGAAATATCAGGTTGAGAGTGTAGGTTTAGGAGTAACTAGTCTAGGCTTCTAATTGAGTATATGTTGTGTGTGTGTGTGTGTGTGTGTTATGTGGGGTGATGCGGATGTGACTTCTTAAATTTTCATTTAGTATCTTTTGTATTGGTTCGTCCAATAGGTAAGTAAAATTGGAGAAAGTAATTTAAATTCTAACTTTACTTATTAAGATCCGTTATGTACTATTTTGAGAGAGAGGGGATGAGTTCAGTCTTTAAGGACGGTTTGGAGGGAAGGAAAGGTGTCGTAGACTTTCTGGACCACCGGATTTGTCTCGTACCCACCTCCTGTACTTGTCGGACCACGACCAAGGTTACGTTTATCGGTGCACCATGGAAGACCAATCCTTAGAGACACGTTTTCAAAGGAGCTCTCCATAACAGTCCCGTTGACTCTGCGTCTAATTAAGTGTAGTTTAACGTTGTTTAAGTTAAGTCAGTGTACTGACTTGTCTGTATTCACAAAGGGGGTTCGAGTGGTAGGTGCCGTATATGGTGGAAGCCGGCTGTCGGATATCGTGACGTAATTAGTGTACGACCAAACCCTTTTTGTTTTGTTTTTGTTTGTTTTTTTGGTTGTTGTTTTCTTGAAGAGACGGATGATTATTCCTTGATTGTTCCTTGTCTAAGAGATAAGCTTCTTACTTTGAAGTTGGATACAGATGTCGGATGGACCTATGGTGGACCTGGTAACGAAGGGTAAAGGACGGAGACCCAAAGTCGAGTTTGACAAGGGTCGCAGACTATACGGAAAGGTGTGTGGGGGACCCCATCCGAGAGGGAGATTGGTCAAGACTCTGACACTACTCAAGTGGAGTCAAACGGATCTCGTGGACCCTCTTTCGGATATGACTTATACACCAGTTGTCGGTTTCACCCGGGCCCTCTCCCTCCCTCCTGGTCCTGTAAGGTTTAGTGCCTCGGGTCCTCGGCCGGCACCCCCCTCGTCCCTCAACCAGTCGTTCTCCTCCGTCTTGGTTTGTGTCGTTCACGAGTCTTGAGAAGTAGGGTGCACTAGGAGAGAGTGATGGGGGGAGAGCCGTCAGGGTCCACGTATGAGTTACGGGAACAGAGACGACGGGACAGAATCTGATTCCTTTACCTAGGTCTGAAGGTTACCCGAGTCACAGGGACGATGGTTGTCTGAGGGTGACAATGTATACTGTAGGAGTAGGGACTTGTAAATGTGGTGAAAGATTCTCAGGTGCCTACACAGACCCGGGACTCGAAGCACTTGCTCGGACCCGGAGTAAGTAGAATTCACACGGGTCTTGGGTCGTCTCGTAAGCCGGGTATCTTTTACGGGACGTTTTTCAAGTAGTTCATTAACTTATTTGTGTGCTTGAGATCTTTACACCGTCCCGGACGACTGTCCGACGAGGCGACCGAGCCACTCGTCCAAAGTAGTGTTACTGGGGCCCGTCGCGGGTAAGAAAACGAGTGAGAGGGTGTCGTCCAGTCTTCGGTCAGGATTTCACGGAAGGGGTCGTTGGGGACAACCCTACCTGAGATGCCCATAACGGGGACCAGAAAGGAATATAAGGGACTTCCTATTATTAGTGGGACGTGTGTATCTATTGAACTACAAGAGTAATAGAATGATTATTCAAGAGATTTCATTTACCGTTCAAAACAAAAAAAAATTAAAGTCTTGATATAAAATAAATTTAAGAATTTTTGACAGATTATAGTGACGATACCCAGACTTACAAACACGGGGGTGGGGGACTTTTAAGTATGTAATTTTGGGTCACACTACCATAATCTTCTACCCCCGGAAACCCCTCACAAATCCAGTATTTCCATTTCGGGAGTATCCATCCTAGTCACAGGAGTATTTTCTCCGAACTCTTTCTAGGTTATGGAGCGGACAGGACACTCCAATGGCTCTTTTCTGTGGTCCTTTACCCGGAAATACCCTGTGTCTTAAATGGGTGTGGAACTACAACCGGAAACATCGGAGGTCTTGGAATCCTTTATGTAACGACAACAAATATTCGGTGAGTTAAGTACCATAAATAATCAGACTATCTGATTCTACATTTTTTCACCTTCACAACGAGTCAGTACAAGTTAAGCAACGTTTGGGTACCTGACACCGGACGGTCCGAAGAGACAGGTACCTTAAAAGGTCCGTTCTTATGACCTCATCCATCAGTGAGGAAAGAGGTCCCCTGGAAGGGTTGGGTCCCTGACTTGGCCCAGAGGACGTGACATCCGTCTAAGAAGGGGTAGGCTCGGTGGTCAGTTCAGGGAACTGATGTGATTCTATTAATGATTATTTGTGACTGAACAGAGGATGATGTACGTTCTTTGATCCGATCAACCCAATCCAGGTCTTTTATTTTGTGTTAGAAAAAATGAGTACTCCGAAAAATAGATTGAACCCCTCTGTACCATACAGGGGTGTTTCTTTTCACTTTCACTATCAGCGAGTCAGCACAGGCTGAGACGTTGGGGTACCAGACATCGGGTGGTCCGAGGAGACAGGTCCCTTAAAGGGTCCGTTCTTAAGACCTTTACCCAACGGTAAAGGAGGAGGTCCCCTAGAAGAACTGGGTCCCTAGTTTGGACTCAGAGGACGTAACTTCCGTCTAAGAAATCGTGATTCAGTGGTCCCTTTTGGTGGTGGTTTATTCGATGCGTCTGTATCACGACCTCCTGAGTCAACACCGCCGGCAGTCAGTCTACCACGTGTCTCGCAAACCTCTCTTCCACCACGTCCCTACCTTCGTGTTACACTCGTGTATTCCCAGTCTCCTCATTTGTGTTCTAAGTCCAGAGTCCTGCGAAACGTTCTTGGGACCGTCCTTCTCCGGAGCCGCCGTGTGGTCCTCGTTCCGTCCGAGACACAGTCCTTGGAGCACTAGTGCCGTCGTCCGAGTGGGACCCGGGGCTGGTGGTGGGCTCCACTGGTAGTGAGAAATTCTCGTTAGGAGAGGACTTGAGAGAACAGGGACACTCTACCGTCCTGACTTTTTCTTGTGTTAAATGATTTGATTCTGTAGATTGTTTATTAACTCCGACGACTTTTGAAAAGTCACACCGAATAAATATACCCTAATTTTTCTCTTTTTCTCACTTGACTGTTTTCGTGCCAACGATTCTAGTGGTCTCCGCGTGGTTTACTGGTTACCAAAATCGTTTGTGGAGTCCTCTGTCCGTTAATTTTCTCCGGTGTACTTCTCCACCTCCCGTGCTGTTGTACCGTCTCGACGAACGTAGACGCTTCAATTGGAGATTGACGTGAATTGAAGTATTGGGTCCTCCTCGGGGTAAGAAATGTTCAAGTTAAAATTTCCAGATCGTTTTCTTAGCCTCTTCCGTTACCGTGGGATGAGGGCATGAGAACGGACCTTTTAGGGTACCTACCTCCTGGGACCATCCGACGTCAGGTACCCTAGTACTTCTCAACCTGTGCTGACTCACTGAAGTGAAAGTGAAAAGTGAAGGTACGTAACCTCTCCCTTTACCGTTGCGTGAGGTCACAAGAACGGACCTCTTAGGGTCCCTGCCCCCTCGGACCACCCGACGGCAGATACCCCAGCGTGTCTCAGCCTGTGCTGACTTCGCTGAATCGTCGTCGTCGTCGTCGTTTTCTTAAGCTCTGATGACATAACGCAAGGTGTCCGTGTAATTTTTGATAATCGTCTCACGGTATTTGCTTAGTTTTGCTCCGATGTCACTGAAAGAGGTCACATCTTTTGATGGGAAGAGAAGTAATAGACGTCTCCTAAAGCGTAGTTGAGACATTCAAGTTGTCCTTTAACAGACGTGAACGGTTTTTTAAACTGTAACGAGTTTCTCAACTCTGTATTTCGGACACGGTTGATAACCATTAATAACCCAACCAGTTTTTAAAGTAAGCCCAAAAAGCCATTCTAGAAGACCTTTTGGGATTTCCTTGGAAGACGGGTCAGGTTGTGTGATGTCTTTCTACGTCAGTGAGAGAAAGTGTATCTTAGTCTAGTCGACTCTCTCTTCTACCCTTTTTGGTTGTGAATTGGCCAACGGAATAAGTTGAAGGTGTTGGGACACTTCGTCCAAATTAATAGAAGTAAAATTAACTACTACCTTCACTCAAATCTTCTCGTTAAACAGGTTCCGGTACTTCGATTATTCCCCATCTCGACCCTGAGTTTTGGACTCAGGTTTTTGAGACCGCAGAGACACGTGTTCACTTGTGAGATACAAGTCACTTACTACATCCTCCCATCCGTTCCCCCCTGTGCCACACGATTCTCTAACGAAGTGGGAGACCGGGCTGGTGACTCGTCTCACTTGACACTACGGTTGTGAGTACTACTGAGACGTCCCGGTTCTCTCCGGTTTACCCCCAACCCCTCTTTCTCTACGAACGTGTCTATATACCTCAAGTCACTTAGTTTTCTGTCACTAATCGGTATCCGATGTTAATACGGATAGTTTAAGTTCCAAAAATTTTTATCTTAAAGTACAGTTCATAGAGTGACATTTGTTTGTGTTGCTACATCTACTAGACCGATAAACTTCTGGTGGGGCCCGACCGTCTACTCTTGTCTTCCACCCAAAGGTAGTCCTTTGGGGTAAGTAAGTGAGAGTGCGGTTACTGACTAGGGGTCAATGTACTTGTTATCAAGTGACCAGTCCCACCTTCTATGTACACTAAGGACAGGAATTCCTTGATATATATTATAACGTCTCTTTCTGACTGTTTGTTATTTGTAAGGTTACATATAAGTTTGTGTCTTACACTAGACATTAGTAGTGGGATGTTCAGGTCTCTTCTCTCCTTGTACCAAAGACTCCTGAGGTTCCAGGGAGGATCGGTGGTGGGGATTACGAGGGTCGGGTCCGTTTTTGTCTTTCCCTACTTGGTCACCCAGGTAACAAAATTAGGTGTACATTTGTTACACTAAGGAAGGTCGAATCGATTTCCCTTCCTCCCTTCCCTCTTCTTGCTTGGTTTGTTTCTGTCCTCGTTTTGAGAATGCGTAATTGAATTTCCTTAAACAGTCTTTAAGTGCACCATATTTACGATACACATACGAAATAACCTTTGCCAAAAGGGATTACACCGTACGGACTCTTGTATCGTGATAAAAGGTTTGTTCTCTTTTCGTACGAAATCTGGTAATTGAGAGTAAACCTCGAACACTTTTTCAGTTATCTTAAACTGAACACAGGTCTGGGAAACGTACTCCATGTGACTGGAGAACACAGGTCTTTATGTAAAAAAAGATATTCTTTTGTTACTTCAAAATATCCATATACTACTTTCCGTGTTTAACTATTTGAGATTACAAAATGACTGTACTGGTCAACTTATTATTTTCTGAATCGTAATTAAAATCTGGTTCCTCTAGAGGTGGGAGTCTTCCGTACAGACCTATGTTGAGTTACACTACTGACCTCATCCTTTACCGTTGGGTGAGGTCATAAGAACGGACCTTTTAATGAACCCTGTCTCCTCGGACCACCCGGTGTCCGGCACTCCAACGTTCCTCGACCTGTCCTGCCTCGTGTGCACGTCCCACTACTACGTCCGGTACGTCCTATGAGATTCTGGGATATCTCTCTTCGTCCGTCCTAGTAGGTTTCTGTCGACCTCAGAGTCGGGTCAAACGAGTTGTTGTCTAGGACGAGACCATGGACCGAGGGTGTCCTCCCTCCCGACACCGGCTCAAGAGAAGGGCACTCTGGTCACCGATGTGAATGGGTGCTCCTTCCGATGGCAGAGGGACATGGAAGATATAGAACGTATGTTCAGTTCAGGAAACCATAGGTTCATCAAGAAACAGGGACTCGGAATGTTCCGGTGAGAGCGTAGGAAGGAGGAATTTTCCTTCCGCTCGTCTCCTACATTCGGGACTTGTCGGAGACATGAACTAGTTCGCAGCCCCTCCTCCCCAGTCATGTTGTTACTAGAGTTGTGAGTCGAAATGTGGGTTTCTATGAAACGGGATTTCCCTGTGACCAACCCTGTTAGTACTTAACTTCAAACTTGTTTTTCTGACTTTCATATTTATGACGTAAAGATGGTATAAAATTAGTAAATAAACATTCTGATTGAGGAGATGACCTGAGTCTCGAGGGACTCCAGACCCTGATATAGGAGTTCCGGATCGAGTCAAACCGTCTATCTCACTCGAGTAATGCACGAACAGTTTATGTACTTTTTTAATCACGATGTTCCGTTGTCTCAACGGGGTTTACTTTATACCTAAAGTTTCGACTACACCGTAAATTCATAAATATTCTGTGGTACCTCTGACTAATCATGTCTCAATCCTTATCTTAGTTTGGGATTCATAGACTACTAAATAACACCCACTTTCGTAAACTCTCCCTTACACCAATAGTTTCACCCCAGTGGAAGACTATTTAGTCTCCGACTACAAGTTACCGTATATATAGTTGCAAGAACTTAATCTTCCTTTTTTGGGGATAAATTTTTATCCCTTTAACTTTTTTTTTTTTTTCTTAGAACGTAATTGCTCTAAGTCTATTAAGTTATAAAATGATGGTTTGGTGTCTCTAGATCTAATGATCCCTTATCGTTAACGAAACTTAATTTATGGTGAGACCCATTCGGTCACAATCGAATTACTCGAAAGACACATGACCCGAATTATTTTTTAATATAATCAACAAAGTATGTTTATACCATCTCAACTACTTAATGAGTATTACTTCCTTTTATTGAGGATTAGATAAAATTATTAAGGGAATAAAGTTTTATGTCTGTAAATAGGGATTCGTGTGTCTTAGGACCTACTACTATGTCCGGGTCTCTTTACTTCACTAAACGACTTCAGTGTATCGATTAATTACTACCTGTGTTCTAGCTTTGACACCAGAAGGTTGAGGAACAGACCATGTGAAAGACGGTGGAGTCACCAAGGGGTTGTCACGAGGCCCCTCGGGAGGTCCGTGGGTCCTTACCCCGCGACCTCTGGACCTCCCGTCTCAGGGTGACAAACGGAGGAGCACGGAAGAATCGTTCATCCGAGGGACCCAAAAATCACCAAATCTAAATATCTAAAGTACGACAATTTTTTTTCTGGTTTTTTTTTAATAATAGTACGGTATTTTTTCCTGATAAAACAATGATTTTTGTAAATCATAATTTGTTAGAGTCTTATTTACCTCTAAGAATACCTAGTGTCCCCGCCCCCTTTTTTTGTACCTTTCTTTACAAGACATCTGGATGTAAACTCTTCACTACTAAAACACCCCTTTTGTGTCATAGATCCACAGATTGGTGTAGGGTCATCGTCTTATAGGGACTGGCTCGACAAAGCAGGAGGTGGAAAGACAGATATTTTAAGTTATTATTAAGGTCTAGGTGTGTGAAGTCCCCAAGAAGGAAGTGTTTTTGTAATTCAGATGAATAAGAGTTTTACACCGGAACCCTGGTGGGCGTTTTCGTTGTAGACTCCACGTCTAATTTTTGGGGGCAAGGCACCGGATGGGATCTACTCCGAGAGTCTTTTACTCTAGGTCAAGAGTCTACGTCCAGTCCTCCGTCACTTGGACCCAAGAAGAAAACAGTCACCACCGCACGGAATAGACAAGTAGGGCCACCTCTGGTCACACCTAAAGTTCCTACCTTAAGGAGACGCTGAGACGTGATTGATCCTCTATTGATTTTTCCTCTGGTACTTATCCTCCCGTTCTCGTCCCTCCTGGTCTTATTTCTCTTGTAGTGAATAAGAGTGTCGACGACAGAAGAGGAAACTGTTTCTGACACTGGTCCTAGTAACTGAAAAATTGGGAGGGACGAGTTGAGAAGTGTCCATTCGATAAAAATTCGTCTTAGAAAGCTCCTAATTTTTTTTTTTTTAGAAAACTGTCTACGACTCAACGAGAGCATCTTCACTGGTCCCTGGACAGGGAACTCGGGTGAGAGAGCCTGTGGAAGGTGGGAGGTCCACCAGAGACTTCAGGGAATTGGACCTTCTATCGTCTTGATGGGGTCGAGACTCCACAGTCAAACCGAGGCCTCTTCCGTTTAGATTGGTAGTTCGTAGTTTGTAGTTGGCCGCGGCAACCGAGTTGATATCAATCGTGCCTTTTATGTCGGTTGGTGGACTAAGAAGAACTGGCCCCTAAGTACACGCCTCCTTCACCGACCGTGCCGGGTTGTGTTTGCGGTCGTTACTCTTCTGGGATTGGGACTTGAAAAGTTTAGGTAATGAATGCCGTAGAAGGTAAAGAGGTGTAGGAGTAGTTACGAACAATAACAATAAAAGACAAAACGAGAAAATTTTTTTTAAAAATATGATCAGTAAGATTTCCCACACTCCTCTACCGAGTTACACCAAAGCTAGACGTAAAGGGATTGCTAACACCCTCGTAGAAAATTATGTGAACGACCGGTAAACATACAGAAAAAACTTCTTTTGAGATAAGTTCACGAAACAGATAAAAATTTTACTCAAAACAACAACGACAACAAATAGAAACATCCTCAAGAGATATTTAAGACCTATAATTAGAGAATAGTCTATATACTAAACGTTTATAAAAGAGAGCAAGTCACCCAATCATTCATTATAAAAAAATTAATGAACCTAGAATTATATAAAAAGCGACTACAGAAGAATTGGAAAGGTATTAAATAAAACCTACCACATGAGGATGTCTTCTCTCTCTCCGGACAATCAGACTAGGCTCTTTAAGAATCGTTTGTTACAAGATGTGTCCAAGTTACGGACTGTAAAAAACTACTACTGAAACTTTGTTACATCCTATAATAAACGATAGTGAAAAGAAAGATAAACCAACCGTTTATCTTCATATTAACAATTAATTTTCGTGTATTACAACGGACTAATACTTATTTTACAGGGTCGAGTGATCTCGTATTAAGAATGTCGTAATCACCTCTTAATTGATCGAAAGAATTTCTAAACCTCCTGATCAGTGATAAACTAGTAGGAAATTAATTTTGGAGATGTAGGACGTGAATTTTTAGAAACAAAGAATAGGTAATAAAAGTAGGAAATAAGACCGGAACTTTTCTGTTCTACTTTTAAAAATTTTTAGTGTCTGCAAAGATTTGCTGGAAAAGTATGAGACATCATTATCTTTCCGTATCAAAAGATTTTATATCCAATTTTTGATTCTAAAAGTGTAAGAATCTTGATCTTCCGGTTTCTCTGCTTTTCTTTTCGTCGTCAATCGACTTGTCAAACCTAAATTTAAAGAAAACATCAGATTTTATTGAAATACAAGTATTTGTTAAAGAAGGTTTGAGGTATGAGTGTGATTGGTATAACCCAACCGGTTTTTCATTCTACATTGTTTTTTTGGGTTTACTTAAAAAACCAGTTGGGGTATAATGTCCAGTCCCTATGGTCAAGGTTCACGACTTCGTCTTTTAGTGTGTGAATTTGTGACGAATGGGATGAAAGAAGAATTGTACCTTAGACGAGGCTTCATTTGTCGTCCCGTTCGGTGTTGGAGGGAGTTGCACCCAGAGAGGGGAAGGGTTTCTGGGTACGTACTCACGGACGTGTCATGGACTGTATGTCGTGTGTGAGTTACGTTCAGACAATTCATTTGGTCGTTAAATTTATATAATCGATCTCAAACACCACGTAATACGCGGTCCGTGACACGACACACGAGGTTCGACACTACAGGGTTGAGGTCCCCGACGGCAACAGTGAAAGATTGTCGGTGTGATATGCTGTGAGTTAAGATATAAAGAAGGGTAGTTGGGGTCACTGTCGGAAAGAGAGGAGATTTTTAAGATGACATACGATGAATTCCTTTTTCTCTTCCCTGAACCATAAAAATAGAACTAAAAAACCCTGGGGGTAAAGAGTTAGAAAAACATATTCATCTCATGAGAGGACCTTTTAGGGTACCTGCCTCCTCGGACCATCCGACGTCAGGTGTCCCAGCGATTCTCAGCCCGTGCTGACTCACTGAAGTGAAAGTGAAAAATGAAAGTACGTGACCTCTTCCTTTACCGTTGGGTGAGGTCACAAGAACGGACCTCTTAGGGTCCCTGCCCCCTCGGACCACCTGACGACAGATACCGTAGTGTGTCTCAGCCTGTGTTGACTTCGCTGAATCGTCGTCGTCGTCGTCTCAAATAATTTGAGCAAAGCCGAGTGGACCCTCCTTCAGATCTTCGTTATACAAAAACTCAAAGTAGGAGAGGGTGAGTCGGCGTACGTAGAACGTTCGTCCGAAGGTTCCACCGTGATCACCATTTCTTAGGCGGACGGTTACGTCCTCTTAGTTCTCTACGTCCAAGTTAGGGACCCAGACCTTATAGGAGACCTCATCCCTTACCGTTGGGTGGGGTCATAAGAACAGCCCTTTTAAGGTACCTGTCACCTCGGACCGCCCGACGTCAGGTACCACAGGGTTTCTTAGTCTGTGCGGACTCGTGTAGAACGTCCTTCCTTTTTGTTACGTATACTGTATACGTTATTTCTTAGACTCACTCCGCCGTTTCAAAGTTGTTGATCTTAATAATAACCAATACTACTTTTATATTCCTGTGGACTTAAAGAGAAAAGACAAATACGACAAACTCAGAGTAATTCAGGTACAAAGACGAAAGAAGATTTATAATAAAAGGTATATAGTTTGAAGATTAATTCATTTGTGTTACATTTGCCTCTACTATATGACGAACCTTTTGGTATTTTAATATCTCATCTGTCCGGAGGTAATATTAGGTTAAAAGTGAGGTAGTATTAAAAGGGTTTCCCCAAGGAGACCCCAATTTGAAAGATTCGAGCCAAAACCGAGTTTGGACTTCCAAAATTAAGTACTCTTAAACTTTTTCTAAATTGAGGTGGAAAAGAGACGACTAGTACTCAACCAAAAGATATTTTCATCTGGTCCAAAGTGGAGTAAAACAACGGTACCGAAGACGGTCTAGGGGAAAGAGGACTTAAGAACTCATGAATTAATTAAAGTAGGACATTTACCGTGTTTTTTGATTACTCAACTAGAAGAAACTAGTTAAGGGGACGGTCACGATGGGGAACGTATGACATGGGAGACCATATACGAGAGAACCATGGGTCCTGATAACAGAATGATGTCTGTGGATCTTAGCGACCTAGTTTGCCCTACGTCTAAAATTTATTAGTATATATACGACTGTGTGATTGAAGGTTTTACTGACGTTTTTAATGATAGTAAGCTGGATGTGTGTTCTCACGTAGATAAGAGATATAAGTAGTTGTAATTTATAATAGTTAAACGACCTATTTTTAAGGAAGAGACAATAAAATTGTATTTGAAGGTAGTCACAATACTCAAACCTATAAATTAGCGAGTGAAAAAAATTACGATAGTGAGTAACGAAAAGTAAAGCGACACCGTCTAGATCTTGAATCAAAATCTTCCAAGACGTGGAGATTTCTATAGAAATAACTTAGAAGTACAAACTCTGAAAGACCCGAGTTTTATTAGACACTTTTAAATTTCCAAAATATGAAGTGACATAATGTTTTAAGTCCCATCGGTTTTCTTCAGACGATTGTATTGCGAAGGAAAGAAGAATCCATTGAAAGAAAAAGTAGGAACCCTTGTCTTCAAAAAAGAAATAGGATAAGATTCTCAAGACTTTAAAGTAGTTCCCCGTGTATCCATATCCGACAAAAGAAAGTAAAACGACCTTTAACCAGTTTAGTAAAATTAGAGTTCCGTGTTCAGATAGAGGTTGAATCTCCTTAATAGAAGACCGATAAAGAGACTATTAAAGAAACTAATAAAAGAATAGATAAAGAGGTGAGGGAAGATCTTAAACATCAGTCATTTGCGAACTGGAGAACCTAACTAAAAGGTACGGGGGGTGTAGAGAGCGCGCGAAAGTAAAACACTGAGTAACCGAAACGTAAACCCCTCCTCCCGAAAGTCTAAGGTTTAGTGATAAGACCGTAAGTCGTAAAAGTAAGGTAATAAGTCGATAAGGTAACTAAAAAAAAGTAAACTCCTGACCATAGAGAAAGACCAAGACTAAGATACTAAAGGTAAAAAATTTAAAAATTTGACTTCGTCATAGTACGAGGAAATATGAACTTTGTGTGAAAGTACTCCAATCGTACATGTTTGGAACTGAGGGTTTGACGTACACGGGGTTATGTTGTAAACTCAATCCGACGAATTACGTCTTTAACCCCCTCTTAGGGTATTGTGATGACATACGTGTGGATTTGTCACTTAATATACGATGATTGTTATTGTCATCAATTATGTACAACGTTTAAAGGACGAAAAATTTCATAGACTGTTCGAGTAAATCAGTAATCTCCTTGAGACGATGATAAAATGTCTTTTTTTTTTGTAACTATCTTTCACCGATTAACGATGATCATTAATAATAACGATCATTAATGATCGTTGTGATGATCATCCGAACAGCATAGTAAAGATCACTATGGTTTATGATGGTCTCTTCATCTCCTCAGTCCAAACTAGGGTCCGTCTCATAGAGATCGTAGGTGAGTTAATTTCTTCAGTTATCAGATTCTCAACAAACGTGTTGATAATTTTGTTGTTTGTCTGTTCATTACGTCGACAGCACGATTCGTCACGTTGGACCTATCAGATATCTCAAATCTACGGTTGTTACGAAGACTCAGTCCTAGGGAGACTTAGTTGGTGACTTCGATCCTTGTGAGAGGACCCGTAGATACTGTAAAATTATAGGTAGATTACAAGGTCCACCGGACACTCGTTTCCGCTAGAATCTCGTCTGTCCTTCATTGATTTGTTTCGTAGGAGACAAGTGTCATAAAGTTTGTTATGGATAGTCGAGAGTATTTAGTAGACGAAGTTGCCTCCATTGTTCGAACTGCGGCTATAAAAATTCTGGACTTCATATATTAGTCTCCTCTGTTCCACACACTCCCCAAATGAAACTATGTGCCTTTCTCATGTTAAAGAGGTTTTCTTGGTTTCACCGTGTTTCCTTTCCACGACGGTAAGTTAGTAAAGAAGGAATAGCAAAGACTATCTTTCAGTGGACCCTCACTGGGGCGTCTCGGATGGAACAGGTTTACGGGAGTCGATCCCTCGTAGTATGTTCACTACGACTCTTTACTTTTACTGTCCTGAACCTTTTACCGACATCGACTCACGGTTGGTCGTCTTTAGAGAAGACACGTTTGTATTACGTGGTAGTCTTAGACTTATATCAATAGAAAGGTGTAATCGGGATTCACCACACACCTTAGTTGGTCCAACTTTTATTAATTTTCAATTCTCCCACATCAAAGACGCTGTTATTGTAATTTGTTTTGACGGAGTTGATTTCATGACGACCGATAAAAATTTAGAAATTCTTGTTTGTCCTTTAGCGATTTAGTAATTTTAGTTTAATCGTATTAAATCCTAGATTTTCATAATCTCACAATTACGTTACTAATGTAAAGACATTTGAGTCAATTACTTATTAGTGACAATGAAGAACCCTCCTTCTTTAACGTAATTGATTCTAGTGACCCATGGGAAATCTGTCAAGTGGAGTCATACTCGGTTTTAAACATACTCATTATACTTACGATTATAAAATATATATTAATCCTACTTTTGAGTGCCACTATATATTATTATTCATCTTTTTCCTTAAAAGATGATGAGATAAGTTTTATATGTATTTTTACTTATTTTTGATTTTATTTGTCAACATTTTTGTTTAAACATGGTGCGACACGGATATCAATTGTTAAGACATGACATGTGCACCTTTCAATTCTGCCATGGGACCGAACGGTTTTGATTTCTTTTGGATGTGTGTCGTTACTTCTGGGTCATGTCGGTTTTTGTTTATGTAAAAAATTTTTTATTACGTGGTTTGTATCCTCGTGACGTTATACATTCTGTTTACGATTGTTCATTTTGTCCCCTTTAATTATTATTATGTCATTATCACCCTCTGTTATGGGGTGAGTGTGGATACGTATCTAGTTGATTTGTCTTTTAATTGTTCCTTTGTGTTTGAAATTTACTATGTTATCTGGTCAATGTGGATTAACTATAGATATCCTGTAAAGTGGGGTTTTGTTACTTAAAGTGGAAAACGAGTTCGCGTGTACCTTGGAAGAGGTTCTATCTAGTGTAGGACCCGGTATTTAGGTTAGAACCATTTAAGTTTTTTTTAACTTTAGTAACTTTCGTAGAAAAAACTGGTGTTACGTCATTCTAATCTAGAGTTAATGTCCTCTTTTTGATAATTTTTAAGGTTGTATACCTCCGACTTGTTGTGCGAAGACTTATTGGTTGTTTAGTGTCTTCTTTAGTTTTTTCTTTATTTTTATATGTATCTTTGCTTACTTTTACTTTTATGTTGGTGGGTTTTGGACAACCTGTGACATTGTCGTCACGATTCCCCTTCCAAGTGTCGTTATGTCCGTATGGAGTTCTTTGTTCTTTTTTCAGTATATTTATTGGATTGAGATTTGGATTTTGTTGATCTTTTCCTTCTTTACCTCTTGGGGTCCCAATCATCTTCCTTTCTTTAGAATTTTTAATCCCGTCTTTATTTACGTTTTCTTTGTTTTCTCTGGTATCGTTTTTAGTTGTTTCGGTTTTCGATCAAGAAACTTTCCTATTTATTTTAACTATTTGGTAATCGGTCTGAGTAGTTCTTTGTTTCCCTTTTTTGAGTGTAGTTGTTTTAATCTTTACTTTTACCTCTCTAGTGTTGTCTGTTGTGTCTTTATGTTTCCTAGTATTCGCTGATGATAGCCGTTGATATACGGTTATTTTACCTGTTGAACCTTCTGTACCTGTTTAAGAATCTTTTCATGTTGAAAGGTTTTGACTTGGTCCTTCTTTACCTTTTAGAATTGTCTGGGTAGTGTTCGTGCCTTTAACTTTGACATTAGTCTTCAGAAGGTCGTTTGTTTTCCGACCCTGGTCTACCGAAGTGTCGACTTAAGATGGTTTTTAAAGTTCTTCTCGATTGTGGATAGGATGAGTTTGAGAAGGTCTTTTAACGTCTCCTTCCATTTGAAGGTTTGAGTAAGATACTCCGGTGGTAGTGGGATTTTGGTTTTGGACTGTTTCTACGGTGTTTTTTTCTTTTGATGTCCGGTTACAGTGGCTACTTGTATCTACGTTTTTAGGAGTTGTTTTAAGATCGTTAGTCTTACGTTGTTGTGTAATTTTTCTAGTATGTGGTACTGGTTCACCCGAAATAGGGTCCCTACGTTCCTAAGAAGTTATAGGCGTTTAGTTAGTTACATTATATGGTGTAATTGTTTAACTTTTTATTTTTGGTACACTAATAGAGTTATCTACGTCTCTTTCGGAAACTCTTTTAAGTTGTAGGTAAATACTAATTTTTTTTTGGGAGGTCTTTCGTACTTATGTTCCTTGTATTGAGTTGTATTATTTTCGATATTTACTGTTTGGGTCTCGTTTGTAATAGGAGTTACCACTTTTTAACTTTCGTTAAGGGGATTTCAGTCCTTGTTCTGTTCTCACGGGTGAGAGTTGTGATGATAAGTTGTGTCAAACCTTCAAAACCGGTGTTGTTAGTCTCGTCTTTTTCTTTGTTTTCCTTAAGTCTAACCTTTTCTTCTTCATTTTGAGAGTGACAAACGTCTACTGTACTAGGAGATGTATCTTTTGGGATTTCTGAGGTGGTCTTTTAATGATCTCGATTAGTTACTTATATCATTTCAACGTCCTATATTTTATTTGTGTGTCTTTAGGGAACGTACGGATGTGTGATTGTTACTCTTTTGTCCTTCTCTTTAATTCCTTTGTTAAAAGAGTAACAATCACATATCCTTACGTTCAGTAAAGACACACAACTAAAATAGTTTCTCCTGTGTTTATCTACCTCTTTATATGGTACAAGTACCTAGCCTTCTTAGTTATATCACTTTTACTCATATGACGGGTTTCGTTAGATATCTAAGTTACGTTAGAGATAGTTCGATAGTTGCCATAAAAAGTGTCTCGATCTAGTTTATTAAAGTGTTAAACATACCTTTATGTTTTTTTGGAGTCTATCGGTTTCGTTAGAACTCTTTCTTCTTATCTTGACCTCCTTAGTTGGACAGACTGAAGTCCGAGATGATGTTTCGGTGTCAGTAGTTCTGTCATACCATGACCGTGTTTCTGTCTGTATATCTAGTTACCTTGTTTTATCTTTCGGGTCTCTATTTAGATGCGTGGATACCTGTGGAATAGAAACTGTTTCCTCCTTTCTTATATGTTACCTAATTTCTGTTAGAGAAATTGTTCACCACGACCCTTTTGACCAGTTGGTGAACATTTTCTTACTTTGATCTTGTGAAAGATTGTGGTATGTGTTTTTATTTGAGTTTTACCTAATTTCTAGATTTGCATTCTGGTCTTTGATATTTTGAAGATCTCTTGTATCCTTTTTGTGAGAGTCTGAATGTAGTGTCGTCCTAGGAGATACTGTGTGGAGGGTCTTTATGACCTTTAGTTTCGTTTTTATTTGTTTACCCTGGATTAATTTTAATTTTCGAAGACGTTTTGTTTCCTTTGATATTCGTTCCACTTTTCTGTCGGAAGTCTTACCCTCTTTTATTATCGTTTACTTCGTTGACTGTTTGTTGATTAGAGTTTTTATATGCTCGTTGAGGACGTCGAGTTAAGGTCCTTTTGTTTGCTGGGTTAGTTTTTTACCCGGTTTCTTGATTTGTCTGTAAAGAGGTTTCTTCTGTATGTCTACCGATTGTTTATGTACTTTTCTACGAGTTGTAGTGAGTAGTAGTCTCTTTCCGTTTAGTTTTGGTGTTACTCCATGGTAAAGTACGGTCAGTCTTACCGACGTTAGGTTTCAGATGTTCATTATTTACGACCTCTCCCACACCTCTTTTCCCTTGGGAGAATGTGACAACCACCCTTACGTTTACTCATGTCGGTGATACCTCTTGTCACACCTCTAAGGGATTTTTTGACCTTTATCTTGACGGTATACTGGGTCGTTAGGGTGACGACCCGTATGTGTGACTCCTTTGGTCTTAACTTTCTCTGTACACATGGGGTTACAAGTAGCGTCGTGACAAATATTATCGGTCCTGCACCTTCGTTGGATCTACAGGTAGTCGTCTGCTTACCTATTCTTTCGACACCATGTATATGTGTTACCTTATAATGAGTCGGTAGTCTTTCTTTTGTAAACGTAGTCAAGATTACTCCACCTACTTTGACCTCGGTTAATATGTCTCGCTTCATTCGGTCTTTCTTTTTGTGGTTATGTCATATGATTACGTACATATACCTTAAATCTTTCTACCATTGCTATTGGGACATACCCTCTGTCGTTTTCTCTGTGTCTACATGTCTTGTCAGAAAACCTGAGACCCTCTCCCGCTCCCACCCTACCACACCCTCTTACCGTAACTTTGTACATATTATAGTATACACTTTACCTAGTGGTCAGGTCCAAACTACGTTCTCTGTCCCATGAACCCCGACCACGTGACCCTACTGGGTCTCCCTACTCTACCCCTCCTTCCACCCTCCCCCAAAGTCCTACCCCTTGTGTACATGTGGGCACCACCTAAGTACAGTTACATACCGTTTTGGTTATGTTATAACATTTCATTAATCGGAGGTTTTTTATTTATTAATTAAATTTTTTTTTGAATGAGTTTTTTTTTCATTTAAATTTCTTATTAAATTCTCACATCTAGAATACTCAAGTGTGTGCTGTTTTTTTTTAAAAATTTCCTTATTTTTATTAGGAGTCCCACTACCCTCATATTCATCAAAATGTAAAACGAATTTTACAGTCTTATAAATTAATGGTTGTACAATTTCTACCTTTGTCACTGATATGACCATGTTTTATAATAGTCACCCTTTGACATTCTATTTGTTTTACTTCTTTTATTTTCCTGGTGATTAAGAAAATAGGACTCTATAATGGTGACAAGTTGTCGAACTATACCCCGAAGGGTCCACGGTGCCACCATTTCTTACGTGGACTGTTACGTCCTCTACGTGTCTCTACACCCAAGGTAGGGAGACAGGCCTTCGAGGGGACCTCCTCCTTTACCGGTCGGTGAGGTCATGAGAATGACCTTTTAAGGTACGTCTCCGCGGACCTCCCGAGACTAGGTGCCCCAGCGTTTCTCGTCCTGTGCTGGTTCGTGTTGTTTATCTGGTGTATGTGTGTCGTAAACGATATATGAAAAGAAAGAAAAAAAAAATCAAAAATAAAAATGAAATAAAATGAAATGTTATGACATAACCAAAACGGTATGTAACTGTACTATGAAAAGTCAAAAAGAGAAATGATCTTCTTTACAAAAATAAATTTTAACCCGTTAAAAAACACGAGGAAATAATAACTGTACGATACCTGAAAGGGGGCTGTAAAATTTTAAAAAAAGGGATTATCGGCAAGAGTTTCCTACCAGACGTCTGAGGATTCACAAGGGACTGCCAGAAAGAAACCTAGACGCTTCAGTTTGGATAATGCAAAAGTACTGTTGTGATTTTAAGCCAAACGAAAAAAAAATGGTTCAACTGGAAACGCGACTACCCCGTTTCCGACAGTGTCCATTTTTGGCGACATCGGAAGTTCCGTCAAAGACTCATACCTTGTCATAGTTTTTTGTTGTAAGTCTTAATAAACTTTCCCGATGACTTTATGGGGAGGATAAATAGACACTTTACCTTAAAAGAAATATAAGAAGGTGACTTTGTATAGTAAGTGTCTGACTTGTCACTTCATCCATACTCTTAGGTCTATAAACGGTCAGTCATTCTATAAATTTTTCAGTCATTCTGTAGCTTTTTCGTTCTCTCAAGGTTTTTTTGTAGATAAAGACGAAATAACTGATACGGTTTCGGAAATTGACACACCTAGTGTTCTTTGACCCTTTGTCAGACTTTCTCTACCCTTATGGTCTAGTGGACTGGACGGAGAACTCTTTGGATATACGTCCAGTCCTTCGTTGTCAATCTTGACCTGTACCTTGTTGTCTGACCAAGGTTTATCCTTTTCCTCATGCAGTTCCGAAACAGTGGGACGAATAAATTGAAGATACGTCTCATGTAGTACTCTTTGCGACCCGACCTTCTTCGTGTTCGACCTTAGTTCTAACTGCCGTCTTTATAGTTATTGGAGTCTATACGTCTACTGTGGTGGGAATACCGTCTTTCACTTCTCCTTGATTTTTCGGAGAACTACTTTAACTTTCTCCTCTCGCTTTTTCAACCGAGTTCCGGTTGAAAAGTCTTTTGCTAGTACCGTAGACCAGGGTAGTGAAGTACCCTTTATCTACCCCTTTGTCACCTTGTCACAGTCTGAAATATAAAAACCCGAGGTTTAGTGACGTCTACTACTGACGTCGGTACTTTAATTTTCTGCGAATGAGAAACCTTCCTTTCAATACTGGTTGGATCTATCGTATAACATATTTTGGATTTCCCGGACCTCTCACTCGAGATCGAGGACCGTAAGGTCCAGGAAGGGGGTCTCCGCCCCACCTACGTTCTGGTCCTCGTTTCCGGTCTGAGGGGAACCGACAAACCCGTGTCTGTGCGAGTGAGAAGACGAATCGAAAAAGAGAGAAGAGATATAAAACAGATTAAAAAGATCCTAAAGGTGTCTTCGTTACAAGTTTCTTCCACTTTCGGTTTAAATAAAGTCTTTCGGTGTACTACGAAAGGAACTCGAGTGGAATATGAAGACTATAGAAGTAAAAAAAAAAAATTAAAGTTGGAGTCAGTCCAACATAGGACTCGTGGAATCAAAACAGTGAGGGAAGGGTAGAAGTATCGGAGAGTCAGTTTATGGTCTCTACACTTGCCGGGAATTACTTAATGTTAATAAATTTAGTCGGAAATTTTTGTTTTGTTTTGTTTTGTTTCACTTCTTATATGTATTTTCATGATTCTTGAGTGCCGGGTCAAATGGACAAAACGTTTAAGCCTAAAAGAATTTAGTCCTACTAAAAAATAAAAATTTTTAATTAGATCATCTTACTTTTGTTCTCGGACAAGTCTCAGGATTTCGTATTTTTAAGGTATTTCACGGTAAGAGAGTACGTAATTATAATGAAAATTACTTAATTTATATATATGTCAATCGGAGTAAGTAGGGTTTACCAGAGGTCCCCCGAATGGATTCAGTGGAATTTGTACTGATATGAGGGATTTTACATAAGACGTCATGAACCCGTAAAAGTGACAATGTCTCCGTGAACTCACGGGTAAATTTCATCAGACCATAGGTACCTCCTTCCAATTTCTCGGATCTTGATTTCCTGCCATGTCAGTACACTCCAAGAGTTTGACACTTGTGTCCTCGACGTCTAGGAAAGACATCAAGTCTTACCTCGCATTCTTTAAAAATGGTCCGTAAAAGTTTACACTTACAACTCAAAACGGAGACTTTAGCATAGGACTGGGAAAGATAAAATATAGTTAAGTGAGGGGAGACAGGTTGACTAGGGAAGGTAAAATGTTCAGTTAGTGTCTGTCTGACGTCCAGGAGTTATTTGCCTCCAGGAGTTCCTCAGATTCCCGTCCCATGTTTTGTCGGGTGAACCTCGGAGGAGGGTCACAGCAGACCCGGACCCAATGGCCGTAAGTCAGACCAGATACAGGAGGTCCACTCCGGGTCACAGCGACGTTGGTCACTTACTTTGAGAAGGAACGGAGATGTAAAATGGGTACCGGGTACAGATGGAAAAGGAAGAGGGTCCCATTCTTTCACTAAATAAAAAAAAACCTATCTCAGAACAGTAAAAGGTCCCTACTACTAAAACGGAAGAAAGGGAGGATATTGTCCTCCTGTTTTGTATGTTTTTAATATTTTTGATTTATGACGAGGGAGGGAGTAGGGGATTCAGGGTCTCCCCATTTCTGTCATTGTGTAGTGGCTCCTTCCTTTCACGTGGATTTGAACGAAAAGGTCCCAACACCTCCCCCTACGCCAACCAGAGACCTTCCATGTCATTAAGGGTCCACTCGTGCCGTCCTTAGGCACGAAAACCTTCGTCTGCGGAGTTCACCGGAAGAGTGAGTCCATGAAGAGGTGGTCGTTGCTAATTGGGGAGGTCTTTGCGGACACCAACAGTCTTGACCCTCTCATCCTCACCCCCTGACACACGGGGGACCGTAGGTCACCCATCTTCCATCACGAAGCAACGAAGTCAGTACAGGCTGAGAAAAACTGGGACACCTGACGTCGGGCCGTCCGAGGAGACAGGTACCCTAAGAGGTCTGTTCTTATGACGTCACCCAACGGTACGGGAAGAGGTCCCCTAGAAGGGTTGGGTCCCTGACTTGGGTCCAGAGGACGTAACGTCCACCTAAGAAATGGTAGACTCGGTGGTCCCTTCTGGTTCTTATGACCTCACCCACCGGATAGGGAAGTGGTCCCCTTGAAGGGCCGGGTCCTTAACTTGACCCCAGAGGACGTAACCTCCACCTAAGAAATGGTCGACTTGGTGGTCCATCTTCCACCCTTACGACAATTTGTAGGATGTGTGTACCCTCCCGGGAGTGTCGTTCCGTAAGGACCGTGTTTTATAGTTTTCCAACTCTTTGACGGGGGTAGATTACGTTCTGCACGCCTAAGATCTAAGTACCTATATTTACCTTTGTGACGAACGTCATGAGTTATCAAGTGAGTTGAGAAACGGAAAAACATGACGCACGTAATAGTCTCACTAGACCAGAGGTCGAGATTGTGGATGGATGATCGACGCCTTAGAACCCGTTGCGTGACTTTGGAATGCGGAGTAGTTGCTTACCTTTTTTTTTTTTTTTGGGTGTGTTTTTATTGTGGAAGTTCTGTTGACAGTGTCGCAATGTAATCATTGTGTATATTTTATGTACGAGTCACTCATTTGCCATCGTGGATGCCGGTTGTGGTAGAGTAGTGGTGGTAATACTAGTGGCGGTTTATGAATTATTGGTGGTCCTCGGACCACGACACAAACCTGTACCTTGATGTGATTACCCTTTCTTTTTTTTTTTTTTTGTGAACTTTGCATACGAGTTCCTCGAGTGCCTTTGTGTGTCGAGTCGGTTTTACATTAATCCTCTGTGTCGGACGTCAAGACTTTAGCACCTCCTAAAAGGGTTTCGTTCTCTGTGTGAGTACTCGGGAAACTCAGAGGTTGCTCTACGTAGAGGAGGTCGTGGTGTCCCAGGATACGAACAGGATTGGCCCAGAAGAGTGCGAGACGAAGGGACACTGGAGAAGGAGGGTAATATTGGAGCCCAAGAAACCAAAACCTGGAGTCCGGAAAACATCAACCCTCGATGAGAGTGTCGTTTCTCTTTTGTCGTGCATTCACCGTACTGAAGGGCACCTAGAGTCTTCCCTCCTCCCGACTGGGATAGTGGTACGACTTTTAGGTACACAGTTTTCCAAGTCGGGTCCTCCTCGAACACCAGTCGTACATGGTAGTTGGATGACGAGGAACACCGTAAAAACCGCACCGTAGTCGATCTTTGAGAATTAAATCGTCTTTATCCGTAGAAAGTTCCTTTTTTTTTTTTTAGGGGGTCAATTTTTGGAGAAGTCTTAAAATAACATAGTTCAAATAGGGAGAATGTGGTAGCCTACGTGGAATCAAGGAACGAGACACGTTCTTTCAATATTAAACGTGTATGTGTAATCTTAGACATTGACATACTTGCTGACATCACAGTATAAGTGATCTTATTACTGGGCCTCGTATTTATTTATCCCGTACCTTCCTTTCGTATACGGAATGCTGTCATAGGAAATTCGGGAGGTCGAGTCTTTTCTTCAAGACAGAAGGTAGTGAGATGTGTAAGTCGTCGGGTTTTTTAATGAACTTTCCATTTTCGAGGTAAATCTACCACGTATAAAAAACACCTAAACCTAATTCGGGTTTACTAATAAAAAGCCAATTACACCTTTGTGACCTTTTTACTTAGTGCAAAATTAACGGTATTACGACATAGTAAATAAATGTGATCTTTACTAACCACTTAGACCAAACCACCATTCAGGATTTGTTCGGTTAATCATGTGTCTCATTGGAGGTATTAGTGAGAGGTCGGTTAACGTAAGATATTAAAAAAGTATTTTAATCAAACGTGAGTACAAAGAATTACTCCGTCCATTGAGCGGAACGTAAAGTCTTTCGAGCAGGAGAGTGCATCCTTTTAAATGTCAGAAACGAAACTTCTTTACATAACGACTAAATGAATGTATATTATGTCTTTAGGAGATTAAAAGAGTTTCCGAAGTTTGGTATTCTCCTATATTCTATTAATCAAAACCCCGATCCGAAGAGAACACCGGATCTAGCATTTCTTAGATGGACGTTACGTCCTCTGAGTCCAAGTTAGGGACCCACCCTTCTAGGGTACCTCTTCCCTTACCGATGGATGAGGTCATAAGAACGGACCTCTTAAGGTACCTGTCTCCTCAGACCACCCGATGTCAGATACCCCAGCACTTCTCAGTCTATGCTAACTAGCTGATCGTGCAAGTGAAAAAAGTAATTTTTTTTAAAGTGAATTTTTTTTTTCCTTGAAGTATCCAAGAGTTGAGATATTTGGAAAGAAGTTCTTTTTATGTGTAGGTCTGGTCTTACTATCTCTCCCGTCTCTTCACGGAAGTACTGTTCGAAAGAGGAAGTTTCATACAGTAGTGAAGGGTATTGTGACGAAACAACTCAGTGATTCAACACGGACTGAGAAACATTGGGGTACCTGTCGTCGTACGGTTCGAAGAGACAGGAAGTGATTGGGGGTCTCAAACGAGTTTAAGTACAGGTAACTCAGTCACCACGGTATTGTGGAGGGTATTGTGAACAGATAATAAGACCAGTGAGTAGTAGAATGTACCAACCCTTCATTACAAAAATTCTAGATTAACACTATTCGTGATTCCACAGGGGGGGAAAACGACCCCACCAGGGTCCGTACATGAATTTAAATACAGGGTTTAGACTCGACTTCGGGGTACACAGGGACTTCAGTCTACAGGGGACCGTACACCTCCTAGTCGACACCTGACCAGGTACATCTGTTCTCCTTGGTTCCTCGGAGGATTCGATTCTTACCTTCCTTTTCCTGGTTGTTCCTTGGTCGAAAGAAGATTCTGTTCTCTGTTACGATGTACCTCTTTCTTGACTACGACTCTTGTTGTTTCATAGGGGAGACTTATGTCTCCCTGACAACCTCGTCCACTCGTTCTCAGGAGCCATCTCTTTACCGTTACTTACACCACGGTTGTTTCTCCTCGTCGACTAGACTTTGGAGTCATCCCGTGATCTTTACGTTCTGCAGTCATCGCAAATAGGTCGTCGTGCATAGTCACATGTCTTCTACCGAGAGTGAGGACTCGACGTCGATTCGCGCGCTCTTCACTCCGAGACAGTGAGAGCTTACCCGTGGCCATCCTTAGTGTTGAGGTTCACGGGTATCCCTGGTGTGCACCTCCGTGTCGGTGACCTTCGGGAGGGGCCCCACCCTCGTCCTACTTGAACGACCACTAGTCGTCACTAGTTTTCCTGAGCGAACGTCTTACATTCACTCTGTAAGTGACCTCTAAGACTTGATGATCCCTCCTTAGACTGTCACGATAATAGCTCTCGGTTTCTTTACGACGAAACATTGACAAGGACACTAAACAAAAATAAAGGTCCTACTTCACCGAGTCCTATGTATCCTTGGTACACCTTTATTAGTACCACTGACGCTAATATCGATGAAATAAAAAGACGTATCAAGAACAGTAACAAAGACACTTAGTCCTGTTGACGCAACTTGATAAAGTGACCTTTAATTATTCGACAGTTCAATTTAATATGTTCTAGGACACCATACTCTGTGTCATAGGTCTTTGTAACTCGACCCCGGCCCCACCCCTCCCTCCCTTGACGACTTTTAATCACAAAGAAGATGGGAGAGTACTACTGCTTAGTGTTTGTACTTTTGAAAGGACGGCATAATGACTGACTTTGGCTCTTTAGCCTCCTACTGAACCCCATGGGGACCGTGGTGTCAGCTGTGGGTGGTCCGTCTCAAGAGTTTCTATGTTCCGTTGTCTTCAGTAAGAGCTCCGACCATGAATCGGAGACAGGAGGTTCGTTCATTGTCGGGGTGGAGAGTCACTTGAACGTAAAGGTCCCAGGAACCCGGATACTGTCGATGGGCGGAGGAGAGTCGAACAGGTCTAGAACGGGAACTGGACAGAAGACCTAGAGCGAGACGGAAGGTCAAGACGTACGGAGAGTTATACCCATAAGAAGGTCCGTTACAGATTGAATTTTAGTATTATGAATTTGAGGAGTACCCGAAGGGGCCATCGACCATTTCTTGGGTGGACGTGACGTCTTCTGGGGCCAAACTAAGGACCCACCCCTTCTAGGCGACCTCTTCCCTATCCGATGGGTGAGGTCATAAGAACCCGAGGAGACCCCCGAGTCGACCATTTCGTAGACGGACGTTACACCTTCTGGACCCAAACTAGGGACCCAACCCTTCTAGGGGACCTCTGCCCTTGCCGATGGGTGAGGTCGTAATACCGGACCTCTTAAGGTACCTGATAAAGTACCCCAGTGTTTCTCAGCCTGTACTGACTCACTGAAAGTGAGTGAAATTGGAGGAGAATTGTAGAAAGATCCGTAAGATATACCGTGGTTTATATTTCCCATAGGGGAAGTAAAAAGAAAATAAAGTAGTTAAAGCTACTGTACCTTAGTATCTCTTATACTCACTAATTTACAGGTCACCGTGTCGTGTCCGGACCTTCTCCAGTCTTACTGGAGACTGTCCTGTGTCCGAAATTAATATCTAGATCTCCCGTGTATATTACAACTGAAACCTCACTTATGAGAAAAGTTTAATTCTGTTGAAAGAAAAGAAGGACCGTAGGATTCTCAATGATAGTACTCGATTACAAATTAGAGTTAGTTATGAAAGAAC
Source organism: Capra ibex (assembly GCA_006410555.1). Lineage (NCBI taxonomy): Eukaryota > Metazoa > Chordata > Mammalia > Artiodactyla > Bovidae > Capra > Capra ibex. The sequence goes on along the minus strand of SJYO01048061.1, from coordinate 61,436,046 downwards.
TGAATATTGTTTTATTAGTGTGTTACAAGAAAATAATTTTTTTTTTCATCATGTGTTTCAAGATAATTTAGTTATAACGCGATATGAGTTAACGAGCACACCATTGAAAAAATATATAATTAATTGAACGATTATTAAAGAAATCTTTAAAATATGGATAATTTCAACAACTATCATAAAAAGTCATAGGCATTCCTTGATATTACTATGGAAAAAAGTAGGGACTGATAAAATAAAAGAAACGGAACAGACTGGAACAGTAAAGATTGTCTGAAAAGTTTCTTGTTTCACCGAACCTACTACCACAGACGATATATAAACAAATCTTTATAAGCGATAAAAGACGAGACGAGAAATAAAAGAAGGAAGGGCAATTAAAGAAAGTCAAAAAATTAGAAATACTCTACCTATAAGTCAATTAGTTAAAAGTCTGAAATAAGATTGTATACGTAAATTCCGATTTTTAAAGGTATTTCTACCGAAATCAACGTAAAATGTGTACTTTAACACTCTACAGTTTTAAAGTAATAGTAAGTCCATTTTTGTGAAAGATTTATGGTAACAATAAAGAAGAAACTCTATAAAGTAATAAATACATCTTCTTAACAATTAAAAAATCATATTTTTATGAGTTCTAAAATCACAACAAATCTAGTGACAGAACAGTGACTATATCGAATTTACTCATTACTAGTTGAGAATTAGTAAACATTCTAAAATTAGGAAAGTTTATAAAACTCTGAACTGAAGACTAGACCAGTTCAAACCATATAGGGTACATATAATCTTTTTCTACCAAAAGACCTAAACGACACACAAGTTACGAGAAATACACGGATATAGATTTCAAACAGGATCACAAGTTTGGAAGATTTATGACAAACAGACGAGATAATGACTTCCTCTATTAGTTTTAGCGAATGACAATAATTTTTTTAGAAAAAAAGGAATCAAAGTAGTAAAAACGAAATTGATCGAGAATAATAATTCACCGATTTTGCTGCTAATAATATTGAAGGTCCACTTAATTTCGAAATTGGTAACATTTTATAGGAGAAATATAGGACATTATAAAAACGAAATTTTCAGTAGAACCATAATTATGTCAATGTTGATGGAAGTCCGCCCCTACCTCCCTGTTGTCACCGTAGACTTAAAATACCAAAAAAGGGTTAAAAAATTGAAGATTGTAGAAATATCAGAATATACACACGTGTGTACACACACGTATCGTAATTCAACCCAGAATAGGCTAAATTGTTGGAGACGGGAAATTAATTTTGTAATACAGATAAATGTTAATTATACAAGATAAATGTCAATTATGTTAACGATTATATAAATCTAACTTCAGATGATATGATGGTAGATGAATCGAAAGACTCCTAGTCATAGTTGAAGTTAACACCCAAAATCTTTTTAAGGTAAGTCAAGTCAACGAGTCAGCACAGGCTGAGAAACGCTGGGGTACTTAGCGTCGTAAGGTCCGGAGGGACAAGTAGTGGTTGAGGGTCTCAAGTGAGTCTAAGTACAGGTAGCTCAGACACTACGGTAGGTCGGTAGAATAGGAGACAGCAGGAGAAGAGGAGGACGGGGGTTAGGGAGGGTCGTAGTTTCAGAAAAGGTCACTCAGTTGAGAAGCGTACTCCACCGGTTTCATGACCTCAAAGTCGAAGTCGTAGTAAGAGAGGTTTCTTTAGAGTCCCGACTAGAGGAAGTCTTACCTGACCAACCTAGAGGAACGTCAGGTTCCCTGAGAGTTCTCAGAAGAGGTTGTGGTGTCAAGTTTTCGTAGTTAAGAAGCCGCGAGTCGGAAGAAGTGTCAGATTGAGAGTGTAGGTATGTACTGGTGTCCTTTTTGGTATCGAAACTGATCTGCCTGCAATCAGCCGTTTCATTACAGGGACGAAAACTTATACGACAGATCCATAGAATTTAGTTTGAAACGTAGCCATTCATAAGAAGTTCTAAATTTTTGTTTGTTCCTTTTGGAGACGTTACGTCAGAACACTTACGTCAATGTCTCTACATAATTTTTATATATAGTTCAAAAATCGTGGTCCTTTTTATGAGTTATAAAACATTATTGGATATTACCTTCTCTTGCAAACCGGACATAGAGATAAATGGATGGATAGACATTGACTTAGTGAAACGACATGAGAACTTTGATTGTACTGTAACATTTAGTTGTTATAAAATTAATTTTTTAAATTTTTTTATCTCGTTCACTACTGTCGTAGTATTCCTGTATACGTGTCAGAGGACTCTCCTGGGGACACCTTCTTTGTTTCGAGTACTACGGACCCCAGTCTTCCTTGCGTCCTCCGAGACTCTTCCTCCCTCCCCGTAAAGTCCTCCGCTGTCCTACACACCGTTCGTCACCACTCTAATCACTCTACCCGAGTGCGATCTGGCAGTCTCGAAGTGCCCCAACAACTGACACAATCTTTGGGTGAAGGGTCATATCTCCCGTTACGGTACCAGACTAAATACAAAAATTATCGAATGAGTCCGTTGAGATCATTTTCGACTGCTCTTTTCCGTTCTTACCTTCACCCACCTACCATTCCAATCGGTAAAATCTGAGGTTCTCTGTAGAGGGACGGTTTCTGTACAGAAGGTGAACTGTCTTCGTCCACCTTAAGTTTCATAGAGAGTCCCACCTTAGTAATCCTCTATTAATTATTACTGAGTGTACCCTTCGTTCCCTGTCCCATGACAATTACTACCGTAGCAGTAAGGGCGAGTGTGTTGTGTGCCTACACTTCACAACCATTCCTTAAAAATAGATGTTACTTCAGATTATTAATATCTGGTAAATAGTTTGAATGACTAATCGAATAGTAATAGAAAAAAAGTAATGAATTATTTGAAAGGTTTAACGTTCGAATACGTTTGGAGAGTGCCAAGATGTTTGTGGTCAGAAATTACAAAAAGAAAACGTCAAAAACACAATTTTTACTAAAGTTTCTTTTGACTTACCATGGGATGTATGATGGGTTATAATAGTAAGAGTCTTTTCTGTAAAATTCCAAACCGGTCTTTGGGAGAGTCACCAAGTATAGTCCAATTGTGACTGAGATTTTTTTGATTTTGCGTTTTGAAAACAAGAGAACGTGAAGAGTGTTCTTTTGTTTTAACTTCATCTGCTAAGACGACTTGCTGTTAAACGAAAGGGGAATTGTGTTTCGGAGTCGTGGTGATGAAGGTTTTCTTCGAAAAGATAATCTCTTTGGTAGTACAAAGAGCGACTTCACTAGTGGGAGTTTTGTAAATAGCCCCGACGGAAAGTAGCTCCAAAAGTTCAAAACTGGAGAGAGAGCTTTTCTTTTCCTATTTCAGGGATTACCTTAACATTCTAACCACTTGTTGTTTCAAAAAGAAAAGAAAGGGGGTCAATATTTTACTACACTTTTTTGTAAGTTTTCTTTCTTATAAAAGACTTGTAATCTCTTTGAAGTAAATATCCTCCCCCTTTTTTTTTTTTTTCGTTGGTGGGAGTTGTTAGTATTTGACGTTTCGTGGTCACTTTTTATTATGTGTAGGGAGTCGACGTTTTTGGTTCACTATGTCTGCGGTCTCCAGGGACCTTACATTTGTTGTCCGTGCACCCGAAGGGACCACCGATTATTTTTTCAGACGGACGGTTATGTCCTCCGCACCCAAGCTAGGGACCAGGTCCTTCTAGGGTGTGCGGAACTTCGTTGATTCGGACACGTGGGGCTTGATGACTCGGACACGAGATCTCGGGTACGGTGTTGACGACTGTGGGTTTCCTGTGTCTCGGGGACGAGGCGTTACTCTCCGGTGGTGTTGCTCTTCGGGTAAGTGACGTAGATCTCCCGTCGGGGACGAACGGTGTCACTCTCTTTTTAGACGTGCCGTTGCTTCGAAGTCGTATCGGTGTCATTTTATGTATTTACTTTAAATTGTCATAATTTTTTATTATTTCGTACCCGTGTACACAACCTAAACGCTTTTTCAAAAGTTCAAAAAGGTATTGCAGGATACCTTTACTTGTAAAACCGGTTGGGTTATGTACCCTTACACCTTGTTCCTTCCCCCACTTTCTCCTCCTCCCCACAACCTTAGAGAGAACGAACGTTGTCTCTACGAAGAGGACCCCAATTCCTTGTTTCTCTCCTCTCTTTTTTGTCGACTACCTAATCTGTCTTGGAACAAAAAGTTTGTCGTACAGCACTCGGTCATTACTTACCGAACACTGGCCTTAAATAATCCATCTTATCGTCCATAGTCTCATGTAGTATACTTATCTCCATTATAAAATACTTTACAAAGTGTATATACACTTACATGAAACACTCCTACACATTTACGCATAATAACTAAACAGTATATTTTACGAAAATTGAGATACCCACACACGAGTCGGTGAGCCGATACGGACTGAGAAACACTGGGGTGCCTGACTGACAGCGGGCGGTCCCAGGAGACAAATACCTTAAAAGGTCCGTTCTTGAGACCTCGCGCAACGGTGAATGATGAGGTCCCCTAGAAGGGCTGGGACCTTAGTTTGGGCACAGAGGACACAGAGGACGTAACCGTCCGTCTGAGAAATGGTGGCTCGCTGGGCCCTTCGGGAAAATTGAGGCACCAAACAGTGTTTTTCACTCAGACTCGATGTCATCAATTCCAAAGGACGAGGGAAGAAGATGGTCGTTTCCTGACAGACAATTTATAGAAAACGAGTAAAAAGTGAACCTGAAGTATGGAAGTTTTATTCTGTGGCTCGAAAGCGAAATAGGGACAAGGGCCAGTGTCTTGTCTCTTCTTTTAGAACGAAGGTTCCAAAGTCTTCAATAGGGACGGAACAGAGTGAGACACAGTGTACCACTAAGAGGAATTCAGCAGGAGTTTAGGAAATCGGTGTGATCTAGTGACCCGAAAGTTTCTAATCCCTCTAGGACAGAGACAACCCATAGACAAATAATCTCCCAGAATTTTTGACCATATACTCGACCGAAATAAACTTTCATGTGAGGATAGATTTGATAACAGGTTACTTTTCCTTTTTTTTTTTCCTATGTCACTTAGTTTTAGTGAAGTTACGACATATTTGAACCCTTTAATAAGTAGGAGAGACTCGGAATCAAAGAAAGCGAGATTTAATTTCAATTATGATGGAGCCATCGGTCTAACAACGGTCCTCACCTCTACTAAGGACGTTTCACGGGTTGTTTTCAATCCGTAAAACTTAATATTATTGGGTTCTTGGGTTCGTGTGTTGACGAAGAATAGGGAGAAGGCATACTCGTCCGTAGAACGAAGGATGGGAGTGCTACTCGTGAAAAGTAGAGAAAAGTAAGGCTCGCGTTGTGCCCCGGACTGTAGGTCATCTACGAACTATTTTCAACTGTCTTAACTTAATTTTTTTTTTTCCACCACGACACAAAAGAACTATTGTCTCACAGGGATGATGGTTTCGTTAATACTCCCGGTCAGAAGTCCGGGTATAATCGAATGACCCGAAAGACACCTGATCCTCACATTGGGGTTGCCCTTTGTGGCTGGTGGGCTTACCAGACTGTTGTTTACTTCAGTCCGAGGCAGTCCACTCAGTGTAGACGGGACTGTCCTTCAATCACGAAGAGAGACGAGGTTTATTTTTTCGGTCATTAACTTTCGTGGGCCCCCAGTTCTCCTCGGAGCGCGAACCTGACTCCTGTTTGACCATAAAAACGAACAGAAGTTTTCGTCTCTGACCCAACTATTCTCTCTTGTCAACAAAACGAGTCTTTGTTCGGGCACTGTCTGATGTAACTTTTCTTTTCAGACTTTCACAATCAGGGAGTTAGCCCAGGCTGGGAAACACTGGGGCACCTGACATCGGGTGGTCCGAGGAGACAGGTACCTTAAAAGGTCCGTTCTTTATGACCTCACCCAACGGTAAGAGAAGATGTTCGCTAGAAGGGCCGGGCACCTAGGTTGGGCCCAGAGGACGTAATCTTCGTCCAAGAAATGGTAGACTCGGTGGTCCCTTCGGGCATGACTTATCTTCGGTTAGGAATGAAAGAGAAGGTTTGAAAGGAGACGAGGGTAGAGATGTGTGTGTGGAGTGCGGGGATTTAGACGTACGTGACTCGACAGAAGGGTTGGGGTCAGGGAGTCCACCGTTCCGGAGAGACTCATGAACAGGTTTGGCTGGAGTGGGCTCGGGGCGAGAGACCACTGGTGTCTCGAAGTGGACTCCGACCTCCCCTTGGACCCAGACTCGAAAGAGAAGACAGAGTCTCCTTCAGGTCTATAGCAATTGAGCTTTGCAGACACGGTGGTTTATTTTGTCCGGTACACACAGAGGCATTTGTCAGCCAGTAGAGATTTCCTGGGGCCCTATATACTTCCACACTTCACAAGAGTAGGAAGGTAGAAGTTTCGCTGTTACTTTTGTGTCAAGAACCAGTAGATCGGAAAGGCCGACTGGGCTCCCACCGTAGACGAAAGAGAAGACGGAAATCTGACGAAGTGTCTTTACTAGAAACATAGTCTAAAGAAAGACGCAGGAGAGAATGTGTGTGTTTATTCTCCGGGTCTCCTCCTCTTTTGCCCTCCCACCCCTCCTGCCTTGTCTTAGGGTACCTACCGCAGGCGACCTCCGGACCCGACGTCCGGGGGACCAGAGGTACTTTACAGCCGACTCTTGCGACCCGGAAGGACGAAGAGGGGAGACAAAAAGACGGTCCGTGGTCCCAGTGTGTAAGGTATCTCGTTTCGGTTTCCAGTTTCCACCTTTTTACCGTTCCTTGAAAGTCCCTGAACACCTAAAAGTTTTCAACTATAGGAGCGACACACCGTCACACACACAAGGGATCCCCACAGACGCAGTCTTCCTACAAAGTCTCCTTCTACAGAGGAGGTTTTGTTTGGTATCTTTCAGACTGTAGGGGTTAAGAGAGAAGAGAAAGTCGGTTGCATCAGTACATACCTACACTCTCAACCTGATGTTTCTTGTGACTCTCGACTTCTTGACTACGAAAACTTGACACCACGACCTCTTCTGAGAACGGTCAGGGGACCTGACGTTCCTCTAGTTTGGTCAGTTAGGACCTCCTTTAGTTGCGACTAATAAGCAACCTGTCTGACTACGACTTCGAGGTTATGAAACCGGTGTGCTACGTTTGTCGGTTGAGTGACCTTTTCTGGGACCACGACCCTTTCTAACTTCCGTCTTCTTCCCTCGCTCTCTTCTACTCTACCAACCTACCATCATGGTTATGGCACTCAAACTCCTTTGAGTCCCTCTGTCACTTTCTGTCCCTTCGGACCACACGACGTCAGGTACCCCAGTATTTCTCAACCTGTGTTGAATCGCTGACTTGTTATTGTTGGACCAGACTCGGTGTGCCTGGAGACTATCCAAGTCCCGTCCTACACCCTCCCCTACGGTATATGTGACCAACTTCAAAAGGACCATTACTGTTCCCCGTTAACTTGATGGTGGAAGACATACTAGGTATATATTGTCACCTAGTCGTAAACTTGTCCAGGTCTTTTAAATCTACAAGTAATAATTGACTCCGGGATATATCACGGTCTACTATTAATTTCCGACTCTTCTGTCACCGCTTATTCCAGGGGTAGGAGTACCTTTCCCATAAAAAATTTTAACGTGTCTGTTAAAATAATTCACGTAAAATGAATCCGGAACTTTCAAACGGACGTTCGGTACTGTTTAATTTATTTACTTTTTTTACACCGGGGGGGGTTTTTTTTACACGAGGTCCGTGTTGTTTGTTTGTTAGTCTTGAAGCTCTTTCTCTTGCACTAGTGTCATGTGATGAACCGATTTGACAAAATTTTTCCTTTGTGTTTTTTGTTTTACGTACTTTCAATACCATGGTTTTCCTGTGTTTCGTATGCATTAATACGATCGGGTACTTAAGATCACCATTGTCCTTTCTCTGTTCGATTTTCGATAAAGTTTTTCGTTAAAGTTTATCACAACACGACGCTTCCTCCATTTTACGCCAGTCACCTACCTCATTGACCTATACCTCACCCCAATCCTTCCAACCCTCTTCCGCAGATCCTCCTCACGGAAAAGGACGTCAAGTCTGCCATTTCTTAGACGGACGTTACGTCGTCTGGGTCCCAAGCTAGGGACCCAGTCCTTCTAGGGGACCTCTTCCTCCCTGACCGATGGGTGAGGTCGTAAGAACGGACCTCTTAGGGTGCCTAATCTTCTCAGACCACCAGATGTCAGGTACCCTAGCGTCTCTTAACCTGTACTGACTCGCTGGTGTCAAAGTGAAAGATCCTTCTCGATCTTCAAATTCCTAGTCTTCTTCGGTGGTTCGAGACCACTACGTTTACGGGACACCGGTACACGTCCCCTTCAGACTACACCTGTGGACCTCAGACGATTTGTCGCTCGTTCACCGTACACCTCCCTTCAGACTGGACCTGTGGACCTCAGACGATTTGTCGCTCGTCCACCGTACACCTCCCTTCAGACTGGACCTGTGAACCTCGGGCAACGATTTGTGTCGTTCACCGTGTTCCTTTCCAGTGCCCCGTCCTCCCGGTCTAGGGTATCCCCGAACACCTGTCACTCCTCAAGGGTACAGTGAAAGTGTCGTTTCCCCCGGTGACGTCCCCTGGATTTAGTTTTACGTTATTTCGGGGAAATGGAGGAGTGACGCACAGAGGTCGAGTCGCGGAAGATACCTAGGTACGGAGGGTTCTGACGTCTAAAGGTCCCGTGTCTCTACACCCGGGACGTGGGAGTTAAAGACGAAAAAATTTAATAATGAACACTTTTTATGAATTAATTCGGACTTGAAAACTCCTGAAGGGATCACCAGGTCGCCGATTCTGAGACTCTAAGGTTGCGTCCCCCGGGCCAAAACTAGGACCCAGTCCCTTGTTCTAGGGTGTCCTACGTTGATTCCTAAGGTGTGCGACATCCCTTCTGCCTTCTAGGACACCCGGTGTTGATTCTGGTCCCCGTTGGTTTATGTTAAAATTTTATTTATTTTTATGACTTGATACTACTATTTGACAAATGTAGATTTATTTGGATAGTAAGTTTCTCGGAGAATTCCCTGAAGGGACCACCAGATCACCAATTCTGAGACGCCAAGGGTACGCCTCCCATGCCCAGACAAGGGACCAGTCCCGTGATTCTAGGTGTACGACTCCCCACACCAGTTTTCCATTTTTTTTTTTTCCTCCTCTCTCTCTAGAAAACGGATGGTGGTCGGAGTCCTCTACCACTACCTGTCCCTCCGGATCGCACAACGCTAAGTACCCCAGTGTTTCCCAGTCTGTGCTGACTCGCTGACTTGACTTGACTTGACTTGACTCGGAGTGGTAAGAACCCACAAAGTCTTGCCGAAGTTGTCGCTCTGTGTCCTTGATCTTTTGTCAACACACACACACACGTACGAGTCAGCACAGACTGAGAAAGCACTGGGGCACCTGAGATCGGGTGGTCCGAGGCGACAGGTACCCCAGGATGTCGGTTCTTATGACCATACCCAACGGTAAAGGAAGAGGTCCCCTAGTTTGGGTATAAAGGACGTAATCGTCCTAAGAAAATGGTGACTCGGAGGTCCCTCCGGGGTCTTTTGTCCGTCTTCTCATGTTTAATGAGGTTTAGTAGGAAGAGTGTTTAGGGAGCCGAACTGAACGGGCCGGAACTACAGTCTAACTTAAGGGACCTTCACTCACAGAAGACGTGTCATAGAGTCTATGTTTGTTACACCCGGCCTGATTTACCGAGAGAAGGGCATACGCGACAGTCGTACAGGGAAACCTGGTTAACTCCTAATAACAAAGTTGTTCCGTACGTTCGAGTGACAAACAATTCGACCGAGTCGGCTGGTAATTTAGTATCCTCTCTACCTGGACCGGGTAGGAGAACGGAGGCTTGACCTAGTGAAGAGGTCCTTGCGGTGGGAGCCAGGTTTCTGGTTGACCTCTTGTCCGAGAAATCGTCAGACTTAAGGTAAAAGGACCTTCCTTCTCAGGAGATTATGTTAGTGGATGAAAACAGTTCAATTGCAGGGAATCAGATGTGGACGAAATCAAGGCAATTTACTTTTGTTTGGTGTCTGTTTTCATGCCTTCACTTTACCGAAGTTTCTCCGTCTCTTAGGTATCTTCTTGTGTAATTGAATTAAACATGGGGATCTATTTACTGTTCTATACATACATTCCCCTCGTTTGAAAATTTTTTAAGTAATTACCACACACTTCTACTTTCAATAGAGACCGACTTTTCCATTGACTATTTTCTGTAGTTTCTCTTACGAGACCTTCACGTGAACGATTTATTAGTGGTCTACTCTGTCTGTCTCCACGTTAGACCGAAACGAAAGCAGAACAACTAGGGTTCTCATACGAAAGTAAAACTTTATGACCACTCGTTTGGTGCGTCCTTCAAAATGTTAAACCTTACTGATCAAACTCAATTGTTGCCTACTAGTACGCACGATTCGACGAAGTCAGCACAGACTGAGACACGCTGGGGTACCCGGTATCGGGTGGTCCGAGGAGACAGGTTCCCTGAGAGGTCCGTTCTTATGACCTCACCCAACGATACGTGAGGAGGTCCCCTAGAAGGGGTGGGTCCCTAACTTGGACGTAGAGAATTCAGAGGATCTAACCGTCTGTCTAAGAAATAGTGATCACGGTGATCACACATTGACTATATTTTACGACAAGACTTTATTCCGAAATTCTTTGATTCGAATTTAAGGACTATTTGTGTACACTTTTGTCCTATATTCGAAGAGAAAGTCTCCTTTATAACCCCTTGACGGTGTCTAAGAAAAATTTAGTTTTTATTGTTTTAAGACAAATTTTTTCTTTGGTGGTTTTTTGGGTTTTGTTAAATAAATCTTGATAAGGTCAAAGTTTACTGTCTTTGGGTTAGGTTTCATCGATTTCTTTTTTTCCTTTTAAATAACCGTGTGAATTGTCTTTTCAGGTTTCCTATTGTATAAGTCCTTACCGATCTAGATCCGTGAATTTAATATAATAGTCTTTAGAAGAAGTAAGTCAATTTCGAAATCGATACCAAAACAAAAATTTGTCCAATAGCAATTATCTTGGTTTTATTAATGGTCGTCAGATCTAAAGACGACATAGTATATTGTTGGAGTTCGAATTTTGTTTTTATTTTGTTTTAAGAAGGTACTCAAGTTCTTTATAAAATTCTAACCAGAGTAATTGGACCGAAGGAAGTGTACGATCGAGACACCAGACGTTCGTCCCACTCCCTCATTATGAGACTCATTCTACTGCAGTCGTGGTGAACTTAAGGCGTTCGATTGTTCTCTGGATTCCTTTGGAATCTGGAGTCCGAGGGATTCCTTTTGAACTCTAGAACAATGTTCCTTTCCTTACGTGCGGTAGTGTATTCTGGTTCTCTATAGATGACATATAGATGACAAGGGAGGTAAGTGGACAAAGGAGGAAAAAAGTAACTTTAGGATAGGTTTAACTAAAGTCGATGTGGGAGGTCGTTGGGAGCGGGGTGGTTTAAGATGACCTAACGAGTGAAGTTTCACCAATTAATTTTTCTTTCGGAAACAAGTCTGAGAGTGGGTAACCAAAGTCTGGGGGAGGACCAAGAGGGTGACTGAGAACACGAAGGGAAACGGCTTCTTCAGGGATGTGAAAAACTTTGACAGACGAATACATAAGTACAATTTATATTGTTTGAGGGGTTCCGAAGAGTAGGAACGGTGGATCCTGGTAGGAACCGTATTTTTGTCGTTTATTAACACCAACTCTCTCTGTCAAGACAGAATATAACATAGTCACTCAGACAATATTCTAGCTAGTATGACTTAAATCGTTACTTTGTCAGAGGTCTTCTGGAACGTAGAATTGTGGAGATAGAACATTTATCTTTAAACTTTTAAGTCAGCGACTCTTTACTTAACAATGGATCAGAGCTTTCGGGTTGAGTCTGTTCTTATCGTTTTGTAATCGACGATAAAATTTTATAAAATTTTATTAAGTAATCCTTCACGAGCGGGGAGACAAGTTGGGTGTTGGATCGTTTTATTGAACTTACGTTGAAATTGAGGTAAAATGCAAAAGTCGAATGTCACAACTGAAGTGTTTTTGTCCTCAAGACACCAAGTGTTACTGGTTTCTGTGAAGTACAGTTTTATCGATATCTAGTCATTATGTACGAAAAAGTCTACTACAGTAAAATTTATGATGAATTTAACTGATGGTATACTGTCATATTCACCTAAGATCTCCTACGACGAGACGTCGGACGTTTGCATGTGTTCGGGACTCGGAGTGAGTATAGACAGAGGAGGAGTCGCAGTCTTATTTTACTCCTAATAGAGTGTTCTTGGACCAAGAGTCAAATCTTGACAGGTGAAGTTCGCCTTGAGGCACTAGTTCGGGATTTTCGACATGACTTGGGGTGTAGCTCCAGGACACCCAAGTCCTTTCTGACTAAGACTCCAGGGTCCTCGTTCTCCTTCACTTTGGTTATGATCCATCCCTTCTAGACCCCAACCCATAGAATGTGTGTATACCGACCACAGGGTGGTATGCGTTCAAAAGTACGTTGTACCCCAGAAGGAAGTCTCGAGTGGTAGGGGACCAAAGACCTCCCTTTTTACCGGGCTCGTCCTGAAGAGTTCTCTACCGCGTCCGTCTGGCTCTTGGTGTAAACGGCAAGAAATACCCGTTGAATCCCGGTGAAGTTTAGCTCAAAACGGGTGTGTAGAAAGAGAAGAACATAGACTAACGTCTGTTCCATGTAGAGAGGGAAGAACTTTATTCTACGTTAGAGTGAGAAGTCTCTTAGTTGATGGTACCTCTGTGACTCTGTCTTGATAGTGACCGGACCAACGATGCACTCTTTTGCTTTGGAGTCTCTTCACTTCATCGAAAGGGTGTTATTACACGAGGTTCTGGGGTTAAGAGGTAGAGGAAGGTCTCCAAGATTCCCAATAGAAGTCCTATGAATAAGCACCGTTTCCTCGACGCGAATTACAATGATTCTGTCAATTAGAACCTACTTGGAAAAGTCTACAATGTTTTCTTTGAATTTGGTGGTTAAATACGATAATTTCTTTCCCAAAGTATACTGTTTTATACGGAGTTGACAACTTTTCAACTCTGATATTTGTTGGGTATAAATCTCTCATTTAGGGATTACATAAACACAGAATAGGGTCGTTGTAGGAAGTTCATGAGATTATTGGCTTCTCTGCAAAAAAAAATTTCATTGAAATTTCTTGAGAGTTTTTGTGTGAGTTAGGATTTAAATTAAAGCGAACCGAAAGATTTTATTTTAGTTTTAGTGTCTACGGTAGGGGAGTTCTGTACGAAAGAGTCTAGGAGGAGGTTCGTGGTGTGTGGGCGTCTTGTGTCTTCCTCGACTGTAAACTGCACTCCCGAGTCTTACCCCACTAATTTAGTTCAGACCCCCTGACGAATAGAAGATTTTTTTAATGTACCGCATAAAGACGAGGTTCTTTGACGACTGGAAAATTTCGTTTGTTTCGTAAAAATATACGGGCTTTGTAAAAAAAAATTAGAATTTTCCATGTAATATTAAACCAGTTTAAATTATCAACATCCAAATTATTCAACGTTGGTAGTGACTAAGACGACCTGCTGTTTCGTTTCCTTGTAAACGATAGGATTGTGGTATATTTAGTGTGTAATGTAGTACTACTGGGTTAGAGGGTGGTCCGACAATGATCGGAGGGCCGAGGGTGTCCGAAGGAAGGTGCCGGTGTGGACGGGTGTCGTTGCCCTTCCGCCGGGTCGCGTTGACGCGTACGCGTTGTCGGGTCGGCGGAACTCTGGCCTGAATTGTGCGCATCGTCACTCGAATCTCAGGGACTACAGAGTTGACCACCTCTTAGACGGACGTTACGTCCTCTGGACCCAAATTAGGGACCCAACCCTTCTAGGGGACCTCTTCCCTTTCCGATGGGTGAGGTCACAAGACCGGACCTCTTAGGGTACCTGACATATCAGGTACCCCAGCGTCTCAGCCTGTGTTGACTCGCTGAAAGTGAATCACAGAAAAATTTAAAAGAAGTTTTTCGAATTGAGGGGAGGTGACGTGAAAAAGTCGACTCACTCGTCGGCAAGATATTCCTTCGACCTGAACCAAGAATCGGCCGGACTGGCGACGGACTACGAGACACGGGTTGAGGAGAGGGGTTGAAGACGGTCCTTCCTCGTTCGCTGGACATCGGGCCTAGGAGACTCTCTAAAGAGTACAGAGGGGTCGGGAGAAACTCCCAAGACTAAATTCCTTCTTTTACGAATTCATAAATGACTGTCGGGGGTGGAGAGGTACCCTCTGTAAAAGACTACAGTCCCTTCACCGCACGGTCCCTCCGGTGTACGGTTGGGTCGAAACTTTAAGGATCTTCGGTGTTTTCTCCCGGGTGGAGACGAGACCCTCCGTTTGTCACGTAGTATTATATAGATAATTGGACTCCGAGAATCAATTTCCTTACGTCGAAACTGACATAAGATTCTTGGAAGGAGGAAAGGAAGAGTAAGAAGAAAGGAGGGGAAAAAGAGTATCTGTGTCTTAAAATCCCAGTCCTCTCTGACTACCAATTTAGTAAGTCGAGGGCACCGACATATGAAAGAGGAGGGAAACAAAGGTGACGCAGAGGGGTTGGGACGAACGAAGGACGTGGGAAGGAGGGACTCCGGATGTCCCATCCGTCTCCGTCCTACGACGGGAGGACCCTACTTGTCGTCCTGAGTCTGTCGGGACTCCAGTGTATTCCCAAACACACACTACGGACGAGTCAGTACGGACTGAGAAACACTGGGGTTCTGATGTCGGGCGGTCCGAAGACACAGATACGTTCACCTCACGGGTACGACCTCACCCGACGGTAAAGGAAGAGGTTCCCTAGAAAGGTCGGGTCCCTATCTTGAGTGTAGAGGACGCAATCGTCCACCTACTAAATGGCGTCTCGTGGACTCTTCGGGCCGTATTCCCAAATCCGGTACAGTATTAAACTCCAAGTCCTGGTTCGGTGGGCTTTCCTGGATGGACTGACGTACCGGGAACCAGACAGAATCGTGTACTGTTACTCTGACCCACGAGGCAAAGATAACTTATTTACCTATTTAACAAATAAGCTATTTATTGTATGAACTTCTGGTAGTAAGAGAAAATTTTAATCTTTGTGTGGGTATCCTCTTAATTCCCTCCGCGAAAGAAACCAGTGTTTCTGGAATAATACTTGACAAAGTAGTTTCATGAAAAGGGACTAAGTCAGTCGGTCTTAACCTCCTCTTTTTACTCTAAAACATCGCTGTGACTCTCCCGGTTCCTCGTTATTAAAACCTCTGACCCGATAAGACATGCACCCGTCCACCTTCCAACTCCTACTCTCAACTCTCCAGAACTTTGTTTTGCCCTTGACACCCCCGTTCGATTCCTGTGTTACCCGAGGACTTCCATTCTCTCCTGTGGTCCTCTACCCTTTCCATATATCTTTCCTCTCTACCGTTGTCGTCTCTTGTACTCGTAGTGATACTGGTAAACCTAATCGTAATATGTCGATATCAATTGTCGTGGATACATGACTTAGCGTCTTGGACGTAACTCACCGGGTGCTGTTCAGTTACCACTTACGTCCTGATGGTGGTAAGTTGTTCAGAATTAAAAGGGTCTGTTTTTTAGTTTGTTTGTTTGTTTGTTTTTGACGAGGTATTCTGTCTGACCCGAACTGGAAGCCGTCGACACTACTGATTCAGACTTTTGAGTATGAAATGACCCCAGTTTATGTCAAAGAGTCTTGACGCAGTGATTTCATATAGATGGAGGAAGGAAAAGGTAAAATAAACATACTGAACTAAAACGAAGCCAAAGACCAAAATGATTAACAATCCAGGGTTCATCTATTCCTGCTCACCTCCCTAATTTCCTTTTCGTCCTACTACTTCGTTTTTCGGGTCGTACTTAGCCCGTGTGCCGCTACAAATGGATTCCGTCTGTGTGATTTCATGACCGAACAAAAACAATGACAAAGGTAAGATTCGGGTCCTGTGACACTCTTTCGTGTTTCCATAGAAAAGTTCTTGTAATTACGATGAACCCTTTTATATTTATTACTGTCCATCCAGTGACGTTATTATATTATTCATATGCTCCGTAAGGAGTAATAAAGGTTTCTCTAAGGTGTTAGAGGAAACCTTTAAGATTTCTCTAAAAGGGTAGGGAAGGTTCTGCATATGTTCTATGTTTTTTCATCCACCCTGTATTTCCACGTAGACATGTAGTCATCTTTGTTGTACCTGTTTTGTCCCACGCTATAATGATTGAAAACGTCATCAGGATTAACTTTAGGACAAAGACGGATGTAAATAAAGTTTTCTTTAGGGAGTCACCGGGTATATATTAAATTTACTGTATGGTCTTCTAACAATCTTAATTATTTGATTCAGTATTTCCCATGTTTCAGTTGTGTATTTTTATTCAACACAAAACTTTACTATTTTTTTCTTTATAGACTTTTTACAATATAAAATTCTTCTTTATTTCTTATGGTATCTGTAATGTTATCCCAGTTTTTATTGTTTTATAAATCCTTATTTAAATTGGTTCCCCCACTTTCTAGATATACAACTTTTAATACTGTGACTACTTTCTTTGACTTCGTCTATGTTTATTTGTCTTTCTTTAAGGTTCAAGTACGTAACCTTCTGAATTATAATATCAGTTATGATGGTTTTCACTTGATACCTAAATTACGTTAGGGATGGTTTTTTTGTAAAAATTTAGGTGGGATTCTAAGTGTCCCCTGAGATTTATCAGTTTTGTTGGAGTTGTTTCGTGTTTCATTCTTCAGAGTATGAAGGACTTAAGTTTTGTACCGGTTATCCTATCCTTTTGTAGTGATTCGTAATCCCTTTACGTTTGATTTTGGTGTCACTCGATAGTGGAGTGTGAAGAATTTTAACGTTAATCGTTTCGTCTATTCTTTATTGTGCAATTGTTACTATGTCTCTTTTTCTTTAGGGTGACGTGAAAAATTTTTTTGAATAAATGTACTCTCCCTATTAGCAAGATATTACAACGCCACCAATGACGGTGTGTAGTTGTACTCATCAGTGTCCATATATATGAAGCGGAGGGAGAATTTGGATTTCTCGGACAACTACTTTCACTTTCGCCTCTCACTTTTTCGACCGAATTTTGAGTTGTAAGTTTTTTTGATTCTGGTACCGTAGGTCAGGGTAGTGAAGTACCGTTTATCTGTCCCTTTGTCACCTTTGTCATTGTCTGAATAAAAGAACCCGAGGTTTTAGTGACGTCTACCACTGACGTCGGTACTTTAATTGTCTGCGAATGTTCTTTCCGATACTGGTTGGATCTGGTGTATAAATTTTTGTCTCTGTAATGAAACGACTGTTTCCAGGCAGATCAGTTTCGATACCAAAAAGGTCACCAGTACATACCTACACTCTCAACCTGATATTTCTTTCGACTCACGGCTTCTTGACTACGAAACACCTCAACCTCTTCTGAGAACTCTCAGGGAACCTAACGTTCCTCTCGGTTGGTCAGGTAGGATTTCCTTTAGTCAGGGCTTATAAGTAATCTTCCTGACTACGACTTCGACTTTGAGGTTATAAAACCGGTAGACTACACTTCTTGACTGAGTGACCTTTACTGGGACTACCAACCCTTTCTAACTTCCACTCTCCTCTTCCCCTGTTGTCTCCTACTCTACCAATCTACCGTAGTGGCTGAGTTACCTGCACTCAAACTCATTTGAGGCCCTCGACCACTACCTTTCGGACCACACGACGCCAGGCACCCCAGTGTCTCTCAGCCTGTGCTGACTCTCTGACTTGACTTGAGAACCTGGAGGGAGCATGGAGGGTGGGGTAGGGTGAGGAGGGGACCTCGTAGAAATACCCTTACATTTGACCACGCCGGTGATGTCTTTTGTCTTGTAATTTTTATGTCGATATCATACTGGGTAGATAGGGTAAAACCCCACATGTCGGTTCCTTTCGATTCTCTCTAGACGCGGAGGTACGACTAACGTCGAAATAAGTGTTGTCCGTTCTCCGTCCTTGTTGGACTACAGGCTGTGGCTCCCTTATTTGTCTCATTACACATGTATATCACATCTTATAATTAAATCGGTGTTCTTTCCGTCTTTAGGACTGAAAGAACTATTGTATCTTCCTGGATTCCCAGAGTACGATTTACTTTATTTAACCTGCCCTTTTCTATTCGTGGCACACAAGAGTGAATGTACACCCTAGATTTTTTCGACTTTAGTGTCTTTGTCTTTCATCTTACCACCAATAGTCCCCGTCTCCCCACCCCTTTTGTCTCTCTACGGTCCAGTTTCCCGTGTTTGAAGGTTGACATTCTGTTTAAGACCCCCTCAGTTGCGTGTCGTACCGTTGATATCAATTGTCGTGACTTAATATGTGTGTGTACGTGTGTATATGTATATACTTACAACAATGCTCTCAGCTAGAATTTATAACAGTGGTAGTTTTTACGATTAATACACTTCCCTGTCTCTACAATTGATTAGTATAATACCATTGGTAAAGTGTTATACATGTACGTAGTTTAGTGGTGTGACATATGGGACTTGAATGTATATACAATTATTGTAGCGTTATTTCAATCCCCCTTCCCTCCCTCAATGCATACATATTCATGATGTACTAAATGTCGTGAAATGTAAGTATTAGAGGAGACTACAAATATCAAAAAAGACTGCGAGAGTGAGATTTTACTACTTTAACCATGGGTTTCCTGATCACATTGGTGATGTTCCTATGTGTCGATGGCCAGTATTTTGGTTCTTGGTTTGGACCAGAAGGTCGGGTTATATGAAGGACAACGTAATCGTTTTAAAAGCAAAAGAAATGAATGTATTTAAAGGTCTTATGTCGTGATATTTGGGTTGTAGACATATGTGATGTTTCACTAGCGATAACGTTCGCGATATCGATGACGCTCAATGGCAGGCAGTGGTATGTCAACTGTGGTGGATGAAATGGGTAAAGTGAGTGACGGGTTGACGGAAGGGGAGACCATTGGTGAGTAGATGAGAGACACAGATACTCAAACAAAAATAGAAAAAACAATTAAACCAAAAAATTTAATATGTATACTCAATCTTGTATACCCGACGGGACCACCGAGTCTGGATGTTACGTCCTCTGGACTCAAGTTAGGGGCCCACCCCTTCTAGGAGACCTCTTACTTTACCGTTAGGTGAGGTCATGAGAACGGACCTCTTAGGGTACCTGCCTCCTCGCACCATCCGATGTCAGGTACCCCAACGTTTCCCAACCTGTGCTGACTCACTGAAGTGAAAGTGAAATCTTGTATACCATAGACAAAAAACGGTGGACTGAATAAGGTGAGTCGTATTGTGGAAGGTTCAGGTAGGTACAACAGAGTTTACCGTCCTAAAGTAAGAAAAGTACCGACTCATCATCGAGTGATATAAAAATGGTCTAGTAGAAATAGGTAAGTAGGAAGTTACGTCTGAAGTACAACAAAAGGATAGAGTCGTTAACATTTGTTGAACGTTACTTGTGGTTGTAACAAGTAAGTAACGTTACTTGTGGCTGTAACAAGTAAGTAACGTTACTTGTGGCTACACGTATGCACTAAAAGTTAATCACAAAAGCATAAGAAGCCTAGTTATGTCTCTTAATCTCATTGACCTGGTATACCTCCTGGGTATTGAATTAAAAACCTCCTGAGAGGTATATCAGAAGGTATTACTGACACGGTTAAAGGTCAGAGTGGTTGTCACATAATTCCCAAGGGACAAGAGATGTAGAAGGGGTTGTAAACGGTAAAAAGCAGAAAAAAATATTATCGGTAAGATTGTCCACACTTTATTATAGAGTACCACCAACACTGAACATAAAGGAATTATAAATCACTACAACTCGTAGAAAAGTCCGTGGACAACCGGTAGACTTACGGAAGAAACCTTGTTACAGATAAGTCCAGGAGATATGTAAAAAAATTTAGTCTAATAATAAAACGACAATAATAACTAAACCCTATATTTGGGCAATAACGTATATACTAAACACTTATAGAAGAGGGTAAGTCATCCGATGGCAAAGTAACTACCAAAGGAAGTGGTCCCTCTTCGAAAATTAAACTATGTCAGGGTAAATAAAAGGTCGTTGAAAATTTTAAAAGGTTTAACCCGATTAATATGGAACCTTTATTAATTCTGAAGACTCTGTAAAACTTTCATGTTTCTTCGAAATAGATATTGTTTCACTATGAACGTAAAAATTGTACAGAAATGTGGGTTCTCAAACTCACAACTTACTATGTAAGGACAGGTATCCATAGGAATTCTGTGATTTGAGATTTTATATGTAGTTGTGGTTTGAGTCTTTAGGAAGTTTTCATTTTTCTTCAATCCTAGTTCCTCTCTTCGATACTTCTTCTCTCGATACTACCGTGGTGGAACCGACACAGGATAAGTAGCGTCCTTCCCGTTGTGGTGGTCACAAGGCACGCAGGAGGTGGTAGGTGCGAGAGTTGGGAACAAAGAGACGGAACCTGGGTTGAAACGATTAAAGTGTCATGCCCTGTTATGAAGAAACATAATAAATTTCATGAGATAAATCCGGGTAACTGAGGTGATTAATCAGATATTTATAACCTGGAAATGGGTGGCGAAACCATTCGCTCTATTAAAGCCCCCTTTCCGGTTTCGGAAATACCAGTTAGTCTACTGGTCTCTCCCTCATACCAGAAAGTCGGCTCCTGTTATCTGTTGTAAGACACCGCTCTGTCTTCGATAATCGTCCTAGTTATAAAGAGGGTCGTGGAATTATTTAGTAACGTAGTCTCGGGGCTGTGTCCTCCCTCTGGAGTCAGATGGATACACCTCCGAAGATTTGACCTTTTATTTTAAGGCAAATTTGATTGTTTCTGAATTAACCGTGTGTTTCCTATACTGTCCACTACCGGAGACCCAAGACTCACACAAGTCTCAAAAATTTAATAATCACCCCCTTCTTTCCGTCTTTCCGTTTCTTGCGACGATGAGAGGCCCGACGTGTAAATGTTAAACGTTGACCATTTATACATACTTAGACGAGGCGATCGAGCCGCACTGTATGTCGAGGTCTCTCTATCGTGTCTCGTCTCCTTCGGACCTCCCTTCAAGTCACCGATATTAGGTGGAGGGACTGTGAATGGTCAGGAGTTTGAAGGACCTAGAGGAAAATGAATTTATGAGGGGAAACTCTTTCCAAAGAATTGTACTTTTCATAAAACTACGGTTATCTGTAAGTTTCGTATCGGTTTTCACAGGGTGCGAATCGAGATTGATATAGTGCTCCGCATTTATCGTCAGTTAGGATTTCCTTTAATTGGACATATAAGAAACCTTCCTGACTACGACTTCGAGGTTACTCAACCGGTAGACTACGCTTCTTGACTGAGTGGCCGTTTTGGGACTACGACCCTTTCTAACTTCCGTCCCCCTCTTCTCTCGCTGTCTCCTACTCTACCGACCTACCGTAGTAGCTGAACTCCCTGTACTCAAACTCATTTGAGGCCCTCTATCACTTCCTGTCCCTTCGGACCGCTCGACGTCAGGTTTGTTAACGTTTCTCAGTCTGTGCTGACTCACTGACTTGTTGTTGTTTTTATTAACGTAGACGAAATATTTGAAGATTGGAGGGGACAAGAGAAACTACAAATGTTCCTTTGTTCGTTCGTTAATTTTTATCAATGATCCGGATCGACAGGTTAATAAAATTGGTATCTTGATTAATAAAAAGAAAAGATTATTTATGGGTTTCTGTTTTCTTTGTAAAACGTCACTAACTGTGTCCCTTGCAGTCCGAAAGACAATTCCTGTAACATAGAGGAAAAAAATATGTCTACTATCACTTATGTCTGTGATGAAAACTAAGGTGATGCTGAAAAAGAAACACGATGTTACAAATTAATTTTTGAAAAAAAAAAAGAATATTAGTGTTTACCAAAATGACATCCAGAAAGTTTAGTATGTCGTTTACTTTCGACTCTTGATTCTCCAGTGTGGTCCTTTAAACAAATCTTTTCCGATATCGACAGTTTGGACGTTGTTTTCTTTCGGTCCGAGGGATTGTCGAATTCTATGAGAAGTACTAACTACTTAAGAAAGTAAAGTGTTTGTAAATAGTCTACAAATTTATATTCAAACTATTCTTAATATAGTTTCCTTTCAAGGGTCTTCCAAGATAGGAGTTTCTCTCGAGCTGTCAGATTTACCTGTGTCCCTTCTATGTGTCGTAGTCTTTCGATATGTTGTAATGGCCTAAATTTAATGTTATGTTTTATTGTGAGTTGACAGTGTTCGTGCATTAGTACACGGTTTCTCCCCGATGTCGTTTTGAATGTATCTTTAGAGATGACCGTCCTCAAAAATCCCTTTCCTGATCCCTTTTTCTATTGTGTCGACTCACTCTGTCCTAAACTCACCCACTTTTTCTTGTGATTTTATAAGGACTTCCTTTTCGTTCTGTTCGGTCACTTTCGTGTCTCAGGTAACACTCCGACTTCCAAGTGCGCCGTCTACTCTCGTTCGTTCCCGTCTTTTCAGGTGGGTTTGCTGGTCCTTCCCTTCTCCGTCCTGGCGGACTTTGAGGTCCACTCTTTTCAAATACTACCCTCTGCTCTGCCTCTCAGTGTTCTACGAGACTGTTAGAGGTTCAGGTCCTCGTAGACCCCATATCTTTGAAGTTTCCTTCCTACGGGAGAGATGTATTCTCCGTGCAAAGTACATACCGGTCTCAACGTCTTTCTTCGGCCTCGAAAGTCCTCTGCTTCCTCGTTCGGTGTTCAAGTCTCTTCCCCGCGACCCCCGTACCAAGGACGTCTTCCTTGAGGAACTACCCCTATGTTCACTCCCATACACTCTCCTGGGGGACGGACCTACCAAAGACGCTGTCCTCCCTGTTTCCACCGTCTCTACTCTTCGTGTCCCTAAAACTGACTTACGTTAGGTCACAGTGTCCAAGACCCCGAAGTGAGACATGATCTTTATCGTGGAAGGAAGTCGGAGCGGACAGTGACCGTTCTTAGTAGAGGATTCTCTACTAGAAATGTAGAGTTGGTCGGGGTAAGGTTGTCGACTTTCTCGACCCGACTTTCGTCTTCTAAGTAAAACACCGACTTCCTCTTTTTTGTCCTTACCCCTCTTTGTACAACCAATCCTCCAGTGGGGAGTACCCCAGATGTCCTAAGTGATCTTACCCGTTAGAAGGTGGGTTTAGGGGACGGAATACTTCAAGGTCCTTCAGGTCCGTGTCACTAGGTGACTCCCTTTAGCGTAGTTTCTCTTCTCCGCCTCCCCAGGACCGACACTCTCGGCACGGGGAACCCGGTCACGACGAACTTCTGACCCAGAGACCACGCACGACTCCCGACCCTTGGTTGCACCGCCACCCGACAGTTATTTCGTCGCAGACGGCGAAGCCCACGGAGGCCCCCTTACGGAGACGGTCCGTGACTCGTCCGTCGACGGGAGCACCGTGGTGTTCGTTGAAAGACTGCCGACAGTCACAAAGTCCTCTTTCCGGGAGTCGAAAACCCAGTCACGGCCCCGAACTGACCAACCCTCTTAAGACGGGGCTCCAGAGGTCACACTGAACAAACAGACCGCAGGAACTAGTTCGTCGTCACCTAGGCTCTTGTTAATCGACAAACAAGTAGAGGCACTCCGACTCGGTCCGACCTGCCCGCTAGGTCGGCCTGAATCCGAGGCCGTGGGGTGAGTTCCTCAGTCCTACGCGGGTCCCAAACACACACCACCCGCTGTCCCGTTCTGGTCGCAAAGATAACGCCTAGTGTCACTTAATCAGTGACTAAACGGAAGCAACGAGACTGTTCGAAATAAATAAAAACGGAGACACTGTTCCTCTGTGAGGGTGGAAAGTTATAATTTATCTGACCTGTTAATTAATAAAAAAGTAAGAGACAAAGGTGTGAGAAGGTTCATTTCCCGTTTTACCTAGTAATACCGTTTAATGTCTACAATTAATTGTTTATTGTTTTTCTAACTTCTCTTCATCTAAACACATTTTTTTTTTAATGACTTAATTTTTTTTACAAAAGAAAGAAAAAAAAAAAAAAATTTAGAAATTAAGAATGTACGCAAGGGTTTGTACTTGGGGGGAGGGTGGAGGGAGGGGTGTTGTAGAGAGACCCAGNGGTGGAGGGAGGGGTGTTGTAGAGAGACCCAGTAGGGGTACGTGGTCGGGGTTCGTACGACGTGGGACGCAGTCTGTATCTGACCTCTAAGTTACATCGTCTTGAAGGAAAATGGTCGGGCAGAACCCCTGACTCGATAGAAAGAATGCTTTGTCGCAAAGAAAAGACGGTGTACTAGATGAAGAGAGGCGATTGTTGTGAAGTAGGGAAAAATTTTTCCTACTTTCGTTGTATTCTTTTGAACAAAAGCCGGAGGGATCGGGAACAGGAGAAGAGACTTGGTACACCGAAGGTAATGTGTTTTTCCACGGTGTTTACTTGTCTTTATACAATAGTCCCTGCGTAGGAGTCAAGTGACGTGGTGAGCGAGTCGATTTGGACCGTTCGAGCCGGTGCAGACCGGGGAACCGTTCGGAGCTACCTTAAGTCGGCACGGTCAGGTGTCTTCCTCTACCGTTGGGTGAGGTCATGAGAACGGACCTCTTAGGACACCTGTCTCCTCGGACCAACCGACGACAGATTTCCCAGCGTGTCTCAGCCTGTGCTGACTTCGCTGAATCGTCGTCGGCAGGTCTCTTCGCCACGACTCTGACTCTGGTTGGGAGACCCGACGACTAGGAAGTTTACACGTTTCCAGTGTCCCGTGTTTTTGTGGAGGAGGTTGTGTACGTTGGAATGAACCACAAAAGTATCAAAAAAAAAAGGGAGAGAGTAAAAAGTCACGAACTAACAGAGGAAATTATTTTTGGTAAAAAACAGGAGACCGACGAATATTTGGAGTGACCTTAGGTCTTAGGACACGTGTTCGAGTGAAGGAAGTCCTGTACCCTCTTTCATGTCTGAGTCCCTCTAAAGTTTAGACACCTGGGCTTTGGGTGGCGCCTAAGACATTCTAAATCTAGAGTGGCAGAGAGTCCGTCAAGTTTGGCGAAGACTTTTCTTTACGGATAAATTTATACGAAGGAGATACCAAGGACTCCAAATTTATTTAATAGTGTTTAGTATTTACATATAATTTTTTACACTTGTCCTCTTATTCTTTGGATTGACGTCTCTTATGTACCTTAAAGGAAGACGTTCAGTCATCGGTTTCCATTATGTCATCCTTTCCTTGACAGGTCTTGTCACCACCCTTACTATCGGTGCTTCCAGTCGTTTTACATATATTAGATATTGTTTCTTTTCGAACTAAAGATTGTCCTCGTACCTGGTGTTCCTTTTTATGGATCAAGAAACCCCATTGTATATTTTACGCATTTATATAAGAAGAAATTATTTCCCGAAAGTTATATGAGATTGACCCCCAAAAGAAGTTTTGTTTATATACTAATTTCAGTTTCAAAGTCGACCAAGTTTTCTGATTGGTTCTGATTGGTTCCGAAGGGATGTTTGTCTCAGAGTGAAAGATCTATTATTGGATATCAAAGTTCACGTCAGGTACGTATATTTTCGGAGGCAAGTCAGTCAAGTCAACGAGTCAGCGTAGACTGAGAGACGCTGGGGTACTTGGCGTCGCACGGTCCGGAGGGACAGGTAGTGGTTGAGGGCCTCAAGTGAGTCTGAGTGCAGGTAGCTCAGACACTACGGTAGGTCGGTAGAGTAGGAGACAGCGGGGGAAGAGGAGGACGGGGGTTAGGGAGGGTCGTAGTCCCAGAAAAGGTTACTCAGTTGAGAAGTGTACTCCACCGGTTTCATGACCTCAAAGTCGAAATCGTAGTAAGGAAGGTTTCTTTAGGGTCCCGACTAGAGGAAGTCTTACCGGACCAACCTAGAGNCTCAGAAGAGGTTGTGGTGTCAAGTTTTCGTAGTTAAGAAGCCGCGAGTCGGAAGAAGTGTCAGGTTGAGAGTGTAGGTATGTACTGGTGACCTTTTTGGTATCGGAACTGATCTACCTGGAATCAGCCGTTTCATTACAGGGACGAAAACTTATATGATAGATCCAACTAGTATTGAAAAGAAGGTTCCTCATTCGTTGAAAATTAAAGTACCGACGTCAGTGGTAGACGTCACTAAAACCTCGGGGGTTTTTATTTCAGACTGTGACAAAGGTGACAAAGAGGTAGATAAAGGGTATATATCGGTATATAAATGTATGCACGTATAAACGACCATGTACGAATTAGATATACCTTTGATCGATAAAAGAAGTCTACACGAGTTGATATATATTTTGAGGATGTCGTGACCAAACATAGTAACGGTACCTAACTGGATGGGAAAAACTGTCGATGAAACATACAATGACTTGTCCAATAGTACTTGTGACTATAAGGATGACTTTGTCCTCCCTTCCCCCGTTCCGTGCTGGAGACTTCTTGCTGTACCCGGATCCCGTGTTGTATTTGACTACCCTTGGTTTACCCAGGTTCTGCCGTCCGTTCAGTTGAGCTGATCTGGAATTACGAGTCTTATTCGGGTGACGTTTGTACAGTCGTTCGATTTGCTGTGTGGGTCTCCACGGTGCTCTCGAGGTTCCAGCTGGAACGCTCTGGTTTTTCACCCGCCACCGGACAAGGGACCTTTAGGACCGGCGAAGGGGTTTTGTAAACTTTATTAGGAGGGTGAGCAATCGAATACTTTAATGGACCGGGTATTTTCGATTGGTGTGGTACAAAGCGCCGAGGGTGAACGGGGGACACTACCGGGTGTGAGACACCTCACACAAAGGAAGATTTATTTTAGATGAAGAATGGATAGTGAAACAGAGGGTGACTTAAGAAAGACGGTACTCTGTGTTTCTTGGACTAGGAGTCATTCAGGGTTGTGGTCCCCTCACTAAAATTACTTTTCTAGGACCCAAACTCAGAGTTCGTCCCAAAACCGGCCCAAGCTCAGGGTTTGCACACCCTATCTCAAGGTTAGGCTCCATTTGCCAAAGTGATAAGTGTATGAAAGTCCAATGAAGGTTCAAGACTGACAATGTTTTCTTCTACGTTATATGAAAGAACGTCACTCTCCACGGATAGAACATGTTTATCTGGATTTTGAGGAGGTTTTTTGGTAGAACGGGTCATTGATCTGTCGTGTGTACACGTTGACTTGGACACATGAGGTCTCGGGCACCGGTGTTCTCTTTCGGGTGCACGGCGTTTTGTTTCTCGGACGTACGACGTTGTGTGCGGGTCTCGTCGGTTTTATTAAAAAAATATATTTTTCTTTTTAAATAAGGTGGGTGCTTTACTTATACAACTAAGTATTAGACTTACTTCATGGAAGGAGACTCAGTGAAGACTAACCCAAAAGGTTCGTGAAAAATTTTAAGTGGTCTTGTCTACTTCGTTTCTTTCTATGTTGATTTTGGGCTAGCACATTAATCGTCGGACCTTCGAATGTTACTTTTGGCACAGTATTGGTCCAGGAGCTATCCTTCCAGTCATAGTCCCGCATAGGGAATGTGAATTGAGACTTCTCAGTCGTTTCATTGTGTAAAATTATGTTTTAGTCGTAGTTCCCTAAAAAGAAGGACACTCGTAATTAAAAATTATGAAATTGGAGGTAATGATAAAATTTTTCATAAATGAGAAGTCAGGTTACTCAAGATAGTAAAAGTATATTGGAAAGACATTATCAAAATTTACAGATTCTACCAAAATTACCTATTTTAATAAAGGTCATTTATTTACCGAACGGTTCTCAATGAAACAAAGGAATTTTTTTTCTAATTTTAACGAACTTTACTGTTTATATTGAGGGTTTCAATTAAAATGGGTCATTCATTGACTAATTAGAAGTACATAAATATTCTTCATTTTACTCTTCGTTTTATAGGTATTAAATCTCCGCTTTTTGACTCCAAGTCTCTTTATTCGTGGAACAACTCTTCCCTAGTCACGAATTAGGTGTTGAGGTGACACGAGGAAAGGGTATTAGTCTCGACGTTCCTTCTCTTTGTCTTAAATGTTTCCTCTAAAGTATTTAGGACTATTGTACTCAGTCCCATACGAATGTATTGAAGTTTGTGGAATCTTAAATTGTTCGATCTTTGGGTCTCGGACTATAAATAACTTAATGTGTGTACGGAAAGGAACGAGAAAACAAATGTTGTTCAAATGTTATTTATAAATATCCTATAAAACTAACCACTTAGGATCGATCACACGAGAGATTACTCTGATGTCGAACAAACCCAAAATTTCCAAAGACTGCGAATTTTTACAAATGAAACTCAATGTGTTGTTGTATACCCTAGGAAAAACATTCGATTTAAAATATACTAGAATTTACCTTTTTTTTTTCCTCTTTTTCGGAGTCTCAATCGTCATTATAACCTAGTGCTCCTGAAAGACACAGTAGGGAGAAACATAGTTACGCCTACGTCAAAGAATCTCCTCAAATTTTCGTGTTCGTTTTAAAAACGAGAACCATATTGAGTTTTCAGAGATGACACGTTGTCTCATCTTACTAATCGTCTGCATTAGGTTTACATAGCATTCAAAGGTTCTTAAATCAGTAAGTTTTTTTTTTTTTTTTCAAACGAAACCCAGAGAGTTTTAGTGTCTTTTACGAGGGAGTGACACTTTTACGTCTAGCCAACATGAGAGTGTTTTGTTTTATACTTTTTAAGGATCCACTACTTAAAAAGAAACACTATGTGATTGTGAAAAAAAAGGGGGTAAGAAACTGTTGGTCGTGATAATAAATATTTACTCAATTTAGTTTATCATATATCGGTGTTATGAATCTAGTTTCCACACTCTATTTACGAAACGGAGTTTTCCTATTAGGTCTTTGGTACAAGGGGGAAGGGACTATACGTACTTTGGAAGGTCTTATCGTCTGTCCGTCACGTGACAGGCACACTGTTTGATTGTGGAATTCTTATGGGTTTTGGACTCAGTTGTAAAGTCGAAAACTGTTCCTTCTCGCCAGGAGTTGTTTGTGCAGTCCCACGGAAACCTTCCTTGAGTCTGTAGGGAGGCCGGTAAAGGCAGGGATTCTTTCTCTGTTTAGTGTGAAAGGGGTAGTTGGGTCTGTGCACAACAGGTTAGTCGGACGAGGAGGACTTCAAGACTCCCAGTTCAGCCTAGTGTCTCTCCTCTCTCCCGTCGTGTTTACTCTTTCTTGGCTCGCTGCTTCTGTCGCGTAGGTGTGTGCCAGTAGTCAAGGTCGAAGCAGGTACAGCAGTGGACCCTGTCTGGGGCTTTGATGTCTTGACCTAAAAGGACCCAGACGGTTTTAAATTCGACGGTGTCCTTGAACAACTGAATCCGGGTAATAATCGTATTAATGATAAAAAAGTAGTGGTGTTAGTAATTCGAATGTTTTGAGTAAAATAATTACTTTAATCTGTCTCCTTTTGTCTGTCTGAAGTAAAGGTTTCGGTCAAAATTAGATAAGTATCAACCAACGGGTCCCCAGTCCTCACTCTTCGTGTACCTCCGACCCTTGTTACCTTTTCACACTGACTGACTAAAGTACGACATGTAATTCCCACGACTGGACGACTTAGCGGTCCCGAATGTCGTGTCCATTCCATTAGTTATTTGTAATTTTATTAATCAAGTACGTCATACCGACTCCAGAGAAACGTTCTCCCCGAAATTTGTTTTTATCCATTGTTTGTCATTTATCGACATAAGGGAATCTATACGGAACTAAATACTTAGGTGCGTGAAGGTGTGTGAGTTGGAAGTAGACCGTATGATGGGCTCAAGAAATTTCCCAGAAGGAGGGAGGTAGGAGAGTCACACGAAAAGGTTTCGTGTAACGATAATTTTACTGGAAAAGATATTGATACAACCTGGTGTAGACGGGAAGAGTGGGGACCAAGACGTAAGAATAACCCGAACAAATACTTTGTGCCGGGTGTCGAATATTTTTGGCTGGTACCGTCCGTCTATTTGTCTAACCTTCCTACCTACCTACCCTCCCACCCTCCGTTCGACCCTACGACCGACCGAACAACTTAGTTACTTGTCTGTATTTCTTCCTTTGTCTCCTTCTAGAATTCTATCTGGGGTCTATAAGTGGGTCCTATAGAAGTAATTGGTTAAATAGTCAATAGACCTCTTATTAAAAAGACAAGAGACTCGGGAAACGAAACCGAGTGTCCGGAAGTACTTTCGAAACTAAAGTAACATTGGGGATCCGAACCCACTTTCTGTGAGGCTGTGAGGGGGTTTCTCTGAGAGTCGTCTCCTTTTCAGGGGACCGTAAGGACGTACCTCTTCGTCTAACTCTGTTGCGGAGAAAGGAGTCCGGTTCGAGGAATCGAGCGTTTGGAACAGAAAGAGGTAGACCGGAGACGACAAGAGTCAGTCGAAGTAGATAGTGATTAAGAGTGAGAGGTTCCTATTCGGGGACCATCGAGGGACTGGCATAGTACTATGCAGATGAGGGTACAGAAAAGTTCACTACCAAAACGAAAAGACGGACGAACTATTTAAGGTTGCACCAAGACTTGTGGGTCAAATATTTAATAGGATACAGTGTGGGACCCTTTTCAACCAATAAGGGAAGGGATCTGATTGAGACAATTGAGAGGGTATTTAGACATTCACGTGGTTAGTGTACAGGACAGATACTCAAATTTAATTATAGACTCTCGTCCTTGAAACGGAATTAAACAGAGACAAGAGAATCGTGGGTCGTCAAACCTGTGTGACCCCATCGAAGTCTACAACAGTTCAATGTTCCGTTTCCCTTATCACTGATACAATTGGTTCTCTGCTCTATTCTTTATTTTTAACAAAACACTCTACATTAAACAAAGTAAATCTCTACGAGTTTAAAGTTTAAGGGTCATTCTACACGGGGTTTCCCTTGGTCTTTCAACCCTTTGGACCCGCATGTCGACCCCTTTCCCCAATCCCGATTTCTATCAGTAAACCCTCAAAAATACATCCGCCGTCACCTTCCATACCCACCTATTTCTCCTGGACTCTTTTTTGTTCTCTTCTTGGAATATCTTTTCGAGACCCTTTATTGTACCGTTTCTTGGATCTCTTGAATTCTCCGGTTTCCGTAATTTTTCAATTGTAATCTTCCTCGTAGTCGGTATACTCACAGGGTGTTGCCAGTACACCCGACCTGTAATTTACCTCTACTACCTAAAATGTGGAACCCCTTTACTTCACGTCTCTTTTCTTTCTGTAGTGACTCTCGTTAGGTCCCCTCCCTTTCCTGGTCCTGTTTTGTCTGACACCGACGACTCTCACTTACTCACAGAAAGTAGGACTGAGTAGAGACTCTGCCACACGCACCTACCTTCTGCCGAAGTCGTCCTTCGGAAGTCACCGACGGATTCACTCCTCACTTGCTTCCTCACTACCCCTCGACACTACTCTTCCGTAGTCGTTTGCTCGTTTCGTCCTTCCTACGAGGAGACGGGTGACGTTGGAAAATGAAATACAACCCCCGTTGTACAGGGACCCTTTCACGAAGGTACTAAGGATAACCCCTGTTTACAGATAGGGGTGGGGAGGGAAGGAGTACAAAGACGTCTCCATTCTCTCGTAGGCGAAGGGTTCTTCCCCGTTCAGAGACGCAAGGGACAATGAAGAGGAACTCTTCTTCGTTAAATAGACTAAAAATACAAACCCCTTTCAATTACTCGTACAACTTGAGTAGTGGAAGGAGGGCATCTTAGTCTCCTCCGTGTCTTGGAGGGCAAGTAAAAGTTATCGGGCGGTGTCGACCCCTTCTGACCCGACAGCTCGAGACGGACATCGACTTCCCGGTCTAATATAGGTTCCCCGACATAATCCTTTGAGTGCACCAGTGTCTACATTTGGTTAAGTCAGCTGTTTGACTTGACTCTTGGTTGGTCGAGCACAAGGGGTCAAGTCAGGGTGACTATCCGTATACCGTACATGCAGTACACAGACTGGGGGACAAACGGAAAGTTGATCTGACCTTAAGTTCCCCTCTCACACACAAATTAATATTGGTGGAATTTCGATTGAAAGTTCCTCTGACAATCTCTGTGTCTTTATATTCCAGAGGTCAAAGAGTAGACGGTCAACTTCCCCACTCCCCCCGATTATGGATTTTAGGAAACACGCACACGACACGAGTCAGCACAGACTGAGAAACGCTGGGGTACCTGATATCGGGGGTGGGGCCCGAGGAGAGAGGTACCTTGAAATGTCCGTTCTTGTGACCACACCCAACGGTAAAGGAGGAGGTCCCCTAGAAGGACTGAGTCCCTAGTTTGGTCGTAGAAAACACGGAGGACGTAACCGTCCGTGTAAGAAATGGTGATGCGGTGGACCCTTCGGGGGTTTAAGGAAAGTAGGTAGAGATTTGTAAGCACACAATAACATATGTTCGCGCATTCTATATTCATCCCCCTTGGTCCTCAGTCTCTGTAGGTTCGTCGTTTTCCTTCACTTCTAAAGTTCATCTTCGTCCACCCATTGGCACATCAGGTCGTCCTTTCGGAGGACCCTACTTCCGTCTAACTCTCTAGCCTCCCATGGAATGGTTCTCGTAAGAGGTTCTCTTTTGCCCTAGTTTTCTTACTTCTGGTGACATACATTTGTTTTTACATATATGTGCGGATGTCTGTGTCCATTTCTGTGCCCGTTTGGTTTCTTTCTTAGTTGGACCTTTTTTTTTAGGGAGGGGTAAGGTGAGTACTCTTTAGATACGAATATATTCGGACAAGGGAGTGATCTAATGTTTTGAACCACGGAGACGTAGATTTAAAAGGCTTCCCCTCGCCCCCTGTTTTGTCGGTGTTTTACGAATTTCCTTTTACGATTCCTGACAAACCGAGTTTCTGGTTTTGTCTCTGAAAATTGACTCGACTCCTACCATCTTACAATAAAACGAGAGAACAGGGAACCTGCGAGACTCTGGAAAAGTCAAGGTTCTAAGGTATACGGTCCCCGTATCCACTCCTGTTCAAGGTCCGAGAGTCGCGGTACCCCTGGTACTACTAGACCCAGTCCAGTTCCGTGAGTACCGGACTCCTGGTTACCTAAAGTAGACTAAGTAGTCACTCGTGGAGACCCTTGTCTCCCCTTCTTTCGTAAAAAATAAAAAAAGTCGGTGACATTTGTCTTTAGAGTCACTCGAGACAGGACTTAAGAACGTGTCCTTTAGAGACGAGTGGACGGAAGACTCTGGGTCCAGAGGCCGCCCGTGGGAGGTCTCCGGGTTCGCTCTACGCCAGGTGCGTCTCTTTAACCAACGATACACAAAGTGACACCGTTGGTGCTAGGTGCTCCCGTTTCGGCTACGTGGGCCCGAAAGTCGATATTAGGGGGGCCTTAGAGAGGGACGACAAGGTCCCTATTAACAGACCAATAGGGGTTCCGGTCAAGAATGTCGAAAGTGTATTTTTAGTGGAGAACGTATTCTGTACTTTAAATTTTAGTAGGGAAGCATCGAGAGTGACTCAGTGAGGCAATGGAGACCCTGTCTATATTTAATACGTAAGAAACTAAGAGAAATTTTAAACTCTCCGTGTCCCCCTGTCTCTTCCTAGAGTGACCGTATATATATATATATATATATATACCGTAAAGTCTTTCTTTGTTATTGAACACACTATAATTGACGAGGTCTCCGAGGGACGTACCCGTTCTTTTAACGTATTTCGTACTCTTTGATTGTCGTCCGAACGTACGATTACTGCCGACCACTGTTCCTGAGCGACTTACAGTGACGAAGGACAGGAGTGCGAGGAACAACAAGAATAGAGTCGCTGTAGAGGCGTTGACTACGTCGGGGTCCTCACTCGTAGGAAGACCCACAGCCACTGGTGCTCCCGTGAGTCGTCCCGGACGTAAACTTGGGAGACGCACGGAAACGGTCGGGAAGGAGGGTGTGGTGAAGAACTATGGTTCTCAGGAGACAGGCATGCCACCTCTACCCCACCATCCCTAAGAGGTCTCGATCATACTAAAAATGGGGAACCACGACGGGTCCGGGCGCTTGTGCACCCACAAGGATAAAGTCTCTCCCGCACTGTACAAGAATTAATCGTACTCCTTTTACGTTGCCGACAGTGGCCCTCTTTTTTCCCTAGACACACACGACCACGAGTGGACGATGTTACTGGACAAAGTGTGGTCGTAGACCGGCCACACCTGCTCGAGAAGGTCTACACACAGACCCCCCGCCCCCGCGTCGAGCCGGGTCGCTCACGCAATGAGTCTGCGGGTGCCTCGCGATGTCTGTAAAGTACGGTGCCAGGTGTAAGTTGTGCCTGGACTGAGTAAGAAAATAGGGGTAACAAAAGATTATTTTCTTGGAAGGACTCTCTTAGTTCCCAGACTAAGAGCAAATGGAGTCTCCGGCGTTTATTAGACGTGCGCACGAACGAGTCAGTGAGTCAGCACAGGTTGAGAAACACTGGAGTATCTGACACCGGGCGGTCCGAGGCGACAGGTACCCTAAAGGGTCCGTTCTTTTGGTCTCAACTCAACGGTGAAGGAGGAGGTCGTCTGACAGGGTTGGGTCCCTAGCTTGAGTGTAGAGGACGTAACCGTCCGTCCGAGAAATGGTGACGTGGTGCACCCTCCGGCGGACTCTATTGGACTTCCGTTTATTTTCTTGTCGTAGGAGGGTCTAGTCAGAGCGGTGACTCCAATTAAGGTAACGCACCAGAGATTCTCGACGACCACTGACAACCTCCTCAAAGGACTGACTACCCTTTTTACTCTGTTCGAAGTCAGAGGACGAACTTTCGGAAGGGAACCCGTTTTTCGTGACACATTACAATTGAAAAGTTAAATTTTTAATCTCTGTATACCTTTGATGACGAGGGGGGATGTTTGTCCTCTCTTTTAGTGACAGGTCTACGATTTTGCACATGGTGACAGCGGTTTTTGTAGGTGGTTAAGACATACTTTACGGACTTCGGGAACTGGATTACTCCAATGACGGTTCCTATGTTTACTCCTCTTCTCTCCTGCTTTGACTCTTTCGTAAAACACCCACTTGACGGTAGAAAGAGGACAGCAAAGTGGTTAAAAGAAGAAGTTTTAATGTTGTACCTGACGTTTAGAAGTTCCGATCATGAAGTATACCGTGTGGTTCAAGATGAATTTTACAATACGTACACAGGTAGACTATCCTCTCTTGTCCCTCCTCCAAAAAGTCTATCCCTCCCCCAGAGTACACACACACTCAGACATCGGGTGGTCCGAGGAGACAGGTGCCTTAAGAGGTCCGTTCTTATGACGTCACCCAACGGTAAGAGAAGAGGTCCCCTAGAAGGGTTGGGTCCCTAGTTTGGGTCCAGGGACGTAATGTTCGTCTAAGAAAAGGAAACCTCGGTGCTCCCTTGGGGGACATACCCCAGAGTCTTTCCATATTTCTACGGCTAGTCCTTTCACTTGGTGTCTTTCCGATGAGGGTCGGTGAATCAGTTTCACACCGTGCCACACGGCCCCCGGTCGCACTCCTTAGGGTGGGCACTGTTCCAGTACGCCTTCCTTCGGACTGTTTTGCGTTCCTGCACTAACCGAAGTCCCCAAGGGGGACCTTAAAGGACTCGTAGGTGGGGGTGTTCTGGTCTCAGACGGACGAAATGACACAATACCAAAGGTGGATGAGAAGACAGTAATTGTCCCCCGACAGGGGGGTGGTGGAAAAATACCTTTTTAATCTCGAAAATCTATTATTTAGAGGACCCGTATTATGTTCACAAAGTTAGGTTTTTGGGGAGACTACCGAAAGATCGGACGGACGTCCTGAGCATGACGACGTGTACACTAACTAACTCCGGAGGACTGACGTCCTCCGTGTCCTTCGAATTTTGTAGGATCCTTACATCCCCGAAGGCTCCTCAGTTTTAGTAATCTTATCCTGACTAATTTCCAAAGTGAACAACTCGGTTATGAACGACGGTTTAAAAGTATATAAAATAAACATCTCTATCAACCATATATCTTTTTGTCCATCATCTGGACCATAATCGTTGTAATCGAGAAACTCAATTCATGAAAGAAACAATATTGGGTGACGTGGAAACAAGATGTCCTTACATTGAAATAAATCATGAAACTCCCACTACGTCTCGTTCTTTTTTGTGAAGATCCCTTTTCCTCAAAAGACCGACTATCTGTTAATAGGTCCTTCTCTCGGTATTTTTATAAATGTCCGGAGAACCGGTCTTCTATTTCATTTGGTGGACTCTGGAAAATATATGTCCTCCCATACGTTTTTCTTTCGGAACAGACAGAGTTACTCCCAGTCCTGACGACGGGACGTATTGAGACGTACAAGGTGATAAAGAAATGCATGTTGAACCCCATATATTCGACTAAAAATTTTTATTTCAAAAACCTCAGAACGTGACTACGATCCGAAGGGGTACAGCAAGAAAAGAGGAGAAAAAGCCGACTTAAGGGTAGACCTCGCCCTTCCGAGAGGTGCAGGTGAATGAACGGGACCGACGATTCTAGGTGCACTTTCCCTCGGATTCCGCCCCGTGGGAAGCTATAAGTTCACCCGCGGCCACCGGATTGCATCTACCACGTTTGGAGCAGAGCTCCAAATAACCAAAAGGGGCATTTGGTTCAATAAGTCGGAGAAAAAGAGGTGGATTTAAAGGATGATATGATAAAGAAGGATTAGATTAGAATATAGAGATTTATGTATTCAAAAGGAGCGGATAGGTAGAGGGGAAGCTTAGTGGGACCTAGGTGGTCCCGACCTGGGGCCGTCGTCACTCACCTAAAACGTTTCGTTTCTCAAGAAAATCGGACTCGGGAACACCGTACATGGTGAGACCATGGAACTGGAGGTGCCGTGTTAGGTAGTCAAAGATGATTTTAATTACAACACCCAATTTTAGTCTCGAACCTTCTGTGACTACCTTTACCAAACTACTCACCCGGTACGTATAACGAAGGATTCAAAGGGTAGTACCATTAAGTGACACTCTGTACCCTCCTGAGCATCTTGCGACCGCGAAGGTGACGACTAGTTTTGTCTGTGAAAGCAAAAGGTTACATTAGGGTCGGTCTAGTAGACATGGTAGAGTTGTGGACAGTACGAACTTAATAGGTAGTTCTCCTTGGTGTCCAAAGGCTGTTTGTATGAAATAGTACCATCCCCTAAGGAACGAACTCTTGGTGCGGTGCCTATAAATGTGGCTAAACGACGACTCTGGGCTCCGCGCCTTCTAGGTCCTGTGAGTCGTACGAAGGTGTCTCTGACTGTAGTCCTGGGCCGTGGTGCGGATGTGGACGGTCTACGAGATCCTTGATTCGTACCTTGTCTGACCTTGACCTACCTCTCCCTTTGCCTGATTGCTTTCGGTCCACAAGAGTGCGGAAGGGAGCACTTCAAAGACGTTTCATTCCAGACTTTTGTGTCTGCTCTGATTCTTGTATATGTTCCGACACCTTATGTCTTCTGTTTGTCCTGGTCCTTCTGAGTTCTCCTCGAGAAAAACCGGTCAACTCTCCGTCCGTTTCGCCCACTCCCCCGTCATTGTTGTCCCTTTTGTCCTAAGGACCTCCTTCCTGTGTCCCTTCTCCATCAAATGACGGAATGTTCCAAACCCGAGTTCAAGTGGATCCTGAATTGGTCCCCAATTCTTAGGTAGCCAGTCACGTCCGTTGTCCCCGAGTTAGGGACCAGACCCTTCTAGGGTCCACTGTTCCTTGTTGATTCAGGCACGCGGTGTTGATAGCTTCGGACGTACGGATGTCGAATATGAGGTGTTGTTCTTTTCGGAGACGTTATTCTTCGGGTACGTGACGTTGATCTGTCATTATCGGGGACGCCGGGTATTGATCTCTTTCGGGCGCCCGCCGTTGTTTCTGGGTCACGTCGGTTTTTATTTTCATTTATTTCAAGTAGATTTGACTGAGTCAAAGTTGGGGACCCAACCCTTCTAGGGGACCTCTTCCTTTACCGTTGGGTGAGGTCATAAGAACGGACCTCTTAGGGTACCTGTCTAATCGGACCACCCGATATCAGGTATCCCAGTGTTTCTCAACCTGTGTTGACTTGTACGGTTTTGGCT
The DNA here is from genome assembly GCA_006410555.1 of Capra ibex. Classification (NCBI taxonomy): domain Eukaryota; kingdom Metazoa; phylum Chordata; class Mammalia; order Artiodactyla; family Bovidae; genus Capra; species Capra ibex. Next base: position 61,397,905 of record SJYO01048061.1, on the reverse strand, counting down.
AAAAATTTAAAGAAAATTCTTGGATATTGATTTCTTATCAAAACTAAAACTTTCTTTTTCACGTCCACAGTCCATACCTCACTCAGTGGACCAGGAGACTGTAAAGTGAAATGACTCTTGTGTGTAGTCATATTTTCTGAAGGACTTTCCTCTGTCCGGTCGCATACCGGGAGAGTAAGCCCGAATATTACTCTTGATGCTCCCTCGCACTGAGGGTAGACTGTGAAGGGTAGAGGCTCCGGGGGAACCTTCGTTCGCGACGGGCGACTACCCACTCTCTACTCTCCTCTCGGACGGTTTTGATCCCCAAAGGGCGCTACTCGGTCCGGACGGAGTCCTCCGGGGTTGTGGTGCGAGAGCGTCGGGAGGTTCAGACGGAGATTGCTCGCCTTTTCGGTAGTCGAGGAGAGACCTGTCTCCGTTCGCTGGGTCCTCTGAATCCCTTCGTCGGAAGTCCGGTATAGAAGGATCGTGGATTTTTGTCACAACAATGCCACAAGGATTCTTCACCTACACTTTCGACCTGATATTTCTTTCGACTCGTGATTTCTTGACTACGAAAACCACAACCTCTTGTGAGAACTCTCAGGGAACCTGACGTTCCTCTAGGTTGGTCAGGTAGGATTTCCTCTAGTCAGGACTCACAAGTAACCTTCCTGACGACGACTTCGACTTTGAGGTTATGAAACGGGTGAATCACGCTTCTCGACTGAGTAAACTTTTCTGGGACTACGACCCTTTCTAACTTCCACACTTCTCTTCCCCTGCTGTCTCCTACTCTACCGACCTACCGTGGTGACTGAACTACCTGTCTTCAAACCCATTTGAAGTCCTCAACCACTACCTGTCCCTTCGGACCGCACGACGTCAGGTACCCCAGTGTCTCTCAGCCTGTGCTGACTCACTGACTTGACTTGACTTAACTTCTTCACGGGTCGGAAGTACGACTGGGTCGTTTGGAACCCGAAAAGAACTCTCAGAACACAATGTGTTACGAAAATGTGACGTCAATAGTGGGTTACTGGTAAATAAGGTCACCGAGTCTTGTCGTCCTGGTCCTGGCAGTAGTCTTCTCATTCTGTGTCTAAGGAGTCAGTAAGTCGTTTCACGACGGACTTCAGGAGAAGTGGGCTATTTTGTAGACTGTCCGGTAAACCCCTAAAATGTGGTCCGACAGGAAACATTTTAGTTAGTTGTGTCCACCGTACTGGAAGAGGATCAATGTTCCCTACTTGTACGCGTGGAACTCACATAGATTTCCCGATTTAGGGACCCTTCCTGTAAGATCTTGATGCAACGTTATACATTCAAGGATTTCTGACTTTTCTTTTTTTTTTACTTAAATGTAAGACGACACGTCATAGTTGAAACATCAGATTACTCTTTGAACACTCTCCTCAATTATTTTTATAAAAGAAGTTAATTTTTCTGTTGAGTCCCTCTTAGTAACTCTTACTTCTTTTACTCCAGAATTTTTCGTCCGTCTCGTCGACGAATTTAGACGAAGGGTCCACTGTGATCACCTTTTCTTAGGGACCCACCCCTTCTAGGGGACCTCCTCCTTTGCCGTTGGGTGAGGTCATCAAAATGGACCTCTAAGGGTACCTGTCTCCGCGGACCCCCGATGTCAGGTACCCCAGCGTCTTCTCAGTCTGCGCTGACTTCACTGAATCGTGTCGTGTGCCGACGGATCGTTTACGTATCGGTCAGGGTGGTGAAAGGGTGAATCTGACCGGGGTTTCGGAATTGTCCTTGAGAACGGTATTCTGGGGTCTTCGATAGGCCTACCACATTTTCCTCTCACTTTCCCTCATCGAGTCGAGACGACGAAAGTTCTGGGCTGGAGGGGCAGTGAGTGTAAAGAGGAAAGAGGTCCCTTAGAAGGGTGTGGTTTACCCGAATCCAAGGGACGTCCCACTAGAGTGTCCTGAGACACGAAAAAGAACTATATTTAGTGTGGACGTGAATAAAAAGGTGTAGAGAGCTACGGGGACCTAGACTCGGCAGGTTATAGCATCCGGGATCAAGTGCACACCGATGACTCTGAACTTTACACCGCTCAAGTCTAGTTCTACTCGAAAGTACATTCTATGTGCAACTAGTCTAGACCTTCCGTAATACACTTAAGACGGTCTTCCTACATCGGACCGACTGTGGAACTAAACTCACATGATAGTAATCAGGAGACTGGAAACCAAGATAATCTCTTCTGTACACCCAACAAAATTTGGGTGACGTCGACGATCTTCCACATGAATATACCTAATGTATCATAAAGACGACCTACCTTTCACTTTCACTTCGGCGAGTCAGTACAGACTGAGAAACACTGGGTACCTGACATCGGATGGTCCAAAGAGACAGGGACCCTAAAAGGTCCGTTCTTATGACCTCACCCAACCGTAAAGGAAGAGGTCCCCTAGAAGGGGTGGGTCCCTAACTTGGACCCAGAGGGCATGACGTCCCTCTGAGAAATGGCAGACTCCGTGGTCTACCTTGACCCCAGTTGACATTCGAGGTGCTCCAGTGTCGAGGGACGGAACGGGGGTCGTGTGAGACCGAGTTCGATCGATCAAGTTTCGATGGTTACCATAAGAAGTGTCTCGATCTTTTTTATTGAAGTGTTAAACATACCTTTATGTTTTTTGGATTTTGTCGGTTTCGTTAGAACTCTTTCTTCTTACCTTGACCTCCTTAGTTGGACGGACTGAAGTCCGAGATGATGTTTCGGTGTCAGTAGTTCTGTCATACCATGACCGTGTTTCTGTCTTTATATCTAGTTACCTTTTTTTTGTCTTTCGGGTGTCTATTTAGGTGTTGGATACCAGTGGAATAGAAACTGTTTCCTCAGTTCTTATATGTTACCTCTTTTCTGTTAGAGAAATTGTTCACCACGACCCTTTTGACCAGTTGGTGAACATTTTCTTACTTTGATCTTGTGAAAGATTGTAGTATGTGTTTTTATTTGAGTTTTACCTAATTTCTAGATTTGGATTCTGGTCTTTGATATTTTGAGGATCTCCTCTTGTATCCTTTTTGTGAGAGCCTGAATGTAGTGTCGTCCTAGGAGATACTGGGTGGAGGGTCTTATAACCTTTACTTTCCTTTTTGTTTGTATACCCTGGATTAATTTTCGAAGACGTGTTGGTTCCTTTGATATTCGTTCCACTTTTCTGTCGGAAGTCTTACCCTCTTTTATTATCGTTTACTTCGTTGACTGTTTGTTGATTGGAGTTTTTATATGTTCGTTGAGGACGTCGAGTTAAGGTCCTTTTGTTTGCTGGGTTAGTTTTTTACCCGGTTTCTTGATTTATCTGTAAAGAGGTTTCTTCTGTATGTCTACCGATTGTTTGTATACTTTTCTACGAGTTGTAGTGAGTAGTAGTCTCTTTACGTTTAGTTTTGGTGTTACTCCATAGTAAAGTGTCATCAGTCTACGACGCTAGGGTTTCAGATGTTCGTTATTTAAGACCTCTCCCATACCTCTTTTCCCTTGGGAGAATGTGACAACCACCCTTACGTTTGATCATATCGGTGATACCTCTTGTCACACCTCTAAGGAAATTTTTGACCTTTATCTTGACGGAATACTGGGTCGTTAGGGTGACGTCATTATGTGTGGTTCTTTTGGTCTTGACTTTCTCTGTACACATAGGGTTACAAGTAGTGTCGTGACAAATATTATCGGTCCTGTACCTTCGTTGGATCTACAGGTAGTCGTCTACTTACCTATTCTTTCGACACCATGTATATGTGTTACCTCATAATGAGTCGGTAATTTTTCTTATGTAAACTTAGTCAAGATTACTCCATCTAATTTGACCTCGGCTAATATGTCTCACTTCATTCGGTCTTTCTTTTTGCGGTTATATCATATGATTGCGTATATATACCTTAAATCTTTCTGCCATTGCTATTGGGACATACGCTCTGTCGTTTTCTCTGTGTCTACATATCTTGTCAGAAAACCTGAGACACCCTCTCCCTCTCCCACCCTACTAATTCCCTTACCGTACCTTTGTACATATTATAGTATATTCTTTACTTATCGGTCAGGTCCAAGTTATGTCCTACGAGTCCCGACCACGTGACCCTACTGGACCTCCCTCCCATGTCCCTCCCTCCATCCTCCCCCCAAGTCCTACCTCTTGTGCACATCGGGTACCGCCTAAGTACAACTACACACCGTCTTGGTTATGTTATGACATTTCATAGATCGGAGGTTAATTTTATTTATTTAAATTTAAAATTTTTTTTCTCACCCTTACTTCCTTCGTTAAATTTATCCCTCTCCTTGAGAGGAAAGTCTTTAGACAGTAGGTGAGTAATGAGACTATTTGTAGGATAAGATAAGATTTTAAACATTAGGTGCGTAATGAGATTTGGTCCATGACACTTTCCGGGACTCCTGTGTCTTTATTTGTTCTTCACCAACGGTCCCCGATTCTCTTCCTTCTCTCTACCCCTCACTGACGTACTACCCATATCCCAAAGGAAACCCCTACTACTTTGACAAAACCTCGAACTACCGTCACCGCTAACGTATTGAGACACCGCCATGATTTACAGTGACTTGACAAGTGAAATTTTACCAATTAAAAAATAATACACTTAAAGTAAAGTTATTTTTGATTATTTTGTTCTTCTACCGTGACAGGGACCAGGGACTGAAAACCCTAGAGTCACATCGAGGCTCAACATACATGTATTTGTACACACACGGTATTTCGGGATCTCCGGATACGGTCTCGGCATAGGTCCAGTGTCGACGAATGCCCCCTGGGCACCGGCCCACCCCTCTTACACGGACCCATTTTCTTGCCCACAGTCCTCTTCGAACTTTTCCCTTACCGTCGACAAAAAGGATTTAGAAGATTATACTCATACTAAAAAAAAAGAAGAATTTGTAACGCTTTCACCTTCTTCCTGATTAAGGTGTCTCTTTCGAGGTTGTATGTATCGTTCGGATTCACCGAAAAGTTTGAGAATCGAAAGAGATAGTGGGAGACGGACGAACCTACAGAGATCGGACTCAGTGTCAGGAAGATACCCTTTCGGCCTCAGGAATTTCAGTGTCAGGAATTTCAGTGTCGATGCTGCTAATGAGTGTTTGTGTCCTGGAAACCTCATTCTCGACAAATTTTACCCTTTGAGTCAAGTCAAGTCAACGAGTCAGCACAGGTTGAGAAACGCTGGGGTACTTAGGGTCGTGCGGTCCGGAGGGACAGGTAGTGGTAGAGGGCCTCAAGTGAGTCTGAGTGCAGGTAGCTCAGGCACTACGGTAGGTCGGTAGAGTAGGAGACAGCAGGGGAAGAGGAGGACGGGGGTTAGGGCGGGTCGTAGTCTCGGAAAAGGTTACTCAGTTGAGAAGCGTACTCCGCCGGTTTCATGACCTCAAAATCGAAGTCGTAGTAAGGGAGGTTTCTTTAGGGTCCCAACTAGAGGAAGTCTTACCTGACCAACCTAGAGGAACGTCAGGTCCCCTGAGAGGTCTCAGAAGAGGTTGCGATCTCTTTCCCTTTACCCTTCGTCTCTGACCTAGCTCAGATACCCGCTACGTCATTTTACCCGTACGTTACATATTAGTCTGTCTTTCTTTCTTTTTTATTTATTTTGGTCAAAACGAGACTTAAAAAAAACTGATGTGTCCTATCAGTAAACTTCGGTAGACCGACGACTATGTTCGTTCTACATCTCTGGTTTTGTGTTGAACCCTTCTTGTGGTCCTCCAGTAGCCTCAGTGTCCTGTCTGTTGTTCCGTCTATTCTTTGTAAACCGACGAGAAGGTCAGTCCTTTCTGAATTTGAGGTGGACCTTTACAATTATTCTTGCTAGAGTTGTTTCTCGACTGAGTTTGAGTTGAAATGACATTTCTTTCTCCTTCTCCATTCAAACCCTTTTATATAAAACTAGTTTCTCCTAAGATATCACAAAGGTTTGTAAAACTGTGTATACTTTTGAAAATAAAGATTAAGAATTATTACTACTTACTTTTTTTGTTTATAAATAAGAGTTAGGTTTGGGAAGATGAAGACTTTCCTGAAGGATAGTTTTCATCTTAGTGAGTTATTATTATTTTTCAGTGGAACGAAATAAAGATGGTCTAGTGGTAGACTATGAAAGGACAAGTGATAGACAAACGAAGACGGAAGGAGAAAGATCTTCCAGTCGAACTAGACTCGTGTTTGCCATAAAGAACAAGTGACAAAGTAGACGTCGTAGACTCTCACGGTTCAGAATCTTCCATTAAAACGACTTACTTATTTGTTCTTTAAGTTTAAATAATAATGGACTGAATTAAGGTGTAGGGTAGAGGAGGGGGGTTACTAAATATTTTACAATATTGACTTTCTATAATTAAGACATAGATCAGATCTCCAGTATGAGTTGAATAACTCATATTCATACCTACACTCTCAAACTGGTATTCCTTTGGACTCCGGTTTCTTAACTACGAAAGTTTGACGCCACGACAAACCCTCAGGGAACCTGACGTTCCTCTAAGTTGGTCAGTTAGGATTTCCTTTAGTCAGGACTTATAAGTGACCTTCCTGACTACGATTCCGACTTCGAGATTATGAAACCGGTGAACTACACTTCTTGACTGAGTGACCTTTTCTGGGACTACGACCCTTTCTAACTTCCGTCCTCTTCTTCCCTTACTGTCTCCTACTCTACCAACCTACCGTAGTGGCTGAGCTACGTGTACTCAAATTCGTTCGAGGTCCTCTACCACTTCTGGTCCCTTCGGACCTCACGACGTCCCGTACCCCAGAGTTTCTCAACCTGTGTTGACTCACTGACTTGTTGTTTTTATATCCGAGTAAATTCTCATATTGTGGTCTTTGGGATGACGGGACTATCCTTAAAAGTAAGGAAAAAAAAGAAGATCTATACTGGAACCCATTCGATGAATTGGAAAGAGACTGAAACCATAGGAGTAGTCATTTTAGTTCAATATAGTTCTCCAACTTCTGATTCACAGATTTTATTACAGACCTTGGATGATTCGTAAGTTATTTATCTTTGAGGTATTACCCACCTCTGAAGGGACCACCGAGTCTACCATTTCTCAGACGGATGTCACGCCCTCTGAGCCCTAGCAATAGACCCACCCCTTCTATGGGACCTCTTCCTTTACCGTTGGGTGAGATCAAGAACGGATTCTTAGGATACCTACCTCCCGGGACCGTCCAACGTCAGGTACCCCAACGTTTCTCGACCTGTATTGACTCGCTGAAGTGAAAGAAAGTGAAAGGTATTACCCAGCTTCAGTGTCTTCTTACTTACCACCGAATTGTTTTACACCTTAAAAGATAGGAATCTACCAAAGTCCTTACTCAAAAGACATGGGTCTCCATAAGTTTGTCTCTGAATTACTGGGTGAGCAACCTGCATGACCTTCTTTCTAAATACGTCGTCTTTCGGTAACTGTAATCCATTGAGAATTGTAGGGGGAAGGACAAGGACTTTGGAAATCGATGATACCATTACTGATTGTGTCACTTGACTTCGATTCTTCCTCTGTCGTGTCGAGGGTTCACGTTTTCGTTTCTCGTAAAATCCGAAGTCTAAAAGTATTCTCTCAACTACAGAAAAGCATACACTCCTTGAAGGGCGACTGAAGACTGGTGGCCACAGACAGAAAGGACTGGAGGAGTGTTCTGTTGTTCCCTGACCCCATGTACACAAGAACCTCTATGATTTTCAATCTGAACGAATCTTCCGAATGTTATTTCTTTTGACTTTCCTTACACCTCCCTTCTTTAACATTTCTACAACTTTAGACGTTTACTCGGTTTTTTTTTTTTTTTTGGGTCTGTTTTTGTGGTAATGATCAAGAATTACCCTTTCCTTCTTAAATTTATATAAGTGTAAATTTCTTTAGGTATAGAATGATGTCTCTCTCCCTATCCTTTGACCCTTGTTCGGTCGGAGAGGGGTTCTCCGGGCTCCATCGCTTCTCGTCCGAGCCCCTCAAGACTCCGGTTTTTCTGTTGGTAGCCTCCCTGTCCGACCCGTCCTTCCCGCTACACACGTCCTTCAAGTGGTTCTACGTTCGTCGAGTATCGCTCAAAAAAATTTTCTCCCACTCCGGACTTTAGATCCAAGTCGTACTTGCTTACAAAGCCACCCGACGAAGATTGACCACTATGCCTCTTTGTATTGGGCCCTGTGAGTACAGGGACTCTTTGTGTTTTAGGGTGTAGTGGACGTTGTACTCCTTTCTGGTAATTTCCCGTAAGACTCAAGCAAAAGTGTAGAACTCTGATGTGCACCAAAGTAAAATGAAATAAAAAACGAGTAACAGTAACTTCGTGGTAAATAACTTACCAGGTCAAATTGACGTGACTAGACTGTATGGAAAAAAAAAAAAAAAAATTTGGTTCTCTTCCTAAAAAAATTCAACTCAAATCACCGAACTAAAGACAGTATGTAGTTATACTTAATTGGTGTCCACATGTGTACAGGGGGGTAGAACTTGGAGGGAGGGTGGAGGGCCGGAAAGGGTGGGGAGATCCAATAATGTCTCAGAGTGGACTCAAGGGACTCAGTATGTCGTCTAGGGGTGACCGACAGACAAAGGTATACAATCACAGACACGCAGGTCCGACGAGAGGGGTGAGTGGAGTGGGGGAGGGAGGAGAGGGGGACGTAATCCAGTTCAAAATACTATGATGTAATTGACGTTTAATTACTGGACACGCACGACTCAGTCGACTGGAAGTCGGAAAACAAAGACATTTGTTATTACCTGTAAAATCATGGTCATTCATTACCATACTCGTAAGCGTCTGTATAGTATTGAATTAAGAGTGGTCACCAGCTAGACCTCGTCGAAGGGACACTCCATAAAAGTTCCCGACTGCTCTTATCGAGACGTGATTCTTCTCAGACATACGAGTCCACTTATGGATTTTTATGGGTGAACAAGAGGAAAGATATCGTCACTTTCAGTAAAAGTTGGTGGGATGTTTTCTGAAACTACAGTCACACACAATCGAAGTCGATTCGACAAAGTTTAGGATAGGTGTGTAAACCCTTCTAAGAAAGTTTAACCACTCGATTGGTTTTCATTGAAACTTTAACGATATGGGGAAGGTGTGACAAACGTATGTTAAAAATCATTCGAGTAGAACGCAAGATTCTTGAAGTCCTAAATAAAAATATCTATTCCAAGGCGGAAGAAAGTTACCTTTAGACTAAAAAACACACACGATATACATTTCTTTAACCGAACTCAGAAATATTTAAATAAAATCTTGTTTTCAAAAGTTTAAAGTACATACTTATAACACATCATACGGTATAAATGTAAGTTCTTGAGTAGTTAATATATGTCGAACGGGAACCCCTCTAATTTAACGTCGTCTACCATTATTTTCAATCCTGAGACAACTTTATACTATGTAACTGAATAGAATACCGACAACCTTCTCAATCCAATAACATCCTCTGGAAAGACCATCAGAGAACGTGGGATTGTTCCCGTTTTATAACTTCCCCTTCCCAGACTGAGTTCGTTAAAATCGATAGAGGCTAAGGTTGACCGAGGAAGACGGTAGTGATAAATTAACTAAAGTAATCTAGGAGTTCTCTCCCTTTCTTTTTTTAAAGAAGTATATCTTAAAATTTATTGAAGAAATTTTTGGAATTTAAAAGAGTATTCTGCAATTTGATAGTTTATTTATTCTTCCCCTTTTTTTCAAATTTTTGTCAAAGGTTGATGTTCACTAAACTTTATTTGGTCACTTCGAATGACCGGATTTGACGTACCTTCGATCCCTTCCATTTGGAGGACGTTGTGGGTCCTCTCTGTAAGTGTTTGTTCTTGACAGAGAAGGATTATACAGTTGTTCCATTCTTCGTATCTTTGTTCAATCCTCGTGTTTTGATGAAGAGAGAAAGGTAAGTCCTACTTTGTTCATATGTTTTTTGTCATTACTAAATCTTATAGACTTTTGGTATTAAATTTATCGTCTAGATTAATCATATCTAGTATAGGTGTAAGATTTTGCCTCTTTTATTAGAAAAGGTCGTAAACAGTTTACCCGTGTTTTAAACTGTTACATAATGTGGTTTTTATTTTGTAGTTATTTAAAGTGATTTATCATATCTTTTATAAGAAAAGAGTACTACATTATTTAGACAGTAAATGATTGTTTTAATCTTTGTTTCATATGACATAGTTGACTTTTAAAATTTGAAAAGTATTAAACCTCCAGGTTTTTTCACTATAGAACTTTTGTTAATGTACCTTTTTTTGAGGTACCGTATCAATTTCGTCACGGGTTTCTTTTTAAGAATTTGTCGAATAAATTATTTGTCTTTCCTTATTCTTTATTTTATTCGTGAGTTCAATCCCACAAGTTCCTTTATTTTTGACATCCTTTGTCTTTTCCCTTACATCTATTCACATTCAATTAGTCTTCTTTTTTCTTTCTCATCTCCTAACTATTTATTTAGTTTTCCTATCCTGAATTTGACAATCGATTGGTTCAGTTCCCACTACTGGTTCAGTTCCCCCTATTCCTCCGACTGTGTTAGTTTTATTCTTTGTCATTCTCCATATGATGTAACTATATCTTCTAATTTTTTTGTTTGTCTAAAGAAACGACTTGAGATATGTTTATTTAAAGTTTTGAACCTACTTTCTCCATTAAAATATCTTGTATACCATACGGTTTGACCGAGGTCCTTTTTTTCTAAATCTGGTTAATAGTGCGTTTATTTCCTTTATTTACCAATAAGGGGTTTGACCTGTGTATGTGTGTGTGTGTCTGTGTGTGTGTGTGTGTGTGTGTGTGTGTGTGTGTGTGTGTGTGTGTCTTCCGGATCTGTTAAAGTGTCATATTAAACGGTCTTGAAATTTTATTATGTATTAAACTTATAGTAAATCTGAGAAGATCTCGTGTTCTCTTTTTTCTGTTTCCACTAAAGGTTCAAGAAACATGTTTCGTTATCGTTGCAACTATGGTTTTAGACCGTCGGATGTGGTTTCTCTTTTAGTGTCACGTTTGAGTGAATCCCTATCGACACACCTTTAGACTTTGGTTTGTGACTGTTTATCTTGGGTCATCACTTATTTTGTTATACGTACCGGTCTACCTTAAGTAAAGTCCTTACATTTCTTATTTTTTTGAATCTTTATTTAGACAGTTGTAGTTTAAGGAGTTTCGGAAACTGACACACCTAGTGTTATTTGACACCTTTTAAGAAGTTCTCTACCATTATGGTCTGGCGGACTGGACGGAGGACTCTTTAGTCATACGTCGAGTTCTTCGTTGTCAATCTTGGTCTGTACCTTGTTGTCTGATCAAGGTTTAACCCTTTCCTCATACAGTTCCGACATATAACAGTGGGACGAATAAATTGAATATACGTCTCATGTAGTTCGATCTACGGTCCGACCTACTTCGTGTTTGACCTTAGTTCTGACGGCCCTCTTTATATTTTTTTTGTGTCTATACGTCTATTGTGGTGGGAATACCGTCTTTCGTTTCTTTTTGATTCTCGAAGAACTAGTTTCACTTTCCTTTCACTTTTTCAACCGAATTTTGAGTTGTAAGTTTTTTGATTCTAGTACCGTAGACCAGGACAGTAAAGTACCGTTTATCTACCTCTTTGTTACCTTTGTCACTGACTGAAATAAAAGAACCCGAGGTTTTAGTGACGTCTACCACTGACGTCGGTACTTTAATTTTCTACGAACGAGGAACCTTCTTTTCGATACTGGTTGGATCTGTCGTATAATTTTTCGTCTCTGTAACGAAACGGCTGTTTCCAGGTAGATCAGTTTCGATACCAAAAAGGTCACCAGTACATACCTGTACTCTGAACCTGATATTTCTTTCGACTCACGACTTCTTAACTACGAAAACTTGACACCACAACCTCTTCTGAGAACTCTCAGGGAACCTAACGTTCCTCTAGGTTGGTCAGTTAGGATTTCCTTAAATCAGGACTTGTAAGTAACCTTCCTAATGCGACTTCGACTTTATTGTGAAGCCGGTGGACCACGCTTCTTGACTGAGGAACCCTTTCTGGGACTACGACCCTTTCTAACTTCCGCCCTCCTCTTCCTCTGTTGTCTCCTACTCTACCAACCTACCGTAGTGACTGAGCTACCTGTACCCAAACTCGCTCGAGGTCCTCAACCACTCCCTGTCCCTCCGGGCTGAAGGACAGGACGTCACGCCTACGTTACCCCAGTGTTTCTCAGTCCATGCTGACTCGTTGACTTGACTCCCGTGAGTCAAGTACTTACCACTAAGGGAGAGGTACCATTAGGGTAGTGAGGTCACTGCCAGTAGGATACAGTAAGTCGGAAGGTACATGAATTACACTAAAGGATAGAGAACTAGAGAGGATTAAAATATAGAGACAAACTTTACAGTACCCAGGGTTGAAGAAGGGTAAAGGTTTATAAGATAAGTGAGTAGTTTTGGCGTTAAATTCCCTGAAGGGACCACCAAGTCACCGATTCTGACACGTGAGGGTTACGTCCCCCGACCACGTCGGTTTATTTGTTTAAAGTTTTTTGGACGTAGATTTATAATTGGGTAATCTTTTCGAAGGAACTAAGAGGGGTGTTGGTCTTTGGAGAGAAGAATACGATTGGTGACTTTTCGAGGTAAAGAGAAAGACAGGGAAGGAAGAAGGCAGGAAGAGAGTGCCGTGTACATAAATTGACACATATTATCCATAATCATGGACATTCTGTACTGAAGAGGATAGTCTGACCTTTGAAAAACTCGCATTCCCGGGACAGAACTCGAGAGGTCCACCGCGTCACCATTTCTTAGGTGGATGGTTACGTCCTCTGTGTTCTCTGTGTCTAAGTCAGGGACACACCCCATCTCGAGGACCTTCTCCTTTACCGTTGCCCAAGGTTATAACAACGGGCTTTTTAGGGTACCTGCCTCCTCGGACCACCCGATGTCAGGTACCCCAGCGTTTCTCAGTCTGTACTGACTCGCTGTCTCTGCCTGTGTGGTGCGGTACAGATGTCCTGTGGAGTACAGAATCTACGGCGACAGACGGTTAGAAGGGGTTCATGGTTAGGAAGGTATGAACGTACGAGACCTCGTGTCTGTGTGTCTTTACTTCTTGGATTTCCGTTTTCCGCTCGACGTCTGAACACTCGTTACGACAGGAATTTTGCAATGACGTGCACGTGTCTTCCTTTTCAATCGTAGAACGTCGTCGGTACGTTCGGGGTGAGAGTCGGGTGTGGGCGTTAGTCCCGCCGTACTTTGCCCGAGTTCGAGGACTGGTCCGTTGGGATTAATGTTATGGAAGGTGTCGGTCATTCGACTGTCGTTGCTGATGACGTTTCCGGCTTTTCGCCGATCTTCGTAGCTGAATTCCGTGCCCTCCCTCTCACCCCCTTACTCACATCTTCAGTCCTACCTTGACAACCAAAGTAATCGCACAGCTATACCTTCGTCCATGAAGAGTGCGGGTGGAGTCGTGTGGACGATCCGTATCAGTAGGAGAAGTGTAAAAGTGTGTCGAGGTCTATAATTGGACACGAGAGTTTAAAGTGACCTTTGCACATTCGAACACTCTGTCAGTATTACAGTTCAAAGTTTTACACACACATTAAACAATACGTACCACCCCAGTCGTCAGGATGGTCTTACTGTGACCTTCCAAACGGCTGTCGTCTTATAATTTGTCTCACCTCTAATGTACCCTATTATACTCTGTAGCTGCGATCCAGTCCTTTCCTGGTTTTCCGGTGTAAGGTTGTTAACGACTATGTGAACTCTTGACCTGAAAGTTGGCTTTGGATAATATAACGAAGGTCCACGGTAAAGTTTTCGTTACTTTACAAGACCGAGTAAGACCTATATCCTCAATATCAAATTCTGGCATAGTTTACGTCTTCAACTGTATGTACCGGGAAAGGATCATCCCTTTACATCACTACCGAAGAAAAAAACCGGACGGGGAGTACAACTAGGTAGGGAAGATATCTTACACAGGAAGACTCTATAAACTCTACGGGTCAGAACCATAAGGAGCATGAAGAGAGTTCGAGGGAGTAGAAAAGGGTGGACAGGAATATAAAGTCCCCAGGGGTCGGAGACATAAGTCGGGAGTAAAGTACAGTATGGTGTGTAAGACGGTAAAGGTTCGAGTGATGATAAGTGCCAGAGTTGGGGTTTGATTTTAACTTCAGAATACAGTATTTGTTCCTCTTCCTTTACCGTTGGGGGACGTCATGAGAACGGACCCTTTAGGGTTCCTGTCTCCCCGGACCACCCGACGACAAGTACCCCAGCGTGTCTCAATCTGCACTGAATCACTAATTTAGCCTCTTCCTTTACCGTTGGGTGAGGTCACAAGAACGGACCTCTTAGGGTACCTGCCTCCTCGGACCACCCGACGGCAGATACCCCAGTGTGCCTCAGCTTGTGCTGACTTCGCGGAATCGTCGTCGTCGTTATCAGCACTTGTTTTAGAGATAGAGTGTGTCGTTTAAGGGTGACCGATAGATGAAATGTATGTTGTTACAAATATAGAGATACGGTCGGAGAGTTAAGGGTGGAAGAGGAAGGAGGCGTCACAAGTGTTCAGACAATAGATACAGACGCTGAGGTGACGAGAGGACATTTATCCAAGTAGTCATGGTAGAAAGATCTAAAGCATACGTACACAATTATATGTCATAGACAGAAAGAAAAAGACCGAATGAAGTATAGGAGGTTGTTTCTTTTTTAAAAATGTACAGAAAGAGTCTATTCTTAGTACATGGGTTGTCAGGGGTTAAACAACGGTCGACGTGCACCTATTTGATTTAAGTGGAACAGGTTGGGTTGGTTCTCTCAGATTTACTACCAGGGGGTTTCTGCAGGTACAGGAATAAGGGTCTTAGAGACTTAGACAATGAAGTGTACCGTTTTCCCTAAAGTGTCTCCACTAAACCAATGCGTGTAACGCCAATAGACCGACCCGAGTTATGTCAGTGTTTTCACGGTTCCTCCTACTCCGTCGTCTTAGTCGCAATGTCATTGACTTACACCCTTACTGGACTGACGGGTCCAGCAGGACCGCCAATTGTAAGACGCGAAGGTTGCGTTCCCGGTACCCAAGCTAGGGACCAGTCCCTTGATTCTGGGGTGTACGGTGTACCGTGTTGTTTTCGGTTTTTACATTTTGCCGTCGGTACTTTGTTTACCTTTGTCGAAGATCTGGACCTTCTTCGTGCCTTCCCAGGAAGGAATCTCACGGACTTCTCTCACGACGGCGCGACTGTAGAACTACAATCGGGTCACTTTGGGTAAGTCTGAAGACTGAAGGTTTTAATATTGTTAAAATGGGACGACGTTTGGTGATTAAAACACCACTAAATAATGTCGTCGGTGACTTTAAGACTCAGGTACCGTGGTGGGACGCCGTAGGAGTCTAAGTAATTAGTGAGATCTAATAGTGAGAGGGGTGTACGGAACGGACCTTGATGACTGACACGGAGTAGATAAGCAGTACAAGGGAAGGTTGTAGACAAGAATAGAGGTACCGATGAGAGTCTCTGTCTAGATGTAGGGTCTTACGAATGACCAGAGGGACTTGGAGGAATCCTGTGAGGGAGGGGGTTGGGGTTGGACCCGTTCCAGTCAGAAGTTTGCAAGGGGTCCCCTAGCGGTGTTTCGTGTTTAGACTAGTTCAACATTTGGTTTACGGAGTGATGACTGTTGTCTGACTGTTATACACAGAAAATGGACTTTATCGTAAAAGTATCTAACTGTGGATAGATTGATAGGTTAATATTAGAGACGGGAGACAGATATTTAAGCCACGAGGTGTGTCGTAAGGGTAGCATAAACCATGAAGGCGAGATAAGAGAGGGAGGTGATGAACAGACACCGGTGAAAGATGTGTCTCAAGTTAAGACTTGACCGATACACAACCGTTCGAGAACTGACACTGGAGGCACTTCCGACCTTGGAGCTAGGTAGAGAAAGAGTCACGATCGGGGCGGGAGTGTGACTTGTTCCTCCGCCCTGTTCGGAAAGGAAGAGCACTGACGGACGGGATGGAAAGAGAATCAAACCGAGTATAAACCGAAACCTTAATGGAACTCTTAATTGAGACATTCTGTGGTACGGGAGTATGGGGACATAAGAGTTTGTCGTCCACGATCTAAACTCTTCACTAGGTCGTTGTTGGGTGGGACGGTAGTCCAGGGGAAGAAGATCACACGTCTTGAGGTGGAAATTTCCGTCTAAATCCTGTTCTCTGGGGACAGTCAGACTCAAGACGACGTCTGCTCTGAGTAAGTCTCGAGAAGAATGTGTTGGATGAGAGAAAGGGAAGAACCGGTATCTCTTAAGGTGAAAGAAAGACAAACGTCGAATCCATTTAAAAAAACATGAAAGCTTATTAGAGGTAAGGAAAGAGACCGGGTATAGGTTAAAGGATTATAACACACATTTTATGTCTTTACTTTTACTTTGAGATTATACCCGAAATAGTTACAAATTGTGTCACTCACTTCATAAAGTACTAAGAACACCTAATACAAGACCAATTGAGTTGGGTATATCACATACAGACGGAAAAACGATTGTCAGGATATAACGACTGAGTATAGGGACTCACTGTCCCACTCTTACTGAAAAATAGACGTCTTCTGAATACACAGTTAGGGTGAGATGTACTACCGATCCTATTAAATGGTCATAAAACAAAAAGATCTTACTTTTTTTTCTTTTTGAGTGTGTAAACGATTCTTGACAGACTACGGGACTGTCATATCAAGTGGAACTAAATTACAAGGAGAGCTACTAACGTTGGTAATCCAAGTTTAGCCTCGGAGTGTTTCAAAAGATCGTCAAGAGAAGTGAAAATTTATATACAATATATAAACACACCCATTGTTAAGTTGAGGTTCATTTTTTATTTGCGTGAATCAAAAATTGATGGTCAACTATGTTTAAAGTTAGATCTAATTCATTTAAAGACAATTAAATTCATTCAATTTGGACCTTACAGTCCAGGTACTTAGTCCCGTTTATCCTTCACCAGTTTGTCCTCTACCGTTCTCACTTGCAGCTGTAAGATCCTTAGTCGTTTGATTTTACCTGGTCTTACCCACTTAAATTTAGTCTACTGGTAATATAGATGATGACACCCGTCCTTAGGGAATCTTCTTTGTCTCATCGGTAGTACCAGTTGTTCTCTCAGGTTTTACGTCATGAACCTACGTTAGAGTTTTTACTGTCTTACTAGAGAGAAGCAAAGGTTCCGTTTGGTAAGTGGTAGTATCAATAGATTCAGATACGGGGTTGGTCATTACGACTTCTTCGACTTCAACTTACTAAGATACTTCTGGATGTTCTAGAAGATCTTGATTGTAGGTTTTTTTACAGGAAAAGTAATATCCCCTGACCTTACGTTTTCATCCTTCAGTTCTTTGTGGACCTCATTGTCCGTTTAAACCGGAACCTTATACCTTACTTCGTCCCGTTTCCGATTATCTCAAAACAGTTCTTTTACGTGACCAGTATCGTTTGTGGGAGAAGGTTGTTGTGTTCTTTTCTGAGATGGATACCTGTAGTGGTCTACCAGTTGTGGTTTTAGTCTAACTAATATAAGAAACGTCGGTTTCTACCTCTTCGAGATATGTCAGTTGTTTTTGTTCTCGTCCTCGACTGACACCGAGTCTAGTACTTGAGGAATAACGGTTTAAGTCTGAATTTAACTTCTTTCATCCCTTTTGGTGATCTGGTAAGTCTATACTGGATTTAGTTTAGGGAATACTAATATGTCACCTTCACTCTTTATCTAAATTCCTGATCTAGACTATCTATCTCATGGACCACTTGATACCTGTCTCCAAGTACTGTAACATGTCCTCTGTCCCCAGTTCTGGTAGGGGTACTTTTTATTTTCGTTTTTTGGTTTTACCGACAGACCCCTCCGGAATGTTTATCGACACTTTTCTTCTCTTTACTTTCGTTTCCTCTTTTCCTTTCTATATTCGTAGACTTACGTCTCAAGATTTCTTATCGCTCTTCTCTATTCTTTCGGATGGAGTCGTTAGTTACGTTTCTTTATCTCCTTTTGTTGTCTTACCCTTTCTGATCTCTAGAGAAGTTCTTTTAGTCTCTATGGTTCCCTTGTAAAGTACGTTTCTACCCGAGCTATTTCCTGTCTTTACCATACCTGGATTGTCTTCGTCTTCTATAATTCTACTCCACCGTTCTTATGTGTCTTCTTGACATGGTTTTTCTAGAAGTGCTGGTTCTATTAGTACTACCACACTAGTGAGTGGATCTCGGTCTGTAGGACCTTACACTTCAGTTCGCCCGGAATCTTTCGTAGTGATGCTTGTTTCGATCACCTCCACTACCTTAAGGTCAACTCGATAAAGTTTAGGACTTTCTACTACGACACTTTCACGACGTGAGTTATACGGTCGTTTAAACCTTTTGAGTCGTCACCGGTGTCCTGACCTTTTCCAGTCAAAAGTAAGGTTAGGGTTTCTTCCGTTACGGTTTCTTACGAGTTTGATGGCGGGTTAACGTGAGTAGAGTGTGCGATCATTTCATTACGAGTTTTAAGAGGTTCGGTCCGAAGTCGTTATGCACTTGGCACTTGAAGGTCTACAAGTTCGACCAAAATCTTTTCCGTCTCCTTGGTCTCTAGTTTAACGGTTGTAGGCGACCTAGTAGTTTTTTCGTTCTCTCAAGGTCTTTTTGTAGCTGAAGACGAAATAACTGATACGGTTTCGGAAGCTGACACACCTAGTGTTATTTGACCCTTTCTAAGACTTTCTCTACCCTTATGGTCTGGTGGACTGGACGGAGAACTCTTTAGACATACGTCCAGTCCTTCGTTGTCAATCTTGACCTGTGCCTTGTTGTCTTACCGAGGTTTATCCTTTTCCTCATGCAGTTCCGACATATAACAGTGGGACGAATAAATTGAATATACGTCTCATGTAGTACTCTTTACGACCCGACCTTCTTCGTGTTCGACCCTAGTTCTAACGGCCCTCTTTATAGTTATTGGAGTCTATACGTCTACTATGGTGGGAATGCCGTCTTTCACTTCTCCTTGATTTTTCGGAGAACCACTTTCACTTTCACCTCTCACTTTTTCAACCGAATTTCGAGTTGTAAGTCTTTTGCTTCTAGTACCGTAGACCAGGGTAGTGAAATACCCTTTATCTACCCCTTTGTCACCTTAGTCACACTCCGAAATAAAACACCCCGAGGTTTTAGTGACGTCTGCCACTGACGTCGGTACTTTAATTTTCTACGAATGAGGAACCTTCTTTTCAGTACTGGTTAGATCTGTCTTATAAGTTTTCGTCTCTGTAATGAAACGGTTGTTTCCAGGTAAATCAGTTCCGATACCAAAAAGATCATCAGTACATACCTACACTCTCAACCTGACACTTCTTCCGACTCACGGTTTCTTAAATACGAAAACTTGACACGACAACCTCTTCTGAGAACTCTCAGGGAACGTGACGTTCCTCTAGGTTGGTCAGGTAAGACTTCCTCTAGTCGGGACCCTAAAGAAACCTTCTTTACTACGATTTCAACTTTGAGGTCATGAAACCGGTGGAGTACGCTTCTCAACTGAGTAAGCTTTTCTGAGACTACGACCCTCCCTAACCCCCGTCCTCCTCTTCCCCTACTGTCTCCTACTCTACCGACCTACCGTAGTGACTGAGTTACCTACACTCACTCACTTGAGGCCCTCAACCACTATCTGTTCCTCCGGACCGCACGACGCAAGTACCCCAGCGTTTCTCAGTCTGTGCTGACTCGCTGACTTGACTTGACTTCAAGTAAAGTCTTCGGCATTTTGTGGTCTTATTACTAAATCTGTCTGGTACACTTCTGTCAGAATCCTCAATAGGAGACTAAAGTAAGTAGAGACACATAAAAACAAACAAACAAATTTAGATGTTACTCTTTCTGTCACAACTCTCGTCTCTTGAAAAAATTTTAAAAGAAAAGACTATTTCGTTACCTTTGTTTCTGGGTTTAATACAAAGACTTGACTTTACTTTCTTCTATTTGTTTTCTACAATAAGGATTAAGTTAAGACCCCCTTTTTTAGAGTTAGATCTAATTCATTTAAAGACAATTAAATTCATTCAATTCAAGTAATGTGAAAGAGTGTGACTGGACTATTTTAACTTCGTACTTATAACTGTCTGTTGTTTGTATCTAAATTATAATATAGTAACTTTGTTCTACATATTCACTCGCCTAAACCTCTCCTTTCCGTACCTAGTGTCAGAATCGAGTAAGTACGTGGTCGTTTAGTTTTTACAGTGTAAAACGGAAATCTAGAGATAAAGAAAAAAAGTCGTTTTTATCAGTCATTAGTTTGATTGTGAATACGGTACAGAATTCCGGTGTCCTGACCTTTTTCAGTCTAAGTTTTGGAGTTACGGGAGTTTATAATCGTAATGTGTTTCGTCTTATTTTGTCAGTGTAAGGTTTATCGACTTCTTTATTCTTTTGTTAACATTATGTGTTTTTATATGCTGATAGTTTTTTGTCTGAATATGTTCTTTTATCTACAGATCTTTTATTTTTCTTTCAAAAACTTTGACTTTGACTTACAATGTGTATAATCTTGTGTGGACTCCCAGAAGGGTCGACCGAGTCACCATTTCTTCGGCGGACGGTCACCTCCTCCGTGCCCAAGTCAGGGACCCGGCCCTGCTAGGGCGTGCGACACCTCGTTGATTCGCACTCGTGGTATTGAAACCTCGGCCCCGAGTAATCGGACCTTCGACTTTGACGACTGCGGACGCACGGGTCTCGGGCGCGAGGTGTCGTTCTCTTCGGAGCCGTCACTCCTCGGGCGGGTGACGTTGACGTCTCATCGGGGCCGACCCACGTTGACCTCTTGTTCGGGTGCGTCGTCGCTTCTGGGTCGTGTCGGCTTTCAATTGTTTATCAATTCTCTTTTTGGAGTCACTGGGTCTTCTGTCTGGTTCTGTATATTTGGTCGAATAGTGTATTTCACTGTTTCTTTTACCTTCGACACCCTTTCACCGATGCTCTGTTTCTTATCTTTACTGTTCTTTACATAATGTTAACTTCAACAGAAATAGTTTTCTGTGACATTTCTTTCACTTCTCGATTAGGTGTTTGCACCACTTTCACTGTGGTTGTTTCCTACAATATGTCTTATATCCTCTTCTGCTTTCGTACTTACGGGTTATGTCAATACTTACCTTTGAGTTTATAGGTCTCTTTAAATGGTAAATTGTGGGTTCTAAACCTTTTTAAATTTTTTTTTTTTTTTGAACATCAAGGTTTGCAAGTGTCCTTGAGTCTTGTGACTCTTGGCCATAATATAATTTAGACGGGTTCGTGAAGTCTTTCGTTAAATCGTAGAAGAGACCTCTACGTGTAGGCAACTGGTTAGTGAAGTTACTATTTATGTAAGGGGTTTCTTTGTGTGTGTGGGTACTTTGTCCCTGGACTCTTTCCAGTTTCAAGAACTGTCCTGCCAAACGTTATCACCCTTTTTTTTGGATTGATGTTCGTTGAGTCTAGTACAGGTAGTTGTCCAGTAATTTTTGAAGACCTTCTCAGTATCTTATAAAGCGTCGTCACTTTTAATTACTTCATATCGATATGATTAGTTGTGTTATTTAGAGTCTTTTGGTACGACTCAAAAAAAAATTTTTTTCGTTTTGTCAGAGTGAGATGTCTTCGAAGTTTTAGTATATTTTCTTATGTAACAGATGTTTATGTGACGACGACAACAAGTCAACGATCCAGTACGGGTCGAAAAACGCTGGGGTACCTGATACCGGGCAGTCTGAAGAGACAAATACCCTAAAGGGTCCGTTCTAATGACCTCACCCAACGGTAAAGGAAGAAGTTCCCTAGAAGGTCCTAGTTCCTAGTTCGGACACAGAGGACGTAACCGTCCGCCTAAGAAACGGTGACTCGGTGGTCCCTTTAGGGATGTCTATGTATGTACACATTATTTTGGGATTCTGTATCGTACTAGTGACTTCGTTTCACCAAAAGACCCTCTGTCTCCTCTCTCCTATTTTAGTCTCTCCTCTGTCCTCGGTAGACGAAACAAGGATTCCAGACAGAGAATTCGACACACTGTGTGTGTCGACGACAAAATGATAAGGAATATGATTGTACAATACATAAAAAGTGACATACATATTTTATAAAGTTATTTTAAGATTTCTCTCTTGGTTCCTTTCCTTTGTTATTTGGACTCGTTCTGACTCCCGAACCGGTTCATACAGAAACTAAGAAAGGGGTGGACGCAGCAAAGACTGAATTTCCGTGTGGAATGTCCAAGGTGGGTGTTTAGGACGGTTTCCTATTAGTTCCAAACCCGATTATTTTCAAACTCGATTATGAAAGGTTCCTTCGAAAGTTCAGTTTTCTGGTCGAAACCGAAACTTCAGGAGGGGCATTGGGGGTGTAGACGTCCACAGTGGAAAAGAACAATCGTTTGAGGGGGTGGGGAGACGGGGCATCGAGGAGTTACCTCCACTGGTCCCGGTGGACATCTGGTGAAGTTTTTCGAAGGACCTCAGAGAAGATCTGATTAATGAGGGTTAATAGTGTTACGAGACATACATAAAAGTGTCATATACCGACCGTTCAAAAATTAGTAAGGAGAATGTCCCCCTTTTTTAGTAAACTTGTGGAAAACCTGATCTCTACTTCCACTTTCCTTAGGTCCTTTTACATGGTCATGTTGTAGAACATTAATCCATAGATAAATTTACGTTCACTGGAAGTCTAAAGTCTGAAAACACCGAGATACAGTCGACTGGTCACAAAGGATTTTGCAAGGCAGGAATATTTCTATTGAATCATGTTGACAACACTAAATTTTAGAACTCCCAGACTCTGTCCCTTTCTACCCACTGATTTATTGAACACCCTTGTAAGTACACCAAAATAAGTATCCACTAATTTTTATGATAGCGACAAAATTATTTTTGTGTGTGTCTTACTTTTTGTTTTAGGATCCTTCTTTGTCATTCACGTTCCGATAAACTAAATGAGAACTAAATGAGAACATTCACTATCTTGTAATTATATAGATAATCATACACTAAATTCAATTAAGGAGTTTTAATCAAACGAACCTAAAAATTTAAAAATGTTGTCATACGTTTGCGACGACGACGACGACGACGATTCAGTGAAGTCAGCACAGGCTGAGACACGTAAAAAAATACGATTTTTGTGTTAGAATTACTTTATATCTTTTTCTTTTTTTCCCTCCCTCTTTTCTTTCTTTTCTTAGTTTGAAAACGATTTCTGTCGGATGTACTAAGTTGATTGGGTGAAATTCCATACGACTACAAACGGGCTAATTATAGGAAGAGACGTCTATTTTCCAGGGGTTTGTCGATTATAAATAGTACATTTCACTTTCACAATCAGTACAGGGTGAGAAACGTTGGGGTTCCTAATATGAACGGTCTGAGGAGACAGGTACTTTAAGAGGTCCGTTCTTATACCTCACCCATTGGTAAGGGAAAAGGTCCCTAGAAGGGTTGGGTCCCTTGTTTGGGCCCAGAGGACATGATGTCCGTCTAAGAAATTGTGATTCGGTAGTATTTGAGAGGATTTCAGTTTAAACCTAGACTATGTCAGTCACGATTTATGATCTCGTGAGACTTTTTAGTTGGAGATCGTGCAGCGATTATTCATAAGGAACCGACGTTTTGATATGTTAAAGTCTTTAAGAATTTTAAGGTGAACTATAAGGTCGTAGTAGTTACAAGAGTTTTTATAGTCATGGAGAGTATTATTAATAAGTCATTGTTATAAACCGATCACAAAGGTTATCATTGTCTTATTTACGGTTACTTAAGGGTAGTGACGATCATATATGTGAGACAAATTTTAAAAACGATTATTACCAAAATCTCCTCTCGACGTCAGATCCCAGACCAGGTCTAACGACGGACCTCACTGAAAGGGTAGACGAATTGTAGGACGTCCCAACCCACCTAGTTGACAAGCAGTCTGTTGTTTCCCTCGGGTGACAAAACGGATCTTACGTAGAAGTCCGGGTATATGAAGGTCCCTTTTCTAGGTTTTATTTCGTTGTTCGGGTGTCCGAACGGTTGGTTACCTAGTCTTTATCTTGACAAACCCCTGCCCCACTCGTCTCTCTCAGACCCTCTTGGGATGTCCTGCCTGTGAGGTTCCGAGACCTCCTCGACGTTGAAGGGGTTGAAGGAAGGCAGTCAATGGGACGGACATCACTTTGGGACTTTTATTTATTTATTTGGTCTTTGTAGAGAAAGGAGAGTCGTCTACATGAGAAAATCAACTCCGTTAGTGTTCTGTAGGTCTAAAGTCCTCTCCCCAATCTCAGGGATTTTAATTTTTTCGTCGGGAAGTTTTGGAAATTTCGAATAGACCTTCCGCTTCAGTTGACTCGCCTCGATGTCTCTCTCAAAGGACGAATCGTCCTCAGACCGCCCCATCCCCCCGCAAACGCCCCTTCGGAGTGGGAACTCCTAGGTAAACCTAAACATACTTATTAAGATAGTGACAGGGGGATGTGGATCGGGTCGTGTGTGGCCGTGGAGAAAGGTTTGTTAAGTAGTCGGAAAGAGGTCCCCTTCTAGACCTGATAAATTTTGAGTCAAGTGTCACTCCTACGAGTCATTTGTACTCAATAAACTTGATACAGAGAAGAGGCTCACAGTTTTATATACTAGCCAAAACGTGTCTTCGACTCGCTACCTCAGACCTCCGTGTGACTTTGATCTTCAAGTCCGTCAACGTAGGTAGGCTCAAAAACCTGATCCCAGGGTTGGAGGATGGAGGTTCAAGATCCCACGAGAGATGTTCCAAAAGAGAATGTCTCGGGGTAGTTGTGTTGGGGTACACGAGAACCCACCCACCTTCATACGTCTTAACGTTCCTTTCTTCCGTCTTCCCTAAGGGTTCTACACGTCTATTAGACGGGGAATTTTACAAAGAGGCGGGAACCGTTGGACTCTTCACCAGGGACCCCCTCATTCTAGGGACCTTCTCTGCTAAAACCAGCACTGGTTCATACTTACCGACCCTACTTTTGTCGTTGACTGAACCCCGATGTTTGTCTCCAGTGCCTGTAGAAAGGTACCCGTGGCAGTGATACGTTACCACACTTATTTGTAATCAGACATGTGTGTGTGTGTGTGTGTGTGAGATAAGGAGTTTTGTCGTAGAAGTATACTCCTCTCGATATAAACATATTTCATACAAACTTTTAATGCCCGTTACATTGTTGTTAATGACGTGATAAGAGAACAAATTCTGAAGTCAAGTTTTCCGGTTAATCATAAAACAAAGTCGCCCTCCCTCTCCCCCGAGTCCGACTGTCCCCTGGGCGTCTTAGATTGACGACCGTCTGTCTCATCCGCCACTCCTATACGGTCCGTAACGCCCAGGAAAGTACGTAGTAGAGTGACTCGAGAGGGGCGTAGGTACCGTCCGTTCGTCCACAATGATGGGACTAGAATGCTTTCCCTTCTTTGTCGAACTCACTTACATGTATTGAAAGACGCCGGGGTTTCGACAACCACCTCGGTTCCAAGGTTGTCTGGGTCCGGACTGAGGTTTAAGGAGGGAACTCCGATGTGGTGATAAAGGACCCTCGACCCCACACACCTCCGGCACCTCCACTGGACGAGGTCACGGGGAAGTTCTCTCGGGCGTCTTCCCTGAGAGGGCCACCAGATCCCCGATTCTGAGGTACGAGGGTTACGTCCGCCGGGTTCCCGGATCAGTTCCTTGATCTAGGGTGTACGGCGTTGATTCTGACTTCTAGGACGTACGGCGTTCTCCTGGGTCTTGTCGGTTTATTTGTTTGTTTACAAAGTGTTTCTCTCGCGCTCGGACGACGTCCCTCGGACCGATTGTCTCTCCACGACCTGGGAGGGTAAGTGCCGCCGAAAGGAAGCTCTGGTGTTAAGGTCTTTGAAAAGAGACGGGCACAGACTCGTGCTACTCTCTCGACTTGGTCGGGTAAGTCGGTCTGGACCCCAAGGAGATTTCGACACGGTAGGTTACACATCCGTAATCGTCGTACACTATTGACTGGTGGAGTTTACACCCGTCACACTGGTTCCCCTATTTGTGAATTGAAGTAAAATTAATTAAATTTAGATTCGTCGAGGTTCACCGATGACAGATGGTCTGACCTACCATGTCTATGTCCTGTAAAGACGATGACGCCTTTCAACATGATTTGACGTAACGGGAACTTTCTGTGCCGAAGAGTCCACTGAGTCACCATTTCTTAGGTCGACGGTTACATCCTCCTACGACCAGCCCTTCTGGGGGACCTCTTCGTTTGCCGTCGGGTGAGGTCATAAGAAGGGACCCTTTAGAGAATCTTTCTCTGCTCCGACCGTCCGATGTCAGGTACCCCAGCGTTTCTTCTCTTAGTCTGTACTGAATCGTTGATTTGTTGTCGTTGTCCTTCCTGTTGAAGAAGGACTTCTGTAGTAGTCTGGCGTTAGACGTGTCTAGCTCTTCGTCGTCACTCTTTCTGACTGGACTCTCCGTGGAGGGAAAGTCTGTCAGTAGAGCCCTCTGGGACGTCTGCGTCCCTTCGGACACCCTCCACTTCACTCCACCTACCGACCGTCCTTCCCCCGTCCGTGCCTCGCGTACACTGAGTCTCGGTGAGACGGAGAGACCCCGACCGACGTCTCTTCTTTCCCGTAGAGTCCCTCCCTTCTGACCGTTTGGCTCCAGTCTTACCCCACCTCACCCGTCCCAAAATACACCGAGGACTCTCTCTCCCCTTTGATCCCGGGTCTCCACCGTTTCCAGAATCCCATTCTGGTCCATCCGTCCGTAACCACTGCAAACAAAGAAGTGGTCAAAGAGGATGCGAGAAGAAAGAGGAACTAGCAGACTGAGAGTTGAGGAGTGCTTTTTAGAATTAGTCGGGAGTAAGCGGAGGTGGGAGGTCAGTGGTCCCTCTTTGTGTCTGGACGTTATTTATAAAATAGAGAAAAATACATAATCTGAAAATGCGAGTGATCAGAAGTACGTCAAATTGTAAAAAAAAAGAGTTTTTCTCAATTAGCTCTCTAACTTTAACTGTATATATGTGTGGTGGTACACATTTTGTCGACCACCCTTCGACGACACATCGTCTTCCTCGAGTCGAGTCACGAGACCCTACTGGATCTCCCCACCCTACGGGTCCGTCCCTCTGGGTTCTCCCTTCCCTGTACACACATGTATGTCGACTAAATGAAACAACATGTCTTCTTTGGTTGTGTAGTAACATTTCACTAATGTGAGGTTATTTGTTTTTTCTTCTCGATTGACAGGAAATTTGTACATAACACTGGGAGGTAATTAGAAGAAAGTAACCCAGTGTCTCAGTCACTGCTCTGCTCCAATGGGAAAAATGGAAATAGTCCCCGTAAAAACGTCCCTTTACAACCGATTGTAATCGAAAGAACATATTTTATTTTATTTTTTTATAGAACGTTTTAGTTCATGTGAATATTTCGTACATATATGTCAGAGTGAATGACATTTCGATATCAGTTGTGTTTCCAGAAGAGAATTTTGTCAGATGGAATCTTCGATGGACGTTTGATTATAGACAAGACAATAAATGATCAGTAATCGGACTTAACCATGGATTTGGCATTGTACTCTTTTATTTTCTAAGTATAGTTGTCGAAATTTAAGGTATCGGAGTTAAGGGTCTATACGAGAATAATCAACCACAACACTTAAAGAGAAGTTTTACCCATCTTAATTCCGTAAGTTGATTTTTCCGTCGATTCTTAAGTATATGTTGAATTTTTGATGTTTGAAGTCTTCGTGTCTACAAGATGGTTTAAGAGTGAACGAATGAAGGTCGATTTAAGTAGTGACTCCAAATTTTTCTAAAAGATTTGACAGTTCCTTTTTTTTTTACCGTCATATGTAAGTGTAGACCGAGGCAGTGGTAGATCCGTTAATATCTGTAACTTGTAGACCCGTCCCCTCTCCCAGACAAACCCTCGACGACCGATGGTACTGTTGACTCAGACGTCTCTGAAAATAAAATTGTAGTGACGTCCGGAAAGTAAAAATAAGTTTTTCGGGTGTCATCCGTGGTAAAATTTTGGCGCTAGTAGTACCATTGATTATGAATGTACATCCTTCAGTCAAGGATCTCGTATCGAGAATAAGGACAAGAGTAAATAATGATGCCTGTTTAAGAGAGATCAGCGTCAGTGCGTCTCTTTCATCAGACCCCCGAAGGGACCACCAAATCTACCCGGACGGTCCACCTCAGTCACCATCTCATGGACAGACGGTTACGTCGTCTGCATTCTCTGCACCCGAGCTAGGTACCTACCCCTTCTAGGGAACCTCTGCCCGTACCGTTTAGTGAGGTCATAAGAGCGGACCTCTTAAGGTGCCTGTCTCCTTGGACCGTCTGATGTCAGGTATCCCAGTTTTTCTCCACCTGTCCTGACTGCACTGAATCGTATGTGCGTACGACCACCAAATCGTCAATTCTTAGGTGGAACGGTGCGTTCCGTACACCCAAACTAGGGACTGGTCCCTTGATTCTAGGGTGTACGTCGTCTCGCTGACTCAGGTTGCGCGACGTTGACCTCTCAGACACTCTGTGTTGTTTTTAGGACGCACGACGTTGATTCCGGGTTACGTCAGTTCATTCATTATTTACTTGTTCTATGTGTCGCGTACACCCATCTGTACGAAAGGTTTCTGGATGTCCACTGGTTACGAACTTTTTTCCTTGTAGTCGTTTGTAGTCCCCTACGTTTAGTTTTGGTGTTACTCCATAGTGGAGTGAGGACAGTTTTACCCATAATACGTTGTTGTCAATTGTTCAGAAAGCCTCTTCTGCACCTCTTTTCGCTTGGGAAGTTATGTGGTCTGACGACCACTATGTGTGTGTCGAGGGTTAGTGAGACCACAGGATTTTAGTCGGTCCGAACCTTTTACGATTTTTAATCCGGAGAAATGAGGGACTCTCAGTTTATTATCGTGAAAGGAGGATTTTTATACATAGTGGGAGGGGTGTTCTTTTATACGAAGTACTTTCGTACAAATCTGTTTTTGTTTATCGGAGACAGATAAAATTAGTACACAAAAGGTGTGCGGGGTATCACGGACGGACCGACGGCGCACGGTTCACACGGAACAGGCTGACAAACGCTGGGGTTCCGGACGTCGGGCGGTCCGAGGAGACAGGTACCGTAAAGGGTCGTTCTTATGACCTCACAACGGTAACGGAAGAGGTCCCTAGAAGGTCTGGGTCCCTAGTTTGGGACTCGGAGGGTGTAGAGGACATAACCATCTGTCCGAGAAATAGTGGTCGCCGTGGACCCCGGATATCCCGAACCGCTTATAAACAACTTACTTAATTATAAGAGTGCACAAAGGATATGAGTTCGTTTAACTTCCTCGGTTTTGAGGTTAGGAGGTAAAGTCTTGATCACATTCGTGTAGGATACCAAGTCTGTCGGACCGGGAAAGGGACCGGATAAAGTAGACGAGTGTCTCCCCAGAGAGACGACCGTACCAAACACGGGTCGTCCACGTTCCGGACGGTACTGGGAGTCAGAGACCTTTATAGAGGTTGGCTTCTTCCCGTTTGTCTTTTGGAAGGTTTTTTGTTTTTCGTACTGTACCGGCAAAAAGTGAAAATGACATTGAACAATTTTTTTTTTGGTTTTTCAATTTGATATCCGTTATACCCCACGATACATATTTCGATCTCCTTTTCCAGACCCGAGGAAATTTTATATAATAAATCTTACACTTTGGTGAAAGAAGACTTTCGAAATAAAGACGAAGAGAAATTTTATACAATAAATAAATAATAAACCGACACAACCCAGAGTCGACACGATACGCCCTAAAACTGTCCACACTCTACCATGGAGCAACACCAAAACTAAACGTAGGGGACTACAAACAACTACAAGCCGTAAAAGAGCACACAAACGAGTAGACGTCCAGATCAACACCAATTCACTCGAATCAACAAGGCGGTGTGCACCCTGGAACCAAGAGGTTGGTCCTGGGCTTGGACACAGGGGACACGTTGTTCCGTCTAAGAATTGGTGACCGGGTGGTATTTCAGGGTCTTACACTTTGGAGAAAAGAAAAAAAAAAAGAATTTTTAAGTTCATCAAATTATCTTCGAAACTTCCGTCGTGGTTCGGTTGTTCAATCATAGGGAGGTGAATGAGACACCTCTCAGGACACCATTCACCGCACAAAGGTGGTCTCTCTCTTGTGACTACTGGGGGACTTTTCACAATTACCGTAGGATTGATCTAAATTCACTTTTGTCAACTCACAATCACTCGGACGACTTTACGCGCCTCCGCCAGTCTTACGACACCCCTTCGACCCTCTCCGCCGTCTGAGTCGGGACCCACTTAACCCGGTTCTCATGAATCGGACATTGAATCACACGTCTCTCCGAGTAAAAAGTATTTAATGTGAAAGATTAAAAGGAATACATCCTCAACGGTTATATGGGATTTATTGAGTAAATATTGACGTATTGAATGATCATTTTTCGAGGAAGATTAAAAGGAATAAA
Source organism: Capra ibex (assembly GCA_006410555.1). Taxonomy (NCBI): domain Eukaryota; kingdom Metazoa; phylum Chordata; class Mammalia; order Artiodactyla; family Bovidae; genus Capra; species Capra ibex. The sequence goes on along the minus strand of SJYO01048061.1, from coordinate 61,367,320 downwards.
AGTTGGTAATAGTCACCCGTCATTCAATTAAGGAACCGTCGTTACAATGGTTTTCCGACCAGACCGGTGTCTCGTTGGGACCCGACCATACACAGATCTCGAGAGTTATGGGGGTCACGTTACTGTGTAGTAAAGTGTGCACACGAACGATCCACCGGAATCAACCTGTGACTTCACTGACTCGTGTTAGGATTTTTTTTGTAGTCGTATTTTTTTTTTTTTTTGGACCAGGACTCAGTACCTGGTTTCGACTGATACCAATGTCGTATTTGGTGAACTTCACAATCGACACTATTCGGTATTTTTGAGGATTGTCTTGATGACGATTATCCTTATTGTTTTAAGACTTAGGTTCCAATATATAGTCGATACTAGAGTGTCTGACAATATGCGCGCACTCACGATTCAGGGAAGTCAGTAAAAGCTGAGAAACGTTGGATACCTGACACATCGGGTGGTCCGAGACGGGCACCCTAAGAGGTCCGTTCTTATGACTTCACCCGGAGGGACTGGAAGAGGTCCCCGAGAAGGGCTGGGTCCCTAGTTTGGACGCAGAGAATGTAGGGGACGTACCCGTCCGTCCAAGAAATGGTGATCGCGGTGGACTCTTCGGGATAAAGTGTACTGAGTGGTTATTAAGACATCCCAGCTACACTGTTAAGAGTACGATATTAATACTTTTGGATACGGGTTCCTCCAGTGTCGAAGGGTCAATCCCGTTTATGCCCGTGAGTTTAGGTTCTGGTGTCTGGGTTCTTGGATGACGAGAAAGATGGCGTACTACTTCTCAGATGACCTTCTTTTAAATCGGAGAAGCCTCTACACGACCCGGACCCATAGATACTCCTGTGGGCTCGGTTCGGAGCCATCTCTGCAGAATACCTCTGTGATGTCAGGACTAGGGTCTCAAGACGAAACAACTAAAAATTAAAAACCGACATGACCCAGAATCAACGACATGCGCCCGAAAGAGGTGAACGTCACTCACCCCACATAAACGGTCAACGTCGCGAACACTCAAGAGTAACACCTCCGAAAAACGTCTCGTAGCCGAGATCTCGCGTACCCGAATCAACGGGGGTACCGTACACCCTAAAGGACTAAGGATTGGGGACCTTCAGGGTCTAGGGACCAAGAATAGACGGATTTAGGGTAGAACACGTCAATTCCCATGACGTGGTTCGAATACCGACAACAGCGAAGAAACGATTCAACCCAGACTACGAAAACACTGGGGATGTCTGACGTCGGGTGGTCCCTAGGTGTCAGGTACCGTAAAGGGTCCGTTCTTATGACCTCACCCAACGGTAAAGGAGGAGGTCCCCCAGAAGAGCTGGGTCCCTAGTTTGGCTGCAGAGGACGTAACCGTCCGTCCAGGAAATGTTGACTCGGTGGTCCCTTCGGTTTCCGAATGTCGATCACTGTGGGTTCAGTGACTCGACGTCCCCTAGAGAGGGACCACGGATCCTACGTCTTACCGTCCCTTACTGAGGAAGGACACTGTGGTTGACAGGTCATAGAAGGAAACAATTTGTGAGGGCCCCTCTTTCAAAATCTTTATGTAGGAGGCGTAGTGATTTCTGTAAAGCCATTGACGTAGAAATTATGCACTTTTGTAGGAGAATAAAACTCCCGATTCTTGCTCATCCTCACACCCTTCTCGCTACATAATAAAGCCCAACTCTGAGAGTTATTATTTTTCTGACTGAAAATTTGTTGTATAAAAAAGGGGTTCTTGAATTTAATACAGATAAGACAAGTCACAGTGGTTATAAAAATAGAGGATACGTTTCTTGTAACACGACCCACAGTTTTCTATGCTCCTACTTATTCTCTACTAAAGAAGGGAGCTCCTTAGTAACTAGATTACTTTTCTACCCTTAGAAAGAGCTTATCTTAAATGTACACGGATGGAAGAATTCTTATTATAACATGTAGAAAAGGAACCACCGAATCCCGTAGTAATATTTATAGGCGACAACAGGACCGTTGTTCTCACCCGCGTCGACATCAATCTTTACTCGTATGAGACCGTGATTCCCGATGACTAGTTCCCCCAATTGGTTCTCGAACAGCAGACGGAAGACCTTGACCGACCGACCGACCGTTCTGTCTATGTTCATAGGAAGACCAGGGACCAGAAAAGGGTAAGAAGAGGACGACGCATACTCGGTTTCTGTGCGACGCACTGTTTACACGAAACGTGTACGTGTGTTACCAGAGTTCAGAAGTGACTCCGAGAGGTCCCGATTTCAGAAGACGACTCGTGGGACAACTCAGGGGCCTCAACGGGACTTCCAGTGAAGAATAGCGACTCTGGAAGAGACTACAGCCACAGTCGGCGGGCAGAGGGAGGTCAGTGATCTTACGGGTGTTGCGACCGTGTGGGGAAGTTTAGAGACGGTTCCCGCGACGTCACGAAGTGAGACAGCAGGAGGCTACTGTGACTCGGACTCTACGGATCGTCTCTCATTAGCCTCTCGTCCGCGACCTCTTTCCGGTCAGAAACTACACTGGAAGCGGGGCCCGAGCCGTAGAAAGTGTGGTAGCCCTCCTCGTCTCTCTATGACGAGGAGAGACACCAGTCGTTTGGGTGTGTAATGTTGTGCAGTGAAAAATAAACACACGTAGACCCTTGTTTCAAGCCCGAAGGGGTCGCCGGGAGCACCACTTCTTGGACGGACGACTACGTCCTCTGTCTTCTCTGCGTCCAAGCTAGGGGCCCAGCCCCTTCCAGGGGGCCTCCTCCCGTGCCACTGGGTGGGGTCATACGAACGGACCTCACAGGGTACCTGTCTCCTCGGACCCCCCGATGTGGGTGTCCCAGTGTGTCTCAGTCTGTGAGGACTTCACTGAATCGTGTGTGCACTTGTTTCAAAAAAAAAGAGGAAGTGGGGACGTGTTCTGTAAGTAATACGAACGGTGTTGAGTAAACATTGCCATGTCAGACTATCGAATTTTCGAGGAATAATAAAAGTATTTAAAAGAGGTGAACCACCAAGAAAAATTATTTTATCTGTGAAACCGAAATAAATATAAAAATGTTTGTCAAACATAAAGTCAATATTGTCTTAAGACCCAGACTCAGTACAATAGTGCCTGCGTGGTGAGTTCAAAAGATCTTCGTAGTGGTAGTAAGGCCCCGACGACGGAGAGTGGATTACTACCGTGTGGATATCTCCTCTCCTTTCAGATTCCGAACGTCGATTTTCTGTTTCGTTGATATTTCATACCGTGTCCGTCGTAGACTAATAGAGAGAGGTGCATTGGAGTGTGAACGTTAAGTTTTTTTTCTTATCAGAACAGAAGAAAACATTGTATTTTTGTTACAGTACCTTAGGATTAAAATAAAATTAAAGGAACGTCCGAGAGTAATGTCGATAGTGAATAATATTAACTTAACTTTTCACTATTGGTAATGTAATAACACCGTATTCTTAGTTGCATTCCACACAGTCCCGTTTATAATTTTATTGATAATACTTACATTCTTCTTGTACGGAGGTGATATGAGAATCCCCAAAGTAAATCCATTCTTAATAAGGATAGAGGAAGAATAAGTAGGTCTGCTCTCGGTCTATTTATTGTCAGAGCCTAGATTTGAATAGAAATGATTATCCCAACAAAAGAGTCTCTTATTGAAGGAATACTAACGGGGTCAAAACTTTTAAACGTGGAAAGTACTCATATAGTTTTAAGACTCGTAAACTGCAGTTGGATAAACTTTAAATGTACCGTCCCAAGTTTCGACCCTCAATGTTTCATGAGTAGTCACCGTGGGGTGAGGTCATGAGAACGGACCTTTTAGGGTACCTGTCTCCTCGGACCATCCGACGTCAGGCACCCCAGCGATTCTCAGCCTGTGCTGACTCGTCGAAGGGAAAGGGAAAAGCGAAAGTACGTGACCTCTTCCTTTACCGTTGGGTGAGGTCACAAGAACGGACCTCTTAAGGTCCCTGTCCCCTCGGACCACCCGACGGTAGATACCCCAACGTCTCAACCTGTGCTGACTTCGCTGAATCGTCGTCGTCGTCGTCGTCGTAGGGAGGGTGCGTTGTTGGTAGACGGGACCAGTAGTTCTGTCACAGGTTTGTGGTTTCACGAGAACCGTAAATACATTACAAAAACACCATAAAAAGTCCACCACTTACTTAAGATCGAACCATAGCCAAGTTTGACTATAAAGATTTCATAAATGAGTTGTAAATAATCGACCTTAACCCCCTTTGAAGAAAATAATTCTTTTCACACATAGAGAAGTACCAATCAATCGTCCGGATCGACTACGGGACTTACTTACATAGTGAAAGAGAACGTAGTTAGAGAAAAAAAGTGTTAAAAAAAACAGAGTAAGGACCGATTTTAATCAATACGTGTGAGTACTCCCGTCGTCATTGGATGTATATAACTCAATGTTGTGCCTAACGTTCCAAGAAAGCAAATACAAGTACAACAGTTTTGTAGAAGGTGAAAAGGGACCAGGAAGGAAAGTCGAGTTAGAAGGAAATGCTGTACAGTTTTGGTTCGTTTGAGAACCTTTCGTGTGTCTGTTGTTTTATTTACCTGTCGTACCACTGTTATCAATTATGACATTATATATAAACTTTCGATTCTTTTATTTAGACTTTTCAAAAGTAGTGTTCTTTCTTTTTAACATTGACACACACCACTACCTACAATTGATCTGAGCCCCACCAACTAGTAAAATGTTATATAAGTATGTAGTTTAGTAATACAAGACGTGGATTTTGACTATACAGGTTACAGTTAAGATAGAGTTATTTCCTTGTATTTAAATTTTTTGTTTATTTAGTGAATAAAGGTTATTTGTCCAGATATATATTATGATGAGCCACATTCTTAAATTTCCCTGACTTAAAGGTTTAAGTCCACCAATGCTATCACCACTCCGAACGATATTGTATCGTGTTTTATAGGTTATATCAAGTCGTTACGGTTGTTAATAATATCAATACTTTTATAAGTTATCTCTGTCAAGTCGTTGACAGTCGGTTAGTAAGAATAACAATAGAACGGGGGTATGGGGACACTCCTCCAACCTTATTTATAACAGAACAGTTAACGGATTCTCAATGTACACCTTTGGACCCAATTATGTATTGTGTAAAGGGTAATTGATTGCTAGGAGATAGTCATGACCACGGACTTCTGAGACGGAAAGGAATTAAGTCTAGACAAATGGGTCTGTGTATGAACATAGGGACCTAGGTAGATAGTCTGTAGTTCTTACTGTGACTATGAACCTTCTGATTAAGAGTCAGATTTGCAAATTTACAATATACGATTTAATACAGCGTCCTAGACTTCGTTCCTTGAACGTTTGGACTGAGTCAGTGTGTAGGCCACGTCGGGACAGGTCTACAGCCTTACGTAGTCAGTAAAACCTAATTGAATATTACTCTCTTTAGTTCTGTGTTGGGTACGTCAGAGTCTCCAGATGAATCCACTACTGTTTCTGGATACTACGGGGGACTTCATACAGACTGAGAGGTCAGAATAATTCTTATGTGCAAAGACTGTAAAATTTATAGAATTCAGTCCCTAAACTCGGTGAACCCTTTTTGTCACAACGTCGTACATTAAATCCAATAAAGTTGTCTCGGTCAAGTTAGAATTTAGTGGCAAAGATTGCGTAAGATCGTTACGAAGAAAACATTTCGGTGAGACGTGTTATCAATGTCGTTAGTAGCTTACACTACATTGTTGTTTAATGTACATCCCAGACGTTTTGTACAGTTAGAGGGCCGTCAACCCTCGAAACGGGTCCTCGGACCCGAGCGGGGACCCTACCATGAGAAATAGTCAAAGTCGTTATGGTGTGACGAAGGGTCGGATGATTACGTGTCCAGAGTGTTTGTGTCTGGGGGATTCGTGAGAGGTTCTGTGACTATTATAATGGAAGTCGTACCTGTGAAAGAAAGGAAAAACCGTTTGAGATGTAAAAAAAGATCAGTCAGTGATAGTTGTCAGTAGAAGTATATACTTATAATTATGACATATAATTTATTAAGAACCATTAAACAAACCACCATTCTTAACTTTCCCCCCCCCCAGTGGGACCACCGAGTCACCATTTCTTAGGTGGACGGTTTGGTCCTCGAGGTCCAAATTAAGAACCCAGCCCTTCTAGGGGACCTCTTCCTTTACCGTTGGGTGAGGTATAAGAACGGATCCTTTAGGGTGTCTGTCTCCTCAGACCGGTCGATACCGGGTACTCTAACGTCTCTCAACCTGTGCTGACTCGTTGACTTGTGTGTGTGTGTGTGCGCAAGTATTCGTTCGTTCGGTTTCCTTTTAGTAAAGTTGATGTTTTTCGACTGGAGACTCTTCGTCAGACTCTCTTCTCTAATTACGGGATCCGTCCTAGTAAAGATTATTCTACCACCCATAATGTAGTTCCTTCCCGTCTGTCTCATATAAAGGGTCACTGGTCGGGTAAGTTACCATCGTCTTGTACAACCTTTACTCTTTTGTGTCGACATAGGACATACCTACTGTAAGTATCGCAACACTCAGTGATCCGTTCTCGTCGCATAGACTTCCAACTCTTTCTAGACCTCCCCTTGACCTAGTAGTGACTGTTTATCAAGATTTACCTATCTTCGTTGTCGAAACGACGGTAGGGTCGACAGTAGTTAATGTTTCCCGTCAAAAAAAAAAAAGAACGATCTGTTTCCTTATCTTAATATCCAAGAAAGAGTTTCTCATTTTTCTCTCGTCTGAAATGCTGAAAATCTTTCGAAACTGGGTTCTTAAGGAGATTCCACTGAACTTTTAATTACGAAAAAAAAGGTTCCCTTGAACATAATTTTTAATTAGATTATTGGTCAATTAATAGTATTTAAAAGGAGTCATAAAAAGAGTGGTTCTAAAAATACTGAGTTTTATTTAGTCATCGTACTGCTGNGTCTGAAATGCTGAAAATCTTTCGAAACCGGGTTCTTAAGGAGATTCCACTGAACTTTTAATTACGAAAAAAAAGGTTCCCTTGAACATAATTTTTAATTAGATTATTGGTCAATTAATAGTATTTAAAAGGAGTCATAAAAAGAGTGGTTCTAAAAATACTGAGTTTTATTTAGTCATCGTACTGCTGGACACGGAAGGTGATGTCGGGTCCTGAAACAAGGGATTTACGTTATGTTAATTAAAGTAAAGGGTAGTAGGTCGTAAGAGAAACGTTTCTTTATAATTCGGAATGTAAAGTGTTATTTATAAAAACCCACTAATTTTAACGTGAATTCCTTGTAAAGACTCACTATTATTTTCAAATGGGATCAACGGAGGAATCAAAAAATTCTGTGACGGTTTGGTAAAAGGTTCAACCGACATATTAATGTGTAAGGATAGTTGTTAGCTAGTCACTAGATCAAAGAGACGAAGGAACGGTCGTAGACTAGAACAATGGTCAAAATTAAATCGATACTATCTACATCTCACTAAAACGTGACACTAAAATTATACGTAAAGGTACTACCGATTCCTATGGTTGTACAAAAGTGTACGAATAACCGGTGATATATATGAGAAGTTACTTTAAGAAGGACAGAAAAGGAGTAAAAGATTGATCTAACGAAAAGTCACAACTGAAAACTCTCAAGAAATACGTAAGATCCCATGATCAAGAAAGTGTCTAATTACCAAACGTTTATAAAAGAGGGTCGGACATCATATGTAAAAATAGGAGGGTTGTCAGAAACCGTCTCGTTGTGTTGAAGTATAATTGTTCAAGACTAATACAAAAGAAAACACCTAGTACGAAAACCGTAGTTCAATTTTTGAGACAGATACGGATGTGTGGTTTCTAAAGTAGGACAAAGAAGGATTGTCAAAACATGAACTCAGGTACTAGATAAACAATTTTATTCCAAGTAAAAAGTGGATATTTACAGTATCACGAGGTCGTAACAAACAATTTTTTCCATAGGTCTCTATAAGGGTCAAGAACCATACTTCACACTAAACGTTAATTTGAGACTTGTAAAAACATAATACACGACTCTGTGACCTAGAATAAATTTGAATAGAATTGTTCCGAAAGGGACTGTCCCTACTGTGATGGAGTAATCACGGTTCACTTTCATTTTCAGGTCCAAGGGATTACCCGGAGGTGACTGTGTCTTCACGTCTTAAAACAATGTACTCATAGGTAAAAGTGGACAACTCGGGAACGTGAAATAATAGGGTGTGGAAATAAAAGGTCTGTAAAAACGGAGTCTCAGGAATTCAGATGAAGTCGTCGTCACCCTTGTCTGATAAGGTTCGTCGTTATTTTATAAGAAATTTTGTCTTTATGTCAATTTTGTGAGAGGGAGTCAATTTGGAATGACGGTAATTATGTACGAGGGGTTTTGTCCGAAACGAATAAAAGTAAGTTTTCGACTTCAAGGAGGAAAAGAAACGTTTCTTTGTGTGTTTGTCTTTTCCTAATTGAGGAACACCTGGAGTTACATAATGTATTTTTCCACACACACACACATATGTGTGAAGACTATCATACACGAGGGACCTTATGAAGTCACTTTTTCTTTACGTATGTTTATATTGAGTTGTATTATGGTAGATCGATATTTGAGAAGTATGTGAAAGAAACCTTACCAGGTGGGATCAAAGAAGGTACGTAAAAAAAAGGAGAAAAATATTTTACCCGACTATGATATTTATAGTAAACCTTGGGACGAAATAAGTGAATTGTAATTTATTACGCAAAAGGGTAAACCAATTTACCAGAAATTTTTGTACAGAAATTACCGATATCATTATCAGGCGGAATACTTCCACGGTATTAAATAAATTTGCAAGAAGATAGACTCCGACACAAAGATGTGAAGACGACAAAAATTACTATAACGTTACGAATGGGAAATGGTATTTAGAGACTAGATAAAAAAAGACTCCCGTCTGACGATCTGAAACCTAATGGCCTAACGTCAATGGCATTGCGGTCCGAGGCAAGGTCTCGTCCTTCATGACGACACCCAGCCCTGAACCAAGGGAGAGCCGATACCGGGACTTTCCTCAGACGTCTAAGACGTAGGAAGGTCGTTGTGTTCCGACCCCAAGAGAAGTCTCATGAACACATCCCATGTGGTACACCGGTCCGTTCGGACTCCGAGGAGGACGAACGTTGTTCTAGATGACCGAAGGACACGAGGAATTTCTTCGCCGACCCTTGGTCCCTTTGACTCAGTACGTGCACGAAGGAGATCAAACGTGGGATGGAGACAAGTGGAGACCTTGAGACTCCCGGTTCCCCTCCCATACTCAGTCGTCTTGCCACGAAAAACGTCCTTCGGAATGAACAATTAAATAAAGTCCTGTCCATTTTCCCAAAGTTATAGTCAGGTAAATTTTGTTTTAGGCACTGACGGGACCACCAGGTCACCAATTCTTAGACGGACGGTTACGTCCCTTGTGTGCAAATTAGGGGTTGGGTCCTTCTACAGTGTACGACCATCGCCCCTCTCCCGTTGACTCGGGTGTACCATTTCGGTGACTGGGGCACACGACGTCGATTGATCCGGATGAAATCTCGGAGACAAGACGTTGTTCTCTTCGGTGCGGTTGATCCCTCATCGGGGACAGTGTCGATCTCTTTCAAGTCCGTGTCGTTGTTTAGGTCACGTCAGTTTTTATTTGTTTCAATATTTTGTTTTGTTTATCTTTTCATTTTGATCCTTGTGTTATAGATATACATTCATAGAAAGATAAATGGATAACGGTTTTAAACCCGGTGATCAAAGTAATACGATACACTAACGTAAGATAGAGGTTAATGTGTTACGAGAATTATTTCGTGAAAGTTCGATAAAAGAAAAGAATTATCTTATATATTCAATAAATTAACATTTTGACATGTTCTGGAGGAATATGGAAATTTTGTTCTTATAAAAGGTAACGACAGTTCTGTTTGTCCTCATAGAAATGTGTTTTCTTGAGTAGACGGTTGAATGAAATTTTATGGGTTAACGGTAGTCGACAAACGAAAAGGATCCTCGTCGGAATCGTCCCCTATTAAATGTAAAATAAATAAGTACAAGAAACGAGTAAAAAGATAACTCCACAATCCCAAAGAAAAAGAATACTTAAATCCTTTAAGGAAATTCATAACTACTATAATTGAGATCCAGACAGTATAAACAACGTTTTAAAAGGGGGTCAAAAGTCTCGGTAAACTAAGACTTATACTAAAGTCTTTACAAATTGAAATCCTGTAATTTTATACAGAAAATAAAGTCGTAAAAAAGAAAACGTGTCAATCCTGTGAAAGGGTTCAGGGTTTAGTGTACATATGATTCGATACAAAAGAAGATCAAAATAATACTAAAATTATAGTAAAAACTCTTTAGTAAACTAAGAAGTAACTAAAACTATAGTAGAAATAGTATATTATTTAATAAAGTGGATGACCTAGAAAATTTCGGGAACGTTAACATGGTGACACGATAGACTACTAAGAGTATGACAAATGACCTCCCATATAACTTATAAAAGCTTCCGTTCATAAGAAAGGAGGTGATGGTAGATAAATGGAAAAGGAGTTTTTAAATTGATCGAGTAGGTAAGTAATTAGGTTTACTTAAAGTGTCAGCTATCAAAGTTATATTTTTAAGAGAATCTAAAATTTGTATTCTAAATTTAAATACTAATAATTTCTACGAATGTGACCATTCGTACGTTTTTCCGTAAATTAAAGTGACGATTAGTATCGTGTTCAATAAACGGTAGATTTCCATCCATCTTTAAAATTTCGAACTATTACAAACCCCACCATATTTATAACCCCTTTAATCGTGAAAGTTTCTGGTGACTACTGTTTCCTTTAACCATCAATAAAACCTCTTCAAAAAGTATAGATGCTTTTATTTTTTACACACATGGTAAAATAGGTTGTTAGGGGGAAGATCCTGAGACAGAGTGTTTGTAAAAATGTGTGCATGTATTTCTATGTTCCTTCCAGTGAGTGAGTGACGTGGTAGCAAACGTTAATCGGGTATTACCCTAGGTGTATTTTTTGGTGGAATCCCCTTACTATTTTATATCTCACAGGTATGTCATCTTAGCCTCTTCCGCTACCGTGGGTGAGGTCACGAGAACGGACCTTTTAGGGTACCTGTCTCCTCGGACCATCCGACGTCAGGTACCCCAGCGACTCCCAGCTTGTTCTGACTCGCTGAAGTGAAAGTGAAAAGTGACAGTACGTGACCTCTTCCTTTACCGTTGGGTGAGGTCACAAGAACGGACCTCTTAGGGTCCCTGCCCCCTCGGACCACCCGACGGCAGATACCCCAGCGTGTCTCAGCCTGTGCTGACTTCGCTGAATCGTCGTCGTCGTCGTATGTCATCTGATGACATGTCGATAATTTGTCTTACTGCGTCTAGATAAACATTACTAGGTATACCTTGTTTTGGAGATTGTATGTCATCAGGGGGGAATTAACGTCGAAAGGAAAGACTCTAAAGTCAATGGGTACCAGTTATGTCAGACTTTTGTGATTTACCTTTTAAAGTCTTTATTTGCTCAGGACTCTAAATTCGACTTGCAGTAAGATTCATCACTCTACTTTAGAGTACGGCAGGAGTGGACAGGGTGCATCCTACTCTTGGTAGGAAAACTGGCCGTATAGGGTGGACGGTCAGTGAGTCGCTGACAGAGTCAATAGTCTAGTTGACAGATCTATGGAGTCACGAACATAGGTTCAGTGGAAAAAAAATTGAATTATTACCGGGACTTCCTGTTCTCATCACTAAGTCCGTTAAACCTACACAGTTTCGGTTCGGCCTTTCACGAAGTAAATTGACTTTTCCACTCTCAAGAATTATTCCTTTTTTTTTTCAGTATGTGGCTCCAACGATTCTAGGTGTAATTCTCGTTTAGACAGCACTTTGACACTTCTTCCCTCCTCCTTAGGCACGACCAAAACGACAACGTAGAGTCGTCGTTTTCAATGTCGGTATTCCGTACTGGTTCGTAAATGAATTCTACCTTTTCCGTAATTTGTACATGTTATTCTACAAAACTCTTCGGTTTTGATGGTACTTCATGGTGGAGTGTGACCTGTCTTACCGGTCGTAATCGTTCAGATGTTTACTGTTTACGACCTCTCCCACACCTGTCTTCCCCTGGGAGGATGTGACAACCACCCCTACGTTCACCCACGTCGGTGCCACCTTTGGTCATACCTCTGAGGAGTCTTTTGTTTGTTTGTTTGTTTTTGATCTTACTGGTGTACTAGGTTATTAAGGTGAGGACACACAAATACATCTGTTTTGATAGTAAGTTTTCCTATATGCGGGGGTCGTAAGTGACGTCGGGACAAGTGTTCTCGGTTCTGCACTGGTAACCGCCTACTTACCTATTTCTTGTGCACCATGTATTTATGGTACCTTGTGAGGAGTCGGTACTTTCATTGTTGTAGTGGACGTCGCTGTACGTGCGTTGATCTCTAATAGTATAATTCATGCAGTCCTTCTCTCTTCGTTTATTGTGTACGATAGTGAATATGCACCGTAGATTTGGATACTAAGGTACTTGGATGGACACTTTGTCTAACGGTCAGGATGATATATCGCGTTCCAGGATGATATATCACGTTCCAGGATGATATATCGTGTCTCTTGATATCAGTTGTAGGATACTATTTGGTATAACCTTTTCTTATAAATTCTTTTCTACCAGACTCTCTGTCTGTGTATATAAGTATGTTGAAAATAATGTCATATAACAGTATTAACAAGATAAAACAATAATAATATAAATCAGAGAATGACCCGGATTAAGTAATTCATTTGAAGTAGTATCTGTACATACGTATCCTTTTTTGTCATATCTCAAGTCATAATAGGTTCCAAAGTCCGTAGGTCACCCCCGGAACCCTATAGAGGGGGTATCTATTGTCCCTGATGGTACATGATAATTTATTTTTTAATCAAAGTCTTGTTATACTGGTTGTGTTACGATAAATATGAATTTTGTAGACAGAAGTTCACAACTCTCCATCGACACGACACGATTCGGTGAAGTCAGCACAGACTGAGAAACATTGGGATACCTGGTATCGGGTGGTGTGAGGAGACAGGTACCCTAAGAGGTCCGTTCGTATGACCTCACCCAACAGTATGGGAGGAGGTCCCCTTAGAAGGGGTGGGTCCCTTACTTGGGTTCAGAGAATACAGAAGACGCAGCCACCCGCTCAAGAAATGGTGGTCCCGGTGGATTCTTCGGAGACTCCCAATCGTCCACATTTTTATAGCTCTTCCCGTCTGTGATTTTCCCCTTAAAATAAATGAAGACCCCTCATTCACTTTAATTCTCTCATCTTTCCTTCTGATTGTCAATTTAAATTCATAAAACATGTAATAAACAGACGATATTACAACACAAGTATATATTGAAGGTACAAAATTTAAATTTTTAAATTTTCGTTGTGGATCAGTGATAAATAGAAAAAGACCTGGTGGTAAAACCCAAAGATACACAATAAATGAGAGATTGACCTTCTTTCAATAAGTATGAACCTCAACCGACTGTTTCACACTTAGGGCCGACCGGTACGACGAACCCATGATCAAAGACTTGGAGGAGACCCAAGATAGGGTTCCAGGTTCAATCGGACCTTTGAAGACCCCAAATCGGTCGTAAGTAAAACCTGATGGGATTTACTGACCCCACTCTAAAGAAAAAAGGAGTAACGTATAAAAAGATGGGAAGGGTGGGGCGCAGGGTCGTCTGTTTCTCTTTTCAATCCTGGGTACGCTAGTTAGTCGAAGCAGACGGAGGTGTATTTCGTCAGATAGTCGCACAAGACACCCCCTCCCCTGGAATGGTGACTTACCTAAGATAAGGAGGGGAGGACGTGGTGAGTGATTTGTTCCTCTCATTTGAAAACCCTTGACATCAGATGTTCCTGTATATTTTGGAACTACGTTTCCTCTTTGGGACGATGTCATTTAAAAAAAAAAAAAACCGACACGGCGTCTCGAACGTCCTAGGGTAAAGGGGTTAGTCCCCAACTTGACCCCAGGGTCGTCACTTTCGTGACTCGAGATTGGTGACCTGGTGGTCCCTTGCGGGTAGACGATGTCATAAAACTTGTGTAGTTTTTTTTTCGTGTACCGGGTGTCCTCTCGTGACGATCCTGAAAGAAAACCATGTCTTTAGGTCGTGACCGGTTGTTGAAGGTCAGAGTTAAGTCGAGATAGTCGGATTGGTAGTCATCTTTAAGGAGGTCCTTAGGACGTTCTCCGGCAGCCAGGATAAAAGGTGACCATGTGATCTATAGAAATAGGAAACGACACAGTGGTCCCCATAAATTCGCCTTTCGACCCTCTCCGACGCAGTCCCGAGTAGTCGGTCTACTGTGACCTTTGCACCAGAAGACGTTTATTTTCAGTTCGGGGTTTATGTTGTGATGTGGTAGTTACCTGTTTTCCCCGGTATTTGTGTTTTCCACATGCACCTGTTTGTGTTGGCACTTCTGGAAAAGACATAGCACCACCACGTCGGTGATGCATGATTAGTTAGTACCGCCGAGGGGTCCCGCGATTAAGAGGGCCCCTGGTTTAAGGGTAAATACCACATACACACGTCTCTGCTCTTTTGCAAAGATACTGTCGACGAGACTTTCTAGTCCTGGTTTCCCTGTCTTTCCACTTTTCGTCGTACTGTTATGTCCCTCTGACTTTAGACTCACCTGTCTGTCTGTCTGTCACCCCATATTGTCCCCCTAATTATGGACACTTCACTACTCTCTCCAGTCTCTTTTTGTCTGCCCCGGGGTCTCTTTTTGGGACATTTAGCAGTCGCCTTTTGCCTTCGAGACGACCTTTTCTAGAAGTCAGATTAAAAAAAGTCTGAATTTTGACCCTAAAACACGGTGGTCCTTTGTCGCCCATTCGTCCTTTCGTTTCCGTTAAATAGTGTCACTAGTATAGGTGACTATTCGTAAAGAAACAAACTTGTTTACGGGTGAGAATTTTTGGTTCAGCGTTAGCTTAATTGTTGAACCGAAGGTCACTACAAGGGACATTATTATTAAAAAATTTTTTGGAAGGTTTTTATATTTTTTATGGTAAGCTATTAAAAACCGGAAAACTGTCTCTATTTGATTCTACCTATGCGATTCTTCCTATAGACGGTGAGAAATCGAATTTACACCTTTACATACAAGTTAGATATATGGAGGACATTAAAGGTGTACTCTCTCCCCTCTTATGTAAATTTGAATAGGTCGTAGTCATTTTATACTACATATAGTCATAAGACAACCTGGAGCAGTCGATGAGATCCCGTTAATCTGCCGTTTCCTCCCCGGTCCTGAACGTGATCTGAACGACACCTCGATCAACACACACGCGTCTCACCTGCTTCGTATTACGACACTGGAGGTGAGTCCCATTTTCTTTTGATCCCTCAGGGTCCTAGGTCCCGGTATACGTCAGGAACCTCCGACAGGACGTACCAGCCGTCTGACAGCTGTCCCTTCGTCGTTCCGGGATACAGGGACGCGACCGGAAGGGTCGTGCCGGTGACTACGTCTGTCACCTCACTCAACCCGGAGTTAGGATGTTTACTGCCTTATTCTTCTCTCAAGACTGGACCTGGTGTAAGTTCGGTTGACTCAAGCTCTTTAGCCCCGTGTCTTCCAGACGACAAATGATTCTTCGGTTGGATCTGTCGTATAATTTTTCGTCTCTGTGATGAAACGGTTGTTTCCAGGCAGATCAGATCCGATACCAAAAAGGTCACCAGTGCATACCTACACTCTCAACCTGATATTTCTTTCGACTCGTGGTTTCTTAACTACGAAAACTTGACACCACAACCTCTTCTGAGAACTCTCAGGGAACCTGACGTTCCTCTAGGTTGGTCAGGTAGGATTTCCTCTAGTCAGGACCCACAAGTAACCTTCCTGACTACAACTTCGACTTTGAGGTCATAAAACCGGTGGACTACGCTTCTTGACTGAGTAAACTTTTCTCGGACTACGACCCTTTCTAACTCCCGTCCTCTTCTTCCCCCACTGTCTCCTACTCTACCGACCTACCGTAGTGACTGAGTTACGTGTACCCAAACCCATCTGAGGCCCTCAGTCACTACCTGTCCCTCCGGACCACACGACGTCAAGTACCCCAACGTTTCTCAACCTACACTGACTTGACTTGACTTCCGCGTAGTTCTTCGACAACAAGTCGACGAGTCAGAACAGGCTGGGAAACACTGGGATACCTACCGTCGTGTGGTCCGTAGTGGTTCCCAATTATAGCTTACCTGACTGCTACGCAGTCCCCCTGAGCCTTGGTGTGGGTCCCGGTGTGTTCACGACCACTCTGACGTTTATGATGTTTTCGTAGACGATAAATATCGCTCTCTTCGTCGTGTAGTGTAGGGTAAAGTATACCGCCTTAGAAGGGAACTCCAGACGTCCATTGTCGGAAGGCCCTTAGTATCCTGCGACTGAGACCTTCTCGTCCACCTGGTAGCGGAGTCCGACGGGTTCGAGGTCCCATTGAACGACGACCCGAAACTCGTAGTAGTGGATTCTAAGCCTCCCGGACCAAAAGAGTAGGGTCGTCAGAGATACTTGTGGAGACCTCTGAGAACTTTCGAGTACTTGAAAACACTACTCCGAGAATAATTGTTCATCTTAGAATCGTTTTTACCAGGATATAACACCGGAAAAGGATGATTAAGCTGTGTGGCTTTCTCGTGTTGGTCCCTGAAAGGACTACCATGTCACCATTTCTTAGACGGAACGTTACCACTCCTCCGCCCGAGCTGGGGACTAGCCCCTTGATCCCAGGGTGCACGGTCCCCCGTTGATTCGGTGTGCGGTGTTGATCTCTCGGCCACAATGTTCGTCTCTAGCACGTGGTCTTGCTTTCCGGGGTGCACTGCGTTCCTTCGCGGACACACGACGCGGATTCTGGTCTGTCAGTTTCTTTATAAGAAAATATAGGTGATATTTTTTAATTATTTCCCTTATTCGTGTGAGGTTTTGCCTAGTCTCTTCAGATCGAAGGAAGTCAGTCTAGGAACCTTTTCGTCCGTACGATTGTTCGGGTGGTTGTGGCACATCCTGACTGTTACTTTATTTAGTGCAAGTAGCGCCCACTCGCGTCAGAGGGAGTGGGGAGACACGAGCCGAGACAGAAAGGTCCCTTCCCGACCACACAACCCTGACAGAAGCAGGAAGTCTTCGACGCCCAGACAGCCAGGACCGACGGGAGACACCTGACCCCTCCACTCACTACAGTCCAAAGTATCCTCCGTCCTTCCTCTTCCCGACCAGTGCCGGTGTGTATGTTTCACCCCACCTCCGACCCATATTCCTGGTGTTCACAGGGACCGGGTTAGATTAGTCCTTCTGCGGGGTCGTTCTGGGGTCCGAGGATCATATCGCACGGGAACCTTCGTCGAACACCGTCCTCCGTGGGGGACACAGAACCGTGTTTGGAATTTGGTGCGTGGGGACGAGATGAGTAGAGATCGAGTGCGTGTGGAAAGTTTGACGACTAGCGTGTTATGAGACGGATTGGACAACCAAGAAAGACATGTTCGTCTTGACTTCTGATTCATTAATCGTCTACTGGACTAGAGAAGGGATCGAAGGGGAAGTCATTAGAGTACTTATTTGACACTTGTTCCAATCCTCGAGCTCTTCCTAGTATTCTTCAGTCGTTCGAACGTACGTCATTCGTCACCTTTACTGTGACTTGGGGGGTAGAGGTACTAATTTACTCTACTGAAGGGAAAAGGGAAATTTTTGAAAGTATCGACTCGTCTTAGAAACCTTGGTCAAAAACGTCCTGTTACTCCGATGGTAGACGGGTCTGACGACCGTAAGACTAATTTCTGTTGAAAGGAAAGACGGTCGTAGGCGGGGAGAGAGCTCATGACTAAAGACTCACCACTCGTTGACTCAAGTCATTGTGGAGGTCAAGAGGTACCTTCCGACGGAAGTCTACTCGGGATGAGGTTCGTATTCACTCCTCGACTGTAGGTCTCGAGAAGGGTCCGGGTATCACCGGACCTGTCGATAATCCTGTACCCCTAGAGGGTCCAGACTGAGTAGAACCGTGGTCTCCTCCTTCTGACCTTTCTTTTCCCGACCTCCTCTCTCCTTTTTTTTTTTTGAAAAGATACTGAGATTGAAATACCTCTTATCGCATTCGAAAGATACCCCCGACGTACCTTTAGGGTCCCCTGAGTCGAGTGTTCCGGAGGAGAAAGTGTCTTAAGGTCAGACCCGTGGTAAGGGTACACTCCTAACTTTCATAAGTCTTTGTTGAAAGGTTCTCGAGGTTCATAACGTGTGTGCGTAAACAAAAATAATTAGACGATGTAGAAGTGTTTTAAGGAACAATAAACCAATCTTTACTTGTTTCGTCTCACTTTGCGAATGCAGAAAAAGTTGGTGATTTCATGTTAGCTTCCTCTTGTCTGTTAGATGGTGTCTATTATGTCTTTCAATTCCTCCTACGAGTCTTTTTAGTCAGGGTTTTCCTCTTTTTCTTCTAGTGATCGTGTTCAGATATATCCGTTTCGAAACCAAAAAGGTCGTCAGTACATGTCTGCACTCTCACCCTGGTAGTTCTTCCGACTCGTGGTTTCTTAACTACGGAAGTTTGACACCACGACCTCTTCTGAGAACTTCTCAGGGAACATGTCGTTCCTCTAGTTTGGTCAGTTAGGATTTCCTTTAGTTAGGACTTATAAGTAACCTTCCTGACTATGTCTTCGAGGTTAAGAAACTGGTGGTCTATGCTTCTCTACTGAGTGTCCTTTTCTGGGACTACGACCCTTTCTGACTCCCGTTTTCCTCTTCCCCCGTCGTCTCTTACTCTGACAATCTTTCGTAGTGGTTGAGTTACCTGTACTTAAACTCGTTTGAGGTCCTCTATGACCTCCTGTCTCCTCGGACCGTGCGACGTCAGGTACTCCAGTGTCTCAGTCTGAATCCCTGACTTGTCGTTCTTCTGTCCGGGAATGGGGTCACTTCGGAGCGTCGGATCTCTCTCGGTCGTCTCCGGTCCGGATGGGTATGGGGAGGGGTCAGCGTCTGTCTATGAGTGCTTCGTCCTCCACTTAAGTCTCGTACGTGTCCAATCCAAAAGGACTAGAATCTCCCATCGACGGTGTAAGCGTAAGTTTAGGGAATTCTTACCGGGAGTATCCCTGAATGGACCACCAGGTCGCCAGCTCCCAGGTGGACGCTCGCGGTCCCTGTAGACAAACTAAGGATCAGGCCCTCCTAGCGTATACGGAGTCGCGACTCGACCGCCTGGTGTTGATGATTTCGGGTTCGTGGGATCTCGGATATGAGAACTGGCGCTACTCCTTGGGTGCGTGACGTCGATCTCTCGTCGGGGACGAACGGTTTCGGTCTCCTCCGGGTGCTCGTCGTTGTTTTGGGTCGCGTCGGTCTTTGTGTGTTTACCATTTTATTTTTACTAATTTCTTTGTCTGCTTTTCGTACCGTAAGTATTTGCGACTCGCAGAGACGAAATAGGTGTCTCTAAAGGTTTTGTGAGTGGAGGACAGAGAGAGGTGAAAACTCTTGTCGGAAAGGGTTGTACACGTCATCTTGACATTTCCCCGCCCTGCGACACCCCGGAAGCCCCTGTTTTGGAGGGGGTAGAGACTTCAAGGGTCTGTTGGAATAGACTGCGTGTAAAGGACTCGACAAAATATCTAGGATTTTAGAGGTAGTCTCTCTTCTGATTGCACTACCAACACTCGTGTGTCGGGGGTCCACCGGACTATGACGAGACAATAGGGTGGTAGCTGGTTAGTCTCTTGGCACGAACTCTACTAGTGTATTGGGACGGTGCACTGAGGTATAGAGAGAGAACAGAAATTTTTAAGAAACGACTTTGGGTAGGTCCCTCAAGTCCCCATAAAATTCGTAATCGAAGGAACTGAGGAACAGACGACGGAGTATTATTTGTGACGTGAAAGGAAGTGGTGTTCGGTCTCCGTCGTCTATCCGCTCACCTGGGGTTCA
The DNA here is from genome assembly GCA_006410555.1 of Capra ibex. Taxonomy (NCBI): domain Eukaryota; kingdom Metazoa; phylum Chordata; class Mammalia; order Artiodactyla; family Bovidae; genus Capra; species Capra ibex. The sequence continues at coordinate 61,347,293 of SJYO01048061.1, read as the reverse complement.
AACCAAATCTTCGTATTACTCAATGAGTGGTAAAGGAGTTGGTCAATTCAAACGTTTACCGTCCGTGCAAAGTGGAAATAGGATGGTCCTAAAGTGTTCCAACTCTTGTCCCCAAATCAAACTTTGAGAAGTAATGTTTTGAGCGGAGTAGACCGTTTCCCCTTTTAGGGTTAGTAGTCCAAGAAAAGACTCACAGTGATTTCCTTCGGTCTCTCTCTGTTCCTGGCCCTCTTCCCCAGTTTCTCGTTCAGAAATCGAAGACTTTCGTGTCCGGTGAGACAGGTTGAGGGTTTTAGTCTCGAACGACATAAGTCACGTCGGGACGACGACGACGATGACGATTCAACGAAGTCAACACAGGCTGAGACACGTTGGGGTATCTACCGTCGGGTGGCCCGAGGGGGTAGGGACCCTAAGAGGTCCGTTCAAGTCGGGATTGTTGGCACATACCTACTCTAAAAATAGTGTCGTCAGAGTAAGACGTTTTCTCCTGATGTAACCGAACGGAAAGAACTACCGGTTCTTTATTACCATGTAGAACATTTATGAAGTCCCTTCACCACCGGCCCCGCTCCCTCCCACTATCCTTAATTAAAGTTTAGATAGTGTGTCAAAGTTCAATAAAGGGTACTCTAAAGTATGGTCTCGGGTCGTGATCTTCGTTATTAAAAGTATCAAATAACCTTTAACGCAGAGTCGGTTTCACCACATAACACAGGAGTGTCACTCTGAAGTGGGTCCTTTTTTTCTTAATTGAGTGGGATGATAGTATTGGCAGGTCCCAGAAAAAGTCTTTTGACATTATAAACTGGGAGATTAAGACTCTTTCAAAGAAATTTACGTGACGTGAAATCGTTTCTGACATTAAATTCCTTGACTCAAGATTGGATTATTTGAAGAAACGGTTGATTTGGTTTCTCAAATATAGACACTTTGTGTCGTTATTATCTTGGTTTTCCGATAAAAAACCCTTAGCATGTACAGGGTCGTCCTAACGAATTGGCACGGAAAATAAATACCTATGTATAAAAGAAGAGATTCGGACAAAGTATTAGACGATTTTATATGAAAATACATTTTAGAAAATATATACACTTTTGATACAAATACACAAATGTACAGACATGTACACAAATATACACATATACGTACACACACATACACACCCACACTTATACTTGTTTGACCGTGTTTAAGTCTGACTCTTTTGGTGACTATTTCCTATGACGTATAACATATATATAGACTTATAACCTAAAATTTTGGTGACGACTACCGTAATAAAATAATTTTAATTTAATATGTTAATTAAGTGACTCCGAAGGTCGAGTCTTAAATTGAGAGGTGTTTAGACCTAAAAAGTCAAAATCAAAAGACAACAAAATCTTCATAATTGTGGAGAAATCCTTGATATTTGTTGTACGCCGACCGTACTGTAATTGTGTTTGTGATGTTCTTTACACTACGTATGTTTGATGACGTAATTCTCTTTTTTTAGACTCTATAATTCATTTTAATCAATTGTTCCTTGACCGATAACGTATTTTTATTCTTGGATTATAAAAGAATTCCTCTAAATATGACTGTTATGGAACTGGAATCAGAATCTAGTGGTTATGGGATAAACTGAGTAATGACTTAACTTTATTTTTATTGTCGTAACTAGTCCTGTGAGTCTCGACTGTTGTCATGGGAGGGTATTATGTAGGACACTATCCAGTCCTCAGACTGAGTCGTACGAAAAACAAAAAAAAAAAAGGATTTCCAGAACTTTTTACGGGAAACGTAGACACTCACTAAATAAATCTTTTAAAAGTTATGAGAAAAATAATTTATTTCAAACATGACAATAAGAACGATAGTAATATATTTGTTATACATAAAACCGTCGGAATGTTTTAATTAAAATTTTATGAAGGGGGTTTAATAACGTAACTTTCATATGTATAGGGAGTTTTACTTGTATAGAAAATAGACTCATTAACTTCGGTTCATTATACAAATACGGGACGAAATTTTCTTTTTTTCCATTAATTTAAAAGTCCGAGTAGGGCAGATGAAAGTATCGAGGAATTAAGGTGTCATACGTTAAAAAAAAATTATAAAATTGTAAAAACTTTTACTCTATGTAGAATTCTATTTTAGATGTAATTGATACCCAAATAAGAAAAAGAGGACTTTGTGAAAATTACGTAGGTCGTTATGTGTCACTTTGTCTGTACTCTTTTGTGTAGCAAAAAGTGTACGGATGATGACTGATCCGTACATCCAGGACGATATACGAATTATTTTGTCATGAAGAGTGTGTGTCTTCAGGGATTTCCGTCGGATTACGGGTGTTAGTTAGCGACAAGACGAACTTTCTTTCCTTTCCCCACCGTGGCTCTCGGTGGTCTTTCTTATCTTTTCAGTTGGTCCATGAAGAAGCCATGGGACACGCCGTTCGTCCCTAGTACACTAAGTGAAGACCGGTTACCCTTCTTTCGTCTCTTTGTCGGCAGGATCCTTCTCTCCGTACCGACCACACTGGGGACGAGAAGGGCAGACAGGGTGGAATGAGAAATTCCTATTACCATGGTTCCGAGTCTCTCCAATTTTATTGAGTTGGGTTTGGTACGGGAAGGATTGATCGATTCGGTCTCCGTTTACGGAGTCCCGTTAGCCGGTTAAGGAATCCTCAGTCAAAGAAATCTCTCGATTTTACAATGGCCCCATTATACGTGGTCAGTTTAGTTTAAAGTAGTACGTTAGGAAGTATCTTGATTGCGTTATATTTTTGTCGTGAGACTCCATCCTTCTTCGGACAGGGGGACGGATGGGTGGGTGGGTGGGTGGGTTTCCTTCGGACGAATCTTGGTGAGTAGATAGAACATTAGCGTCAGTGACGGACGATTTTAAGACGTTAGTCCCGAAGGGACCGCCGAGTCGCCATTTCTTAGGTGGACGGCTACGTCCTCTGTGTCCAATCTAGGGACCAGACCCTTTGCGGTGGACGTCTCGTTGATTTGGGTGCGCAGTGTTGTTCTCTTCGGTGACTCTACTCTTCGGGGTCGTGGTGTTACTCAGCAGGGGCGAGTGACTTTTGTCCCTTTGTGACGTGCGTCACTACTCCTAGGTCGTGTCCGGTTTTAATAATAAATTTTTTTCTCTCTTTCTTTAGGACTCGGGGTTTCACTTGGATCGTTACAGTGTGTTCACTTTCATTTTAGCCTAGGGTCTCGAGACAGGTTTAAACGACTCGTGGATGAGACTTATTTCGAGATGGGGTTTCCACTGTATGGAATCTTATTTTGTACGGGGACGGGAGTTCCGGGAACTCAGGGACACTGAAAACACACTAAATTTAGTTAAGTTGCCTTTAGTCTCTGTAATAGTATCTTTTGCAAATGTCAGAGTAAACGGAGAATTCTATAGAGTTTAAGTTTACTTCGAAAGGTAGATTGTTTTGGGATTTTATATATGATTAGTTCTATTTTTATAGGTCTGACTACTACCGGTGTTACTATTGGTAAATAATGACTCGTGTTACATGATCCGCAATAAAATTTACGAAAGGTTAAAGATTATGTGTTGTTGCTGTAATCTATGATAATAATAATATTAAAATTTTTTACTCAATTTTTTCGAATGTCTGAATTATTGGACAGGTTTAAATACATACGATTATTGGTGATGTGTTACGTCGGAGGTTAAAGTTTTCTAGACGGGAGTAAGATATTCAAGAAATTTTTTCCTATTGTCGAGGCGATTTGTGTACATGTCTCAAAGTAGACAGAGATACCCGGATAAAAAGGTCTTTTTGTAGATAAAGACGAAATAACTGATACGGTTTCGGAAACTGACACACCTAGTGATATTTAACACCTTTTAAGACTTTCTCTACCCTTATGGTCTGGTGGACTGGGCGGAGAACTCTTTGGACATACGTCCAGTCCTTCGTTGTCAGTCTTGACCTGTACCTTGTTGTCTGACCAAGGTTTATCCTTTTCCTCATGCAGTTCCGACATATAACAGTGGGACGAATAAATTGAATATACGTCCCATGTAGTACTCTTTGTGACCCGACCTTCTTCGTGTTCCACCGTAGTTCTAACGACCCTCCTGATATTTATTGGAGACTATACGTCTACTGTGGTGGGAATACCGTCTTTCACTTCTCCTTGATTTCTCGGAGAACTACTTTCACTTTCTCCTCTCACTTTTTCAACCAAATTTAGAGTTGTAAGTCTTTTGATTCTAGTACCGTAGGCCAGGGTAGTGAAGTACCCCTTTGTCACCTTTGCCACCGACGCCTACCACTAACGTCGGTACTTTAATTTTCTGTGAACGAGGAACCTTCCTTTCAATACTGGTTGGATCTATCGTATAATTTTTCGTCTCTATAATGAAACGGTTGTTTCCAGGTAGATCAGTTCCGATACGAAAAAGGTCACCAGTACATACCTACACTCTCAACCTGATATTTCTTCGACTCGTGACCTCTTAACTACGAAAACTTGACACTACGACCTCTTCTGAGAACTCTCAGGAAACTTGACGTTCCTCTAGGTCGGTCAGGTAGGATTTCCTCTAGTCAGGACCCACAAGTAACCTCCCTGACTATAACTTCGACATTGAGATTATGAAACTGGTGGAGTACGCCTCTCGACTAAGTAAACTTTTCTGGGACTACGACCCTTTCTGACTCCCGTTCTCCTCTTCCCCTGCTACTTCTACTCTACCAACCTACCGTAGTGGCTGTGTTACCTGTACCCAAACACACCTGAGACCCTCAACCACTGTCTGTCCCTCCGGACCGTACGACGCCAAGTCCCCCAGCGTTTCTCAGCCTGTGCTGACTCTCTGACTTGACTTGACCACCCAGACAAACGAAACTGATAGGGGTTTAATTTAGTCACAGTCCTTTCGTTCGATCCTCGAGTTTCGACTCTCTTTATAATGGGTAAACCTTTCCCGGTAAACGAGGGTACAAGTTCCTCATCTTTTGTATTTGGAGTAAAGGGGTTCTAGGACGACCCTAACTCATAGAAATGAATGAATTGATGAGTAGGTACTGTGATAGACTTTTTTACGACTGGGACGTCGAAACACGTCTGCGGACGACACTGGAGTTGTTGAGAGAAATAACTTTATAGGTAAAAGGACAGATTGTCTCGGGTCCCAAACTTGAAGGAAGCGAACTCGACTGAAAGATGACGAAATAAATACGATACGGACGTAGACAGGATCACACGTCATAGACAGAGACACTAGTGCATGTCAGGTTCCGCTTCTTTTTATGTTCATCTTTTACGTTTCCTTCTCTGTAAAGAAAGTGAGAGAACGTTTCATTTTGTTCATGTCAATCCGTCCTTTTTTAAGGACATTTTTTTAATTGAGGTTAGCACAAAATGAATGTTTCCTTTTGACAACTACATTCGTTTGACTAGATATACACACACACACAGGACAGAGTGGCTACGCGTTCGAAGAGAAGGCATAATATTCCCCGATTTCCCACACCCATTTAAGTTCTTTGGAGGGAAGAATGCACCCTGCTACGGTTCCGGCCCCGGTACCCCCGACACGAGGGGTGACCCATGAGAGACCAACGTTTGCTCGACTCTACTAAACGACTACTGCACCGGTTCCAAACAGAGATGTGTGGGTCTGTCTTGGGACGGGTCCCCTCCCCGAATAAATTGTACTCAACCTGATTTGGCTTTAGTACAGTCACAATAGGTCAATGGAGGTGATTGGTGGTTAGATCCGCTCGAAACTATAAAAGATTTAACAAACGCAATGAGAGAAATCTTAACAATGACAAAAACTTCACATCCGTATACCAATATGAATCGACCTTCATTTATAAATTGGGTTAGAGATGATTCATTTCGGTAATTGTAAAATGTATGTTAGACTTCTGTATATGTTTTTATGTGTATATGTGTTTGTGTGTAAACCTTATTTTCGACGAGAGTAGCATTCTCACGACAAAAGATAAACCATTGTCACTTATCTCTAAATGTGTAGTCCTCCGTCTGTGGAATGGTAATTAGAAAGCAGTCGGGTAGACGGTTTTATGTAGTTGAAAGGAGAGGAGGAGGTGGAGGAGTCAGTACTTACGGGAGTATAGGTCCTACGCGCGTACGATTCAGTGAAGTCGGCACAAGCTGAGACTCTGGGGTACCTGACATCGGGTGGTCCGAGGAGACAGGTACCCTAAGAGGTTCGGTCTTATGACCTCACCCAACGGTACGGGAGGAGGTCCCCTAGAAGGACTGGGTCCCAGCTCGGACGTAGAGAACGCAGAGGTCGTGACCGTCCGCCCAAGAAGTATTGATCATGGTAGACCCTTCGGGATTTAAGTCTTGTGTCATCGACGAATAAAATTTTTTTAGATCTTGGAGTGTCGACGAGGGTTGTACAGAGTAAAACAAGGGTGACGTTTCGAAAGTGCAACAAACAGTTTTGACTTTTGGACAAAGGATGAAAAGTAACCTCTCTAACTAAGTTGACTATTTTTATCTTGGAGTGTGACGGTATCGAGAAAATCAGTAGAATTACTTAACATTAATCAAAATTTATAAGTCAAGGACTAAGGGATATTTTGACTCCCGTGTCCGAGTACTCTCGAGACCAGTAAAGAATTGTGGTCGCGACCATTGTCTTTACATTGCCAGGTAAAGAAAAGGCACCAGAAATACAAAAGTTGGGACTAATCGTACACACACCGACCATTTATTGACTTAACCAAAAATGTCACTCACTGTATAAAACTTTAGACGTCTCGTAGAATACGACCCTTTAGTACGGTTGGGAACGAAAAGGGTTCTATCGAGACACGTGAGGTCATTATTATTCGACCTCGTCTAGAACTGAAAGGATAATCGTAGAGTGTTAAATACTCGAAAACTATAGGTACCCTACTAAAAATCTCCTACTAAAATTAAGGGGTTACATGGGTCTATTGATCCTTTTATTTTCTGTTATTTACTCACGAAATCTCTTCCTTAAATTGATTCTTAAATTTCGAAGTGGGTTCGACTTTCATTAGTTTCTTTGAAATATTACCAGGACTAGACTGAAGTCATAAGGGAACTGTAATATTTTCCTTACATGGTCGAAACTTATTGAATGAGGTAAATCCGACGTGTTGATAAGATACTGCGTCATCAGTAATAGATGTTATAAACATACTCCTCTAATTCCGAGTCTATAAAATCCGTTCAATGTCTTAATCCTTAATCGTCTAGAATTTAAGTCAGGTCTAGGTCGACGTAAGTCAGATCTAGTCGGTAGAAGTGTCACGAGTGGTTGGGGGTCCGTCTTTCACTCAAGAACCTGAAGGACTGTAAATGGCGTCCGTGGTACACCTAGGAACGCCCCGAAGGGTCCACCGCGGTCACTATTTCTTGGGCGGACGATTCCGTCCTCTGGATTCTCTGTGTACAACCTAGGGACCCAGTTCCTTCTACGGGACTTCCTCCCGTATTGTTGGGTGAGGTCATAAGAACGGATTCTTAGGGTACCTGTCTCCTCCGATCGTCCGAGATCACGTATTCCAGTGTTTCTCAGTCCGCACTTACTTCGCTGAATCGTGTATCGTATACCTGGACACATAGTTCAAATTTGGATTTTTTATAAGTTTCAAGTAAAGTACCTAATAGGTTCTGAAAACCGAAGTTAAATAGTGACTAATGTATAACTTGTCCTTTACTATCCCGATGTTAAAAGTTGGTACTAGAATACATTTCTAAATTGCATAGACACCTTAATAAACTTTTTAGTTTATATTTCTTTAAACATGGAGTTTATTATTAAAAGAATTATCTTAAACGGATCATTCAAATAGCACCTTTAGTTTCACACATAACAAGATTCGTTTTTAGAAAAATTCAAAGATAGTCATAGTAGGTGACTGTTTCATAATTTCAGAATTTGAAACAGTGTGGACATTGTTTCGACATACAGTTGGTGTGTGAGGGACGTACGAGGTCCATTTGGTGTAGATTAGATATATAGGAAGTTAATGGTTAAGTAATCTTCAAACCTTGAGGTATTATTAATTCATAAATTCGTTGTTCAAACCGCCTTAGTGGTAGGTTTTCATAACTCTTGAGTGATTCACTTGTCTTAATCTTTACCTAAAAAAAGGAAAGGGGGTTTCACTTAAGTCTAATATAGTTGAGTGACCATGTTAAGGTCGATGAATTTGTGTTTGTGGCGACTATCCAGTAATACTCCTTAAAGACGATTTATACGTAATCCAAGATGACCCTTTGAAGTAATGTGCCGAACACTGTCGTAAACAGGGTCTGATAGAAATGTTCCTACAGACATTTCACTTGTCGGGTCTTCCTACTTCTGTCACAGAGGGAGGTCCTGTTTGCTGTCTGACCAATGGACTGGTCCCATAATTTGCGACCTATACAAACGGTCCTCGGGAAACATTGTCGCCGGGGGTTGACGAAACCGTGGTCCTTGGTCGAAGGGATCTTCTGTTAAAAAGGTGCGTGGTCTCCCGGTCACCCCCACTCCCCTACCAAAGTCCTATGACGTTCACGCAATGTAACTAACACATGAAATGAAGATTAGAGTACGGCGTCGACTAGAGTGTTCCTCCATAACCAGGCTTCGGACCTCCAACCGCTGGGGACGAAATATTCTTACCACCGAAGAATTCGAGACGGGCGGAGTCGACATTGTGTCTGGGAGGACCCACTTCGTGGGTGATCCCCAGCGATCCGGGGAGACCCTCAACTTCCTGTTCTCTTTGACTCCGTTTGACCTTCGAGGACGACGGCCGACCCGGGACTCCTTTATTTTAGGAAACACAGACTGGGTTCTAAAAGGACAAAGGTTGGCCATATGTTGACCCAGTCCGAGTCTCAAGTGTCCGTTCCATTTTAGAGTCTCGGAAATGACGAGAAGTGTCAATACATGCTAATTCATAGACGTCTCCGAGAATTGAGGTTCCATTCAAAGACGTGGAGGGAAGACTTCGGACTTTGAGTGTCGGTGGTGCACGCAAGTGTGTTAATGCCGTTTGGGTGACTTCTTTTGGTAGAAGGATGTTCTGGACCGGTGGACTGTCGAGCATTTTACTCCCCCAACGTCTTGTTCGCCTCCGCCGAGCAGGTGGCAGGCGAACAATCATGGAATCACTGGCACCTAGACGTGCGGGTTTTGTTCTGTAGGAAGATTACGGGACTACCTAATGTACGAAAGGGTCCGACTGGACATTTAGGGGCGGTAGTTAGTCAAAGTGCTCTTCTTTTCGAGCACAGAACGAGGGCAAAAAACGAGTCCAAAAGCTCCGCGCCTCCACGGGGATGAACCAAGGCGAGGGGGTGGAACGGTCAGACCGTGCACCTGTCATTATTGCTTCTAAATTGTCCCGGGAAGAGTTGTTGATAAACTAGAAACAGGGTGGACCTCTACGGCTGCTACTAAACATCCGAGAGAAGTGTTCTCCGAACCACTTAGGTTCACGACGGGGGCTTGGGTCCAGACCATTAACTACGGCGTCTGCACAGTCGAGCCCCGAAGGCTCGGAAAGGGGACATTGTCAAAGTCAGAGGCCAAGTCACTTCCCGAATCGGACCCGCCGGACGAGGTCGGAGGAGCGTCGTAGAGGGCGCGGGCGGGTTGGCGCCCCGGCGCGGACGCGTGCCGCGGCGGACGGAGGCGAAGGACCTCTGGTGTCCAGGGTAGTGGGTGGGCGTGGGTGTGTGTCGACGTTCTGTGGTTCCGAGACGGGGCGGAGCGCGGGTGACACCGAGAGAGTTTCGAGGAAGCACGATTTAGCGGCGTCAGTTGGACTGAAGAAACGCCGGGATACCTGACGTCGGACGGTCTGAGGAGACAGGTTTCCTAAGTGGGTCCGTTCTTATGACCTCACCCAACGGTTAAGGAAGCGGTCCCCTAGAAGGGGCAGGTCCTTGACTTGGGGACAGAGGACGCAACCGTCCTCCCAAGAAATGGTGATCGCGGTGGACCCTTCGGGGAAATCGAGAAAAGTCGATGAGAGTTTTACCGGGGTACTCGCCGTTCCCTCCTGTCGGGAATGTCTCGTCCTGGATCCCGGTCTTCTGTACCCCAAATCTTGAGGTCGAGTTAATGTATAATCAACATACTAGAGTCCACTGAATAAATTGAAGAGACACGGAATCAAAGTAGTAGGTATATTACCCCTATTATTGATGGAGACAATGTCCTACGACATTTATACCGTACTTAATTAATGAGGTTCGTCCGGATATGAGTCGTTGACATAGACACTGATGATGGTCATGTTGGTGAGGGCTCAGGGGTGACCTGTGTGGTTAGGGTAAAAGTTGATCGTGGAGTTAAAGAGTAACAGTCCGGACCTGGACTTAAGTCCACTGGAAAAGGTCCCAGCGGTGTAGGTGTAGATCGGATCGGGTGAGACGGTAGTCTTTGCATTAACAGTTTCTGTTGTACTGTTCGAGGTCTTTCGAAATAGTAACTTACTTATTTACGTGACTCGTTGAAACAGGAAGTGCTATATATAAGATTTTCTCTTTACTTTGAGACCCGATCTGGTAGGAGACGGACGAGAAACTCATTTAAGTGTATCATCCGTCTTTTTATTGGGGGGAGGTTTGGGGAGTGTTCTGTAGGTACTTGAAGAGGACCTTGGATACTCATACAATAGAATGGACTGTTTTCCTGAAACGTCTGAACTCATTGTTCTTGTAACTCTACCGTCCAAAAGGATCAAATAGATTCACTTGGGTTAGATTAGTGTATTTAGGAATTTCGTCTTTTTCGTGGGGTCGACGTCACTTAGTCTCTCTACCGTTGGGCTCTTTCTAAGTCGAGTAGTGCCGACCGAAATTTCTGGAACGTTCCCCGCGTTTAGTTCCTTACACACACCGGAGTTCTTCGACTTTGTCCGTTCTTTTACCTAAGGGGGACCTCGGAGGTCTCTCCTTGCGTCTGGACGATTGTGGAACCACAATTGGGTCACTCTGGACACACCCGAAGTACTAGAGATCTTGAAATTCTATTGTTTAGGGATAGTTCAACGATTCAAACACCATTGAACAATGACGTTGTTATCTTTCGATTACCTCAGGGAGACGTAAGGGGAGTATCCCTTTCTGGTGTCGGTCATATGCCCATGAGATAATGACACCCTGACTCGTTGTCTTTTCGTGTGTGAAGGAGTGATTAAGTAAGAAAGTAACTCAGTGAGCTACTTAAACTTAATACTTCGTGAACGGTATTCGGTCCGTGGTAAGATACACAATACTTTTTGTTGTCATTTGGTTCCTCCGTGCCAACCGAAGATAACGTACCTCGAATACAGGGTATCCATTGTCTCTCTCTCTCTCTGTGATTTGTCCGGTGATTTCTTTCTTTTGGTAACGTTTGTCACTATCCACGACACGTCTTTTACTTTGTTTTACTACTCTGTCTCTTGTGTTCCTCGTCTCGATCCCCCTTCCTTTAGGGTCTGACCGACCCTCCTTTCGAGAGATTCTTTACTGTAAACTCGACTTTAGTTTTTCCATGTTCCTCAGTCGTTCCGTCTCTAGATTCAGTCGAGGGCTCGACGATTGGGCGCCGACTGGTTCTGTAAGAATGTCTCTGACATTCTCTACTTTATCGGCGAGACTCTTTGACTGTGCTGAAGAACGAGGCTTCTTTTTACGTGACGCACTTAGCGACGAGGCTTCTTTTCACGCGGCACACTTGACAACGCGAGTAAAAGGACAGGAGTGAGAGTGTTGGCACTGAAAGTTCCGAGATAAAAAATTGTATGAATTCCTCGTCCCATTTCCGTGGTGATGGGGGGTGGGGGTGGGGGCTCAGGGACTATTCGTGAGAAGCACTCTAGTGAACCACGAGAGGAATAGACTTATACTTCACCAATCCAAGGGGCCCTGCCGATCTAACGAAAATAAACACTACCTAAGGGGCTACCGACTACGGAGATAGTCACTGTGACCGAGGTCCTGGTTTAAGGAGCGAGTCCCAAGTCTGAGTCTACCTCTTGGTCTCGACTACGTCTGGGGCGACCAAGAGGACATGCGAATTAATCCTCCTTTTTTATAGTTTCAGACATCTACCACTCCTTTACACATTCTAAGAGAGGACAGGACAGTCCCTCCTTACTACCGGCGACTGTTAGTTTTGTATGTATGTGTCCTATTTGGTGAACTAAATAGATATAATTTCCCGTTGAACGAGACTGTTGATACCATTCTATCACTTTTGTCGAGGTTAAAAGTCATTCTGACGGTATCGCAGTAATTATAGAAAGTGTTGACGAAGAATCCAGGAAATACTTCCAGTTTGATCTTATAGGCTCCTTAGACGGTGCTCAGTCGTAAAGGTCTGTATGTGTGTGTTAAGTCTCGTCACGTATGGCGGAACGTGTGAACGATTCCCAAAGAAGGTGTATGTGGAAGGGTACACTCTTCCCCTGTTTCGACTCTATGTGTTTACTCAGGTAAAGATCTCCATACGATGGGTAGGGAATATTACAATTATAATATTTGCGTGTATATCTTTAATTTTAAAGTGAAGTCGGTACTTTAATATTCTGCGAAGGAAGAACCTTCTTTTCGATACTGTTTGGATCTTGTCGTATAATTTTTTCTCTGTAGTGAAACGATTGTTTCCAGGTATATTAGTCTTAATACCAAAAAGGTCATCAGTACCTACGTACGCTCTCAATGTGGTATTTGTTCCGACTATTGACTTCTTAAATACGAAAGCTTGACACTACGACCTCTTCTCAGAACTCTCAGGGAACCTAACGTTCCTCTAGTTTGGTCAGTTAGGATTTCCTGTAGTTGGGAATTATAAGAAACCTTTCTCACTACGATTTCTACTTCGAGGTTATTAAACCGGTAAACTACGTTTCTTGACTGACTGACCTTTTCTGGGACTAAGACCCTTTCTGACTTCCGTCCTAACCTACCGTAGTGACTAAGGTCCTCTATCACTTCCTGTCCCTTCGGACCACACGACGTCAAGTACCCCAGTGTCTGAGCCTACGTTGAATTACTGACTTGTTATTGTTGTATGTCTGAATGACAACTCACCCTTCCGAAGACACAACCCCTCAACCCCACGTTCCAATTGTGACACATTGAGTGACTGGGACTCCTACCACTAGTCTAAAATCTCGGTCTTATAGACTGAGACTAAAGGTTGAGGTAGTTTATTGTTGATATACTGGAATTTTCCTGTGTGGAGACTAGTTCGTAGTTAAGAAAGAAGAGATGACTGATTCCAACTTTCTTTACGGGAAAGTGGACAAGTCTCGCAAGAGTGTTGATATTTTACTCCAACAACCCTTTCTCGTTTAATCGGTTCCGCCGTCATTCAGTCCGAGAGAGCGGGGTACAGGAGAGCGAGAAGGGGGTACAAAACATTTATTACTAAGACAACACCGACTCGAGTGAGTATTGTGACGTGTGTGGAGCGTTCGATACACGAACCGGTACCCGATGAAAACAAGACATTCGTGTATATTCGAGGTTGACCTTTCGGGAACTCCCGCACAACCCAAACAACACAATTGTAATACAATACAGACGACGACAGTACACCCTTGGTTTTTCCATCTCAGACGAAGAACCCACCTAAAACTATTAAATTTTCCACTCAAAGATTTTAGAAATTTAAAAAGAGAACTTAGAAACCTAAGGGAAAACGAGAGTTATCTTTAATTGTAATGCGTGAAATCTTCAAGAGTTATAATAAAAGAACATCTACCCTCGAGAGTAGTGGTCCATATAAATCCTAGCATCTTGATTTTCAAAATTGTATTACTTAGTAACTAAATGAATACTTGTCATGATGTCTATTATTCGTCGAATGAGTCATTACTTAGACGGACGTTACGTCCTCTGGGTCGAAACTAAGGACCCAACCCTTCTAGGGGACCTCTTCCTTTACCGTTGAGTAGAATCATAAGAACGGACCTCTTAGGGTATCTTTCTCCTCGGACCGTCTGATGTCAGGTTATCCCAAAGTCCTCAGCCTGTATTGAATCACAGATTTGGTGTCTATTATTCATGTATAAAAATTTATTAAATTTAGAATCTTTAATTTCGTCTATGGAAAATCTCAACCTTCTAAATCACTCTTTTGACACCAGTACAATTTACGTGTTATCTAGAAAGAAGTCGACAATTACATCAGTCAAATATGGAAATTTGCTCAAATCAAAGAACTAGAAATAGACATGTACATTTGCGAAGGATGTACCTTGTATATACTTTTGTTGTGCACATATGTTTTCAGACTGAATATTTGTTTTCATAAACAATGTATAATACTTTGTATTATCCTCTTCCTTTACCGTTGGGTGAGGTCGTAAGAACGGACCTCTTAGGGTACCTGTTTCCTCGGACCACTCGATGGCAGGTACCCCAGTGTTTCTCAGCCTGTGCTGACTCGCTGATTGTGTGTGTGTGCCGACGACGTGGTCGGTCTTTTCTTGTTTGTGTCAAGACTGTTGAAGAGCGTAAAAGAAGGTCGGAGAATCGAGCACGGAACGGATCACTTCTGTGTCGCTCTGTCTCTACATGAAACACTTGACTTATGTTCATGTCTGGGTTCAGGGGACCGGAAGAGGAAGTGCCACGATGTTCACACGACCCAAATTCCGCTTTCGGACCCAGAGTCCAGAGGTGTGAGACGGCCCCTTAAGGAGAAGAGTCAGTAAGATAGACGTCACGGGTCCACCACCACCCGTTCCGGTAAGGATTAGACTCTCGGAAAGAGAGGAGAAGCGGACACGAAAAGGGGCAACGTGACCGGAAGTAGTGACGTGGTCAGGTGTCCAGTGTTACCTGTGGTGATTGCTGGGGCAGACCTGTGTGTTGAAGGTCGTCTTGTGGTTGAGGTCCGGGCCGGTAGTCCCTTTGGTAAAGGTGAGAGCCCGGAACGAGAAAGTTTTTTACTGGTGGACCTTCCTCAGGAATCCGTAATACTGGTCAAGAAAAGTCCCTGACTGTTTGTAATATATAATTCCCGGTCTATTATAATATTTGAAGTTTCCGAAATCATTACATAGATTGTGTAAGAAAAAACGAAACAAAAAAAGTTGCGCAATTTTTGTTAGGACTCGGAAACAGGAATGTTTTTGTCCAGACCTATACAGGATCCCGGTTCAAACGGGTGGGTACGGAATACGGTGTCGGAGGAAGGGGGCCCTCGTGTGAACAAGGACACACACACTCCTCCACAGACGACATTGTTCCCCTCAACTCCCCTACGATCAATTCAGTCCTCTCCATGGAACTCAGAGACAATGGAGCCGATGGGTCCTACAACGAGTCGGCTCAGGGTGAGCGTCTGAAGAAGGGTGCACCGAAAGAGAGTTAGACCGGAGAAAACTCCTTAGGACTCGGTACCTTCTTTCGTACAGACTCGAGGTCTTCACTCGGTCCGAGTTCAAGAGTGTGAGTCACGAGGACGTTTCGTTCGTACACCGAAGGTACGGGGACCCTGTAAGATACCGTCAATCTTCCAGTGAGACGGGTGTCGTGTGCCTACCTTGGACGCCCGACGTCAATGGATACTATGGTAGATCGAGCCGTTTTTCCGTAGTGACCCGGCGGATCTCATGGAGTCTGTAAATATTCGACGATACCTGTCCTGTCCTCAGTAAGTCAGTACAGACTAATAAACGCTGGGGTACCTGATATCGGAAGGTCCGAGGAGACAGGTACTATAAAAGGTCCGTTCTTATGACCTCACCCAACGGTAAATGAAGAGGTATTCTACGATACGAATAATAGTTTTTCCTTCCCCGCCCCCCTTTCTCCTGTTCTTCTTCCTTTTTCCCTCTGCTCCTCTCTTCCTTTTCCTTCTCTTCGGTGACTTCTTATAAAGTAAACCTACAGTAACATTGGTGTCTCGGTAAAAGTGGACTATGAATGTCGTTGAAATAGTTTGTGACAGTGTAATAGGTTTTCGTTTTCACTCTGCTGAGTAGTGACTACCATTCCGGTTTCTTACAA
Organism: Capra ibex; assembly: GCA_006410555.1. Classification (NCBI taxonomy): domain Eukaryota; kingdom Metazoa; phylum Chordata; class Mammalia; order Artiodactyla; family Bovidae; genus Capra; species Capra ibex. The sequence continues at coordinate 61,331,301 of SJYO01048061.1, read as the reverse complement.
GTTTGGTGGTGTGTTAACGTGAGTAGAGTGTGTGATCGTTTCATTACGAGTTTTAAGAAGTTCTGTCCGAAGTTGTCATGCACTTGGCACTTGAAGGTCTACAAGTTCGACCTAAATCTTTTCCCTCTCCTTGGTCTCTAGTTCAACGGTTATAGGTGACGTAGTAGTTATTTCGTGTTCTCAAGGTGTTTTTGTAGATCAAGACGAAATGACTGATACGGTTCCGGAAACTGACACACCTAGTGTTGTTTGACACCTTTTAAGAATTTCTCTACCCTTATAGTATGGTGGAATTTACGGAGGACTCTTTAGACATACGTCCAGTTCTTCGGTGTCAATCTTGACCTGTACCTTGTTGTCTGACCAAGGTTTAACGCTTTCCTCATGTAGTTCCGACATATAACATTGGGACGAATAAATTTAATATACGTAGTATGTTTTACCGTCCGTTCGACCTTAGTTCTGACGACCCTCTTTATAGTTATTAGAACCTGTACGTCTACTATGGTGGGAATACCGTCTTTCACTTCTTCTTGAGTTCTCGGAGAACTACTTTCACTTTCTCCTCTCACTTTTTCAACCGAATTTAGAGTTGTAAGTCTTTTGATTCTAGTACCGTAGACCAGGGTCGTGAAGTACCCTTTATCTACCCCTTTGTCACTGTCTAATATAAAAACCCGAGGTTTTAGTGATGTCTACCACTGACACCGGTACTTTAATTCTGCGAACGAGGAACCTTCTTTTCGATACTGGTTGGATCTGTCGTATAAGTTTTCGTCTCTGTAATGAAACGGTTGTTTCCAGGTAGATCAGTTTCGATACCAAAAAGGTCATCAGTACATACCTACACTCAACCTGATATTTCTTTCGACTTACGTCTTCTTAACTACGAAAACTTGACGCCACAACCTCTTCTGAGTTCACTCTCAGGGAACCTGACGTTCCTCTAGGTTGGTCAAGTAGGATTCCCTTTAGTCAGGACTTATAAGTAACCTTCCTAACTACGACTTCGACTTTGAGGTTATAAAACCGGTGGACTACACTTCTCGACTGAGTGAACTTTTCTGGGACTACGACCCTTTCTAACTCCCGTCCTTCTCTTCCCCTATTATCTCTTACTTTACCAACCTACCGTAGTGGTTGAGTTACCTGTACTCAAACTCAGTCGAGACCCTCAACCACTACCTGTCCCTCCGGACCGCACGACGTCAGGTATACCAGAGTTTCTCAACCTGTACTGACGCGTTGACTTGATTGACTTTCCTCTCTCTCATCCAAACCAGGAGGTAACTTATAGAGGGGAAGAATTATCTATTGAAGTGAAACTAACAAGAACTAAAAGTGTGTGTCCGGTATTCGGTTCCGTAAGGGTACACATCTCCCATGAGTCGAAGTTTAGTCACTCACTCAGGGGAGTCGGGTGTTTCCTCGGTCTTTTGTCCCGGGGAAGTAGAGACACGGGGTCGTATCTAGCCGGTGGACTTCCACGGAGAGAGTCCCGTACTTCCCCCTACCTTCAGGGGAGACTGGAACCGTCTAGGTCGACACGGGTTCCTGTGGGCACAGCCACCCAAGAGTAGGACTGAGAACAGGAACTGTTCGACGTGTTGTGATACGTCTCCAGCACTGAACCCGACGCTCAGTTGGAGGTGTCTGGGTTACTTAAGTCAGGTAGAAGATTCGTTGAACGTGATTCGACTGTGCCTTCGGTCACTATTATAAGTGTCGTAACTACTACCACTGTCACCACGGCAGTGGTTGACCAGTCGGCCTTTCGGAAACGAGTAACAGTGAATTCCTCCCGACTGAACCTCTCCTGACCTCTGTTAAATCTCTGTCTCTCCCACTTCGGTAGGGCTCTCGACCATGCGACATCCTCCTCCCATTGGTTGTCGGTACTTCTCCTAGTCTTTCTTCTTCTCAATTTTCTTTTTTTAATCGGATTGATTCTGTGGTCTCGACTGACGACCTCGACTCCTACCTCCGGACAAGGGGTGCCTTCTACGGATTACGACCCTCCAGATGTGACTTTCTCGTGAAAGGAGTCAGCACCCTTTCAAACCCTCCGGAACACACCCGACTATCTTCTCCTTGTGTCGACTCTTCGACCCCCAGTCACTACTCCAAAGTCGACGGGTCTCCTCTTCCTTCTCTGTGTCCACCACGGACCTCGACGTGGTCCTCCTTTTGCCTTTTGGATTTGACGGACATTCGTCGGTCCCTCTCATGGTCACTGTCTACCCTTGCCCCTCCTCCTTTCCAGTCCATCAGTCCCGACCACCTTCACGGGCCGGGTCCCGTCTGGCTACCGACACAAAACCAACGGTTCTGTTGCTCGGATTTATTGTCGGTCTCTCCGGGGTCTGAGAGAGAGACCTCAGGTAGACGAGACCCAATACGGAACGTCTGGACTAGAAGAGGGGAATGTGCATGGTACACGATGAGAACAACGCACTCCACACAAATAGTGGACTTTGTTGAGCGGGGACTGACATGGTTCTAAGACGTCCAATGTTAGTTAGTACTAAGTCTTTGTGTATAAAAAGTCGTAACAACCACCTTTGTTTACAGACGTTGTTGATTGGGCTTCGGTTAGTATCCTTTCTTTTTCTTTTCGTAAGATTGGAAATCGTCATTCGTCTTGAAGAAATTTGTGGTTCTTACAATGTCGTCTCTAGATGGAAAGGGTCGTCTCTTACATGAAGTATAAAAGGAGACCTTTGATTTCTATGATGTATATTTAAACTTTAGTATATAAAGAAGTTTCATAATTAAAAATTTCGCCGGTTTTAACGATTGTTGGTCCCTTTCATGGCTAAATATTTAATGCACGAACCATGTATCATATGTACACTTTAAACGTACGTATAATTTACGTTTATTGGTCTTCTCACATTGCAATTTCGAAGTTTAAATATGCACGTTTTCTGTCATTTAAGATTGTGACTTTAAGAAGGGTCTTTTTTTTAATTGAGCGGTGTAGGGTACTCTAATAACGTGAGTCACCTCGTCAGAGTCACGTCTCAAGTCTTTCCTATATTGAAAATAGTCGATACGAGTAGGGTGATTGGTCCATCTCGAGTGTTCTGGTAAACCGTAGTACACTCTGTCACCATCACATAACTATGACGAGTCGAAAAGTTTCAAAAAAAAAAAAATTATTAAACTGTCCTTTTTTTACAAGGTGATTTTGACGGTGGAAACTTAGTGATTCTCTTGGAAAGAAGTAACATTTCTAAATTTGTGACTCCTTTACCCCGTCTTTTGTCGACTGAGGCGAGAAGGTGACTTCCTTTTTAGTCTCTAAACACTACCACTTTAAAATGTACAGTCGAACCAGTCGACACGACGGGTCAATAAACCAGGTTGCTATCAGATCTACACCGACATTTCCATAAAGACATCTACACTGACTGTAATAGGTAGACAATTGAAATTCACTTTCTCTAGTGGGACCTGTCAGACTTACCCGGAGTATGTTATTCGATTTCCAGAATTCTCGTTTTTGACTCAAAGGTCCTCTTTTCCCTTAAGACGGATTTTTGACATCTTTAGACCGGATACAAAAGTAAAATAAAAAAAAGATAAAACGTATTGTTCAAATAAAAATTTTCCATATATCTGTTATTTGTTTCATTTGTGTGGTGGGTCTAGAATTGAAGACGGTTCATAATAGACAGGATCTATTATGACCTTGAAGTAATTCAAGGTCAGAGATCTGTTTAAGTTATTAGCAGTAGAAGCAGTCTCAGGTAATGAAAAGAAGACAACTTAAATTGACAACAAAAGAAAAGACAAACGACCGAATGAAAAAGCTCCTAAAGATAATTTGGAACAAGACTATGGAAGGGTGAATCAACAGGTATGGTACGGTAGACATATTCCATTAAGAGATGACGAAATCAAAAGAGTCCGAAATGTTCACGATTCAATGAATTGACCCGGGCCCGACTGACTAGGTCTTGAACCCGATTCTATGATAAAAAGTAAAGATGAAACGAAGGACAACACGAGGTCACGGTCCTAGGGACATGAAACGGACGTCGGACCGGTCGGAGACGAAGGAGTCGCGGAGCTCGAGGACGAGGCGGTACGACACCGGCAGGGTCCGTTCGTCGTCGCTTGTACGAGGACCGGATACAAAAATTGGACGACTGAACGGGATTTCTAAGGTCTAAATTCCGATGTTGTTGTTGTTAAATTCCGATGTTGTTGTAGTAGTGACCCGACCGGTCGGGTCACTCACAGTCTGAACGGACGAAGTGCGTTGACACACTTGGTTAATGAATTTTATTTGTTTGGTGTATATGTGTGTGTGTGTATATGTGTGTGTACGTGTATATGTATGTGTGTGTGTATACGTGTGTATATATGTGTACCGAAGGGACCACCGAGTCTCCAATTTCGCAGACGGAGGTTACACCCTCTCGACCCAAGCTAGGGACCCAGCCCTTCTAGGAGACCTCTTCCTTTACCGTTGGGTGAGGTCATAAGAACGGACCTCTTAGGGTGCCTGCCTCCTCGGACCATCCGATGTCAGGTACCCCCAGCGTTTCTCAACCTGTGCTGACTCGTTGAAGTGGAAGTGGATATGTGTGTGTGTGTGTGTGTGTGTGTGTGTGTGTATTTGTATATAATGTGTGTGTATATGTGTGTATGTATATAGTATGTACGCATATGTGTGTATGTGTGCGTATATGTATGTGTGTATATGTGTGTGTATGTATACGTGTGTGTGTGTGTATATATACGTGCTATAGATAACTAAGATAAACAGACCTTTTGGGACTCACTATGCCCTAAGTTTTCCTAAAGGGTAAGTCTTGTTTCACAGGTCATAATATTAGGTAGGACCTCCGACCCACTTACGACGAACTAAAACTAATGTTACATTCTTAATTACATAAGAAAATAATTAAAAAAATAAAACTCTGTATGTTGTAATGTAGTTAAGGTGTTCATGGTGTATTACTAGTTAGATACATATGTGACGTCTTGTTAATGGTATTCTTCAGTCCGACAACAGTTAGTGGTGGGTATTGATGTTGAAAAAAGAACCCTACTCTTCAAAATTCTAGATCAGAGAGTCGTTCCAGACTTACATATTATGTCATAATATCAGTAGTACGAGATGTCCTGTACGATTAACGAATGAATAAAATATTGATCTTCAGACATGGAAAACTGTAAAAACAAGGAAAAGTTTTTCGAGGTGGTGAAGTCTTACGTTTGGATAGAACTTTTAACGGAAGGACTATGAGTAAATCTGAAAAGTGAGGTTATTTGACTGAGATTCTTCTTATTACCCCTTGACATAAACATTTCCCCCGAGTACTTTTAGAGAACCCACCGACTTGTAGACCAATCGTTATGACCAAACCTCGAGTGGAACAAACATAAATATAACACTTAAGAAACATCTACCATTCAGAACCCTTTATTCTGACAAGGGGGGGGTGTGTGTAAATACTAGATTTTCGTTTCTAGTATCGTAGTCGAGATTATTTCGTTTATAGGTACAGTTCAAGTCTAGTTTGTTAAAGTGTCCAAATTACGGTGAGACCAGCGAGGAAGAGACAGAGGAAAGAGGGAACCGGAGTGGCTTCGTCCAATGACACACATGTGAGGTCGAAGTCGAGAATGACAGAGGAGAAACGTTGTACCTTGCGAATAGGGGTGTGGGCCTAGGTTAATGACACACACATGTCGGGTTGGGTCCGGACACAAAGGAAAGGACCTGGCTATTGAGAAGAGTGTAGGAAAATAAATAACGGTTGACGTCCTAGAGGATCTCCGTCCTTATTACTCCCCTTCCCAGGATGATACAGGTTTCCTGTTAGTTAGTTAAATTGTTTAAAGATAGAAAACGTTTGACTAGGAAACGGTGCCAAGGTACTGAACAATTCGACCCTTCTCTTGACTGGATAAGACCTCCCGTAGAACCTGTAAGCTACGTTTAGAAAACCTATTGGGGCTGTGGAAAAAGAAAACCTGGACATCCCTACCCTCCTCAAGAGGTTCCGTCGGCTCCTTTTAGAGAAAGAGGGAAGAAGAGACGTCCGGAAGGGTGGTTCACGGACGGAGAAAGGAGAAGAAAGCTCAAAGACATATCGGGTGTTCCGTTCGTAGTGGAGGGGATTTACAGTAAAACTAGTACAGTGAACAACGGTTCTCAAGGTTTACAAAGAAGTCTTTTAATTTAAAGGTAGGGTCTAGAGTTCGGGTGGTCCACTGAGGGACGAAAGGAGGATGAGGAGAAAAGATCGGGACGGGGGTACGGGACTGGGGCGGGGGTGAGGGACCAGGGTCGGGACGGGTCAGGGAAGAGACGAGAGGTCTACCACCTCGATTGGGAAGAGAGAGAACGCACGTGCGCACGGGGCAGGGAAGTCGGCGCAGGTTGGAAAACACTGGGCTACCTGACAGGTACCTTAAGAGGTCCGTTCTTGTGATCTCGCCGTTCGGTAAGAGAAGAGGTCCCCTAGAAGGGCTGGTCCCTAGTTTGGGTGTAGACAGAACGTGACCGTCCGTCCAAGAAATGAACGGGAGAAAAATCTTAGAGGAAAACTTAGAAACGGACCTTGTCTTCAGGGAGTTGAAATATTTTGATTGAGGACGAGTAAAAAGTGTCCCTTGTAAGTTCTCGACTACCCGAAGGACCTAGGGTATAGGGTTTATTGATTGAGTTGTACCAATAGGTGGTACGGACTAGGTCTAGGACTTCAACCCTGAGTGTCGAGTGTAGGTCCTTTAGGACCTCGTTTTTCAGTCATTGGTGGATTCATTATTGCGAGAACTAGAGTAGACTTTCGTGCGGACAAACAAAGTTAGAGGATTATTTCGGTGTTTACTTTTTAGCGGGGGTTTAAATTGGAAAGGAGAGTCGTTTAAGAGAATCTGTCCCTTTGACCAGATGTGTTCACAATAATCCGCACGTTACGGTCTTACGTAAAGGGTAACACTAAATATGTGCAATGGATGTCAATACCTACATAAAAACCTTTTAACAAAAAATTTATAAATTATCGGTAATTTGCCCATTTTATTATGAGACACGGAATACGTTGTCACTCTTCAGTAAGATCGTGAAAAACGTTCTTAGACGTTAACATTAGTCATTAAACCCGTCTTTCTTACGGTTACCAAAAGTTAGTAGTGACCATTTTTACATTTAAGAAATTTTAATTCTGAGACTTCAAGTGGACGTAATTAGACGATTACGTTCGACCTTGATAAGGGATCCTAAAACTCACCGAATTGTAGTCGCTCTGTACAGTGTTTGGGGTAGGTTTAGTAAGTTATGTATAGTACGTAATAAGGTTTGGAGAGTCTTCTACTTTGTCTCTTTCCGTTACTCTCACAAACTTCTTGTTTTCCCTTTTACTTCGTGTCTCTGGAGCCCAATTTGCATATTTTGGGGACTCTCCCAAAATTCCTGTAAAATCTCAGGACTTTTTACTTCTGTTTAGTCGTCCGGGTAATTGAGTCGTCACTTAATTTCGCAGTAACAAAGGTTAAAGTCGGAACTTATACCTCCCGCGGTTTACCTGGTGTAAGAGGAAGGGAATACATCTTCCTCTCACTCGTCAGTGAGGAGACATATGACTTCACGGAAAGAAGAAAAGGTCGATTAAATTACTTTCTCACGATAGGTAAAGGATGGAGAAGACTTTGGAATAATGATTGAAGGGATCCTGGTGTAATTATTAACCTCTACGTTTATTGTGTTCGAAATAAGGGGTAAGTAAAGTTGAAGAGAAAATCAGTTTCCACGACAAATAATAGAAGTCTACAAGACAAGAAATAACGTTATGAACTTTGTTTCACCTTTTGTGTCGTACACCTATTAGGTGTTTGACTTCTCAGGTTGAGCAACACTGGGGTACCTGACAGCGGGTGGTCCGAGGAGACAGGTACCTCTAAGAGGGCGTTCTTATGAACTCACCCAACGACACGGGAGGAGGTCCCCTGGAAGGGTTGGGTCTCTAGCTTGGATCCAGAGGGTGTAACGACCGTCTAAGAAATGGTAGACTCGGTAGCCCCTTCGGGCTATGAACTCTGTTTTACCTTTTATGTCGTACACCTATTACGTCTTTGATTTCTTGGAGACTTAAATTCTTCACTCGGCATAAGGTGTTAGTCGATGTAAACGAACGGAGTAGAGTACCTTTACCTCAGTTTCGTCGAGGAAGGTTAGGGACCTACTCCAGACTTTCTAGATTACACTTGTGTACTCTCTATAGGGAATTCTTAGTCGAGCATAAATATGATTAAACAAGTACTGCGTCAGAGTGGTCAATTCATCCCTATCCGGGTGCCCAATTGACGGACGCTGAGAACGTCAGGAATGCGCCCGGAGACGAAGGTGTACGTCTCCAGTCACGTAAGGTTCACCATCCAGAGTCGTGTGACGACACGACACTTGACCAAGGTCTAGACGACACTCCAGGACTGAGGTGACCCGGTACTGTGGGTGTAGCTGTACGACGACATGTTCCGTGGTGACGGGAAGACCTCTTGACCGGCTACGTCGACCTCCGTCCACAAACGTAAAGTCTACACGTTCCTTGTAGACCTGCCTCCACAACCGAGATCCTTCAACCCCTCTCTCTTAACGACCCGTTTCGATGTCCATAGTCGAGGGGTTTAAGAGAGAAATACCTAGAGTCTTTGAAGAAAGACGACCCCCGATTACGTGGGAAAGGAACCGTAGGTTCGTTAGATACCCCACTGACGAGACTGTTACTTGCACGTAAAATGTTTAATCCCGGGGTGGTAATAAAAATTAATGAAGTATCTGTTTTTTTATAATGTCACCCGTCATAGTCTCATAACGTACATATCTCGTTTCTCTTCATAATTTCGTTGACTTAAAAAATTTATGTTTGAAAGTTTTTATAACAACATTTTAGACCTTATCACACCTTTGTCGAGCTTATAAAGAATTAACGATGGACATATCATAGACTGTCACTGCTTGTATTTAAGGTCCTCCTCTTAGTGACTGTAGAACTAGTTCTTAAGATACTCTGATAAAGTACGTTTATTCGTTATACTTTGTTTCAATGTAAGTACTTTTGTTTAAGTTCAAAGAATAATCTTTAAACTCTTGTAAAAGAAACCTTCAAAGAATAGATACGTTATCAGGGTTTACCTACAGGAGTTGATACACGTAGTGGTACTTCACCTTAACTCCCGACTAAATTTATTGCACGAATACAATCGTGGAGACCCTAAAGGTCAAAATCCATAATAGATGACTGGAGAGGTTCTCCTTCTACTCCCAAAGAAACAAAGTAGGTGTATATGAACAGGGTACAAGGACGGGACAGTCTAAAGATCGTGTTCAAACCAATACAATTCATGGGTAAAAATATCGTGACATTGATGTCTGTGATAATTACAGACTCAGTCCATGAAACGTTCCCGAAGGGTCCCCCGAGTCACCATTTCTTAGGTGGGCGTTTACGTCCTCGGTTTCCTCTACGTCGAAGTAAGGGACCCAGCCCTTCTAGAGGGCCTCCTCGTTTGCCGTTGGGTGAGGTCGTAAGAACGACCCTTTGGGGTACCTGTCCACTCGGACCGCTCGTGTGTCCATAATTACGATAAGTTACTAATATAAAGGAAAAGCCGTAATGAAAAAGAGGAAGGACCTCAATTAGAGACAAAGTAAGCCCAATGAAAGGAATATATAAATGGTACTCCAATAGGGGTTTCGGAGGGGGCCAAGACATTTGAAGAAATGTCATATTTGTGTAGTCCGCAAAATAGTTACAGTAGTAGAAGTTCTCCGGAAAGGACAGCGGGAGTCGAATGAGGACAACTCTGGCCACCCAGTGAACAGGGAGAGGGACAGACCGAGAAGACAGCAGGCCAGAGACCCTAGACCCCGGAAGAAAGAGAGGGTGGGGGTTGACCAAATACGATAGTAAAACGTAAGGTCAGGGGATATTACTTTCCTGTAGAAAACCCCTACAATTAAGATCTTCCAGAACATTCAGAAGTATCTCGACAACTCGAAGTCGAAGAAGCCGTAATGACCAACCCCATATCTGAACCTAATGAGACATTGACTTACCAAACGGGTCCTTTACTTGTCTCTAGTGAGACAGTAAAAACTCTAACGTAGGTTCATGACGTAAATCCTGAGAATAACTGATACTCCCGATGAGGTAAAGAAAGTTCCCTAAGAACGGGTGTCATCGTCTATGTTACTAGTAGACTTAATTCAAACGGGTAAGACCCGATAAAATCAAGTGACCAAAGATTTTACCACTACAAGTGATAACGGTAGGGGATAAACTGGTGAAGGTTAAATGGAACTAAGTACCTGGATTTTAAGGTCCAAGGGTCCGTTATAACAAGAAATGTCGTAGTCTGAAATGAAAGTGGTGGCCAGTGTAGGTGTCAACCCACACCAAAGATGAAACAGAGTCGGAGAAGTAAGAAAGACCTCGATAACGAAGTGAGTAGAGGCCATCGTATAACCCGTGGATGACTGGACCCCTCAAGTAGAAAGTCACAGTATAGAAAAACGGAAAAGTATGACAAGTACCCCAAGAGTTCCGTTCGTATGACTTCACCAAACGGTAAGGGAAGAGGTCACCTGGTGCAAAACAGTCTTGAGAGGTGGTACTGGACAGAGTATCAAAGTGACTCAATCTGTTCCGACACCAGGCACACTAGTCAAACCAATCAAAAGACACTAACACCGAAAGTAGGACAGACGGGGGACCACCTCTTCCTATTCTCCGAACATCTTCGAAGGACTACCATCCCTGACCGACACCCCCTTAGACCCAGAACAAGACTACCCGCCCCGGTACGAGTCATTTAGAAATTAGTTTAAAAGAGAACTATCCCTCACCTTACTTTTTCATCCCTCAGTTCTCTATGGACCTCATTGTCCGTTCAAACCGGAACCTCATACTTTACTTCGTCCTGCTTCCGATTGTCTCAAAACGGTTCTCTTGTGTGACCAGTATCGTTTGTGGGAGAAGGTTGTTGTGTTCTCTTCTGAGATGTGTACCTGTAACGAGATGTGTACCTGTAATGGTCTCCTAGTTATGTCTTTAGTCTAACTAATATAAGAAACGTTAACTTCTACCTTTTACAGATATGTCAGTCGTTTTTGTTCTGGCCCTCGACTGACTCCGAGCCTAGCACTTGAGGGATAACGGTTTAAGTCTAAATTTGACTTCTTTCATCCCCTTTGATGATCTGGTAAGTCCATACTGGATTTAGTTTAGGGAATACTAATATGTCACCTTCACTGTTTATCTAAGTTCCCTAAACTAGACTATATGTCTCATGGACTTCTTGATACCTGCCTCCAAGTACTGTAACATGTGCTCCACCACTAGTTTTGGTAGGGGTTCCCCTTTTTTTTTTTTCATTTTTCCGTTTTACCGAGAGACTCCTCCGGAATGTTTATCGACTCTTTTCTTCTCTTGACTTTCCGTTTCCTCTCTTCCTTTCTATATGGGTAAACTTACATCTTAAGGTTTCTTATCGTTCCTCTCTATTCTTTCGGAAGGAGTCGTTAGTAACGTTTCTTTATCTCCTTTTGTTGTCTTACCCTTTCTGATCTCTAGAGAACTTCTTTTAATCTCTATGATTCCCTTGTAAAGTACGTTTCTACCCGTGTTATTTCCTGTCTTTACCATACCCGGATTGTCTTCGTCTTCTATAATCCCTCTCCACCGTTCTTATGTGTCTTCCTGATAGTTCTTTCTAGAAATACTGGGTCGATTGGTACTATCACACTAGTGAGTGGATCTCGGTTTGTAGGACCTTACGCTTCAGTTCACCCGGAATCCTTCGTAGTGATGTCTGTTTCGATCACCTCCACTACTTTAAGGTCGATTCGATAAAACTTAGGATGTAGCGTCGTGACAAATATTATCGGTCCTGTACTTTTGTTGGATCTACAGGTAGTCGTCTACTTACCTATTCTTTCGAGACCATGTATATGTGTTACCTCATAATGAGTCGGTAATTCTTATGTAAACTTAGTCAAGATTACTCTACCTACTTTGACCTCGACTAATATGTCTCACTTCATTCGGTCTTTCTTTTTGTAAGGTATATTATGTCATATGATTGTGTATGTATACTTTAAATCTTTCTACCATTACTACTGGGACATACACTCTGTCGTTTTCTCTGTGTCTACACATCTCACCTGAAAACCTGAGACTCTCTCTCCCTCTCCCACCCTACTACACCCTCTTACCGTCACTTTGTACATATGATAGTACATTCTTTGCTTAGCGGTCCGATACAAGCTACGTCCTATGTCCTACGAACCCCGACCACGTGCCCCTACTAGGTCTCTCTACTATACCCCACCCTCCTCCCAAGTACAAACCCTTGAGTACATGTGGGCACCGACTAAGTACAGTTACATACCGTTTTGGTTATGTCATAATATTTCATTTTATTTCATTTTTAATTTTAATTTTTTTTTACTACGACACTTTCACGATGTATGTTATACGATCGTTTAAACCTTTTGAGTCGTCACCGGTGTCCTGACCTTTTCTAGACAAAAGCAAGGTTAGGGTTTCTCTCCTTTACGGTTTCTTACAAGTTTGATGACATGTTGAAGTGAGTAGAGTGTCCGATCGTTTCATTACGAGTTTTAAGAGGTTCGGTCCGAAGTTGTCATACACTTGGATCTTGAAGGTCTACAAGTTCGACCTAAATCTTTTCCACCTCCTTGGTCTCTAGGTTAATGGTTACAGTTGACCTAGTATCTTCTTCGTTCTCTCAAGGTCTTTTTGTAGATGAAGACGAAATAACTGATACGGTTTTGGAACTGACACACCTAGTGTTGTTTGAGCCCTTTTAAGTTGTCTACCCTTATGGTCTGGTGGGATGTACGGAGGACTCTTTAGACATACGTCCGGTTCTTCATTGTCAATATTGACCTGTACCTTGTTGCCTGACCAAGGTTTGACCCTTTCCTCATAAAGTTCTGACATATAACAGTGGGACGAATAAATTGAGTATACGTCTCATGTAGTACGTTTTACGGACCGACCTACTTCGTGTTCTACCTTACTTCCAACGACCCTCTTTATAGTTATTGGAGTTTATACGTCTACTGTGATGGAAATACCGTCTCTCGCTTCTCCTTGATTTCTCGGAGAACTACTTTCACTTTCTCCTCTCACTTTTTCGACCGAATTTTGAGTCGTAAGTTTTTTGTCTCAAGTATCGTGGACCAGGGTAGTTTATATACCAGGGAAGTACCGTTTATATACCACTTTTTTCACCTCTATCACCGTCTAAAATAAATAAAAGAACCCGAGGTTTTAGTGACGTCTACCACTAACGTCGTTAATTTTCTGTGAACGAGGAACCTTCCTTTCGATACTAGTTGGATCTGTCTCATAATTTTTCGTCTCTGTAATGAAACGACTGTTTCCAGACAGATCAGTTTCGATACCAAAAAGGTCATCAGTACATGTCTATACTCTCAACCTGATATTTCTTTCGACTCACGGCTTCTTAACTACGAAAAATTGACACCACAAACCTCTTCTGAGAAACCTCAGGGAACCTGACGTTCCTCTAGTTTGGTCAGTTAGGATTTCTTTTAGTCAGGACTCATAAGTAACCTTCCGGACTACAATTTCGACTTCGAGGTTTTGAAACCTGTAGACTACGCTTCTTGATTGAGTGACCTTTTCTGGGACTACGACCCTTTCTAACTTCCGTCCTCTTCCCTTACTGTCTCCTACTCTACCAACCTACCGTAGTGACTAAGTTGCCTGCACTCAAACTCGTTCGACGCCCTCAACTACGACCTATTCCCTTCGGACCACACGACGTCAGGTACCCCAGAGTTTCTCAGTCTGTGCTGACTCCCTGACTTGACTGACTGACTGGGACAGTAAACGATCTTACAACAGTGTAAAGTACTACTCGTGACCATAATAGAAAATTAACCCTTTGAGGACAGAAACCAACCCCTTAAGACAACTTAATCAGGAAACTACCAAAAGACAGGAGACAAAAGATATAAGAGAGTTCGACCCACCATGACAAAAACCTGAAACCTGGAGAACCCGGTTAGGATATTTAAAGAACAAACAAAAAAAAAAAGATATAATGAAACGTAAGAAATAGAAATGAAGTGTAAGACCCTTTAAAGGAATTGAAATTAGAGGGTTCAGAATATTTAAGAAAAGACACAGGGTCGACATTATAGTGTGGAATACAGAGACTTCTATGTTCACTAATGAAAAAAATTCTAAAGAAGGAAGAACGTTTCCAAGACAAAGGAGATTCAACGAAAAAGAAAAGGACAAACGTGCAAAACCACAGACAGAAAGTATTCTCTTTGAAAAGAATTTATAGAGTATAAGGAACCGACAGACGACTATTAATTTCTTTCGGTTATCTTTCCCAACATACCACCCCTCTCTCAACCCCACCTTCTTCTCAACTGAACCCTAAGTGAAATCCTCACAAGATCAATCCGGATAAGAAACCCCTTGGGGACTAACTCGTGGGAACACAATATAAAAATCCAGTCTTAGGGTCCCTTCAGAGGACCCCAGAGTACATCCGTCCAATAGTGGGACACAGGACCCCGATCCCCCGTCCCTCTTCTTCCATTGACATTACCCATTTAGTTACGTTAGAGGGACTAAAGTTGTGATACATACCTATTATGGTGAAAAATGAAAAGGACTGTGGAAGGTTACGTCTTCGGAGATAAAATAGTAGAGATGTCCTTTTTTTTTTTTTTTTTTTTGTGGAGGTAAGGATACAATCTTGCCTTCCCCCCCGTCAATGGACGGACACATTTCAACCCCTCGTCTAGATTTACAAGTGGTTATGAGGACTAAAATGAGGATAGAAGTGAGAGTAAATGTTTCCCAAGAACAACGACTTTTAATGACTCGAAGACATCTTAGGTAGTCACATTTAAGAAGAAATGTGAAGAAATGTGTTACTTCTTCCGATGAAGAACTAAAGAGGACATGAGTTATTCGATGGTGAGTAAGTGTCTAAGGTGTTACGATACCATTAACGGGGTAAAGAAACAAGAAAATCCACCCACTAACAAAATAGTCTTTCTAGTGAATTTACAGTAAAATTACCACAGAACTTTTCATGGTCCTTGATTTTGTACAATGTAGATATTGGCCTTTGGATAGAGTGAGAAGTAGAAAGGTGTAGCTGTAACTTTACCCCTAATAAGTTGAAAAATTTCTTTTAAAATTGGTAAGTCTGGTTGAGGTCACAAGTGTACCTTAAATAACAAGTCAGTGTTTCACCACAGGTCGAGAAACACTAGGGAACCTGATATCGGGCGGTCCAAGGAGACAGGTACCCTAAGAGGTCCGTTCTTATGACCTCATCCAACGGTAAAGGAGGAGGTTCCCTAGAAGGGTTGGGTTCCTGTCTTAGGTTCAGAGGACGAAACCGTCCACCTAAGAGATGGTGATTCGATGGTCACTTCGGGAATCCACTTTATCTTTCGGTCTTTTTCTCGTTGAACCCTTAAATCCACTTTGACTTGGATTATTAACATATGAAAATATTTAGTTATACAGTGTGACGGGATTGTTACACAACCCGTAACACCCTTTAATTTTATAAAGGGATAAAGTCTTATCGTAGATTTTTAAGAGTTTTTCCAATTTATAAATTTTTATAAAATTACTAGGAATTTATCTAGTACTCGGAATTTTTTTCCATAGACCTCCCCCTTTTTGGTGGTGTGTCTTCTCGACTTACTATTCTCCGTTTCGGTTACCTCCTTTTTCCTGAATTTGAGTCAAAACTTCTTGTTTGTAATCTTTGTAAAGATGACATCTTAGACGTTTTACACATAATCTATGTTTCACTAGTTAACTAACTCTTCTAAATAAATTACGTCTGGTTCTGACGACCCTCTTACCTCTTTTTCAAGAAGATGAATTTTGTGTCGACGAGATTCAGAAATAAGAATCAAAAAGTAGTAACACCCAGGAATTTTACAACCTTAACAAAAAAATTTTAAGGTCAAATCAAGTGTTGTTTGGACACTTTTCTCTGTGTCACGGTACAACATGAAACGTCCTAGAAGTCTAAAATTTCAGTGTGAGGATATCTGTAGCTTTTGGGGTAATAGTAACTTTATACGAGTCAGTGATTCAGAACGGACTGAGAAACATTGGGGTACCTGACATCGGGTGGTCCAAGGAGACAAGTACACTAAAGGTTCCGTTCTTAGGACCTCACCCAGCGGTAAAGGCGGAGGTTCCCTAGAAGGGGTGGGTTCCTGACTTTGGTACAGAAGACACAGAGGACGGAACCGTCCGCCTAAGAAATTGTGACTCGGTGGACCTTTCGGGTTAAAGACCATTTTGTTAAGATAATGACACACGGACGTCGAGAAATCAAGGAGTATGGTAAATAGAGTGACTTTATTTGTAGAAGTGTTGTGTCAAGAACTATTGTGTGTCAAAATTCCTTCTAGTCCAAACGGAACCGGTCTGCCTGAGATTAACCTCCCTATATCTATATTCTTCTTCTGAAGGTTCCTCTCGTAGGACGGACAAACTTTTGCCCTACTGCGGGACGTCTCTGGGTACACGGAAGGGGTAACCCGGGTCCATCCCGGCCACCCTCAACTCACACCTGTCCGTCACCCTCTTCAGATTTGTGTCTTCGAGAAGTCTCGGTGTCCGACCCCTTCCCACATTTCATGTTACTCGGACATTGAACCCTCTGTTTCCCCTCTGCGTTCGAAAAACCTCTCCGTCATTATAGTAGTTTCCCTATAAAGGGGACTTTACATTAAACGATCACGAGATGTCCCGTCTTTTGGATCAGTGTCCTTTGTCCAGTCTGGAATTTATTGTGTCTCTGGACTCCAGTGTGTTCTGACCGGACCTTCTGGTCCGTCGCTGAACCTCTCTTGAGTAACGTCTCCAGTCACTCTACCTCAACTGAGGTGAGTGTCGTACTACCTGAGTCAGGTCCTTCCTCTTCCCCGCCCTGACTTAGTCATGGGTGCGTTCCTGAATGTGACTTCAACACAAAGTTGTTTTTAGGCACCAGAGGAGTCCTAAAATTGAGTTCTTTGGAAAGGACTCATAGATGATACACGTTCCGTCCGGCCGAAACGAGTAGTGAAACAGGGCATTGGAATACTCGACTTACATTTTTTAAGGTCGATTAACTAAAGTGTCTGACTAACTACAAGAAGACATTCTTGTTGTCTAACTAAAAAAAAAAATATCTGTCGTTATGATTAAGAAGGTAATACAAGAAGAGAGAGCCACGTGTCTCAGGTTAGCTGAAATCCCGGTTCAGTTACACTTCTCGTCTTCTCTCCGTAATTCTCTTTGTTCCAGGTAATCCAGGTTATAACGGAGTTAATGAAATTAAGGTAATAAGGACAAGTATAATGAGGACATTAGCTATAAGGGAAAGCCAATAAGTACAAATGGGAAAAGTTTGAGTGTTCATTATCCTAATACCAGAAAACTCGAGTCACCGTTGTCTGAAAGTATTTATATAAAGACGTAAACACTAATAGAGGTCTAGACGCCGTCTCTTCAGAATTTAACTTAGTTCAGAAGGTCCCGGTAGAGGACCTCTCTACGTCTCGAAGAATTACGTTATCGCCACGAGAATGGACAAGTAAACAGTAAGTGACAGTTCGGCCCCGGGTATGCCGAAGTACCGAAAGGTTCAGAGAAGGGTGCAGGGACGGAATCCCGCCTATTTGATCGAAAGTCTCACCTGCAAGGTCGAAAACCAAATTACATTGGGGGGAGGGAAACGACTGTCAGTAAGACGGGACTCTCTCCAGTAAGTCTAGGACGTAATTGGTGACGAAGAGGGTCTACCGTTCATTAGTTAGGGAGCCAAGGTGGAGACATCGTCGGAATGTTTAATACCCTTGAGACAGAAGGAAGGTGAGAAAAGTGTGTGTAGTTACGTCACAGGTGACAAACGTTCTTCGACACGAAACTCGTGTTTGTCCTGTACATTATTCATGCACCGGGAAAGGGATTCGTGGACGGTCGGGAAGGCTCCCACAATTTCTTGGCTCAACACTGTAGTCTCTCCGTCCACAGTTGGACGCACTACACCTCTCAGACAACTTTCAAGGGGACGTTACTTCTTTCCCATTTAATACTCACCTCTTTTCACAAGTATCTCCCTTACTTAAATTCACTCCAGGACTTCCTACCACCTCCCTCCTACAAGACTTCTACCTCGAACTTACCCTTTCTTATTTGACACCCACTCTTAGGTTTCATCCGCTTACATCGGTCCTGACTACACTTATGACCCCACTGGTTTTCCGAATAGACCCATAAAGTACTCTGCCACACTTTTTGGGTTTACTTGCAAAACCGGTTGGATCAGTCTCTCCCGTGACTCGACTAGTTCGTGGCCGAATCCTCCCGGACTGAAGGGGAATCGTCGTCGCTCCGCCCCTTTTCACACCGACCCCTACTCGGACGACCACGCCCGTCGGAACGACGACACCCGTCCTACCTCCGTTCATGTCCGACGTATGGACTCTACTCTCCTCCCGAGTGTCACACGTTGTGTCGAAGACCCCCGGCTCCAGGAGAAACGAGACACAGATCATTTGTGACTCTCTTTACTGCTGAAGTACGAATAAATTATTATATGGTCCGGGACACGATCAGCAGAACTTTGGTAGTAGAGTAAAGGGTGAGTGTCACCGGACCCCTCTGCCCCGACGAGGACGGGAGGGCACCTCGGAGTCGGTCGACCACGAGGTCGTCGTAGTCGGTGCGTCACTCCCGGTGTTTTTATACTTTCTTAATATCTTTTAAACTGTTTCGAAGGACTCTGGATTTACAGCCCCCTCGTTCACTATCTCCCCGTACGGTTCGAAGACTCGAGACGCGGTCTTAGGCAGGTGAGAAGAAATACTGAAATAATAGTCGAATTTTCGTGATCCATAATTGAGTACGTAATTTTCTTTGTTTTTTCCTTGACAGTCCTCTGTCTCCGTCTTTCTCTTGGGTTCCTCTTGTTTGTGATTCTAAACATAGAATTGAAAGGGTACGTGTTTGTAGAAGACTCTTTCAGACTATCCTAGAACTGAGTTTCGTGTTCAAGAAATTAATTTTATGAAACGTACATAGTATTTATGTGAGATTTTAAAGTCTCCAGAAATTTTTTTGATGACAATTAATGATTGATTTTTTTGTTTTATTAAAAGGGAAACAAATTTCTAGGCTCAGAGTATTACTTATACACATAATAATAGTCAAGGTACTTTGCGTATATAGACTTAAAAGTCTTTAGAGTCTAATTACTTTAATCTCACATTTTACCTTTATCTCCTTTTATGAATCGTTATCATTTAATCAAAGATCAAAAGTTCCGTGAATTCCAAAATAAAGACCACATAAAGAGAAATTACCATCTCTTCACAATCCATGTATGTTTTATTGGATCAATAATTTTATTCTACATAATGTTGTGTTTTTAATATTGTTACGTATTAAATCCGTGAGGTCAAGTCAAGTCAAGTCAACGAGTCAGCACAGACTGATGAACGTTGGGGTACTTAACGTCGTGCGGTCCGGAGGGACAGGTAGTGGTTGAGGGCCTCAAGTGAGTTTGAGTACAGGTAGCTCAGCCACTACGGTAGGTCGGTAGGAGACAGTAGGGGAAGAGGAGGACGGGAGTTAGGGAGGGTCGTAGTCCCAGAGAAGTTTACTCAGTCAAGAAGCGTAGTCCACCGGTTTCATAACCTCAAAGTCGGAGTCGTAATCGGGAAGGTTACTTGTGGGTCCTGACTAGAGGAAATCTTACCTGACCAACCTAGAGGAACGTCAGGTTCCCTGAGAGTTCTCAGAAGAGGTTGTGGTGTCAAGTTTTCGTAGTTAAGAAACCGCGAGTCGAAAGAAGGGTCAGGCTGAGAGTGTAGGTATGTACTGATGACCTTTTTGGTATCGGAGCTGATCTGCCTGGAAACAACCGTTTCATTATAGAGACGAAAAGTTGTACGACAGATCCAACCAGTATTGAAAGGAAGGTTCCTCATTCGCAGAAAATTAAAGTACCGACGTTAGTGGTAGACGTCACTAAAACCTCGGGGGGGTTTTATTTCAGACTGTGAGAAAGGTGACAAAGGGGTAGATAAAGGGTACTTCACTACACTGGTCTACGGTGATTCGTTCGACAAACGAATCACCATTTCTTAGACGGAAGTTACGTCCTCTGTACCCTAACTAGGAACCCAGCTCTTGTAGGGGACCTCTGCCTTTACCGTTGAGTCAGGTCATAAGAACGAACCTTTTAGGGTACCTGTCTCCTCGGACCACCCGATGTCAGATACCCCAGTCTTTTCTCGACCTGTGTTGAATCGCTGATTTGTTGTTTTCGACAAATTCCTGTCAAATTACTAGCTCTACGTCGACGAGTGACTTGGCCTGTGTAGTGATAGTTTCTCGAGAAGGTCGTAATGAGACTATACCAGTACCACACTGGTTTTAGTTGACAAAAGTAAATACGGACAACTGTAAGAGTGTCTGGTTTACTCCTCTAAGTGTGTCATTCAATGTCTTCCGAACGTTATCTCCCATCATACGTGAAACTATTTTACCTTTTCTATTCGTTTGTCACCTCCGTACTTCTACTTCAATATGTTGGTATATACCACCGTAAACCACCTTGAGACGGACGTGTGTAACGCATGGGACATTTATATAATACATTAAATGGTTAAAGGAATCCTGATCACAGTTGTATTTTTACGATTTTACTGAAGAATAAAAGTAAAAGTGAAATAGGACGGACAGCAGTAGAATATTTAGGTCACGACAGACCCGGTTACGATAATAAACCGGTATCCTACCGGAGGCACCCCAACTCTTCGGACCTTCAGTTACTGGGGTCGGACGGACGACACGTCAGAACCCCTTCAGTTCGACCTTGGGGTACCAGGCGTCGTGCTCGGGTCCCCGACTGTAGTTAAGTATCCTAGGGATTTCTACGGACGAAGTAAGGAGCCTGGTCCAAGGGTACCGGAACCTGAAGCGAGTCGTCCTCCGAAGGAGACCCCTGTCCTTCCATTCGGAAAGACATTCTGAAGGAAAGGACCTTCAGTGTCATCTGTGTAGGTCTTTCGCGGTGGGAACGTCCTTTATTCCCAAGAGATTTATTTGTAGAGACTCTTTACCTAGGAAATTGACGATAGACCTCTGGTCGTAGGAGTATTACAATAGTTTGGATTTGTGTGTTTTCCGACGTCGATTATCAGACTTCGGCTCCTTCGTGTCTCTTCTCTCTTCTATGTTGCCCCCGCCCAGACAAAGTCCTCGGGCAAATCTCTACTCTCGAGACCTTGTCTTACAAGTTAAATTATTCACGTTTCACTATGTCGACCTTTCTTTCTTGTCGGGCCGATTCGTACTAAATTTACCAAAACTTAATCGAC
Source organism: Capra ibex (assembly GCA_006410555.1). Taxonomy (NCBI): domain Eukaryota; kingdom Metazoa; phylum Chordata; class Mammalia; order Artiodactyla; family Bovidae; genus Capra; species Capra ibex. The sequence goes on along the minus strand of SJYO01048061.1, from coordinate 61,309,859 downwards.
CTTTCTATGGAACTACAAGACTCTCGCCACGACACAATTGACCGCCGAGTCGGACTCTACGCTGTCTCTTTCGCCCGGCCCGAGCGCGTCTCACGACGGAAGATCTTTAACAGATGAACGAGAATGAAAATTTCCCTGCTGAGAATAGGGTAAATCCTACGACAACTTGAACCTGAGAGGGCTTTCAAGCTCGAACGACTCCTGCTGCCTCATCTTCCGGACAGACGAGGACCAGTGACGCGAATTGAAAACGGTTGACTTAAACTGGTACCATCAATGGCAGAGACGGTAAGCGAGTAAGTTGATTATAATTCGTTCTTCGAACCAAGATCAAAGAAGTCCCGTGTGGTTTTCCTTACTTAAACGGAAAAGAATCTGTTACAATACCCAACTTAAATACATAGGGGGTTTCTATACTTTCAGAATTAAGTTACACCGGAGTAAATCTGTATCTTAGATACGTCTACCAATTTAATACTCTCTTCAGTACTTTCCGTAGAGATTAAGTTATACTATCCACAGAAATCTTCCCCCCCTCAAACTTGTACCTCTATCTGTTAAGTTTCTGTGTCCTTCTTCTACCGGTAAGTCTCCGGTCCCTTGTGGACTCCTATGGTCTTCGACCCTGTCCGGTCCTGGTGTAAGAGGGAATGTTGAAGGTCTTCCTTGCTTCGGACTACTGTAAAACTAAAGTCCAAAGACGAAGGTCTACTGTTCACAGACAACAAACTCGGTAGGTCGGGAACAATGAAGCAATGTCGACGGTCTCTTTTGTTTATGTCTGACTACGGTTACTGTTTTAACGGTACCATTTGTCTTGAGGACACCCCCAGATAGGTGTCTAGCAGTTACCCCGGTCCACGTCATGACCTGGTCTCCTATGGTGGTAGCTGTAGTCAAGATAGTTCCGGTGGTTTCTTATTTCTACCAGATATAGGATGTGTCTCTAACTGGGTTACCCTTGACAAATTAGGAGATTTTTCTACTAATCTTTCTTTCTGCGTTATTTCCAATTACCTTTTAATTAGGACCACTGGATAAACCCGTTTAGTTTCAACACCCTGTATGTAAATAAATTTTCCTTTTGCGTTTCTGAGAGATATCTTCCCGTTGAAGTCTATTCCCCTGTCTCTATTCTGAAATTAATCTTCTCAGAAACCACAAGTGGGTAAATGTAGTTACAACTTTTCTATTCTCGGAAGACTATTCCACTATTTCTACTTGTTAGTATTCTTCAGATACAATCGAGACATCTTCTACCTCCCTCTCAAGACCACTGGTCTGGACAAAAAAGGGACCAACAGATGTTTCCATGAGACAACATCTCTGAGACTCTACGAAGGTTTTACACGTAATTAAGTGACTCTGGTGGGTACTGACCGGGAGACGTGCGACCAATAGTCACTCATCTTGTGTGTGTTCTCTTACTACAGTTGACATATTACTTTGACTTACAACAGAGTTTGTCACTGTCCCTTGACGGTGACCAGTGCGGCACCGGACACCATGGGTGGTGAGGAAATGGACTTGTACTACTCGTGCAAGAGGTCCCTAATATTTCTGCCGTAGTATGACCGACGCCTATTGGACCTTTTATTTCCGGCGGAACAATCTCTTCTGAAGGTTGAAGGTTGAGTCTCTAGACAACCTTGTATACATTCGTCTCCGCTCCAAAGCGAACGTTTTAAGTTCGACTTGTAACGGGAAAGGATGAACGACGGTAAGATTAACTGACAGGAACCTCTTGAAGAGACGAACCAGTGTTAGTTATTTACACTTCCAGAGTATTTGTGTCGGGAACTTGACGACTAGAAGGCTTCTTATAAAGACGAAATCTTCAGTAGGGACAACGATTTCATCGATGTGGTCCCGGTCCCGGAGGGTTTAGACCTTTTCGGATTTATTTATTTCGACATATAATTCTCCTCATGTTGGATTTCCTAGTAAACCTTCGTCAAACCCCGCGACCAGTTATATCCCAAAGAGACAAATTTACACCCTTTCTAAAGAGTGTTTAAACGTTCGGCTTTATGCTCAATCCATGAATATTCAAAAGGGGGATCCTTCAGACGACAAGACGTTTGATATCTTTACGTAGATCCATAAAAGTATCTTATTTAGGGTTGAAATAAATGATCTTGGTAAAACTTTTAGGACAATGAGTTCAGCCCAGATGGCTGGTCGTTGGAGTCGTAGGGGTCTCTTACTCTTTACGAGTTTTGAGGACTTTGTCTTAGTAGTAAAAGTGTTCTAGGAGTGCAATTCAGGATACGTGTGAGTACAGACTCTTCGTATCGAGACTTCACGGAGTACGTATACCGGACGTTAATGTTCTGAATTGTTCTTTGTCCGACGGACTTTGAAGTTCTGGTAGGAGACCACAGGTCCTCACTTACCTTAGTATTAGGTAATTAATATCGACTTATTTGAGGAGTCTTCGGGGAATGACGACCGATTTAGTTGAAAAGGAAAAGTCTTGTCTATCCGATTACCATGTCTATGCATTTTCGTATCGAGTAAGATCTTCTTAAACGAAAATATGAGTATTCTGTTGGTGGTATCGGTAAGTAAATAAGGTACTGGTCAATCACTTGTAGATAAGTCTACGAGGTATTATTGATTTTGTCCGAAGGGACCACCGAATCGCCATTTCTTAGACGGACGGTTACATCCTACACCCAAGGTAGGGACCCAACCCTTCTAAGGGACCTCTTCCTTCACCGTTGGGTGAGGTCATAAGAACAGACCTCTTAAGGTACCTGTCTCCTCGGACCGCCCGATGTCAGGTACTCCAGTGTTTCTCAACTTGTACTGAAGCACTGATTTGTTGTTGTTGTTATTGGTTGTACCCGTTTCTCAGGTCTTACACGTCTTCCGATCCTTAATGTTATCCTTACTCTCGAGATCAGTCCTTTCCAGTCCTGGTCTTCGGTCGCACGTCTCCTCCGGTCCCCACGAGTGAAATCTTTCGTGGATTGGTCTGGACCTTGTAGCACTTCCGAAGGACGGGTGGAAGTCCGTGTCACTCACACCGTGACCTAATCCCGTTCAGGGGTCGGGTCGTTACTTGTTCAGTTGATGGAATGAATCTCTTTTTATAACCAGACCTTGACATAGCCCAAAAAAGGGTTCACGAAACTTATAAACATACGTACTCGAGATTTACGTCGTTACGAGTCGTTCTCAAAAAGGGAAAGTTGAGAGGATGGACATGTGTTCCTTCCTATCGTCTGCAGTTGACCTTCGTCGGGACTGAGTCTTCAGACGGGCTGTGACTCTCGCCGTCCCTTCTGTCTCGGCCCAGAGCGCCGCCGAGAGACTAGTGTATCTCACGTTGGCGTTGGTCGCTGTGCCCCTCTGTATTTGTCTTGCCGTAACTTCAATTGTGTTTTCAGTCCGTTGACAGACGACCCTCCCTGGGACCGATAAACCGCCCACGTGACGACCCTGGTTGACTGCCGAGAACCCCTCTGGTGGTACATGTGTGGAAAGAGACGCGGACCGAGGAGAGAGGCGTAAATTTAGCGAGAGTAGGACAGAGGAAGGGGGAACGAAGGCGAAGGAGACTGAGTAAGAGGAAGAGGGAATGGTGGAGGTTCACGGGAGGGTGGAGAGTAGAGTGAGAGAAAGGGGGGAAAAGTTAGACGGACGAAAGAGTGGGGGAGGACGATACTCTACTTCCTCTTCTCCTTCTCTTCGCTCCTACCGCCTCGTAGAAAGAGGGAACGGGTGGAACTGGAGCGAAGGGAAAAGAGACGATTGTAAGGGTGTGAAGAAAAGGGAGAAGGAAGAAGTAAACAAAAGTAACGTCAGATTGACGAAATGTTATAACGTAATCAAAGACGACATGTTGTTGTACTTAGACGATATACGTACGTACACAGAGGGGCGAGACCCTGGAGTGAGGGGTGTGGGAGGGGTAGAGCCAGTAGTGTCTCGAAGTCCGACTCGAGGGGCACGACACCTCGTCGAGGTCGACCGAGAGAGGAAAATGCGATGACGTGTGTGCCTTCACATGTGTACAGGTACCCGGAGGGTCAAACAGGGTAGGAGGGGGGGGTGGGACACAGGTGTGCAGGTAAGTGGTGCAGGCGTAGAGGCAACGACGGGACGTTTGTCCGAGTCGCCATGACAGAAAGATCTGAGGTGTATATACGGAAGGATATACTATAGACGGAAAGGGAAAGACTGAACAAAGTGAGCCATACTGTCCGCGATCCAAGTAGGTGTAGAGACGTCTAAAGAAACAGAAAGGGGAGACGGCACAAGAGAGAAAAGGATCCTAACTTGGACAGTACTCACACACGGGTCCGGAGGGTCCGTGTCTCGAACCTTCACTGGCGTGGTACCGACCTGAGGAGACGACAGTACGGTAGTGTGAACTTCAAGTATGTAAGAGGGTTGGTCGACGGTCCAGTTGTCAACTCTTTTCATTTTTTTGTTTTTTTGGGTGTGAAATTTTTACGTCATTCGATCGTAAAAGAATCGTCAGAAATTTTACAGCTTGTTACGACTTGATAAGTCGAAGACACGCGTTTCCCATGTCTCTGCATTTTATATGGGTCAATTTCCCAAAGTAAGATGGTGACCAAAAAGGATTCCTGTGAGGGAAGTTGGGCGGTACTGAGGTTGGGAAAGGAATCACAACGGACTGGGGAGAAACACGGTTAGGGGGTTTGGGAGGTCCTTACTAACTTTGGACGGAGCAGTGTCCGGCCTCAAGGGTCTCACGAAGGGTTCTTTCTGTGTCGCGTCGTCTGTTTTTCCGAGGTACTTATGGGGTAGTCCTTCGGAGTGGTCAATGTCGAATTATTTATATACTTCTAATAATATTATGTCTTTTACAGACCACGGTGGTGAAGGACGCACTTTACGTAAATCCCTCATGAGGTGTCTCATCCGACACTATACCGTTAGAGTGTATATGAGAACCTTAATGTCTTTTCGGTAAACCAAAGGAAATACAAAAAGTGAGAATAAAAGTGGGGACACTTGGGAGTCGTTTCGAGGTCTGTTGAGACGAGTCAAGTGGGAAAATAAAGTCTCTCACCTGTATCATACACGGGGACCGTATCTCATATACGAGGGGTTTATAGGCTCCTTACTCAATTAATTGGCTTTTTAGTTGACTAGTTAGTTATAGTCGGATTCTGTGCTGCCTTAATCCGTCGACCTCCCTTTGTGGTACCGTGTGCCCACGCGAAACTTTTAGATGGGGTCCGAAAAAGGTGACCGGGATTAGTATTTCAGTCGGATCGCATCACCTACGTTGAGTGGAGGTGCTTCAGTTTCCCCGTTTTCCTGACTGATGCCTCCCTATGACTCACCAGTCTACACTGTTGACGGTAAGATTATCGTTTACCCGTTGATCTTTTTGAGATATCTTGACTGTTTTCAAGAGGTTTTTTTATAATATTACTATTGCACCGGGTCCTATTTAGTCAGTTCGGGAGGGACTGTGACACGGGGACGGGATAGTAGGCCCTACGAGAGTAGTGTGAAAGTGTGCGGACGTCGTCACAGACTCAGTCCGATCGTCACTCCTGGTCCAGTGACCAGTGGTTCTAAAGGAAGGTTGTTCCGAGGTCTTACCCAAGTGAAACGTCTGGTCCTTTCCCTAACGTTAGGATAGAATCTTTTCCCCTTCTCTCTCTACTGTCTAAGTTGATCCAGCTTTGATCAGGGCGGAGAGACCTAAGTGTACTCTTAAGTCCCCGGTCCAGTCGGCCAGGGGGTTTATCCTTCAGTGAGGCATAGTTGGTTGTTCTCAATCTCTTCTCGGTCGGAGTAGCCGTCACAACAACAATGTAGACCGAGACTGAGAGAATCACATAAAGTAATGTTTATTAGTTGTGAGAAGGGTTCAGTCGTCCGTGGAAGAAGTACAAGTTTTTAGTGTTCACCAAGAAAACTTGTGATCGTCGTAAGTCAAGTCAAGTCAACGAGTCAACACAGACTGAGAAACACTGGGGTACCAGATGTCGTGTGGTCCGGAAGGACAGTTAATGGTTGAGGGCCTCGAACGAGTTTGAGTACAGGTAACTCAACCACTACGGTAGGTTGATAGAGTAGGAGACAGCAGGGGAAGAGGAGGACGGAAGTTAGAAGGGGTCGTACTCCCAGAAAAGGTTCCTCAGTCAAGAAGTGTAGTCCACCGGTTTCATAACCTCAAAGTCGAAATCGTAGTCAGGAAGGTTACTTGTGGGTCCTGACTAGAGGAAATCTTACCTGACCAACCTAGAGGAACGTCAGGTTCCCTGAGAGTTCTCAGAAGAGGTTGTAGTGTCAAGTTTTCGTAGTTAAGAAGTCGCGAGTCGAAAGAAATATCAGGTTGAGAGTGTAGGTATGTACTGATAACCTTTTTGGTGTCCAAACAGATCTTCCTGGAAACAACCGTTTCATTACAGAGACGAAAAATTATACGACAGATCTAACCAGTATGATAATCGTCGTAATTGTGGTAATTTCACTAACTCGACTCTACCACTGTGGAGGTCTTTAGGTAGGTTAATAGGACATCTTTCTCGGAGGATACAATTGAAAGTTGAGGTAACGGGGAGACTGGACTTTGTCAAAATTGTTTGCGGGACGAAAGACTTTTCTTTCTACACTGGAACATTTCTTCTTTGAAACTGTTGAGATCGATCTTACTTACGTAAAAGTAAATGGAGACTGGGTCTCATTTTATAGAGTTACTGGGTAGTTACCTTTTTTCTTCTTTTATAGAATTTTATTAGGAATCTATACTGTACATATACTGGAGACGTATAGTACTCTGGATCTAGACAATGGTAAGTTGTTTCTCACGAAAGATTATCACTCCTTAACTCCCTTTCCGTCGTACTAAATTGCGAAAGAGGAGGATTTAAATTAAAAGTCCAAAGTTCGTTATATCAAAGGATGGATATATTTCGGGTATCGAGATGTTAAAGTCACAATTGATATGTCCTGACATTTATAAAACTTCTTTTTTATTATCAACATAAAAGGTAGACGTAGGTGAGGCATTTCCACGCGTTCACGCACATAGGATTCAGCGAAGTCAGCACAGGTCGAGAAACCCTGGAGTACCTGACATCGAGAGGTCCGAGGAGACAGGTACCCCTAAGAGGTCCGTTCTTATGACCTCACCTGACGGTATGGGAGGAGGTCCCCTAGAAAGACTGGGCCCCCAGTTTGGGTCCAGAAAATACAGAAGACGTGACCGTCTCCCAAGAAATGGTGATCACGGTAAACCCTTCGAAGGGGGATTTCCAAATGACGATACAAAAACGCGACTCGGGAATTCCTACCGTTTCCCTCCCCCATACTCAGACACTAGTGGGTGGTGTCGGTTAGGAGTCACGTCAGAAGGGGAGACTAATTGTCGTAACGAAAAGGTCTGGTTGAGGGACAAGTCAACTGGCCGTAGAGTTGTACACACCTAAAGAAGGTTAGAGTGGAGTTATTCGACGACGAACGCCCTCCTATTTTTGGGTGAAGGAAGGTGTACACACCCGGACACACATAAACTCACAAGTAGAGAGTATGCTAAAGGTTCAACCTTGAGATCTAGTTCATCTGTTTGATCACCCATACGTTGTTCTTGATGCCGTACTTCCGTCTAGTTCCTTCCCCCTCGGGAAGGGTAGTGAAGTTGGTGTAGAGACTTTCTGTCTTAAGTCGATTGGGGGAGGGTCAGGGCTCTAGGGCACTTGCCGTTCCTCTAGGTTGGTCAGGTAGGATTTCCTTTAATCAGGACTTATAAGTGACCTTCCTAACTACGACTTCGACTTTGAGGTTATGACACCGGTGGACTACGCTTCTTGACTGAGTGATCTTTTCTGGGTCTACGACCCTTTCTAACTCCCCTCCTCCTCTTCCCCTACTGTCTCCTACTCTACCGAGTTACCGTAGTGGCTGAGTTACCTGTGTTGAAACTCGTTCGAGGCCCTCAACCACTACCTGTCCCTTCGGACCGAACGACGTCAGGTACCCCAGCGTTTCTCAGTCTGTTCTGACTCACTGACTTGACTTGACTCAGAGATCTAGGACGGTTCTGGAGGTAATTTGTCTGGAAGGACTCCCTCCCCAGACCCACTCGTGGTGACATTCTCTACTGGTACATAAAGGTATCAAATGCTCCTATTTCGTTAATGTCGAAGTCAGTAAGCACTTATTTCGGAGAAATTGTAAAATTACTCTTGTAATTTGAGTCGACGTGAACCAAACCGGAGGGATCTTTCAGACAATCGGAACCTCTTTCAAAGAAATTCTTCGTCATTACTTTAACGTCCAAGAGACAAGGTGGTGGGGGGGTGGGCCGGGGGCGGGGCTCCGTTCGGACCCGGTGTTTGAGACCGACGTGTTACTGAGAGGACTTTCTTGGGTATATAAGACTATTCCGATGTCAAACCGTTTACTCTCTTCCGTAGACCTCTTTATGGCAGAGGAGACGTCATAAGGACGCGAACACACACGAGTGAGTAAAATATAGACTGAACAGGGGATTAAGCGAAAAATACAATATGTGTCGAACCTCATGTTACACGCTGAGTTATTTACAAGTTAGTATGAAAAGACGATAAAAGGGAATTAGTAAAAAGATGGCGGAGACACGAGGAAACGCTACACTGACTAAGGGTGATTCCGAGGGTTGACGGCGAACGGACCTCCGGGTAATTTAAGCCGTCTGTTGGTTCTCTCGAAGTCCACGTTTTCCACTCGCTCTTTATTGAGAGTCTGAGTCACTGAATTGTGCTTACAGACGGAGAAGGAGGTCTGTTTTGGACCTCGGCACGCTTACTTTCTCACCCAGCGGAGTTTCTGGTTCATACCCTCTTCTCACTTCGATTGTCCCCGAGTAGATAAGCCCAGTGACTACGCAAGTTAGGAAGGTTGTAAAGGACTCGTAGAAGATACGTGATCGGACAAAATCTATGAGTCGACGTCGGTCTTCCGTCTGTTCTGGAGGTGAGGGTGTTTTGAACTCTAGGACACCCTCTCTGTCCGCCATTTGTTATTTTCTTCTACAGTCTCCCATTGTTCACGATCCTTCTTGTACGTCTCCCACTGCACTATGCTCTCCGATCAATTCATCCCACCTGTCCTTTTCCGTTCGTCTCACTTTTCGATATCGTTCTTTGTCCAGTATCTTTCTGCGCCCCCTTAGAATTTCCGTATCGTGATTCACTTTCTTCGATTAGACTCCTCCGGTGGGTGACATACTAAGGGTGATATACTGTAAGATCTTTTCCGTTTTGATCTTACCTCTGTTATTTTCCTAGTCACCAACGACCCCTACGCTTCTCCCACTCTATTTGTCCTCCGTGTGTCCCCTAATAATCCCGTCACTTTGAAGACATACCATGATAACGCACCCGGTTGTCCAAGTAAACTCAAAAAGGGTATTCTACATTACCCTTTTGGGATTACTGCAAAAACCGGTCCGTTCATATATTACTATCTGTGTACAGTAGTAGGTAAAAAGTTTTAGGTATATTATACGCTGTGGGATACTCACTTGGACTCCAATTGATACCTGGAACCCACTACCACTGTACAGTCACATCCAAGTGGTCGACATTATCTACATAGCGAGACCATCTCCCACAGGTATCACTCTTTCTGGCATATTACACCCGCCCTCTGTATACTCTTACAAGACAGGAAAGAGGAGTTAAAACGACATTTGGATTCTAACTCGATTTTTCTGTTTTGGATACAAGATTTTTTAGGAAACCCTAAAAGGACCACCAGGTCACCGATTCTGAGACACGAGGGTTACGACCCCCGGGTCCAAACTAGGGATCAGTGCCTTGAGCTAGGGCCCACGGTGTTGATTCGGGTCCTCAGCTGTTTATTCATTTATTTTTAAATTTTTATAATTTTACTTATATTTAAAATTTTAGCAGTGTTATTCTTTCACACCCCACAACTTCTTACTTTTCGCCATCTCGAAGCGATCTCGTGCCATTTGGTCCGTCCTTCCTCTCCCGGTGGTTCCTTCGGTTCCTCCAGTACCAATCTTCACACTTAAAGGAAGATCTTCGTAGTCCCCGGTGACCGATCAGACTTCGGCCCGAACAGTAGTGCACGAAAGGCAAAGAGCCCAAGGGCACACCTTCTACCTACCCACTGTCGCTCCTTAGTTGTCTCCGACTACTCTCACCAGCTCCCGCCGTCCCCATCGTCGTCCACCTAGACTTTATGCGAAACTTTCTTCTTGACTGTCTTAGCCACTCCCTATCTGACCTCTGCCCTCCACTCCCTCTTTCTCCTTGGTTTCCACTAAAGACTTACCCTCCCCGCTGGTAAGTGTCTCTACCCCTTCTGGGGACCCTTTGGTGGATACCTCTGGTGTGTTCCAAGTGCACTTCGGGGCTCCTTCATGACCCCGAAGTCCGAGGGGCTCCCTTGAGGTCCAGTGGAACGAACTGGAGACGGAATTGCACTTCCCGTCTACGCACACACGCACACTATGGGCGTGGGTGTCTATGCCCACATACGTTTCTACGTAGCACAAATTCTCTGCCCGAAACGTTAAGTTTCGTTTAGACTTTAGCAAAGTTGTTAGTTCTCTACTTCACATCCTCGACACAATGACAACAGCAAAAAAGGTAATCGCACGTTCCCTCGACTCCTGTTTACTCCACTTCGCAGAACCGCCACCGGTGTGTCGGTCCCTAGTCGTCTCGACTGTGATCCTTGGTCCAGAGGAACTTCCTTAAGTGTGGTGGACAGTGTGAGAGACATTTAGTGGACCTTACACGTCCGCGGGTGCTCGGGGCGAGAGGCACACCCTTGTGTGCGGGCCCCACTTCCTTCCCACCCCCACAACACCAGAGCAAAGGAACTCGAGTAGGACAGACCTACGAGGACTTTAGTAGCGATGTCGTACCGACTGTTCGATGTCTTTTAGTTATGATGTGTCCGGTTGGAGTGTCTCTCGTTTAGTTTATAAGTTCACGTTGCACTGCGACTAAAAAGTTGTCTGCAAAATTAATACTTATGCGGGACGTCTTTGGAGGAACCCCACGGTGTGTGCCTCGCAGGAGTCTTTGATTTCTTCGACCGGACTGTGGTGGAGAGGTCCTGAAGGAGGGGACACAGAACCCAAAGGGGTTCTTGTGGTCCTCGTGACTTGCGTAAACTCTTTCTCCTTTTTCACTTCGCAACCGTCCAGTCCAAAAAAACGTCATAGTAAATTTCCTCCTTTTAAGTTGATCTACCTTAGTGGGGATTTTAGTAAGACTAGTATAGACTTCTTCTGTCCCCCGTCCGGACCCTCCCGACCCGTACGAGAGAGTAGACGTATGGTGGAGTGTCCTGAAGTTTTGTCGGAGACGAACCGGTGAAGGGACCACCAGGTCGCCTGTTCTGAAGCGGAAGGATATATCTCACACGTTCAAGCTAGGGGCCAACCCCTCGACTCTAGGGTGTACGGACCACGGTCTTTTGATTTTGCATTATAACATCGTTTAAGTTGCGAACGAGTGAGTGACGTCAGGACAGACTGAGACGCTGGGGTACCTGGTATCGGGCGGTCCGAGGAGACAGGTACTCTAAAGGATCCGTTCTTATCACCTCACCAAACGGTACGGGAGGAGGTCCCCTAGTAGGACTGGGTTCCTAGCTTGGGCACAGAGGACGCAGAGGACGTAACGTCCGTCTCGGAAATGGCGACTCGGTGGTCCTTTCGGGTCGTATAAGTCTATTTCTGAAATTTTAACCAAGTGTAATTGTTGTTGTTGTTGTTGTTGTTTTCTGACGAAGGTGACGTCCCCCATGTCCTGGTTAGAAACCAACCTCTTGATTCTGCGGTGCACCCCACGTCGGTTTTATTTTTACAGAGAGGAAAAGGTAGATGGCCCGAGAGGAAGTAGTAGGTGGTCCGAGAGAAGACTTCGACACTCCAGAGGGTGGAGCGGCAAAGCTTCAGGCTTTCCCTTTGCCACTCCCCCCGCAGACGGAGACACAAAGAACGACACTCAGCGTGTGAGGGACGAGAATGACTTACACCGAACAAACACATAACAACTAAACGTCTGAAGGAGAGGCGACGAAGACAGATGATTACACAAAGACTTCCTGGGGACGTACCATCCGTCTCGGGACGATTGTCTGTTGCCCCGGTCACACTTACCCGCGTGGGATTGGTCTGACTCTTGTGCGTCTCTTCCTCTAGACCCTCTTTCGTCAAACTCTACGAACCAGTCGTCGTAGGACAGGAGGTTCGACCTCTAAATCTTTAAGTAGACAGTCCCAATTTTGGTGTACCGTGCTACCCTGAGGGGGGGTGAAGTTATGACCGAAAGAAAGGTTTCGAAAGTGCTTCCGTGTCTCCTGGTTGTCCGAGAGGCGTGTGCGGTTTCTCCCCACCTGTGAGCGAGATAACAATCTGTCTACGAGTCCACCGAGGGACAGCCTTTGAGGGGCGACCAAAGGTGGTGTCGAGGTAAGGGTAGTTCAAGGAGGTGGCCGGGGTAGTGCGACACTTGGGGAGAGACGGGACGCCTTGGGCAACAGGACGGACTTTCACTATCACAATCAGCGAGTCAACACAGGTTGAGAAACGCTGGGTACCTGACGTCGGGCGGTCCGAGGAAACAGGTACCCTAAGAGGTCCGTTCCTCTGACCTCACCCATCGGTAAAGGAAGAGGTGTCCTGACAAGGTTAGGTCCCTGACTTGGGCTCAGAGGTCGTAACGTCCGTCTAAGAAATGGTAGACTCCCCTGTCTAGGATCCTACCTTAGAAACGGCAGGTCCCTTACGGACCAGTAAAAGAGTTGAGGTAAAAGAGTATAGTCACTTCAAAAGAACGAAAAAAAACAAAAAAACTACGACACCACTAACTCTAAGCGTTTCTCTCAAGTCTTTTCTGTCTACCGTTCTCACTTCCCGTTGGACCCCTATTAAGTCTCTCCTGAGTTAAGTCTGCCAGACGCGGATCCTTTTCGGGTTCGACCACTAGTTCTACCCGACTACCCCCCTCCGGGTCCCTCGTCTGCCCCTGTGTTCATCCTTACTGACTTTTGTTCACCCACTCTATGGTCCCGGCCGTAAGATCTGTCACCCGAAAGCTGTGGGGAAACCCTGTGGAATCTCCATTGAAACCTCCGATCTTCGTCTTCCGATGTCCTACGGTCCCCAGGGACTGTGTCCTCTACCACTCCTTGTGTCATCCATTATTCCGTTTACGAGTGTGAGTAGAAGAATTCTCAGTTTTGTTGGAGAGAGTTGTCGAGATAAAGAACAGAAAGGTAGTGTCGACCTCGGACTGCAGTTTACGAGAAAATAGGAGTATTCTGTGGACTCTGGGCCGGACGGTTAATAGTCTCACTACTAGGATAGAGATGTGTTAATCTGTGATGTCGAAAAGACGGTTAGTGAAGAGTGTAGATAATACAGTAAATTATCTACACTGTACGTACAAGTGTGCGAGTCAGTACAGGTTGAGAAACGCTGGGGTACCTGACACCGTCGGTCCGAGGAGACAGGTGTCCTAAAAGGTCCGTTCTTGTGACTTCACCCAACGGTACGTGATTAGGTCCCCTAACAGGAATGGGTCCCTAGTTTGGGTGCAGAGGACACAGGTAACGTAACCGTCCACCTGAGAAATGGTGACTCGGTGGACTCTTGGTACTGTACTGAACATGTCCGTGATAATTTAGTTATTTAGGTCCATGTTTCTCTAAATTTTGACACGGGTAAAGGTGGGGTTCACTTTCTCGGAAGTGAGTTTGGGTCCAGAACACTGGACTCTAGGATACGAAAGATCTTCTACGACAATCATGTCAAGAACAAGAAATGTAGGTACACGACACTTAAAATGAGTAGCTCCAAACCGACCCGAAAGGGCTACCGAGTGTCCATTTCTTCCACGGACGTTACGTCCTGTGTGCCCTCTCCGTCCAAGCTCGGGGCCCAGGTCTTCTAGAGACATCTTCCCTTACCGTTGGGTGAGGTCATACGAACGGACCTCTTAGGGGTACCTGTCTCCCCGGACCGTCCGATGTCAGGTACCCCAGAGTTTCTCAGCCTGTACTGACTCACTGATTTGTGTCCGAAGTGATGAAGTCTTAAAGGCTTCGTTAGTGGTAATAGTTCACTATGGGGTGAATGGACCTTGATCCTCTACGATACTGTTTATACGTGGGTTATAGTATGTCCCACGGTTTACCCCTTCGATGGTCAGGTCTCCTCCTCTTTTTCTTTCGAACGAAAACGAATCAGTACTCCGGAACCTCGTGGTTAAAGTATGGTGATACGTATGGTGATAATTAAATTTTTAATTAGACGATTGATATTTACTAAAGTAACAAAACACCGATTCGTTATAAAAATTAATTTTTTTAGGGGGGTTTATATTCTTTATACTAGACTTTCATTGTTATGACCCAGATGCTACCACACACGTACGAATCAACGAGTTAGCACAAGCTACGAAGTTTTGGGGTACCTAACATCGGGTGGTCCGAGGAGACAGGTACTATAAAGGGTCTGTTCTTATGACCTCACCCAACGGTAAAGGAAGAGGTCCCTTAGAAGGGTTGATTCCCTAGTTTGTACCAAGAGGGTGTAACGTCCGCCTAAGAAATGGTAGACTCGGTGGACCCTTCGAACGAGTGTGATTTACAAGGGTCTAAAACTGTAAAACTGGTACCAAAAGTAAAGAAGGACACCAGTCACCGAAGTAGGGGACCTTCCGTACTCTGTGACCCCTTAATTCTTTTTCAGGATCAGTAGAAGTGTCAAATGGTCTGGAGTAAGAGTTCTCTAAAGAGTAGACAAAGACGAAGTACTGTGTGTACAAACGATTCTCGAACTTCCTCCCCGGTATCGAAAGGATCTGGTTCCTCATGACGAGATAGGAATTACGGAAGGTGTATCTTCCGTGAGTTGTTTGTGGATATTTCACTTAATTGTCTCATGTATCATACGTTGGAAACAGGAGTGGTAAAAGATAGACTTCTGAAATAAGATTAGGTGCTGATCCGGGGAATGAACAAACTCCGTCACGATAGAGTAGACGTTTTAGTTTGTCAACCCATTCCCTAGAGATTCTAGTGCAAGTTGTAAGTAGAAGGTTCTAGGATATGAGGACACGTGGACACATACAAGGTCCAATATCTCGACAACCTTTAGGCTAGTGATCCATTGACTCTAGTCTCTGTGTTACTTATTTGTCACGTAGGAAGTGGGAGATTAGGTCTGCAGGAGTGTTCCTCTATAATAGGAACATGGTGCCGTTGTTTATGTCTTTCTTACTCGAGAGAATAAAGAAAGAGAGTAGGGATTGTAGTATGTATTGTCATCTTTCTGACTGGAACCCTACATTTGTATAGCTAGGTAAAAAAAGGGGCACGGTTCACAAGTATTCACTTTTTGATCAGACAGAGGTTTCCTCAGTTGACGTAAGTCCGGTTATTTTGAAATTTCCTTTTTAAAAAAAAGGATTGTTGGTTTAGATCGCGAAAGCGACTGGAACCCGTTCAATGAATTGGAAACACTAGGTCGTAGAAGTAGTCGTACCACCACGATTACTTCCTGGATCAATCACGACGATATCCCTAGTCGACTCATTGAAGAGACTACCGTAATTCTCGACCAAGGACGTAGTACTAGTAGTAGACATGCTTGTGTGTCGGGTACTAAAATGTGCAAAGTAACAGGATAACTCATTTTAATATTGTCTAAGATCCTTTCTTTTCCTTAATTTTTTTTTTTTGTCTGTTGGACCTTTTGATAAGGTAAGTCAATTCAACGAGTCAGCACAGGTTGAGAGACACTGGGGTACCTGCGGTCCGGAGGGACAGGTAGTGGTTGAGGGTCTCAAATGGGTTCGAGTACAGGTGGCTCAGTCACTACGGTAGGTGGGTAGAGTAGGAGACAGCAGGGGAAAAGGAGGACGGAAGTTAGAAAGGGTCGTAGTCCCAGAAAAGTTTACTCAGTCGAGAAGCGTATTCCACCGGTTTCATAACCCTCGAAGTCGAAGTTGTAGTCAGGAAAGTCACTTATAAGTCCTGACTAAAGGAAATACTACCTGACTAACCTTTTGATAACCCAACCGGTCTTTTAACAAACCTAAAAAGGTATTCTGTCCTTATTGACCTTGTTTGAAAAACCGGTTGGATTATGAAAGGGTTGTTCAAAGTAATAAGAAGACAGAAGGATTACTTAGAATTGTTGTAGATAGGAGTCTCACTACATTTCTACCACCACCCATCCTCACATCTCTTTTTACATTTCTTAATACCCTGTCTCTCCTTTCCTCTCCTTTTCCTCCCTCTCGACCGTCCTCCGCGTAAAGGCTCAATGGACTTGGTAGTCTATCTGTCCTCCACTTGATTCGACCTCTCTTGGGAACACCGTCGGAACGGGACCAAACAAACGAGGAGACGGATCTTCTAGGAGGGAGTTCGTGATTCGATGGTGTGAAAGGAATTTTGAGACGCAAAAAGAAAGGTGACAAGTGTGGAGACGAAATATCTTATACTCTACGTCTCTCTCGGAATAACAACGACGAATCAGTAAGTCAGGACAGAGTGAGAAACACCGGGGTACCTGGCGTCTACCGGTTCCAGGAGACAGGTACCCTAAGAGGTCCGTTCTTATGACCTCACCCATCGGTAAGGGAAGAGGTCCCCTAGAAAGGTTGGGTCCCTAGTTTGGGTCCAGAGGACGTAACCGTCCACCTAAGAAATGGTGACTCGGTGGTCCCTTCGGGTATTTCTCAGAATCCCCAGTGGGTTAGGTCGAGGGATAAAGTGTGTACCCTTTTTAAACTTCCGGTTGTTCTGGTTTTTGCCTGCCGGTTGTTCTGGTTTTGGACTCCCGTTGTTCTGATTTGTGACTCCCGTTGTTCTGATTTGTGACTCCCGTTGCTCTGGTTTCGTAAATGGACCCGACCTGTCGAGGTGTCACCGTGTCTCTCGTACGTGCGACCTGAGGGTCGTGGGGCCTAGTCGCGACAGAGGAAAGCCTGTTATTTTACCCACTTTTACTCAGTGAGTCACAGACTGAGAAACACTGGGGTACCTGATATGTCAGGTACTTTAAGAGGTCCGGTCTTATGACCGCACCCACGGGAAAGGACAGAGGTACCCTAGGAGGGTTGGGTCCCTAGTTTGGGTCTAGAGGACGTAACGTCCACCTACGAAGTGGTCGATTCGGTGTTCCCTTCGGGTTCTTATGACCTCACCCATCGGGTAGGGAAGAGGTCACCTGGAAAGACTGCGTCCTTGACTTGGCCCCAGAGGACGTAACGTGGAAAGGGACTCGATAGTCCCTTCGGTAAATGGGTTGATCTCAGACTGACCGGGAATGTGTCAGTCCATGCATTTAAAAATAGAACCCTTCTTTTAGAACTCTTCATAAAAATTTACTTAATTGTTCTTCGAATGACAAAAATTAAGTTATTTGTACAAAATAATAATTGAAGTAACGGACGATTCGGACTTTAATCCAAAAGGATACGAACCCATCCAGGACGGATTGGTTATTGTGTTGTTAGTCTAAAGTTAATTTGTCTATGAGTGTGAACCCGATATGTGTGTGTGTGTGGTGTTTCTCCGTGAATTAGTTTTGTATTGAATTCGGGTAAGAACGACAGTAAGAAGACCGGACATAAATTCTTCATCCATAGTTTATATTATTCTATTCCGAGAGACTTATTCCGAGAGAGGTTCAATGAGTAAGAGGTTTCATCCTTGCAAAGAGCGATAGCGAAGGATAAAGATTGGGTTGTTGTTTTCCGTCGGAGGGGCTACCTGAGGTGTTCGAAAAATGAGGCAGAAGACACACTCAGGAACCATACAAGCCCGTTTTGGTCCAGTCATCAGAGGACTTCTGAAAAATTTGAAAGGAAGAAGGATCGAAAGTTAAGACGTCACCTTCTGCCTCCGAGACTTTTGTCTCGAAAACTATACAAAATTGTTATATAAATCTTTGTCCCTTAAGGGACCACCAGGTCACCAATTCTGACGGGGAAGGTTTCGTTTCCCATACCCAAACTAGGGACAAACCCCTCTACTCTAGGGTGTTCGGAGTACCGGTTTATTGGGGTTTAATTTGTCTTCATTATACCATTGTTAAGTTGTTTCTGAAATTTTTTTAGGATATTTTTATTTGTGACATTCATACAAAAGCGTAACACCAAAATCGAGTCTAGAAATGCCCATTCATAGGCCAATTTTGTTTGTAAAATTTCACCCTTCTTCGGAGAGTAAACGGCTACGGGAGGGGGAAGGGAAGGGACGCGAGTCCCATCAACACACGCACGAGACAACGAGTCCGGACTCGAAGCGCTGGGGTACCTGACATCGGGTGGTCCGAGGAGACAGGTCCCCTAAAGGGTCCGTTTCTATGACCTCACGTAACGGTAAAGGAGGAGGTCCCCTAGAAGGGGTGGGTCTCCAACTTGGGGTCATAGGACACAGAGGACGTAACCGTCCGGTTAAGAAATGGTGACTCGGTGGATCCTTCGGTACACCTACGCGGGAGGGACACTCATTTTAAACCCGACAGAAGAGTGTAACGAATCTGATCTCCTTGTACACCTAGACCCGGTGATTTTTATTGAGTCAAGACAACGGATTTATCCACAAACGAAAATCATCTGATGTCGGTGTATCTCGGATAAATAATCTTGACGCGAGTCACTTCATAACAAATGTACCTAATGTGATACTGTTGCTAAATAAAACAAAAAGAGTAAGAGAAATAAAAAGAACGTGTCAGCTCTATCCGACCCCCATCGGCCCCGACGACAAGAGTAAGTATACTTTAAGTTAATGTCCTCTTCGGCTTCTTACACCGTAACGGTTTTGTTGACGTTTTTAGTTTATGACTTTGAGTCCTTCTCGACTCGGTTTTAGACTTTCAAAGATGCCTTTTTTTTTTTTTTTTGTGGTCGACGACGTAGAAGGATGGGACGGACGGTTGATCCTCTCCATCAAGTGAGAGAGGTCTACGGAGAGTCTTTTTTTTGTGGAGTGTACATTGTCCTCGACTCTAGGAATCCCTTGGTTAATCTAAATTCGGCAAAAGATTTAAGACATTTTTTTTTTTTTTTTTAGTCCTTTTTTTTTTGTTTGGACCGTGAACTTTACTGAAAAATGTATAAGACGAATCCCGGACACCTTATTATGAGTCTATTACTGATCAACAGTGCAAATATTTTATTTGGAGCTCAAAAAAGTACATTGTCTTATCTTAGTGACCGTTCCTTTTGTTTAGCGAAGTCTCGTTCTTCTTCCACCGTGTTGTTTAGATTATCCATGGAGTAGGAAACAGAAACCTTATAGTCGATTTTGTACTGGACAATCCGGTTCCAGCCACCGTCTATTAGTGTCTTTTCGGGAGGAGGCTCTCGACCGACCCATTACGAGACGACGACGACAACGATGCACAGGTTGAGACGCGTTGGGGTGTTTGCCGTCGGGTGGTCCGAGGAGGTAGGGACCCTAAGAGGTCCGTTCTTGTGACCCCACCCAACGGTAAAGGAAGAGGTTACGTACTTTCACTTTTCACTTTCACTTCAGCGAGTCAGTAAAGACTGAGAAGAGCTGGGGTACCTGACGTCGGATGGTCCGAGGAGGCAGGTACCCTAAGAGGTCCGTTCTCATGACCTCACCCCACGGTGACGGAAGAGGCCCCGTTACGAGACTCGAAGGACGTTGACAGGTCGTTTCCGTTCTACCCTGTCACGAAAGTCCGTTCTCCTGAAAATCTAGAGCGTGGGGGTTATGTTCAAGGAGTCGATAGGAAACTGTTTGGTACTGCCGTCTTCCACTTTGTCCCCTTCTCTTCGTTGAAGTATTTCCGGTCACTCCCAGAGGGGTCCACGTCTTCGTCCAGACCCAAAGTCGACGACCACCCTGGGTCCCTGGACCACAGGGCTCGGAGGACGTAGAGACGTCTCGAGTGGTACGATTAAGATACCGATCAACATAGAGGAGTAATCTACGTGTCGTCCACACAGTTTCTGTTGTCTTAGTCCGGTTTTCGGTCATGCCGAATATGTATTAGTTGAAGTCAACCCAAAGCCTCTACCAAAGAGAAGTGAGGTCCTACTTCACCGACGTCTAGGTAGAGGTTTCTACTAAAACATTTTTCGTTGGTCTGAGATAGTCTGGGAGTGAGTGAGGAAGTGGGACAGAAATCATACGGTAGCTTCATTGACCCAGGTTCTACACTTGTTTCTCCATTTTTCCTTTGTACGGGAGTTCTTTTATGACGTCCCGAGGACCCGTTCCTGTACGAAAACAGGGTGGTACGCCAACTTATGCACGCACACACGCGAGTCAGCACAGGTGGAGACACGTTGGGGTACCTGACATCGGGTGGTCCCGGGAGACAGGTACCTTAAAGGGTCCGTTCTTGTGACCTCGACCAACGGTAAAGGAGGAGGTTCCCTATAAGGGTTGAGTCCCTGTCTTGAGCGTAGGGGACACATAGGACGTAACCGTCTTCCTAAGAAATGGTGACTCAGTGGTCTCCGGGTGCACTGACCTGCACTTGTAGGTTTCTACTTCTGCGGTCACAGATACGTTCTTCGTTGAGTACTCAGTCGTGGAGTAGAAAGAGTTCAAGATGGAATTTATATTGGACAAGGTACTCCAACAAGATTACGGGATTGACCTTTATTGTAGAAGGAGTGAACTCAAATCGGTACATACACTAACAGAATAACGGAGAATTCAAGAAACTTGTTCCTATAAAATGACTCACCTTTCTTACTTTATATTACTTGTAGTCTAAGAACTGATACACCATCTCTGTCAATAACTCCCTAGGTTTACTAGTCCCTCCTGAAATGACTTCACCAGTCCCTCCTGAAATGGCTCAATATGAATTATCGTGTGGTCTCAATTTGACAGTTTCCTTCTTTCCTCGTCTAGATTTTAATTCCTTCTTCTATTCGTTTTCAGACTCCAGGACCCTACAGTGGATTGTGTAAGTAAATTTCAGACATACGAGGCAAGACGAATGAGAGAGTCAGCACAGACTGTGAAACACTGGGGTACCTGGTATCGGGCGGTCCGAGGAGACAGGTACCCTAAGAGGTCCGTTCTTATGGTCCGATCCAACGGTACGGGAGGAGGTCCCCTAGAAGGACTGGGTCCCTAACTTGGGTCCAGAGAGAGTAACGTCCGTCTAAGAAATGGCACACTCGGTAGTCACTTCTGGTAAATTTCAGATCATCGAGGATTATCATACAGTTTTCCGAAAGGTACACCCAACCAACCATTTCTTAGACGGACGTTACGTCCTCTGGTGCCCGTTACGTTTTCTACACCCAAACTAGGGACTGACCCCTTCTAGGGGACCTCTTCCGGTTTTTTTCTGTGGCTTTCCAGGGAAATTCTACCCTTGTAGTAAGCGTACTGCCACGAGGATTAGGTATGGTCATTGTCCTTAGTGATCTCCTATTATTATAGAAACAAAGACTCCGGGACCTTACGGAGACTCCTGGTAGGCGGACGTCTCGTAAAAGTCTTTGTTGACTTAAGGGTCCGAACGTAATTGGTGTAACTTTTTATACTGGAGATACCATTGTTCTTTCCTAATTCTCGAATTAATTCGGTTACGAGGGAATGTGGGTCGTACGGACGGTTAGTGCTGGCCACTGTTCAATACAGAGAAGTACCTGAAAAACTTGGTTATAAAAGAGCCTATTAATGTTATACCCTGATGTATGTAACAGAGTCAAGTCAAGTCAGCGAGTCAATACAGGCTGAGAAACACTGGGGTACCTGACGTCGTGTGGTCCGGAGGGACAGGTAGTGGTTAAGAGCCTCAAATGTGTTTGAATACAGGTAACTCAGCCACTACGGTAGGTTGGTAGAGTAGGAGACAGCAGGGGAAGAAGAGGACGGAAGTTAGAAAAGGTCGTAGTCCCAGAAAAGTTTACTCATCGATTTATCGTAGTCGTATTTATAAAGTCGGAACGTTACTGAAAGTTTCCTTAAATCTTAGAGAGAAATCTCGATTATGGAAAATCTTTATTCATAAGAAAGTCGTAAACGAAAGAAAGACCGGAGTGACATGCATAGTAAGACGAAAAGGAGTGAAAAGGTTCTAGGGGTCCCAGTAAGAGATTCCGGTAGACGAAATTTCTGTTGAACCACGGTTTCTAGGGTGGGGTCGAAACTTCAAGTGAGTCTACTGTGAAAATGTGTGACCCAGAGAAGAATAAATGGAGGTGGGTCTAGATCAGTAAAAGACGTTTTTTCAGAGTGAAGGGTCCTCGACGTTGGACGGAGAACGTGTAAAAGGTAGATAAAGGGACCCATCCGTCGACGGGCCTTCCGTCGTCCCTCCTCCTCGAAAAACTAAATTACTTCGAAGAGACGTCCTGAGTGTCGATTACCGATCCTCGACCCGACCATCAGGAGACCCCTCGTGTCCACTCGCGTTCACATTTCCGAGTCGACTCTCAGTAGCACCACAGAGCGACCATCGGATCTCGTACCTGAGGGTGAAGCCTCGCCATTGGACAATTACCGAATGTATTACTTCTTTACTCAGTCACATGAACCGTTAAGTCTGGACTCGATACCCTCCGGAGTTAAGTTTTCCCTTAAGACTTTCTGTCATAGTTTACCACTGAAAAAAAAAAAGAAATTCCACGACCATCACCCCTTCTTTCCGATTATTCACTGTCTGTAAACATAAGAAGACGACAAAGGTCGAAAGACCCGAAAATCTACTGACGACCGAGG
Source organism: Capra ibex (assembly GCA_006410555.1). Taxonomy (NCBI): domain Eukaryota; kingdom Metazoa; phylum Chordata; class Mammalia; order Artiodactyla; family Bovidae; genus Capra; species Capra ibex. Next base: position 61,287,152 of record SJYO01048061.1, on the reverse strand, counting down.
TCCAACTCGGGTCGAACCCAGTCGGGACCCGTAGGACCCCTTACTCTCGTGGAACCGGACCTCTCGTGGAGACAATACCTCGTCTAAGTTGGAGGAGCCCTTGACTTCTACGGAGTGCCGGAAAATCTTCTGGGTCCCGTTTTGAGTGGTGCCCTAAAAAAAAAATTAACTTCAGATCAACTTTACGTTACAACACAATTACGACATGTCGTTTCACTGTGTCAAAATATATATATATATATGTATGTGTGTGTGTGTGTGTGTGTGTATATATAAGAAAAAGATCAGAAAAGGTAATACCAAATATGTCCGATAACTTATGTCACGGGACACGCTATGTCATCCTGGTACTTACTTTATTACGGTGAACGTCGTTGTGCCTATGTTGAGCTCTACTAGTATGATTCATTTCGTTCTTTCTGTTTATGGTATACGGTAGTGAACATACACCTTACTTTTATACTATCTTTACTTGGATGGGTCCTTTGTCTTTATCTCGGTCCCAGAATCTCTTGTCTGACCGTCAACAGTTCCCATTTCCTCTACCCTCTCCCAATTTAGCCCTCAAAGCCTAGGAGCCCACGTTTGACCATTACATACCTTACCTATTTGTTGATGTGCCAAATTTTGTTACTCTGCAGAGTATTATATTTCAGAACCGATTGTATTTGGTTAATTCCTCAGTTTTCAGGTCCCTCTGGAATCCTATCTATTGGAAAGTCGTTCAAGAACGGTGTCAGTACCAATTTTACCGTTTCCTTTCAGAGAACTGGTCGTCCGTCTCTTCTCCGTTATCCGTTCCGAATCTCAAACCCTGAGTTGTTTTCTATTAGAATTACTCGAGAATCCTATACGGTCCTAGAATAAATATAATAGAGTGACTTAGGAGTATTGTTAGAAACTCCGTCTACCACTATGTGACTCGGCCGGTTTTTCAAGTAAACCTAAAATTAGAGAGTACCCTTTTGGGTATATTTGGAATACCGGTTAGGTTGTCATAATAAATATCATAATTTGGGGGTAAAAATTCGACTCCTTTGACTCCGAATTACTCGAATACATTTAGTAGGTATAAAGGGGTTAGACTACCCTAAGTTTACTTTCACAATCAGTGAGTAGTCCAGACTGAGAAACACTGGGGTACTTGACAGAGGGTGGTCCGAGGAGACAGGTACCCTAGGAGATCCGTTCTTATGACCAACGGTACGGGAGGAGGTCCCCTAAAAGGTTGGGTCCCTAGTTCGGAACCAAAGGACTTAACGTCCGTCAAAGAAATGGTAGACTTGGTGGTCCCTTCGAGGGTGTACGATAGTTAATGAATGTAACAGTCACCGGTTCCTCTAAAAAATGTAGTCTTAATCGAACAAAGGTTCTTTACAACCTCCTACTTCCTTTCCCCACTCGTTCTTTTTATTCTTAAGAACTTTTTTTTTTTTTCGACTCTTCTTATTTTTCTTTGTTCGGTTTCTTTTGTCTTAAAGAGACGGTGTAACAGTCAAGTAATGACGATAGACCGAATTACTCCGTCCTCCTTTAAGATTTCAGCCTGCTACACTTGTAAACGGGTGTTTCTGACCCCCGAACAAATATCGGTTCGTTCAACAGACAATTTGTGTCAAAGGTCACATCTAAGTCTGGAGTGAGTGTACCCCAACGAGAATAAGTGGTCGCTAGACAGGGGTGGTCAGTAGACGCCGATAAAGTTCTCCAGTTGCGAGTCTTCGACTCAAAAGGTTGACTCAGAGGAGGAACCTCTCCGTCCCCTCCCCACCACTGTAGTACCCTTGTCACAGACAGAAGAGTGATACTGAGTTGACTTGTACAGTTTCTTTGTGATGAGAACGACCGGGGTCTCGTTACGTACTTACTAAGCTAGACGGGTCGTTTCAGGTACCCTTTGTCGTCCGATGGAGATAGGGTCCGGGTGCTTTTTCACCCGTTCCTTCGGTACTCTTCAATGAGTCCGTTTGGACTTGGTGGTCTCTCCACTAGAACTGGGCGGAGGAAGTGAGGACGGTATTTTTGTACGTGTGTGTAGAAGTACAGGGAGAACGGCTTTTACCCTCTTCTGTTAGCCGAAGGAAGGACGAGACCCGAGAGTAAGGTGAAATCTGGTTGACGATTCAATGCCTGGAACGGTCTGACAGGACGGTAGACAAAGTGGGGAGACCGAAGGGTCCACCGAGTCACCCTTTCTTAGGTGGACGGTTACGACCTCTAAGCCCAAGATAGGGACTCAGCCCTTCTAGGGGACCTCCTCCTTTACCGTTGGGTGAGGTCATAAGAACGGACCCTTTAGGGTACCGGTCTACTCGGACGACCCGAGGTCAGGTACCCAGCGTTTCTCAACCTACACTGTCTAGTTGATTCGTTGTTGAAAGGTGAATCCATTGTCGAGGAGAATAGGGGGCTTATAAACTCAGGGTAAGTAGACTATAGTACAAATTGTTTATGACAATTGTTTGGTTACATTCTGACTTACATTACTACTCACTTTCTGTCGAACGAGGGTCGAGTCGAGTCGAGTCGACGAGTCAGCACAGGCTGAGAAACGCTGGGGTACCTGACGCCGGGTGGTCCGGAGGGAGAGGTAGTCGTTGAGGGCCTCAAATGAGTTTGAGTACAGGTAACTCAGCCACTACGGTCGGTTGGTAGAGTAGGAGACAGCAGGGGAAGAGGAGGACGGAAGTCAGAAAGGGTCGTAGTCCCAGAAAAGGTTACTCAGTCGAGAAACGTAGTCCACCGGTTTCATGACCTCAAAGTCGAAGTTGTAGTCAGGAAGGTTACTTGTAAGTCCTGACTAGAGGAAATCCTATCTGACCAACCTACAGGAACGTCAGGTTCCCTGAGAGTTCTCGGAAGAGGTTGTGGTGTCAAGTTTTCGTAGTTAAGAAACCACGAGTCGAAAGAAATATTAGGTTGAGAGTGTAGGTATGTACTGGTGACCTTTTTGGTATCAGAACTGATCTACCTGGAAACAACCGTTTCATTACAGAGACGAAAACTTATACGATAGATCTAACCAGTATTACAAGGAAGGTTCCTCATTCGCAGAAAAATAAAATACCGACGTCAATGGTAGACGTCACTGAAACCTCGGGGGGTTTTATTTTAGACAGTGACAAAGGTGACAAAGGGGTAGATAAACGGCACTTCACTACCCTGGTCTACGGTACTAGACACGGGAGGTTCTCGCATAAAGGGTCAGGGCACAATTTAAGACCGTCGAGATATCACCCCAATTACCACTGGAGGAGGTTTTCCTGCATACGGTATGGGTGTGGGTCTCGGGGACAGGGACGCCGTCTGGTGACGGCTTGACATGGAGGTGTCCTCTGTGAGTGTGTGTCAAGACAGGGACAGAGACACCTCCAGGGACCCAGGACCACGTGTGTTCCGAACAGACGCTGAACGAGGGTCCGAGTCCGATTGACCCCGTTGTTCTTTACACGAGAAAGGAGATAACAAATACTGACTTCTACCGACTGTGACAGTGTGAATCTCCCCCCATCCCCCCATCTAGTGCGGGTAAACATCACAATCTACAGATCCTACAAACCCGTGAATTGCTTACTCAAAGTACACGCCAATATACACGTACATATTGGTACGTTGAAAAACCAACCGGTTTTTCAAGTAAACCCAAAAAGCTTTCTCCGATGTTTTTGTGATCTTGTTTGAAAAAAAACCAGCTGGTTTATAAATCGTAAAAGGAGACGAGGGTAGAGACATCTTAAGTAGTGAAGGTGAAACATAGGTGGTTCGGACGGATAGAGTATTAAACGAGGGAATTAGTGAATAAAGAAACCTGAATTAAGTTCATTTTGGGAATTGAATCTTTCCATAAGAGGAAGAATGATATTCTAAGGTCTCCTTCCTTTCCCATCTTTTACACTGAACCTTGGTCGAGTGTCTCGACGGGCGTTGTACGGTCGACTCGAGATTCATACTACCTGCGATCTCAAAGTCGTTCTGAGTCATGTCTGCACCGGTGAGGAGAACCTCTTAAATGTCAGTCACCATCTTTCTCTATTATTCCACTCATTTCGTATCATTGTTACTGTTACCTTTGTACCCCACAATGTTTCTCGTGTCTCCTCTCTCTGGTTTCGATTAGACCTTTAGGCCTTCCCGGGGGATGTGTTTCAGGAAAGTTCAAAACTGGACTCTTTATTCATTCTGAATAGGTTCACGTTCTCCTGACACCCTTTCTCCTCCCCTTCTGGGTCTCTGTCCCCTCTCGTGTCGCATAGTTTCTTGAATCCCTTACAACAACAAACCAAATAAACGAGTCAGTACGGTCTGAGAAGGACTGGGGTACCTGATATCGAGCGGTCCGAGGAGACAGGGTCCGTTCTCAGGGTCCAACGGCAAAGAAAGAGGTCCCCCAGAAGGACTGGGACGTAGAGGGCATGACCGTCCACCTAAGAATAGTGACTCGGTGGTCCCTTCGGGTGAATTTCTTGCCGACCCCAAATTCAGTCCTTTGCCGAGCTCGGGGTCGAGCAGATAAGAGTCCCGTTAGTTTTTGTGACTTCCTAAAATTGGTTCTACCACTGTAAGCCTAAACTCGAAGTCGTCTCTCTGACCCCAACAGTCGTCTCTCTGACCCCAACATCTCTTTCTGTAGATCTAAACGCCAACATGGTAATCTCATCCGATTCACATCGTTATTTATCTAGAAGTTGTAGAAGGAAAATCGTGCTAATGAACCGACGGTATACCTCTTACCTAATATTTTGACGCTCTGACCTATGTGTCTTTGGTGAATCCTACGACAACGTCAGCAGGTCTACTCCCACGATTACCGGTACTACCTCTACCTCTCTTCACCTACCCAAGTTCTCCTCTAATTCTTCTGTCTTAATTGTCTGACACTGTTAGGATCCAGTCCCCTCCCGTGTCCAAAGGAATTTCCCGGTCTCTCCTTCTTTAATCCGAAACGGTTGGTATATTAAAGCCAGTACTACTGAGTTGAGACGACAAAACCAGCTCTCTCATCTGTATCCGTTATAGGTTGTAGGTATGACATGGACACAAGGTCATTCTAAAGGAAATGGTTTTTTTGTACCGTTGTCCGGTTTAAATCGGGTCCCGACTACGGACGTCTGGGGACCTGATTTACTCCCTGCTTCGTGCTTCTCGCACTTTTTTACCAGGATTCGTTCCCCGTACTCGGGGACCTACCGGTCGAATGATAAAAGTTTTTATGACTAAATGACCGGCACGACCTAGAAGTGACAACGTGTGCCCGAAAGAGATCGACGTCACTCGTCCCGAATGAGGAACAACCCTATGTGTCCGCCGAGTAACGTCGCCGAAGGGCCCGACGCCGAGCACCTGAGGTCCGCGAGCCCGAGGCCATCAACACCGTGTGCTCGAATCGACGGAGCACAGAACACCTTAGAGGGACCCTGGACACAGGAGACGTGACTGTGTACCTAAGAATTGGTAACCCGGGGTCCTTTCGTGGGAGGGGGGAGGGGGGGGGGTGGTTGGCCGAACGATAAGTGTCTGTTTCCCTACGACCTCTGCCTCGGTCCAGTCTCTCTCCCTCCACACCAGTCAAAAATCTGTTCGACTCAAGTTCTCTGGACTCCCTGTAACGAGTCTAGGATCTATGTCCTGTGGGCCCCTAGACCCTCAACAGAACCCTTCTCGTCTGATTTACAATGTTCGTCTATTCGCATTAAGACGTCGAAGTCATTATTAGTCCAAGAGTCTACCACTACGGTCTGTGAGGCTCCCCCTTCGCCCCTGTTAGTAAGGTCCTCGGACAGCCCATCGTCGCGGAGCAATGGTGGGTGTTCCTCCTGTCAAGTCCCTCCTCGTGACCGTCCTCGACGACCCCCAGTTCAGTCTTCTACCGTAGTACAGACGGGTGGTGGGTGACCTCTCTGCAGTGGGTGTACCGGTGCCTCGACGTTCTTTCCGACCCCTACGTCGTCTCAACGCAAGGTTTTACAGATCCTAGTTCCCATCTCACCTAAACCCCCCCTCCCGTGGTCCTACGTGGTGGTCTCAGTTTTGATGGATGTCCGACCTTCCGAACTCCCACTTATTCTCTCTAAGTCTATTGCACTGCTCACTCTGGTTCGGGTACCGGGTCTTCCTGTGACTACACTCCTCTACTTGCCTCTTCTAAGTAGGGGCCTGTTAGGTCAGTTCTCCTCCTTACTGTCCCCCCTTTCTTTCGACCCTCACACACACTCTCTAACTTACTCGTATACGTCTGTACTCGTGTTTGAGTCAGCAACTCGTAGTCCGGGTAGAAACTGTTCGACTGTGCATAAACCATAGAGACCATAAGTCTACTCACACAAGAGTCAACGAGTCAGTACAGGTCGAGAAACGTCAGGGAACCTGACGTCGGACGGTCCGAGGAGACGGGCACCCTAAAAGCTCCGTTCTTATGACCTTACCCAATGGTAAGGGAAGAGGTCCCCTAGAAGGGCTGGGTCTCTAGTTTGGGCGTAGAGAATACAGAGGACGTGACTGTCCGCCCAAGAAACGGTGCTCGTGGTGGACCCTTCGGAGATAAATCTACTCTTTCCTCGGTTTAACGGAAATTCTTTTTTTCCGGTTAGTCGAGGAGGTTTTTGAGGTCCAAAGGGAATGGTAAATCTACCTGACGAAATCCCGATGCATCCCGTTAGTAAAACCAAGGTAAGTGAAAACACAGGTATTTAGTTAGATATGTCCATTTTACACAAAAGACGTAGTTTTTACAATACACCAGAAGATGTGTAACACTTGTATGATTATATTTATATACGGACAGACATATGTGTGTAATTGAGTCGGGAGGGGCTCAAGTAAGGATGTTACGTAAAGAAAAAGTGAAGATCAAAAACCGTTAAAAGGTATGAGAGCCGAAACAAGTTCCGGGAAGGTGGAGGGTGAGTTGGGTACAAAGCAGGAACGAGGGTTACTCTTCCGGTTCTTTTTTTCAACATAAGGTGGGACTATTGTGAACTTCGTGACGAAGTAATAATGTTTTATGTTGTCTCGGACAACGACTTTGTTCTTTTAGTTCCGGTCTTGTGGATTCGAGGACAGAAGTCGATAAGACTCGGGTCCTCTGGAGTCGACTTTTTTCTTTTTTAGACTCGAGATCGTCTCAACACAGATGGTTGGAAGGGTGCAAATCTTACACTTCAGAAATCCCATGTCTTCCCCGAAGGTTCCCAAAACTTAGACCTTGTGAGAGGTCGTCTTTTAGTCGGTCGGAAAGAATATTTATGCAAATTTTTTCTGTTCATCGAAAAATTTTTTACTAGGCGGGTCCTCCATGGGTCTACCATTTCTTTCATTTTAATCATTGGAGAAGATGAACGGGTCGTATTTAATAATACATGAGTTAGGCTGGTTCACTGATAAATATTCGGACTGGAGTTTGTGGCACCCCAAGTTATTTATACTTAACGTCTACCACTGTTACAATGGGTATAAAGGAATGAATTACTGTGCGTCCACCGTCGAGTCACCGTGTTTAGTATACGTAAAATAAAAGGGAAGTGACGAGAAGTAGAACATTGAGTATAGTCCAGATTGATGACCTTTTTCGGAGGGTTAATCGTTTTAATTAAGAAGGAAACTAAAACTCTCTCTGGTCGGGCACAAATGTTCGTTCCTTTTTGAAACGTTCGTCGTAAAGACGGGACTGAAGACACTACTCTACAAGACAGTCGAGGTTGTTCCGAAAGAATAACGATGAAAATATCCCCGTAGTAATAAGTTTCAGTCGAGCGAAGTTTATAGTAGACGTCTCGTGTGTAGCTCTTTAAACCGACGACTACGTCTATTACATACTTTGACTCTTTGACGTTGAACAAAGGGTGGCCGGTCTAATTTATACAAATTCAATTTTTTTTTTTTAAGATCTGAGTCGACAAAACCCCCCTCAACATTCTCTACCCGTCCTCAAGTGGTTGTACTACACATGTTTACAGTGTCCGTCAACAAGTTTTTCTAATACGTTTACGCTTTAAGTGTTAAACTTGGAGATAATAGACTACGAAGTTTGTCGACGACCCGACCTTTCGGGTAACTAAAAGAAACCAGTCTAAGAGGAGGGTAGAGACAGTAAGAAGATTTTGACGGTTCGGTTGAGTCGGCGGAGAAGGAGAAGTGATCTACCAGAACAGAGGAAGGTCAGATCTTTCACTTCCGGTAAGTCGGTGCGACCCTTGGGACCCGGGGCGACACAAGAGGACGAGTAGTTAGTAGGACGTGCTCGACAGTGGTCTCTCGACGGGTGGTGGGGACAGAGAGGGAGGTGGTGGAGTCAAATCCAGGGGCAGTGGGAATTGAACCTGGTCGTGTCTTTACTGAACACTAGACGAACGGTCCGAACTAAAGACATGTTACCTAAGTCGAGTACCTTTCGTTTGTTTTGGATGGTTTGTCTTAAGTTTTTCATTTACCAGAGACGAATTTTGTGAAAGTACTTTTTGTGGGAGACTTTTATTTAGATTTGAAAAATTTTCCGTTATTCTTGGGGTTTGTAGTCCGTGGTCTGGTGTCGATGTTGGAGTAAAGAGTACAACAGACGGATAAAGAGAGAGACTATGTGTGTGTGTGTGTGGACGGGCAGATCAGGGGTGGAGTACCTGGTGAGTGTGAGTTCAGTGACGGGTCTTACGCAAGGAGCAAGGACTGGGAGTGTACCGAGGAGGGTCGTGTGCAAATGTCGTCCTGGTGGAAACGAGAACCGACTGAGTCAAGTGGAAGAGTCGCGAGGGGTCCATGAGAGATAGGTTGAGACGCTCACCTTCCATTGTAACGGTAAGTTGCTGTGTACACACATAGAGACTCAATTGTCGTGTCAGTAGATGTCTCGTCTTACTGTCTTGATCTAGGTTTAGGTACCCTCAAAACACATACTGCTTTCGCCTTTTCGATACCTGAGAGTTTATTGCCACGGGCCTATTACCCAAATTTTTACATCTTGACTGACAAAACTTATGAGTCGGTCAACAGAATGGGGGTTTAATTAAGGTCTATTTCATAAGTTTACAGGTTTTTTTTTTTTTTTAGTGTCTTCTTAATCTTCTTTTAAGTACTCTGTCATAGACATTGTGTTCCCTTTATGAAAAGGTTCGTACTACAATTTTTGGTCTTTGATATTTCTAACTATATAAATTGATTTATGTATTTATTGATCGAAAAATTGACCTCTTTTCATGACATCAGGTTCCCTTTTCTGTTAGTTGTTTAACTCTTTTTACGGATCGTCCATATAACGGATCAGACTTATTTGACTAAGTTTACCTTCTCACAATTAGAGGTATCATACATTTCTTAAGAACTCTTGGTTATGTTTTTCTATTTGGAAGATAATCTTTTTCGTTTTGTTTACTATATTTGTCCATGTATTTGACTAAGAGTTAAATAAATTCCAAAATTTGAAGATTCAGTCTCTTTAAGTTAAAAAGTCACTATAAAACGTACGTTCTTATCGTTTCTAATTTTTTTTTATGAGACCTAATAACTTCCACACTCTGTCCCCGTGACAATTTATGACGACTCTTCTTTCCAGATCCTTCGTCAAACTGTTACTCAGAGTTTTTGAGACTGGGACTTAAAAAGGATTTTAAATAGGACTTCTTGTTAGATTTGTAGGTCGTGGTACTCCCTCCCAAGAATTATTTTGTCTTATAGAGGAAGATACCGTGATAATAGTATATGGGTAGTTTTGACTTCTATATACGTGTGAATGAATGTGTTTTTCGATACGAATTATTACAGTAAAAAAAAACTTTTAACTAAAATTTTGTTGTTTTTCGTAGGATAAAATTCTATACAGATAAATAAAAGTGTCTTTTTTTTTGGTAAACCTTCCTGTAAATGGTTTTACATTTAGTAGTACTAGACTAGAGACTTTCTCCTCTTATACTTAAGGATGAAATATAGAGGAAAGGAAGAAGAAGTATGGAAAAGTATAATAGACTAAAAAAAATTGGTTCCCATACATATGAAAATAGTAAGTTTATTGGTGGTTGTTATTTTGATAATGGTGATAAATTTTTCCTACTTATTTTACCTCTTTCTTCTGTTTTTGTCAGAAGTATGTTTATCTAATTCTCTCGGGTCTCAGAGATTTTCTCTGATTTTCTCGACAGCAAAATTGATTTAATATGGTTGGTCCTACCTCTTCCGTCACCGTGGGGTGAGGTCATGAGAACTGACCTTTTAGGGTACCTACCTCCTCGGACCTTCCGACGTCAGGTACCCCAGCGATCCTCAGCCCTGTGCTGACTCTCTGAAGTGAAAGTGAAAAGTGGAAGTACGAAACCTCTTCCTTTACCGTTGGGTGAGGTCACAAGAACGGACCTCTTAGGGTCCCTACCCCCTCGGAGTACCCGACGGTAGAGACCCCAGCGTGTCTCAGCCTGTGTTGACTTCTCTGAATCGTCGTCGTCGTCGTATGGTTCGTCCTTGTCCCCTATCAGTACTTCGAGTAGAAGATGTCCCCACGGTTTGGGTTGACTGTGATGTGTTGTCCTGACAATCCCCTGCGTGTGACTTCCTTCGGTGGGGGGACCGGTCCGTGGTATCATTGGTAAACGTTCTCGACAAAGCTGTCCTCCAGGACCATTCCTTGTGCCTTGATTGTCCGGTGGTGGTTGTCCCTCTCAAATCCTTTCCAGTTTTCCTCTGTGGTGCACAGGTTGGTGGAGGGTCTTAGGAAGAACGACCGTAGGTAGAACCGACTTGTTCCGCACGTGGTGGTCCTTTCTGAGGCTCAGTCTTACTAACCGATTTCGGTAGGGTCTTTGATTAGGGTAATGGTATTTTGGCCTCTGACGTTCGGTACACCGTCTCACCAGGAGGACCCAAGGGAATGGGATGACGAGAGACGGTCTCTCGGGGAAGGCTTATTTTGGAGGACGAGGCAGTCGTGCACACAGAGGAGCCTGTTGAGTAAAGGTTCACAAGTTGTTCTCGGGTCAAAACCCGGGACCTTCCCCAGGGGGAAGAACGTTGTCCCGGTGGACTTGATGATGGACTTGTCAAAAGTGGTACTTTAAATGAGAAGACTTAGAGAGAGGATATACTCTGCTAGTTGCCTATGAGACTAGAGTGACTCGTATTTTGTTACTAATTGACAAGAAAAAGTATTGTCTCATTCTTTTCGATTATAGGAGGAAGGGAGTATTACTGTGAAACCGATCAAAATCTGTCTTTTTTTTTTTTTTCAACCTTCTGAAAAGTCAAGATTCCTATTTAGGTACTTATCCAATTGTCCTGTACATTCAGATATGTGTTAAAAAAAAAAAATTAAGGATACTAATCGATTATAAATAGTGTTTTCGTCTACCCATAGTCTTATACCAATCTTCTTGTTGTTTGGTCTACAGTTGATTGATTTGAAATTTAAGATACATAAAATAATGGGTTAGATTAAAATTCAGGTAACAAAATTTTATCCCGTAAAGTTGGTACCCCTCATCCCATTTCGACCCTGAGTCACTAACCAGAAAGACTTCTGTTTTCTTCATTTTCGATAAATATCACTGGAAACTTACAAATGGAAACTCGACCGATTAGTCTACATTTAACAGTGAGGTACCTATACGTATTAGTTGAAATAAGGGAAACGATTAACTCTTTATCTCGACAAGTACAGGCCTTTGTAAACTTTTTATGTGGTTCGAACGAATCACCTCGTTCAAGAAAATTTTTCAGTATCAAAGGTATACCATTTCAGTACCTTTAATCTGAATGTCCCCTTTTTCTTTTTTTTTTTTTTTTTTGTGATTCTTTCCGATTAAACAATAACTCGACGATCAGACCCAACCTTGTTTTAGTCAGAATTATTAAAGTTTAGAAGAAATAAGTAACTACACAAAAACCTGTAAAGTCAACGAAGATACAGGACCGATAACATTTATCACGACGTAACTTGTGACCCCATGTACACAGGAAACCTTGCTATTATAAGAGTCCCATATACGGGTCATCACCCCAACGACCCAGATCCCATTAAGATACAAATCGAAAAAGTCCTCGGAGGTATGACAATAGGTACCACCGACGTAGTTAAATGTAAGGATGGTTGTCACGTTCTCCCAAGGGAAAAGAGGTATGTGAGATGTCATAAATAACAAACATCCATTAAAACTACTACCGGTAAGACTGGACCCACTCCACTATGGAGTACCATCAAATTATGTATGCACATGTTAGACCTCTTTACCATGTCTACTTGGATAAGGGTTCCGTCCGTCTACATTTATCGTCTGTACACCTGTGCCGCCCCGCCCCGACCCCCCCACCCTCCGCACCCCTTCACCTCCCGTCCTACTTAACCCTCTACCCCTGACTGTAGATATGTGACGACGACGACGATTCAGTGAAGTCAACATAGGCTGAGAGACGTTGGGGTATCTACCGTCGGGTGGTCCGTGGGGTCGGACCCTAAGAGGTCCGTTCTTGTGACCTCACCCAACGGTAAAGGAAGAGGTTACGTACTTTCACTTTTCAGTTTCACTTCAGCGAGTCAGCACAGGCTGAGAATCGCTGGAGTATCTGACGTCGGGTGGTCCGAGGAGGCAGGTACCCTAAAAGGTCCGTTCTCATGACCTCATCCGACGGTGACGGAAGAGGCTAGATAATATGTGATGGTACCCATTTTGTCGATCACCCTTCTGCTGTGATACTGCGTGTCCTTCGAGACGAGGCGCGAGACGTTAACTGGATCTTCCCACCCTCCCTCTGGGTTCTCCCTCCCCTATATACATTCGTATGCCGACTAAGGTAAGTAACTTGTCGTCTTTGATTGTGTTGTGACATTTCGTTAATATAAGGTTAAAAATTTTTGAGTTTGGACCTTAAAAAAAATTTGCGGATACAAGTTTTTATTGAGGTAGTCGAAATACCTTTTCGTAAGGTAGTGAAATGATGCGACTCAAGGAGAGGACGACTCACATGCGAAAGGGGTCGGACATCACCGACACCGAACCTCCAGTGAAACGGTCCTGTGAATGAATGGATGACTTGAACCAAGTGTATTCAGTCAGGAAGGGAAAGAAACTGAGAGGCTACCTGTCCCTCCGGACCGCACAACGCTAAGTCCCCCAGCGTTTCTCAGCCTGTACTGACTCGCTGACTTGACTTGACTTGACTTCGGAGAAATCAAAAGAAATTTTGACTGGGGGTCATCCATTCGCCCAGAGTGGAGTTAACCCATTTTTACCCGACTATGTAAGAGACCTGTCTGTGAAGTTCCAACTAAGGTAGAAATATTGGGATCACCTTCGCAGGTAATAAAGTTAATAACAACCCCAAGACCTTGTTCACTGACTGCGGCGCCGGTGGACGTTCCTGGTGCAACGAAGAGACTAAGGCTCTATTCTGGGTGAAGGTGGAATCAGTCACTGAAGGAACAAATACTTCGGGTTAAAGAGAGGGAGAAGAAACTTCTGTCAGGAGTAAGTACTTGTAAGGGAGGGACAAATTGGTGCCCTCATTTTGGGGGAGGAATTAACAAGCCACGTAAACCAGAGGGTGTGCCACGTACATTCTTTACTTTTCGGTGGTGAGTCGTATTCGGGGTTGGTGAGAGGAGCGTCCTCCTACTTGTTCACGACAAAGAGCCCTCCGACCTTTTGGGCTCCTTGTCTCCTTGTCCTCCGTCCCGTGAGTCTTGTGTCAGGTGTCGGGGGGAGTCAGGTCCGCGACCTTCCGTGTGCGCCACCCACCCCGAAATAGGACCCCCCAGGACTGGAGTTTGAGTGAGTCGACCGTCCGTAGTGTCTCGGTGTACAAGCGTTCTGTGTGGACTATACGTGTGATTCCGGGAGACTCTTCCTTTGTATTAATCACCTTATTCATGCACAAAGCTCCTTGTCACGGAACGAGGTGGGGGTGATGTGTGACGTCCCAGGATTCTCCCACTGAATTGGACGGTCTCGGAACTGAAAGAGGAGACATTTTCACGAAAGTGGTCGGAGGGTCTCAGTCTCCCGGGTGGAACCAAGGTACTTTGTAAGTTTAAGGAAGGGAAAAATGGAAATTTAAGAGATTGGTAAAGAAACGAAAAAATTTTTAATTGTTAAGACACCTCTACATTAAGTGTATGGTATTTTTAAGTGGGAAAAGTTCGACTACACGAGTCGACGAGTTAGCACAGGTTGGGACGTTGGGGTACCAGACATCGGGTGGTCCGAGGAGACAGCTACCCCCGAGAGGTCCGTTCTCATGATCTCACCCAACGGTACGGGAGGAGGTCTCCTAGAAGGGTTGGGTCCCGAGGGCGTAACGTCCACCTGACATAAGTCTCAACGCGTTGATGATGGTGGTACATTAGGGTATTGTGCAAGCAATAGGGCTTTTCCTTTGGGGTATAGATAATCGTCAGTGAGGGGTAGCGAAGAACCGGAAAACCGATTCTAGTTCACCACCGAGTCTACCTTTCGTAGGCAGATGTTACAGCCTCTGGACCCAAGCTAGGGACCCAGCCCTTCAAGGGACCTCTTCCTTTACCTTTGGGTGAGGTGATGAGAACGGACCTTTGAGGGTACCTGCCTCCTCGGACCACAGGTACCCCTGCGTTTCTCAACCTGTGCTGACTCACTGAAGTGAAAAGAAAGAAAAAGGGGTAGAGAGGTAGTGTTGGTGATTAGATGAAAGACAAAAATACCTAAACGGATCTACGGAAGATCCGAGTAGGTATAACGTCGTACGTAGTCGTGAAGTAAGGAAAAATATCGACTTTGCGTAAAGTAACAGCCCTATATTCTATAAAGGAAATAGGTAAGTGACCAACTACCTGTACAAATCGATTGTACTTATTACGACAGTACTTGTAAACATATGTCTATTGTGATACTAACGTCGGTACTTTAATTTTCTGTGAATGAGGAACCTTCCTTTCAATACTGGTTAGATCTGTCGTATAAGTTTTCGTTTCTGTAATGAAACGGTTGTTTCCAGGCAGATCAGCTCCGATACCAAAAAGGTCACCAGTGTACACCTACACTCTCAACCTGATACTTCTTTCGACTCGCGGCTTCTTGCCTACGAAAACTTGACACCACAACCTCTTCTGAGAACTCTCAGGGAACCTGACGTTCCTCTAGGTTGGTCAGGTAATATTTCCTCTGGTCAGGGTCCACAAGTGACCTTCCTGACTACGACTCCGACTTTGAGGTCATGAAACCGGTGGAGTATGCTTCTCAACTGAGTAACCTTTTCTGGGACTACGACCCTCCCTAACCCCCGTCCTCCTTTTCCCCTGCTGTCTCCTACTCTACCGACCTACCGTAGTGGCTGAGCTACCTGTACTCAAACTCATTTGAGGTCCTCAACCACTACCTGTCCCGGACCGCACGACACTAAGTACCCCAGCGTTTCTCAGCCTGTGCTGACTCGCTGACTTGACTTGACTTGTGATACCTACATTGTATGACAGTCAAGAGGACCCATATATAGATTCTCTTAAGGTCCCAGTATTCCAAGGAGATACAGATTGGAAACCTTCTTCACGGTTTGACAAAAGGTTTCACAGTACGGTAGGAGAAACGAAACCTGGAGAAACCCAAGGAAGACACTTACGAACGACCAACAAGTCAGAGTCGACCCTTCATTGATCCCAAAGACATTTCCATAAAAGATGTATTTCTCATTAAAAATCGGTGATATCCATCTCTTTCCCGAAGGGTCCACCGAGTCACCATTTCTTAGGTGGACGGTTACGTCCTCTGCGGTCTCTCCGTCCAAGCTAGAGACCCAGTCCTTCTAGGGGACCTCCTCCTTTACCGTTGAGTGAGGTCGTAGGAACTGACCTTTTACGGTACCTGTCTCCTCGGATCACCCAATGTCAGGTATCCCAGCGGTTGTCAGTTTGTGCTGACTCGCTGACACGCACTTACGTATTCGCCTCTTTTGTGTGTTTCTCCGACCGTGCGCTCGACCCTGGGGTATTTCACCACGGCACACCACGTGTGTCGGTCCAGTGGGTGTCGTCCTGTCGTCACCGCGAAGCCCAAGTCCCCGGTTAAATCCTTCAAGACTCACCCAAAGTCCTACCGAATTTAAAGATCCGGGAGCTAAATATTATTATGTGGTGTGTTTATATTCATATGGACGTAGAAATAAAGTTCCTGAATGTTGTATTGACCTTGTTATGTTGTCCTTGTATGTCTTACTGTTTTACCCCAAAATTTCTTTGGGATGTGCACTCTCTTGTTAAGGACGACACGTGTAGTCCCTTCTAAGAAGACCTCGTCTCTGGTAGAGAGGGCCGAGAATTTCCGAATCTAAAATACTCCTCCTTGTTGCGGAGTCTGTCTTCCTTAAGACATTCATTTGCATGGATCACTTCCATACTTACTCTCCCCCCTAATCCTTTCGTCTTTTCTTTGTCCTTCTTGACTGTAAGACCGTTGACTGGCTTACACGGTTCACTCCGGGTTTCGTCTTATCTCCGGAGGGTCTAAACCCCGACTCTGTCTCCAACGGTCATTGTATTTATTACCGTTTCCGACCTTCTTCTGGAACGTACTCTCGCTTCGCTACTCAGTCAAGGAAAGGTCTTTAGATATCTCAAATGTCAGGTCTCCTCCCTTGAAGGGACGACCAGGTCACCAATTCTAAATCGGAAGGTTACGTCCCCCACGTCCGGACTAGAGACCAGTCCCTCGACTCTAGGGTGTTCGGAGAACTGGTTTTTGGGTTTTGTATTGTTTAAGTTATTTCTGAAATTTTTTGCCAAGTGTAATTTTTTTTTTTTTTTAGAACCCTTTTTTTTTTTTCAGGTCCTCTTGTGTACATCCACCCCAGGTGATCCGTTTTCTTTTGTGTCTTTACCCCGAATCCTTTATAAAGGAGTAACTTCAGTACCGACTTCGGGAGTCTCCTGCATTATTCTCTCCTTTTTTCCCGGACAGAGTTGAAGATGGGTTTGTCCTTTAGTCACGAGACCCTTTCGGTTCCTATAGTCCTGATCCGACCCAACCCTAAACCCTTTGACTGGGCTGATATCCTCACTCGGAGTTCCGTCCGTCAGTCGAGAACTTCGGACTCCCAGCTTTCCGGTGCCGTCTGAGTCCGAATTGGTCTGGTCCCGACTGTAGACCCCACAACTTAGGAGATTCAGTCCGGGTCGTCGTCCTTAAGGGGTGGTCTCTTCATTCTCTACAGACTCGACAGAGGACACGACTGACTTCTCCACGTCCCGTCGCAGGCCGGAGGGTCCTGTTCGTTCTCGACTCGTCTTACAGGTCCAAGGTAGGCTTTCCTACCCGAGGTGTTGCCGAGACGAAGTGTGTCCTGCCTGTCTGCGGTACCTCCGTCCATGGTTCGGAGTCGGACAGAGGAATGAAAGTTGTGGGCCGGACCACCACCCCTCGCCCCCTGGGCTGTCTGCCCTGGGGTGTACGATGACAGCTACTGAGAAGGTACCCCGAAAGACTGGACGAGTCCTTTGCAGGTCTTTGGGTCACTTCGGTCTGGAAGCCTACGAATATCGATGAGGCCTTGGTCACGATTCCTTCTTTCCCTGACCCGGTATGTCTTGTAGGTATAAACAGTCCCGTTTCTTCCTTCTCCCTCTTTTCTCCGTCTCTTCTGTGAGTTTCCTGCGAGACGTGGAGTCACTCTCACTCCGACTGCGTCCTCTCTTCAGTCCTTTCCGTCTCCTCCTCTGAGCCGTCTTTACTCACCGAGTGGTCCCTTGGGAGGTCTAGGGGGCCAAAAGTGGTTTTACAAGTGACGTGACATAGGTAATCCCTACGCGGTGGTGTCTAGTTCGACACAGCCCGGTAAAATAATTTCGAGAGAAAGACCAAAAACCGTTGACTATACATTCTCATCGTTGAGGACATATTTGTGGAAAATCACTTGTCTAGGTTAGAACTAGATCTTTGAGAGGATTTTCGTCCTCCTTTTTAGTTCTCATATTTAACCTTGATACCCGGAGGTTTTCAAGAGTAGGGATCTCATGGTCTTTTTATATTCTTTACGACGTCTTACGGTTCAGTACCTTCTTTACTGTTTTGCATTTTAAGTCACCAATCTTTTATCTACGACTTGATTTTACATTTGTTAATATAAGATTTTTCCTAGAAAACCTTTACATTTTCTACCATCAAAATTATGTTTGTTTTTGAGTGTTTTTAACTTATCAACAAAAAAGGGGAGGAGAAAATACCTCCGTTTTTCATTTTGTTTTTAGTAGAATTGTGGTTCTAGTTTTTATCTCTTAAAGTTAGTTGTGACGACGTGAAAAGTGTTTTAATGTTGTCCGACTTTTGACCGTCGTCGTGTACAGTCTAGAAAACATGTGAAGTGATTTCTGTATAAATAAGTTTTGTTTTACAGAGGGTCACTAGGACGACATCTTCTTTGTACTCAGTATATACGACTCTTTGAGAGCAGTGTCAAAATTGGAAAACCCCCTCTTTTTTTTTTTTTACGTCTCGAAGGTCGGGTAGGTGACCTTTGACTTCTCCGGACACTTCTTGTTAAAGTGTCAAAATTTTTCGTTCTTAACGAAACCGTCAAACTCCGGACTATGGGTTGTGACGTCTATGTCCTCACTTCTTGAGTGAGAGCAAGCACTGACGGAATGTTAAAGTCCTCGTTGACATGTCGCCGAGCAAGACTTTGGACATACCTGTGACCCTGGCTATGGTGTTTCGAACTTCCTAAAAATTTTTTTTCGAGTCACCTATTATTTGGTCGTACCGCTGAATCCGGGAGGTACTTCGTCGAGTTCCTTTCCGAACACTTTACTTTCAACGAGTCAGCACAGACTGAGAAACGTTGGGGTACCTGACATATCAGGTACCTTAAGAGGTCCGGTCTTATGACCTAACCCATCGGAAAGGGAAGAGGTCCCCTAGAAGGGTTGGGTCCCTAACTTGGGTCCAGAGAGCGTAATGTCCGTCTAAGAAATGGTCGATTCGGTGTTCCCTTCGGGTTCTTAAGACCTCACCCATCGGATCGGGAAGAGGTCACCGAGAAGGGTTCGATCCTTAGCTTGGTCCCAGAGGACGTAACGTCCGTCTAAGAAATGGTTGACTCGATACTCCCTTTTCGAACCCCGGGGGATTATAGTGCGACGTGGACGTCACGTCTTACTGAACTACCTCCGTACGGTGGATACCTTACTAGTTGTTCGGTATGTCTGGAGAAGAATGAATGTGTGACACCGAAGGGTAAGTCCCAAGACTAGGTCCCGAGATGTCTCCGTGTATAGGTGAGGGGACGATCCCTTTTCGTTGTCTCTCTAAGCAAGAGTAAGAGCCTGCCTTTTTCACGAGACCAGGTTATCGTTGACGAACTCCCCACTGTCAAAGGTCTCGGAAGAATTTCACTGAGGAAAAGACTTATGATTTATTGAAAAGGGTACGAAAAACTCACTCGACTTTTTGGTCAAAACCTTCTATTCTGTAAGTTGGTAAAGATATCCCTTATTCTTGTGACCTCTAATAAATGAAACGACATTAATGAGGTCGTGTATCCCTCTAATCGAAAGTTTATGATGATCCAAACGTATGTCTCTAAAGTTATTACTTCTTTTTAATCACGTACAAAACTTATAAATCCCCGAACTTTATATATAATGACGATTTCTCACTTGTGACCAATTATGGACACGTCACTTATTATTAATGGGTTTGGTAAGTAACGAGGGTTCAAAGAAAGGGAGGTTTATTGTTAAACAAAAAATTTTCGTAGAACTAAAAATAATCTCGGTTGTCATGTAATCATTGACTTTACAGAAACGTGTAAGTGTTTACTTAAACTCGAAGTGTTCAGAACCTAAAATTTAGTTCGTCGTTCCGTCAGTTGGGAGAGTAAGTCATTCCCGTCTTTTTTTTAGACGAAAACTGAATTTTTTTTTTGTTAAAAGTCCTTCTCTATTTACCGGAAATTTTAAAGTAATAAATGATCCTATAAACCTCCCCTAAAAGTTCTAATAACCATGGTACTGAAGTCGACCGTATTTTACATAATGACGTTTTCAAGAGTATCGCAAGGGTCGAAATATTCGAGATGCGTCGACGAACAATAGAAAGTCCCCTCTTCAACGATTCTAATTGACTTTTACAAATGTATTGAGAAAAAAATTGACAAATGAAACTTTATCAATGCTTGAGTGTCTTTTAAATTTTTTTTGTCATGTCTCAATACACATGAAAATCGGGTCCAAGGGGGTTTACCGTTGTACAATGTAATATTGTGTTGTGGTTTAGTCTAAAGGGCCACCAGGTCACCAACTCTTAGACGGACGGTTACGTCCTCGTCCCAAGTTAAGGACCAGGTCCTTCTAAGGTGTACGGGTTCCCGTTGATTATTCGGGTACTTGGTATTGATGACTCGGGTGTACGACATTGATGACTTCGGGTTTACGGGATCTTGGGCACGAGACGGAGTTCTTCTCGGTGGCGTTACCCTTCGGGTGCATGACGTTTATCTTTCATCGGGGGTAAGCAACGTTGATCTCTTTCGGGTGAACGCCGTTGATTCTAAGTCGTGTCTGTTTTTGTTATTTGGTTATTTTAAATTTTTTATATGTTGTTAGGTCCTTTGACATAACTATCTTATGAAAATATTTTTGATGTGTGAAATAAGCCTAAAATGTGAAAATGTACGTAAGTACACACACACATATACACACACAGGTGTGTCCACATATGCGAAGATACATTAAAATAGGGGATATATCTAAGTCCATTGTTGGTAAAGTTTGCTCTTGGAGAGAATGGTTCCTTAATAAAGTACGATGAGGGCCGTAGGGTAGGGACAGGAACCGATGGTGATTACACATGAAGTAGAGATCTGGAGACAGTAAAGTTCTTACAATATGTAATACCTTAGTGTATAATACTTTAGAGAACTCTAACGGTAAAAAGGATGAGTCGTATTACGGGAAATCTAGATGGGTTCTACAACGTACATAATTATCGAACGAACGTGGGGAAAACCACGAGACTTTATAACGATCGTAAAAGTAGTAGTATGTTTAACTGACCCGAGTTTTTATATTACCACCTAAAATGACCTAGTTATTTATTATGAGGAGAGTACGACGTTTGTTTTATTCTTTCGTTTACTTCGTCAGGAAGTCCCGGTCTCTATAGTCACAAAATGACAAGTTAGACTAACCTCTTACCCCGAAATATAGACGTCGGTTCTCGCGACCGATTGTAAGATGACGTCCTAATTTGAAGAAGTGAACGTATTCGACATTTTGGTGACCATCTGCCTAGTCTTTCAGTCCCCGTTCGAGTGAAGGAAGAGGGGTTGAGTAGAGAGTTCTTTCAAGTCTGTGAGGTCTCCGACTCCTCTGTCTTTCACAAGGAAGGCATACGAAGGAAGGAGCCCACGTCGCAAGTGTAAAAGAGAGGGGGTTGTCTTTGTGTTTCTAATACCTTATTAATAAGGTGGGTTGTTAAATCGAAAGAAGAGAACAGGGTAAGTGTTAGAAAAAACGAATAGGGGAAGTAAATACCCATTGGTCGTTACACTGATAGAGGGATTCGTCCCCGGTCAAAAGTTCTGATATTTAGATCCGTCGAAGTCCGCCGTAAGAGTCGATGGAGAAAGTCCTGGAGACCCTTACAGTGTGTAGATAGGAGGAGGATACTAGCTTTCCGGGTCACTACTCGGATAAGGATTTATCAAGATATGGTCCCAGGGGTCGGAGACGCCAGATTACGGACTATTAGACTCCACCTGGACTATATTATTATTATCTTTGTTTCACGTGTGATTTACATTACGTAAACTTAGTAGTGTTTTGGTAGGGGATTAGGGACCAGACACCTCTTTGACAGAAGGTACTTTAGTCAAGGACCACGGTTTTTCCGATCCCTGATACCGTGAGGTCTGATAGAGGTGCGATAAAGAGTTGTCACTTAAAAGTGAGTCCTCGACTTTGTAAGTTCCGTTTTACGTATTGGTTTTCCGTTATGTGATCCTCAAGTCTCTTGAATTGTATTTAAGACTTACTTTTGAGATAGACAAAACAAAAGGGGAATACAAACAAGTGTTCTTTACCAATTGATATTTTTTATGTGATATAAATGGTTAAGACATCGTCAGAAGGAATTCTTCGATAAAGGAATAATCACAGAGTTCAAATTGTAAAATTTCTTTGTTGAAACATAGATTACCTTATATAAAATAAAAATTTTTAATGTACGTTACCTACCGTTTTACCATTTGATCTTGTCCGACAACATAGAGAATGAGTCCGTTTTCAGACCTCTTTTATAGGGAAAAAATTTTTAGTTCATCTCAACTAAATGTTACAACACAATCAAAGACGTCATGTCGTTTTAGTAAGTCAAAAATATATTTATACTTTTTAAACTTCTTTTATAGGAACTATTTTTTCTTGATTTTAAGATTGTGTGGGTTTACAGTGTCTATTCCTTACTGTGGTTTCTCTCTACATGAGAACATGAAAAGAATTATCACTTTTCTGACACAATTTTCTGATAAGTAGGATCCTGATTTCAGTTTTGGTTTTGTCCCGATGTAATTACTTCAGAATGTGGTTCGGAGGGGTTCAAGTTACACTAATGATGTATCGTGTTGATCGACGATGTAGTGTTGTGTTTATATAAGTCTCGTTTTATTCTGTTAGACTTCGTAGATGTGGTATAATAGGTGTTGTAGTCATTCATTGTTTTCAAGTGGTCTATCTTTTTATCCTTTTACCCTGTGTATTTGTTCTCTTTTAAGTCCGTTTTCTTTGTTGAGACTACAACCGTAATCGTTTGTTTTTGATTTTATTAATACCATTTCTACAATATTTTAGATATACTCTTTAAACCAGATTTCTTACTAATCGATCCCCTAAAATCCTTTCCATATCTTTGACATTTTAACCTGTGTGCATTTAGGATTTGACTTTTTATGTAATAAGCTTTAACTTTTAAAATTACTGACCTTGTTAGTCGTATAACCGATGTTTTTTCTTAGTCATTTGAACTTCACTTCAGTCGTCTTTCGTAGGTTTGATTTCGTATTTTTAGTCTCTGTGTCAGTTTAAATGATAGTAATATCTCAGAGTTGTTTGACTTCCTACAATGTTCCATCAGATTGTATAAATATTAACCTTTGGAGTCTCCTCTCTTTTGCTTTTGTGTTGGTATGTATGTGTGTGTATGTATATATACCAATGTATACAAATTGACTTAGTGGTATGTGGACTTTGATTGTGTTGTAACATTTAGTTGATATAAAGTCAAAAATTTTACGGGAATTTGTAATTTTTCAACATTATTTAAATTATGTAGTTTGTGAAAAAGGTTCGTGATATCGTATTTTGATCTTGATTCAATATTCTTACCTTGTAAGTGTTTAGACACTTCCAATCTGTTTTACGATGACTTGTTAGTTACTCAATTTCTTCTTTAGTTTTCCCCTTTAGTTTTTTTAGAAGTTTGTTTTTATCTTTGTTGTCTGGTTTTAAATACCTTGTATTGTCTTGATCCAAATACGTCCTTCAAGTATTTTTGGAGTTTATTTGTTGTATTAAAATGTGGAGTTCCTTGATCTTTTTTTTCTTGTTTACTTCGGGCTTCAATTATTTTCTTTCCTGTATTGTTTCTAGTCTCTCCTTTATTTACTTTGTCTCTGATTTTTTAGTTATCTTCTTTAGTTACTTTGATTTTCGACCAAAAACTTTTTTTGATTTGTTTTGTCTGTTGTGAAATCGATCTGAGTAGTTTTTCTTTTTCCTGAGTTTATGTACTTTGTCCTCGATAATATTTTTTATGGTGTGTTTATTTTCACAACATTCTCTTATGATACATTTTAATATACACTTATTTAACTTTTTGGATCTTCTTTACCTATTTAAGGATCTTTGTATGTTGGATGGTTCTAACTTTTTCTTCTGTGTCTTTTAGATTTATCCGGTTAATGATCCTTCTTCTGACTTACTCATGTGTTTCGAAGGGGGTTTTGACTTCAAGTTCTGGTTTATTAAAGTGACACTTAAGATGGTTTATATGTTTCTTTTTAATTATAGTTAAGAGGTTTGGAAAGGTTTTTTATCTTTTCCTTCTTTGTGACGGTTTGACTGAAATGTTCCGTTCGTAATGGGACTATGGGTTGGTCTGTTCCTGTGATGTCCTTTTTTTAATTTTCGGTCATACGGACTACGTACCCGAAGGGACCTCCGAGTCTACCATTTCTTGGACGGACGTTTCGTCCTCTTGGACCAAGTTAGAGACCCAGTTTTTCTCGGGGACCTCTTCCTGTACCGTTGGGTGAAGTCATACGAACGGATCTCTTAAGGTACCTGTCTCCCCGGACCTCCCGATGTCAGGTCTCCCAGTGTTTCTCAGTCTGTGTTGACTCGTTGATTATAATAATTGGGACTACGTGTGTCTACGTTTCTAGAAGTTGTTATACAATCGTTTGATTTAAGTTGTGACGCAATCTTTCTAAGATATGTTTTACTAGTTCTCCCTAGGTAAGGTCCAACTTTACCACCAAGCCATAGACGTTTTGTTACAGTATGTAGTGTGACTGTTTTACTTCCTATTTTTAGTATACTAGTGGAGTCATCTACGTCTTTTTGGACAACTTTTTTAAATTATAGGAAAGTACTAATTTTTTTTTTTTGATTTGTTTGACTCATATAGAGTCATACACACACGCACGATTTATCAAAGTGAGTACAGACTGAGAAACACTGGGGTACCTGACATCGAGCGGTCCGACGAGACAGATATCCTAAGAGGCCCGTTCTTGTCCTCTGCAAGGACTGGGTCCCTACTTTGGACGTAGAGTATAGAGTCATATTATTTCCGGTATATGTTACTCGGGTTTCGATTGTAATATCAGTTGTCACTTCTCGAAGTTCGAAAAGGACATTCTAGTCCATGTTTCTGTTCCTACGAGTGAGAATGGTAAAGATAAGTTTTAAAATGACCTTCAGGATCTCTCTTGTTAATCCCTTCTTCTTTTTATTTTCCGTAAGTTTAACCTTTCCTTCTTCATTTTTACGGAGGTAGACGTCCACTACGTTATAATATATAGATTTTTGATTCCTAAGATGGTGTTCTGACAGTCTTGATTTTTCGTCTAAGTCGTTTAAACGTCCTATGTTTTAGTTATGTATTTTAGGCACCGGAAAGATATGTCATTGTTGTTTTATGGTCTTTCTCTTTAATTCTTTTGGTGGAGTAAATATTTTGTTTATTTTATGAATCTTTATTTTAAATGGTTCCTCTACTTTCTATGGATGTGACTTTTCGTGTTCTATGACTAATTTCTTTGACTTCTTCTATGTTTATGTACCATTCTATAAGGTTCGAGTACCTTACCTTCTTTATTATAACAATTTTATAGGTATATGGGTTTCGTAAGATATCTAAGTCCCGTTGGGGATAGTTTTAACATTACCGTAAAAAGTGCCTTAAAAAATTCTCAGTTTCAAATGTATCATGTAATTTTCCAAAAGTCGTAGTACTTAGTAGTCCCTTTACATTTAGTTTTGGTGTGACTCTATAGTGGTTTATTAGAAATTTTTCTTCTTGTTTTACCTTTCTGTTTTCGACCAAAATTTAAAATGTTTTTATGTCATTAGTTCTTTTACTTCATGACTATATTGTCTACTTATTTAGTCCCCTGATCTTTTTTCTTTACCCTTTATACATACCTGTATATACTGGTTGATTAAAGGTTTTTTCCGTGTTTTTATTAGGTCGTCTTTTTCATATTAGAAAATTTGTTTACTACGACTTTGTTGACATTTAAAAATTACTATTTTACACACGGAGTTTCGTACGTCTTTTTCATTAGGTTCTACCAAGTGTCCGGACTTGTATTTTTGATTTTGACATTCCGTCGATCTACTTTGGTATCCTTTTGTGGAAAGACAGGATTTCTAGAAAGACGTGTATTTGGGTGATTCCCGATCTGGTTTTTTTTTTTTTTTTGTTGTTGTTGTTTTTTGTACTATAGTAAACGGTTTTAATTTTGAAGACGAAGTTTCTGTAGCAAATCTCTTACTTTTCTGTTCTGTATTTATCCTTCTTTTATAAGCTTTCTATGTATGGACTGTTTCCTGAACATAAGTTTTATGAAAATAAGATAGTAGATTATTATTTCTTTACCTTTTATTTTAATTTTTATTTGTTCTCAATTTATCCTGGAAGTGTGTTCTTCTATGTTTACCAGTTAATCGTGTACATTCGTACAAGTTAATGTAGTGATCAATAGATCCTTTGTCTCTAATTTTGGTCTTACTCTGGATGCATAGTCTTGCCACTGATTTGTCTACTCTTGTACCTCGTAGCTCTCGAGAGTCTGTAGTAACTGCCCTTGTATTCTACTACTGACGAAATCTCTTCGTAGCCGTCCAAAAGTACATAGATATGTCACTACGTTATTAAGGTAAGGGTCCATAAATGTGAAAGACAAGGGAGTAGGTGGTTTTTTCTATAACCTGTGTTTACAAATATCGTCGACATATATATGATCAGTTAATTAGTTTTGTTGATTTATAGGGTAGTCGACGAACTACCTATTTGTTTCACACTCCATAGGTATGTTGTTTTAATCCGTGCCGTTATTTTCTTTATTTGACGACTATAACTGTTGTTAGACTTCCTTTAAAATTTTATAGTACGATACGACTTCTGTGGTCTGTGCTCATATATTACATAGTCAAGTCAGGTCAGCGAGTCAACGTCGACTGAGAAGTGCTGGGGTACTTGGTGTCGTGTGGTCCGAAGGGACCGGTAGTGGTTGAGGGTCTCAAATGGGTATGAGTACAGGTATCTCAACCACTACGGTAGGTTGGTAGAGTAGGAGACAGAGGAAGAGGAGGACGGAAGTTAGAAAGGGTCGTAGTCCCAGAAAAGTCTACTCAGTCGAGAAGTGTAGTCCACCGGGTTCTTGACCTCAAAGTCCAAGTTGTAGTCAAGAAGGTTACATATAAGGTTACTAAAGGACATCCTACCTGACCAACCTAGAGGAACGTCAGGTTCCCTGAGAGTTCTCAGAAGAGGTTGTGGTGTCAAGTTTTCGTAGTTAAGAAGCCACGAGTCGAAAGAAATATCAGGTTGAGAGTATAGGTGTGTACTAGTGACCTTTTTGGTATCGGAACTGATCTGCCTGGAAACAACCGTTTCATTACAGAGACTAAAAATTATACGAAGATCCAACCAGTATTGAAAAGAAGGTTCCTCGTTCACAGAAAATTAAAGTACCGACGTCGGTGGTAGACGTCACTAAAACCTCGGGGGCTTTTATCAGACAGTAACAAAGGTAACAAAGGGGTAGATAAAGAGTACTTCACTACCCTGGTCTATGGTACTAGAACCAAAAGACTTACAACTCAAAATTCGGTTGAAAAAGTGAGAGGAGAAAGTGAAAGTAATTCTCCGAGAACTCAAAAAGAAACGAAAGACGGTATTCCCACCACAGTAGACGTATAGACTCTAATAACTATAAAGGGGGTCGTTATGACTAAGGTCGAACACGAAGTAGGTCGGGTCGCAAAGAGTACTACATGAAACGTATATTCAATTTATTCGTCCCACTGTTATATGTCGGAACTGTATGAGGAAAGGGTTATATTACTTATTAAATTAAACATATTTAAGGATGTTGTCCAGTTTGGTTCTACGTGACTGTTTGTAGTCTTTTCGTTAACATAAACACGAAGTCTCTTTCTATACCTTTCACTGATCTTTTTCCATTCTCCCGAGTTAGACCCTTTAGTTTTAAAGGTAGGAAACGAACCTCACCATCAATGTATCCATATATGTAAACTATTGAAGTAGTTTGGTATGTGAATTTTAGTCACGTTAGATATACACAGTCCATATGACAGGGGCGGGTTTTCTATGTATAAGGGACGACGACGACGATTCAGAGAAGTCAGCACAGGTTGTGACACGCTGGGCTCTGCCGTCGGGTGGTCCGAGGCGGCAGGGACCCTGAGAGGTCCGTTCTTGTGACCTCACCCAACGGTAAAGGAAGAGGTTACGTAATTTCACTTTTCACATTCCCTTCAGCGAGCCAGCACAGGCTGAGAAGCACTGGGGTACCTGACGTCGGATGGTCCGAGAAGGCAGGTACCCTAAAAGATCCGCTCTCATGACCTCACCCCACGGTAACGGAAGAGGTTTGTATAAGGGATTTACTAAGATTTTACGTTCGTTATAGAACAATTGTTTTTAGTGTAAAAGTTTCCCTATATTTTCATGTCTTTGTTTTCCTATTATTATAAATATATAGTTTATACTTACTTGGTCTTCTCTGGATCGTATCGTAAGAATTATTCACTGTTTTTTATCTTAAGTAACTTTTTAGTATTCCCTGTTTCTTTAACGTACAATTGTTTATCTTCTCCTTAAACTCTTATATTTAGATGGTACATGGATTTGCGTGGATTGTTAGAACAGAGTCTTATTCCTCTGTCGACCTATATAGATTTTAACATTAATACTATAATTGAATGTGAGAACCTTTGACTGCCTAGTGTGTCTGTTATTTCATCGTTTTGTTATCTTATTGTGTCGTTTATTTTACTTTGATCATCGAAAACTATTCTGAAGCGTACTTCCTCTTTTTACACGAATCTTTTGAGGACTTTTTACTACTACATTGTCCGGTGTTCTTTGTTATTTAAGGTTTCTTAGTTGTAGTATATTTCCCTGAAGGATCACCAGGTCACCAATCCTGAGACGTGAAGGTGAGGACCCCCGTACCCTAGTGATACCAGTCTCTTGATTCTAGGATACGAGACGTTACCCCATTTTTTTTTCACTATATCTTTTATAGGCAACTTTTTTACGGGATACTAATATTATGTATTATTTGAGTCTTTGACTAGTGTTATCCCTTCGATTATTTGTTGTCTTTCCTGGATACAGACCTTTTATGTAACAACAAGTCAACGAGTCAGTACAATCTGAGAAACGTTGGGTATCTGACGTCGTGTGGTCCGAAGGGACAGGAAGTAGTTGAGGGCCTCGAACGAGTTTGAGTACAGGTAACTCAACCACTACGGTAGGTTGGTAGAGTAAGAGACAGCAGGGGAAGAGGAGGACGGGAGTTAGAAAGGGTAGTGGTCCCAGAAAAGGTTACTCAGCTGAGAAGCTTAGTCGACCGGTTTCATAACCTCGAAGTCGAAGTCGTAGCCTGGGAGGTCACTTGTGAGTCCTGACTACATGAAATCCTACCTGACCAACCTAGAGGAACGTCAGGTTCCCTGAGAGTTCTCAGAATAGGTCGTGGTGTCAAACTTTCGTAGGATGGTATGGTGTTCTTGTTTCTGATCCCCCTCCCCCCACACCCGGTTCACACATTTCCCTTAGTTTTAATGTTTAAATATTGACTTTTCAATACT
Organism: Capra ibex; assembly: GCA_006410555.1. Taxonomy (NCBI): domain Eukaryota; kingdom Metazoa; phylum Chordata; class Mammalia; order Artiodactyla; family Bovidae; genus Capra; species Capra ibex. Next base: position 61,257,814 of record SJYO01048061.1, on the reverse strand, counting down.
TTATTTATTGAGTACCCCTATATTACATGTTGTACAAATGGTATTTATTATTATAGTAATAGATATCGTTATAGTATATCATAAATAATACAACTTTAAACGATACTCTGATTTTGAATTTTCAAGAGTAATGTTCTTTTTATAAAACATTAATACACACCACCGTTCACAATTGGTTTGATTAACCCACTAGTAAAGTATTATATATCTTTATAGTTCAGTAATGTGACATGTAGACTTTGTATTACAATATACAGTCAATGTGAAGTTATTTATTTGTCATCAATTTTTTTATTTTGGTCTATGTTGATGTTTGTCTTTTAAAATTTCCTCTTTTCTTATTGGTGATTTGTAAGGTTTTTTTGTAATTTATAGTTTTAATTCTACTTCATCCTTGGAAGTAATTTGTGTTTTGTAATCTTTAACATATTACATATTTTTTATCTTTGACATTATTACTAATAAAATCAAACCCACGTGTTGTACACCCTAGAAACAAGGGACTGGTCCCTGACTTGGGTGTGGGGAACGGGACCTTCGAATCTCAGAATTGGTGACCTCCCGGTTCCTTCAGGGTACCATTAAATGTTTTAGAGAAGGTGTTGTTTTTTCTAGTCAGAGTCTAGTACAACGGTAGTTCGACATGAAAGTTCCTTACCTTTTAGGGATAGAGTATGAGACTGATCATATATCCTTTTCTTCTAGTCGACAGAATTATATGACCTACTCTTGTCACCATAGAATTAATATTTTGAACTATTCCTGTTACGTTCTTTTAGGATAATTAGTTGTGTCTACGTTTATGGGATTTCATTTGTAATCGACTTTGAGGTTATGAAACCGGTGGACTACACTTCTTGACTGAGTAGACTTTTCGGGGACTACGACCCTTTCTAACTTCCACCCTCCTCTGTCCCTACTGTCTCCTACTCTACCAACCTACCGTAGTGGCTGACCTACCTATACTCAAACTCGTTCGAGGCCCTCAACCACTTCCTGTCCCTTCGGACCATACGACGTCAGGTACTCCAGTGTCTCAGTCTGTGTTGACTCACTGACTTGACTTGTCTTGTGACCACGTGTCTGAGTAAGTGCATGTGTGCGTGTGTGTACGTAGGCACAAGTGTACGAGTCTCAATCCACACTCGACCAAAGGTGACCAAAGGTACCGAAACAGACGAGATCCGACGGAGAGACAGACCTTCGACTTAACAAGAACGTCACTGACTCGTAAGGCGGAGGGGGACTTAGGAGAGGTTTGGTTACCTTTGTTGGTCACCGACCCTTTGACATTCTATTCCTCTAATGTCCACTTTCCTTACCTTTGATCTTTACGTGGTTCAGGATTCCGTAAGTATCCGTTCTGTGCACTAAGTTTTAAAATAGTGTTGTAGTCCTTAGTTTTCGTCGTTGGTGGTCTCTTGGGTTTACGTCGAGTGGTTCATACCTGTCGGAACCTCGTGCGTCACCTCGTCGGTCTTGAGACGCTCTGGTCGGTCTTTTGGTTTTCCCGAATAATGGGATACTGGTCCGAAGGGTCGGACGACTACGTCCTCTATCTCTCTACACCCAAACTAAGGACCCGGCCCTTCTAGGAGACCTCCTCCCGTACCGTGGGGTGAGGTCATAAGAACGGACCTCTTAGGGTACCTGTCTCCTCGGACCATCCGATGTCAGGTTCCCCAGTGTTTCTCAACCTGTGCTGACTTCCCTAAATCCTCGTCGTCGTTTCGGAGACTGGTACCTGGTTTACCTGGTGTAGTGGAGGATTGGGGATCGGACAGGTCTACTTACCCATAGAACGGATTAAGACCGGAGGACAGAGTCCAATGGTCTCTTCCATAGTCTTACGTGTCCGATAGAGACTCTGTACTAATCCCGTTACAGAAATTTAAGTGACCCTCAAAGTGTATATTCCCTTTCTTGAATGTCGGACAAGTAGATTAGGAAAGAAGTTCATCTATATAAACCTTTTTTTAAGTTCTAAATATAGAGATTGACATCAGTAAAATTTTCGTTCTGTCTCTTAATTATCACAAAGTAAAACTCCCCTTTAACAGATTTCGATTATATTTAATGAATGTAATAATAACTTTTTAGTGTATATATTTAGACTACAAAGAGAGTCCTACTATAAACGTCTAAATATCTAGGATACGTTATATTTACTCTTATTCCTTCGGTCCCAGAATAACTTAAAAAGAGTACGGTGTGTCTCATTTGCAAGATATTTGGATGGTACAACAGGAACGGGTCCGGTGGGACCTGGTATCGACAAGGATGTGGATTACCCAGGAAATGAGGGTAGAAGGTACGGTACCGTGTTGAAAAGGGAGTACATCTTTAGGAAAGTTACTGAGAGAAAAAAATTTAACTCTATATTGTCTGTACATTGTAACATAATATAAGGTCCCATGTTGTATTACCGAGTCATAATGTCGAAAAAGAACCCTACTCTTGAAAATTCTAGATGATGACAGATGAAGGGACTACCCAGTCTACCATTGTCTGAGCGGACGGTTACGTCCTCTGGCCCCTAGTTGGGGATCTAATCCTTCTAGGGGACCTCTTCCTTGACCGTTGACTGAGGTCACAAGAACGGTCCTCTTAAGGTAGCTGTCTCCTCGGACCACCCGACGTCAGGTACCCCAGAATTTCTCAGCCTGTGTTGAGTCACTGGTTGTGAAAGTGACAGAATCGTCGAAAGTTTCTACATTATGTCGTAGTGTTTGATGTCAGTGACGAATAGAAATAGTTGGCGAAGGAGGTTGTCGATGAGCTGAAATAGAAGGGGAACTTTGAGAGGACGGTCCGCGGGTTCGGGTAGTCAAGTCAAGTCAAGTCAAGTCAAGTCAACGAGTCAGCACAGACTGAGAAACGCTGGGGTACTTAGCGTCGTAAGGTCCGGAGGGACAGGTAGTGGTAGAGGGCCTCAAGTGAGTCTAAGTGCAGGCAGTTCCGTCACTACGGTAGGTCGGTAGAGTAGGACCCAGCAGGGGAAGAGGAGGACGGGGGTTAGGGAGGGTCGTAGGCTCAGAAAAGGTTACTCAGTTGAGAAGCGTACTCCACCGGTTTCATGACCTCAAAGTCGAAATCGTAGTAAGGAAGGTTTCTTTAGGGTCCCAACTAGAGGAAGTCTTACCTGACCAACCTAGAGGAACGTCAGGTTCCCTGGGAGTTCTCAGAAGAGGTTGTGGTGTCAAGTTTTCGTAGCTAAGAAGTCACGAGTCGGAAGAAGTGTCAGGTTGAGAGTGCAGGTATGTACTGGTGTCCTTTTTGGTATCGGAACTGATCTGTCTGCAATCAGCCGTTTCATTACAGAGACGAAAACTTATATGATAGATCCAACGAGTATTGAAAAGAAGGTTCCTCATTCGTAGAAAATTAAAGCACCGACGTCAGTGGTAGACGTCACTAAAACCTCGGGGGTTTTTATTTCAGACTGCGACAAAGATGACAAAGGGGTAGATAAAGGGTACTTGACTACCCTGGTCTACGGTACTAGAAGCAAAAGACTTACAACTCGAAATTCGGTTAAAAAAGTGAGAGGAGAAAGTGAAAGTAGTTCTCCGAAAAATCGAGGAGAAGTGAAAGACGGTATTCCGTATCCCCACAGGATTAATGGTGAGACGGAACGTAAGTTCACTGGACAAAGAAGTGACCCGTCCCGACCGGAGTACCCTAGGTATCCCCTGGGTGTTTCACACCCTCAAACCGTTCCGAGTTTTGGGTTCTATTCGTGTAGTGTAACAGTGACTCATCACTCATCCGTCTCCGTGACTTGCAGGGGTTTCCGGTACCAAAAGTGACCTTGGTCTTGGACTAGACTGACGTCCTTCTTCCGTTGTCCAGATTTGTAATCAGTTGGTAAATACGACTTTTATTACGGTGTCTCTCTTTTTCTTGCTCTCCCATTAGGTGTCAGACAGAAGGAAAGTCCTTAAGGAATAAATAGTCATTCTTTTCCATCTTTCTCACAATCCATCTTATACGTGTACTCTTCCTTTGTTGACTCCAGCAAAACACGTAGCAAAGGTGACAAGACCATTCTTCCTCTGTGTGTCCTTAATGCATTAAAGTCACTAAGGTGTGTGTTCAAATCACGGGAATGTAAATATAAATTTTGGACGTAACGTAGTGTTTTTTTACTTACCATTTCAAGTGCGACTCAAGTTTTCTTGACTACGAAAACTTGACACCACAACCTCTTCTGAGAACTCCCAGGGAACCTGACGTTCCTCTAGGTTGGTCAGGTAGGATTTCCTCTAGTCAGGACTCACAAGTAACCTTCCTAACTACGACTTCGACTTTGAGGTTATGAAACTGGTGGACTACGTTTCTCGACTAAGTAGAAATTTCTGGGACTACGACCCTTTCTATCTCCTGTCCTCCTCTTCCCCTACTGTCTCCTACTCTACCAACCTACCGTAGTGGCTGAGCTACTTGTACCCAAACCCACCTGAAATCCTCAACCACTACCTGTCCCTCCGGACCGTACGACGCCAAGTACCCCAGCGTTTCTCAGCCTGTGCTGACTCGTTGACTTGACTTGACTTATTAAATGTAAAAGTTAACAAGGAATGTATCTTACTGTAATTTATCGTTCATTTTTCTTTCTTTCTTTGGTGTTTTCTCTCGGTTTTTTAGTATAAAGTACGGAAATTACCGAAGGAAAAGGGGACAAACTTGTTCGTAGGGGAGTAAAAGTCAACGACACTTAGGGCGTCGTCGGGACGGAGATTTTGAATTCAAGGGTCTCCCGTTACTGAAACGAAATAGGTGCCGACACACTAACGTCGAGGAACCGGGGATGAAAACTCAAGTCGTTCATAAACAACCTAGACCTTATTCTACCCATATTATTTCTTTTGTTCTGGTGTACCAGGGTTTGATCCTATTGTTATGAGACCGAGAGACGAGACTCGTCCTGTCTTGTGTGGACCCTACAATTCGAGTCAAGGTCCCCAGTGTACACTTCCGGAGACGGGCACTACGTCCTCTGGTCCCAAGTTCGGGACCCACCCCTTCTAGGGGACCTCTTCCCTTGTCGTTGGGTGAGGTCATAAGACCGGACCTCTTAACGTGTCTGTCTCCTCGGACCGTCCGAAGTCAAGTGTCCCAGCGATTGTCAGTCCGTGGTGACTCGCCGATTGAAACCATTGTATAATGGACATAATTGGTTTCCTTTTAATTAATTGGAAACAGTCGTAGTCAAAAGAGAAAACGTTTTATTCCTAGTCAAGTCAAGTCAGCGAGTCAGCACAGGCTGAGAAACGCTGGGGTACTTAGCGTCGTGCGGTCCGGAGGGACAGGTAGTGGTAGAGGGCCTCAAGTGAGTCTGAGCGCAGGTAGCTCAGGCACTATGGTAGGTCGGTAGAGTAGGAGCCAGCAGGGGAAGAAGAGGACGGGGGTCGGGGAGGGTCGTAGTCTCAGAAAAGGTTACTCAGTTGAGAAGCGTACTCCACCGGTTTCATGACCTCGAAGTCGAAATCGTAGTCAGGAAGGTTTCTTTAGGGTCCCAACTAGAGGAAGTCTTACCTGACCAACCTAGAGGAACCTCAGGTTCCCTGAGAGTCCTCAGAAGAGGTTGTGGTGTCAAGTTTTCGTAGTTAAGAAGCCGGGAGTCGGAAGAAGTGTCAGGTTGAGAGTGTAGGTGTGTACTGGTGTCCTTTTTGGTATCGGAACTGATCTGTCTGGAATCAACCGTTTCATTACAGAGACGAAAACTTATATGATAGATCCAACGAGTGATTGGTGACTTGCAGACGATAACTCTTTTGTCTTCCAAATTCTCATTCTCGGGTCATCTTTGGTTACCTTTCTTCGAAGGTTCTTCCGTATTTTGGTTATCCTTCTTAAATGCTTCCGTTTGTACTCGGACGGACCCCTATGTCATTCAAAGAACAGGAAACTCTCTCCTCTCTTCATGAGTTGTTTCAAAATTCTTCGTACACTATAGTCTATTTCTGATCCTGTCTTGTATCATTGTTATTAATGCCATCTGCACCAAAGGTAGTCTAAGATTCACGGTCTGCGATGTTCTCCACGAAATGTGTATAATGGAACCACTTAGTATTGTTCGTTAGGTGCTCCATCCGTTATAAGGAGAATAATGACAATAAGAATACAACTCCTATTTATTCTTTTAAATTAATTAAATAAGTTCAAGTGGTTCGATCATATAATACTTCTGTGGGTGAATGGTGACTTAAGATTAAGGCTCTGAGGTTTTGTGACCTGTTGTAAGTGGGTGTGCCATTTACTTTATTCTTACTAATGTTTAGGCCACAGACTTACACTTTCTGAGGGGTCTACCATGGGAGTTACAGTGTGGTTATGCTGTCGTGGGTAGACTTAGTAATACTCCCTTGGATTTTCTACGTGCTTAGGCAGTTCCTCTTAATGTAGTAAAAGTTCGTCTCGAAGTTTTGGTAGTTCCTTGGTCTTCCGCAAAAGAAGGGACTTGTAGGTGTATCTATGACTCAAAGGTCGGACGGGGTTTGACAACGAGGTAGATGGTTTTGTCGACTCAAAGACCTCGAGATAGTGATGTGTATGCTAAGGGTTGCAACAGGAGTCGGAGGTAGACGTCTCGTTCACTCTCGCGTCCAGACGGTCTTTCGTCGAAACAGGGTAAAATTCTATACACGACGTCGAAAAATATGAGTGTGTAGAACTTTTAGTGGGAGCCTTTCGGTATAAACCCACAAACCCATGTACCATCAGATCGTCCACACTTTAATGGTGAAACACCCTGTATTAAGTGAAATAGGCGGAACAAAGGATGGTGCTTTCGGGTCCTGCACTAGCTTTGGTTGTAGACAGCTTTCGTTTCACCCCTACGAGTAAATTTACGAAGGGAAAGGTTTTTCAATGAGTCCTCGGTACTTTCATAAGACCTAAGATGGACAATCCTGACAAAACTTTACTGTAGTGGGGTTTAAAGTTGACTTTTAAGTCTTCACCTTTTGTCGGCTGAGATAGACGATAAGAATTTTCCTGAAACTTGAGAATTTATAAGAATATAAGTAAAAACCTTCAATTGTTTCGTGGGATACCCGAAGGGACCGCCGAGTCGACCATCTCTTAGGTGGACGTTACGTCCTCTGGACCCAAGCTAGGGACCCAACCCTTCTAGGGGACCTCTTCCCTTTCCGATGGGTGAGGTCATAAGACCGGACCTCCTAACGTACCTGACATATGAGGTTCCCCAGTGTTTCTCAGTCTGTGCTGACTCGCTGAAAGTGAAGTGAAGTGATACTCATGTTCACGTAAAGACCGCGTGAAGACGTTTTTCCCTTTCGGGTACTGCTCTCAGTGACTTTTGTGAGTCCAAATCTCCACTCGACTGTTGTATCGACTTTACCTTAGGTTCTAAGAAAGATAGGTCCACAACGAGAGGTAGTTTAGCCACCATCGTAAAATTTTTGGATATGTTTACGGACTTTCTTTTCTATCTTTCTGTTTTTTTCTTTCTTTTTACATATACTTTCTTCGTTCATAACCTGGTATAGGAGTTCGATGTTCATCCTTTTTCCCTTTGATCTGTGGACTTACAAAGTAATCCTATTTTTGCAGGTGTATGTGCGAGACGGTGACTTTTCAATGAGACACGATAGACTAGTCGTCATGTTTGGAATAGAGAAGTGTAGTGATCCGACAAAAATATAGACTTTGATGTGTTATATAATGTGACATTATGGATAGACGAAGTTTGGCGTCATCTTTTCATGGAGGTGTCGTATTTAGTGTGTACTGTAGTGTAATCCAGAAAATTTATTACGACACTTGTGGTCCTTTTCTAAGATCCCCAGGTAAAAAGTACAAGAAAAACGATGACGGGTTTACCTCCACGAATGAAACGGCGAGGTGGTCAAGGAAAGGTAAGTTCTTTAGTTTACACATGTTTATTGAAAAGTACACACTTTCCATGGTTTACGACGGTATGTTTATCCTTGCGGTATAGGTCGGAGGAGTTCTGGGTCTTGTGACTCAAGTTTGTGTGGGTCAGATAGAAGCGAGATGGGGAGGACTACACAGACTAAGGACAAAGAGGTAGACACGAGGAAAACTGTGGACTAAATGGGTCTGTAGGTTGAGTACCTTCCTTTCCTGTCCTCTCCCGTAAGGGTGTCGTGGGTGCGGAGGGAGAGAGGACCCGCCGTGCTTACATGGTGTACCTCCTTTGTTAGAGGACAGCCTTGGACCCGTTTTCCTGTTAAAATAAGTGAACACATGAAAGGAACTGATCGTGTTATTGACGGAAGAGGCTCACCTTTGAGTCAGTTGTGGTTTACGTATACGTTTCTAATTTGTTTCTGGTCAGTTCAGAGGGAAACTTAATATTGGGACCATTGTCCAAAACCTCCTTTAAGTTGATTTTTCATTTTACTTGAAGTTCTAAGACCTACCGAAGGGTAGGTATAAACTGATTAAGTAGGAAGGAGTTTTCTTGTGTAAAAGAGAAAGAGAGGTAGGGGAGGAAAAGACAGGAAGGGGAAGGGGTAGAGAGACAAAGTGTGTGTGTTGAAGATAAATTTGTATTTATATGTTCTTTGTATGTTCTTTATATGAAAAGATAATAAGTCAATGGGACGAAGGAGAACGACACTTTCGTCGTATATACTCTATTGTTGTTTTCTTTTTAACAGACTGAGATAATAAGAGTAGTACTCTCCTGTCCCGGTAACTCTCTTCCCCTTCCGGTCTCGTACCGACCGTCGTAACTTACGAGACGATAAATCGTTCTGTTTCGTTTCCATTGTAAAGAACGTGTAGTTCTTAAGTTCGTAATAATGTGCCGTACATGTAAGGTTGAAGGAACTAATAATCCAACATTAAGATTCCGTAGACTGGAACTGTCCTCTCCTATTCGCTTCTAAAAGAGCTGACGATAAATCTTCCTCACTACTTACGTAAAAGAAGAATTAAAACAAAAATACTCCTTTGGTTTGTCCTCGAGGAAAGGGTGACTAATTCGTTAGTAGTCGGTTAGTGAGACTCGGACTTTTCAACTGAGCTTTACGGTAATGAAGGGATTTTACGAACTCACAATTCTCTACTTCCATACTACTTGACCCGGAAATATTAATGGTCGTCAGATTTCTCATTCCTCTTTTACCACTACATCCTTCTAAGGCTTGAATGGAGGAGGTTACATGTGTTATTTAGATGTTGATGTATATCTTAGTAGGGGTAACTTTACCTGGACTGACCTACTTTTCTTTCCCTTTCACACTCAGTGAGTCAACACAGGTTGACAAACTGTTATGTACCCAACGTCGGGGGGTCCGAGGAGACAGGTACCTTAAGAGGTCCGTTCTTATGACCTCACCCAACGGTAAAGGAGGAGGTCCCCTAGGAGGGGGTTGGTGCCCCTAACTTGAGTCCAGGAGACGTAACGTCCGTCTAAGAAATGGTGGACTCGGTGTCGTGAATGAAGGTTACTCTTCTCGGATGTTTACTTCCCGTCTTCTTGTCGTGACTCTACCCCTCGGCTCCTTCTCCGTGGCAGAATAGTTGCCCTCTTGTGGACGGTCGGTACCCCTAAGTGTTAACCCTCCCCAGCGTTTCCACGAAAAAATGAGGAAAGGGGTGCAAAATATGAAGACTACTGTACAAAATGTAAAAATTCAAAATATGTATGGAATTGTTTAACAATACTAAAATCAATTAAAACCATGACAATTGAAAATTTGAAGTATGGACGAAATATTCGCTGACTAAGTGATGTAAATAATGTATGCAAGGAAAAGGTCTCTTTAAAAAGTAAAACATACAAAATAATGATAGTTAATCGCCGTTAAAAAGTCAAAGTCAAGTCAGTGACTCAGTACAGGTCGAGAAACGTTGGAGTACCTGACGTCGTGTGGTCCGTAAGGACAGGTACTGGTTGAGGACTTCGAATAGGTTTGAGTACAGGTAGTTCAGTCACTACTGTAGGTTGTAAAGGTAGACAACAGCAGGGGAAGAGAAGGGTGGAAGTTAGAAAGGGTCGTAGTCCCAGAAAAGGCTATTCAGTCAAGAAGTGTAGTCCACCGGTTTCATAACCTCAAAGTCGAAGTCATAGTCAGGAAGGTTACTTATAAGTACTGACTAAAGGAAATCCTAACTGACCAAACTAGAGGAACGTCGGGTTCCTTGAGAGTTCTCAGAAGAGGTTGTGGTAGCAAGTTTTGGTAGCTAAGAAGTCGTGAGTCGAAAGAAAGACCAGGTTGAGAGTGCAGGTATGTGTTAGTGACTTTTTTGGTGTCGAAACTGATCTGTGTGGAAAGAACCTTTTCATTACAGAAACGAAAAATCGTACGACAGATCGAACCAGTGTCTAAAAGAAGGTTCCTCACTCACAGAAAATTAAAGTACCGACGTCGGTGGTAGACGTCACTAAAACCTTAGGTTCCTTTGTCAGAAAGTGACAAAGGTAACAAAGGGGTAGATCATTTCATTACGAGTTTTCAGAGATTCGGTCCGAAGTCGTTATGTACTTGGTACTTGAAGGACTACAAGTTCGACCAAAATCTTTTCCGTCTCCTTGGTCTCTAGTTTAACGGTTGTAGACGACCTAGTATCTTTTTCGTTTTCTCAAGGTCTTTTTGTAGATAAAGACGAAATAACTGATACAGTTTCGGAAACTGACACACCTAGTGTTCTTTGACACCTTTTAAGACTTTCTCTACCCTTATGGTCTGGTGGACTGGACGAAGAACTCTTTGGATATACGTCCAGTCCTTCGTTGTCAATCTTGACCTGTACCTTGTTGTCTGACCAAGGTTTATCCTTTTCCTCATACAGTTCCGACATATAACAGTGGGACGAATAAATTGAATATACGTCTCATGTAGTACTCTTTACGACCTGACCTTCTTCGTGTTCGACCTTAGTTCTATCGACCCTCTTTATAGTTATTGGAGTCTATACGTCTACTGTGGTGGGAATACCGTCTTTCACTTCTTCTTGATTTTTCGGAGAACTACTTTCACTTTCTCCTCACACCTTTTCAACCGAATTTTGAGTTGTAAGTCTTTTGATTCTAGTACCGTAGGCCAGGGTAGTGAAGTACCCTTTATCTACTCCTTTGTCACCTTTGTCACAGTCTGAAATAAAACCCCCCGAGGTTTTAGTGACGTCTACCATTGACGTCGGTACTTTAATTTTGTGTGAATGAGGAACCTTCTTTTCAATACTGGTTGGATCTATCGTGTAAGTTTTCGTCTCTGTAATGAAACGGTTGTTTCCAGGCAGATCAGTTCCGATACCGAAAAGGTCACCAGTACATACCTACACTCTCAACCTGACACTTTTTTCGGATCGCGGCTTCTTGACTACGAAACCTTCACACCACAACCTCTTCTGAGAACTCCCAGGGAACCTGACGTTCCTCTAGGTTGGTCAAGTAAGACTTCCTCTAGTCGGGACCCACAAGAAACCTTCCTTACTACGATTTCGACTTCGAGGTCATGAAACCGGTGGAGAACGCTTCTCAATTGAGTAACCTTTTCTGAGACTACGACCCTCCCTAACCCCCGTCCTCCTCTTCCCCTGCTGGGTCCTACTTAACCGACCTACCGTAGTGACTGAGCTACCCGCACTCAGACTCACTTGAGGCCCTCAATTACTACCTGTCCCTCCGGACCGCACGACGCTAAGTGCCCCAACGTTTCACAACCCGTGTTGACTCGCTGACTTGACTTGACTTGGTTATTTTTCTTAGTTTCTCCTGAGTTTTAGTCTTTAGTTTCTTTTTTTACATATTGTCTATTGTGTTTTTATGTTTCCTAGTATTCTCAGATGTTGTTTATTAATATGTGGTTGTTTTCTCCGTTGAATATTCTTTACCAATTTCAAGATGTTTACATGTTAGAAGGTTCTTACTTAGTCCTTCTTTATTTTTTAGACTTATCTGACTTATGATCGTTCCTGGAATTCTGGGTTTTTAGAGGGTTGTTTGTTTACGGTCCTGATCTACCTAAGTGAAAACTTAAGATGTCTAGTGAGTTTCTAGTAGATACCTAGTGAGATATCTAGTAAAAGTTGAGAAGTTTTTTGACTTCTCCTTACTTCGGAAGGTTTGTAAAGTACTTCGTCTGAATAGGAATATGGCCTGTTCCTGTTATATTCTTTTCTTTTGATATCCGTTATAAGGATCACTTTTGTCTGTGTTTTTAAAAGTTGTTTTATAATCATTTGACTTATATTGATAAAATTTTCCTAGTATATAGTACATCATAAATAATCTCCCTATACTTCTACCAAACTATATGTGTTTGGTTAGTTATACTATAATAGTGTAATTGTTTTTCTTTCTATTTTTAGTATTCTAATAGAGTTCTCCATGTATTTTTCGAAATTTCTTTTGAGTTGTAGGTAAATACTATTTTCAAGAGTTGTTACGTCCATATCTCGCCTTACATGGAGTTATATTATTTCCGGTATACACTATTCGGGTATCAATTGTAGTATGAGTTGTCACTTTTCGAATTTCGAAAAGGAGATTCTAGTCCTTCTTCTGTCCCTACGGGTAAGAGTGGTCAAAATAACTTATAAAATAACCTTAAGGATTGGTGTTGTTAATTCTGTCCTTTTTTTTTATCATCCGTAAGTTTAACCTTTCCTTCTTTGTTTTGACAGTGATTAACGTCTACTGGACTATGACATATATGTTTTGGGGTTTCTAAAGTAGTTTTTGACAATCTTTATTAGTTACTTAAGTCATTGCATTGTCCTATGTTTTAATTATGTCTCATTAGACACTACAAAGATATGTGGTTATTGTTTGATCGTCTTTCTCTTTAATTCCTTTTTTTAGAGTAAAAGTTAATGTAGCTTTTCTTATTTTATAGACCCTTATTTAAATTGGTTCCTCCACTTCCTGTATATGTAACTTTTGACATTCTGTGACTACTATCTTTGACTTCTATGTTTATTTACCGTTCTATAAGATACAAGTACCTGACTTTCTTATAACAATTTTACAGGGATGATGGGTTTTGTTTCGTTAGATGTCTGGGTTGTGTTAGACATGGTTTTCAGATTACCGTATAAGGTGTTTTGATTTTGTATATTAAGATTTTAAACTTTCCTTTACGGTTACTGGGGTTTATCAGTTTTGATAAGTTCTTTCTTGTTTAGACTTTAGTGTAAAGGACTAAAGTTTGGTATCGTGTTTTGACACTAGTACTTTTACCGTATCATGATCGTCTTTCACCTGTATGTGTAGGCACCTTGTCTTAAATCTCGGTTCTTTATTTGAGTATGTATATACCTGTTTACTAAATACTATTTTCTCGTTTCTTGTATATTACTTCTTACCTATCAAAGAAGTTTTTATCAAGACCCTTTCACCTGTCGATGTAAACTTTTTACTTAAATCTGGTGATAGTATATGGTACGTGTTTTTAATTGAGTTTTACCTTGTGAAGTTACATTCTGGACTTTGGTATCCAAAGTCTTCTTTTGTATCCATCATTGGAGTAACAGTAGTTAGAATAACTACGAAAACACCTAGATTGAGACTTCTGGTCCCTTTGTTTTTGTTTATCATGATATAGTTTGATTTTTAGAAGACGTGTCACTTCCGTTTATAGTTTTACTTTTCCTTTGATACCTTACACTCTTCTTTAAGAGTTTGATATATAGGTTATACCCCAATTATAGGTTGTATACACCTCTTGAGTATATTGAGTTGTTCATTTTTTTAATTTTGACGTAATTTTTACCCGTCCACTAACCTTATTTGTACAAAGGTTTCTTCTGGATGTCTACTTGTTGTCCGTCTCCTTTTCCATAAGGTGTAGTGATTAATATTCCTTTTATGTTTACTTTTGATGTTACTCTAGTGTGGACCATTTTACCAATAATTCTTCTGTTAATTGTTTGCAATTTCTGTTGTACCTCTTTTCCCTAGGTAGTGTGTGGCGACCACACTGACGTATAACGACGTCGGTGGTACCTTTTACCATACCTCCCAGTAGTTTTTGTAATTCTGATCTTGATGGTGTGCCGGTTACATAGATGGGCTTCTTATACGTTTACAATTGAGTTTTCTATAGGTGTGGGGATACGAGTGACGTCGGAATAAATGTCATTGGTTCTATGCCTTTGTTGGCCTCACGGGTAGTTGTCTGTTTACCTATTTCTTTGGCACTCTGTCTATACCTGTGTTACCTTATGATGAATCGGCACTTTTCTTACTTTGGGGCGGTAAACGTTACTGTACCTGTTCCATACGATATACTCTATTCAGTGTGTCCCTTTGTGTTTGTGGTACACTAAAGTAAGTATACACTTTAGCTTGTTGTTGGTGGTTTTTTTGTGTAATTGTTTGTTTTCTTGTTTGAGTGTCCATGTCTCTAGTCCAATGACCAATGGTCTCCCCTTCCCCAACCGACACCCATTTTTGAGCATATCCTCCTTTCGACGTAACACTGCTTACCGTTGATCTGAGCACTGCCACTGGGGGACCGTGATGTGTGTCCAAGTAGGGAGTCCACGGACTCCGGCTCACCGCCACAGCAAAGGGAGTCCAGGACACGAGTCAGGGAGTCAGCACAGGTTGAGAAACCCTGGGAACCCTGACATCGGGTGGTCCGAGGAGACAGGTACCCCAAAAGGTCCGTTCTTATGACCTCTCCCAACGGTAAAGGAGGAAGTCCCCTAGAAGGGCTGGGTCGCGAGTTTGGACCCAGAGAGAGCAGAGGACGTGACGTCCACCCAGGAAACGCTGACTCGGTAGTCTTTTCGGGGTACTACGACATATAGATTTTGTATATTTACTATTATCATTATTATTCACTTCTTATACCTCCGAGTGGTTGATCTCTACGAGAAGAGAACGACACCTCACAGGGTTAGTCTTCTCGATTGTGTAGCCGTCAGTTTCAGTGCGAACAGAGGGACTCTGGTCCGGTCCTTAACCTGTTGTTGTCAAAATGTCTATTCTCGTATGAGACAGAGGTTCCAGTCCAAATGAAAGGTGGTCATTCTTTACAGACGTCCTTGACATTGACGACGAGTGACAACTACGTCCAAAAATGTCGATGGAAGACGAGGCCCGGTGGATACTCAGTAAATTTCTATCAAAACTACGAGGGTTGAAAAAACCATTGGTCTGTACTAGGTTTCTCCCGTACTACTGTATAATCAAAAGTTTCGTTCGGTGCAATAAATGTGTTGTTCCCTTACCTTTTTTTACGAGTGCGTTGACTTTTTTTTTTTTCCTTTTGGTGTCTTTCCGTGTGTGCTTTCCTGTTTCTTCTAGAGTTCGAAAATTTGAGATTAAAACAATACGTTGAATACCAAAGTTGAAATGAGTAGGTCACTGGTAGGGTAGTAGACGTACTCTAATTTTTTACTTGATGATCCCTTGTGAACTTTGGGCGGGGGGGGGGTTTATATGTATACGAAATTTGTGAGTTCCTGTTCCGCTTCTGGTCGGAATTACCTCCTTCATCTTTAAGAAGAGACCAGTCTTAAGTCGGGGTTTGTCTGATTTCTTTTGTATAACGAAGAAAAACCGTTTTCGTGACCTTGACACCGGAGTTCCCGTTTCAGAATGTGGTTCTTGTAGGACTTATGACAGAGTCAGGAAAGAAAGGAGACACGTTTACAATCAACAACAACCACAACTCAGTGATTCAGCATAGACTGAGAAACGTTGGGGTGTTTGACGTCGTGTGGTCCGAAGGGACAGGAAGTGATAGAGGGCCTCAAACGAGTTTGAGTACAGATGACACCTCTTCCGTTACCGTTGGGTGAGGTCATGAGGACGGACCTTTTAGGGTGCCTGCCTCCTCGGACCACCCGACGGTAGGTACCCTAGCGTTTCTCAGCCTGTGCTGACTTCGCTGAATCGTCGTCGTCGCAGGTAACTCAACCGTTGCGGTAGGTTAGTAAAGTAGAAGACAGCGGGGGAAGAGGATGACGGGAGTTAGAAAGGGTCGTAGTCCGAGAAAAGATCACTCAACCGAGAAGTGTAGTCTACCGGTTTCCTAACCACGAAGTCGAAGTCGTAGTCAGGAAGGTTACTTATGAGTGCGAACCGAAGGAGATCCTAACTGGCCAAACTAGAGGAACGACAGGTTCCCTGGGAGGCCACAGAAGAGGTCGTGGTGTCAAGATTTCGTAGTTAAGAAACCGAGAGTCGGAAGAAATACCAGGATAAGGATGTTGGTATGTACTGATGACTATGACTGTGGGATAGACAAAGGACCCCAGGAAGAACGGTAGACTGAGGTCTCATGTCCGACTACAGGGGGTCTCGTGAAAGACAACACCAACAACAACAGCAATTAGAAATGTTACGACACAACCAAAGACCGTATGTTGTTTCGCTTAGTCGGTATTACTGTGTATATAGGGGAGGGAGGTCCAGTAGTGTCTCATAGTGTGGCCCGAGGGACGTGAGGCGTCATGTCAGAGTGGTCGATGAAGTTGCTTGAGTTCAATGTACGGAAGAATACTAGTGAGACACCGATTAAAGAGTGATGTGTTCAAGTTGACCTACCCTCATTTCCTCGTTGTGGGTGGAAGTCTAGGTCGTCAGTAGGGGGACGTGTGTGTGTTGGTCGATTCCAGGACGAAACGTTCACACAAACAACAAGTCGACACAGACTGAAAGACGCTGGGGTACCTGACACCGGGTGGTAGAAGGAGACAGGTACCTTTAGAGGTCCGTTCTTATGACCTCACCCGACGATGAAGGAAGAGGTCCCCTAGAAGGACTGGGTCCCTGACTTGGGCCCAGAGCTCGTAACGTCCGTCTAAGAACTCCTAACGTCCCTTCGGGGTCTTAACACGAAGGGAGTGAAGACCATCTGTTACACCTGCATCTAATTTTACTGAAGTTAGATGCAGGAAAAGATAGGAACCGACCGTCCGTTGGATTCATCTGACAGTAGTTTGTCACGAAGATCTTTCAAACAGAATCCGTACCCCAAGGGACTCCAGTCCCCCGAGTGGTGTCCTGTTGCCCCTACCGTTTTCTGTCACCATCTCAGGTGTACACCGACGACGCCTCCTTCTCCCCTCCCTCTTCTCTGTCCGTCTTCACACGTCTTCACGACTAGACTTAATTTGGGACACACCGTGTCGGTTCCCTTTCCGTCCTAAGTTGTCGGAAGGAGGGGGAGGAGGGGTGGGGTGGGAGGGGTGACCGGGGTAGAAATTAGTTTACATGCCTCGGTAGACTTTTTGTCATAGTCGAAACTTCCAAACAAATTACGATTTTAGTAATGGGAATGATAATCCGTAAACTAATGACTAAGAAAGTAAAATTTCTTTAGTTTAAAAGTCCATTCGACATCCATGTTTTGTCCGTAAAAGCGTGTAGACCATATCTGTGATTACGGTGGTTAGGTGTCGTTCTTTAGTAAGATCTAAATTTTGTTTTCGGGGGCGAATCGGAGGAAACATAGTGTCCTTGATATTTTATCAGATTTTATCAGTTCCGGCACGTTGGTCGACACCCTTACATCATGGGGAACCCGAAAGTATTTTGGTTAAAGGGGAGGAAAATAAAAGGAAATGAAAAAAGAAAACTAGAAAAAAAGGAAGAAGGAACTTCTCGATACTTCTCCGTTTTTACTCCACCCCTACCCCGTTCTCTGGATACTTAGTTTGGTCTGACCTAAAGTGCTCAGTTCTCGTGTAAGAAAAGGAGCCCATCAGAAGTCTTATTTTCTTTTTTCCCTTTTAGAGTTTAAGTATTCAAAATCAAGTTACGATAACGAATTACACCGACGACGACGACGATTCAGCGAAGTCAGCACAGTCTGACACACACTGGGGTGTCTACCGTCGGGTGGTCCGAGGGACAGGGACCCTAAGAGATCGGTTCTTGTGACCTCACCCAACGGTAAAGGAAGAGGTTACGTACTTTCACTTGTCACTTTCACTTCAGCGAGTCAGCACAGGTTGAGAAACGTTGAGGTACCTGACGTCGGATGGTCCGAGGAGGCAGGTACCCTAAAAGGTCCGCTCTCATGACCTCACCCCACGGTAACGGAAGAGGTCGAATTACACCTTAATTACACCTCAATTTACGTTAGGATTTCCTTTAATTGGGACTTATGAGTAACCTTCCTGATTGTGACTTCGACCTTCGAGGTTATAAAACCGGTGAACTACGCTTACCAACTGAGTGACCCTTTCTGGGACTACGACTCTTTGTGACTCCCGTTCTCCTCTTCCCCCACTGTCTCCTACTCCACCAACCTACCGTAGTGACTGAGTTACCTGCACTTGAACCCGTTTGAGGTCCTCTATCGCTTCCTGTCCCTCCGGACCGCACGACGTCAAGTGCCTCAACGTTTCTCAGTCTGTGCTGACTCGCTGACTTATTGTTGCTGTTTTATGTCAGACTTGTTTTATCGTAGTGAACAGTTCAATATTCTGAAACTCTCCCAGTTTTCGTAAAACGAATAAAGAAGGGTATCGATAAACGGTCCGGTAGAATCTGACGTTCTGAAGTACTCCACCGCTGTAGGTAGACCCAGATCACATCACGAATAGAGAGGTCGTAAATTACGAGATAGGGAAGTCACCTGTAGACCTCTCGAACCCTTTTACGTACTAAAAAAGGGTATTTTACGTGACTTTAGTTCCCGAGGGACCCTACCATTGTCTCCGACTCATTTTATTCTTAAATTATGTAAGTAAACTCTTGTACTCACGACCCAATCCCCCCCTTTTTTTTTTTTTGAAGTTGTGCAAATAAGTGTCGTCTCGAACGACGTCTTACACTCTACGTCACCCTTAAAGATTCACTCTCTATGTCACTCGGTATAAAGGGTTCTGAAGTCAAGTCAAGTCAGCGAGTCAGTACAGACTGAGAAACGCTGGGGTACTTAGCGTCGTGCGGTCCGGAGGGACAGGTAGTGGTTGAGGGCCTCAAGTGAGTCTGAGTACAGGTAGTTCAGCCACTACGGTAGATCGGTAGAGTAGGAGACAGTAGGGGAAGAGGAGGACGGGGGTTAGGGAGGGTCGTAGTGTCAGAAAAGGTTACTCAGTTGAGAATCGTACTCCACCGGTTTCATTACCTCAAAGTCGAAAGGGTTCTGAATGGACTGGTGATTTTGAGGAGCGTCAACGTACACACGATTCAACGAATCAACACAGGCTGAGAAACGTTGGAATACTTGACGTCGGGCGGTCGGACGAGACAGGCACCCTAAGAGGTCCGTTCTTATGACCTCACCCAAAGGTACGAGAGGAGGTCCCCTAGAAGGGTTGAGTCCCTAGCTTGGGTACAGAAAATGTTGAGGACGTAACCGTTCACCCAAGAAATACTGATCACGGTGGACCCTTCGGGGAAGAACCCCAATATATAGTGATTAGTTACAAGATATTTTGGATTCATCCTCCACTTTTTACCTGGTGCATAAACGTTGGGTTAGTACGTATAAATGTTTTACCAAACGGATTCAAGAATTTATCGTCGACCTCCACACACCTATGGTTCTTGAACTCACGGACCCTCTCCTCCCACCTCTCGTTCAAAGACGGGAAAGAAACCAGTCCATTCGACGATAGCTCAAGGACCCGTGGGTCAATGGAAGGTTGCGTTTGGACTCAGGGAGAGAGTCGAAATAAGTAAGAATCGACACCGTACCCCCTAGGAAAAAATAAAAAGAGAAATCATCTTCCTACACCCTAGGTCAAGGGGGTTTTCCCTGACTTGGACCCGGAGGACGTGCCCCTCATGTCCCAGAATCGACGATCTGGTGGTCCCTTCAGGGAAGCGGATGGGACTTAGACGTCAGGGGAAATAGGTGTCCTCATCCCTTAGAAGAGGTGAGAGGGTCAAAATAGATGGTAGGCATACGACACACGAATCAGTGAGTCAGTACGGGTTAAGAAACGTGGGGAAACCTGACCTCGGGTGGTCCAAAGAGACAGGTATCCCAAAAGGTTCGTTCTTATGACCTCACCCAACGGTAAAAGGAAAAAGTCCCACAGAAGGACTGGGACCCTAACTTAGCACAGAGAAAATAGAGGACGTGACGTCCACCTAAGAAATGGACGACTAGGTAGTCCCTTCTCGACATACGATTACCTAGGGTTTAATTATTGATGTCAATCGGTGGAATTTGTAAAGACTTCGTTTCTCTTCTTTTCTTTCCTTTCTTTTGTTCCTCTCTTTTCCTCTCTTCTCACCTGAGAGGTCCCGACCGGTACGTCGTCTCTTTGACAAGGATAGGGTACCTCGTAGTTTAGCCCGGACCGGAGGACGAAGAGGTATTTGGACTAGGAGGTAAAGACGAGGGTCAAAGGAGACATCTGCAGTCGTGAGGAGATCGAAGGGTTTCTTCTTTAGAGTCTGAGTAAGACAAGAGGTGGTGACGGGAGTCTTGGAAGGTACGTCAATTTGAGGTTCGAACCGACGAAAATGGTTGTTCTAAGGTTAAGAGGGAAAATCGGACCTGTTGAGTTTTTTCAGAGGGAAATTTATCACACGTACGGAGACCGGTGCAAGGTGGGAGTTTGGGTAGGGGTCTCTTCGACCACTTTGTGTTTTGACTGAGGTAGTTCACACACACGAGTCAACGAAGTCTGCGCAGGCTGAGAAGCACTAGGGTACCTGACATCGGGCGGTCCGAGGAGACGGGTACCCTAAGAGGTCCGCTCTTAAGACCTCATCCAATGGTCGAGTAAGAGGTCCCCTGGAAGGGCTGGGTCCCTAACTTGGACTCAGAGGATGCAGAGGACGTAACCGTCCGCCCAAGAAATGGTG
Source organism: Capra ibex (assembly GCA_006410555.1). Classification (NCBI taxonomy): domain Eukaryota; kingdom Metazoa; phylum Chordata; class Mammalia; order Artiodactyla; family Bovidae; genus Capra; species Capra ibex. The sequence goes on along the minus strand of SJYO01048061.1, from coordinate 61,237,086 downwards.
ATCGCGGTGGACCCTTCGGGACAGGGGTAGTGTACACATTAGTTTTGGGAAGTAGTCGTGGGATAGTAGATCTCCGGTTTCGGGGTTGAGGGATTGAGTCCGAGGGTACGTCGGAGACGGGTTGCGGGTCGGAGTGGTAGTCCCCGGGCATGGAGTTCACCAGACCTTTGACGAGGACTGAAGGACGACACGGTCTCAATAAAGACTGGAACCATGAAGACAGGTACGACAGGGGAGTAGGAGTCGAAGTAGGACTTCATAAGTCGAGTCCGTGCGAGAGGAGGTCCTTCGGAAGGGACCGGGACCGATCAGATCGTTAGGTAAGGGTCGTAAAGACACTATGAGACATTGAACGATGGGAGTATCCGACGGAGTGAGAATGAGTATATAAATAAAATTTGACTTCATATCACCTATATGAATAAAAATTCACAAAAATTTAGACCTGGTAAAGGTTTCAGAAGTGACTTAACCAACGACACCTTTTTTCATTAATAGAATATTAATTTTATTGAAAAAATCTTCACTTTCATTTGTACAATCAACAAGTCAGTACAGACTGACTAAGAAACGCTGGGGTACCTGACGTCGGTCGGTCCGAGGAGACAGGTACCCTAAAGGGTCCGTTCTCATGACCTCACCCTTTTACTCATATGATGTGTTTCGTTAGATGTCTAAGCCACGTTGGGGACAGTTCGATGGTTGCGATAAAAAGTGTCTTGATCTTGTTTGTTAAAGTGTTGAACATACCTTTATGTTTTTCAGGAGCTTATCGGTTTCGTTAGAACTCTTTCTTCTTACCTTGACCTCCTTAGTTGGACGGACTGAAGTCCGAGATGATGTTTCGGTGTCAGTAATTCTGTCATACCATGACCGTGTTTCTGTCTTTATATCTAGTCACCTTGTTTTATCTTTCGGGTCTCTATTTAGGTGCGTGGATACCTGTGCAATAGAAACTGTTTCCTCCGTTTTTATATGTTACCTCCTTTCTGTTAGAGAAATTGTTCACCACGACCCTTTTGACCAGTTGGTGAACATTTTCTTACTTTGATCTTGTGAAAGATTGTGGTATGTGTCTTTATTTGAGTTTTACATAATTTCTAGATTTACATTCTGGTCTTTGACATTTTGAGGATCTCCTTTTGTATCCGTCTTGTGGGAGACTGTATTTAGTGTCGTTCTAGGAGATACTGGGTGGAGGGTCTCATTACCTTTATTTTCGTTTTTATTTGTTTACCCTAGATTAATTTGAAATTTCGCAAACGTGTTACTTCCTTTGATATTCGGTCCACTTTTCTGTCGGAAACCTTACTCTCTTTTATTATCGTTTGTTTCGTTGACTGTCTCTTAATTAGAGTTTATATATGTTCGTCGAGTACGTCGAGTTATGGTCTTTTTACTTACTGGGTTGGTTTTTTGCCCGGTTTCTTCATTTGTCTGTAAAGAGGTTTCTTCTGTACGTCTACCGATTGTTTGGGTCCTTCTCTACGAGTTGTAGTGAGTAATAGTCTCTTTACTTTCAGTTTTGGTGTTACTCCATGGTAGAGTGCGGCCAGTCTTACCGACGGTAGTTTTTCGGATGTTTGTTATTTACGACCTCTCCCACACCTCTTATCCCTTAGGAGAATGTGACAACCACCCTTACGTTTGATCATGTCGGTGATACCTCTTGTCACACGTCTAAGGAATTTTTTGACGTTTATCTTGACGGAATTCTAGGTCGTTGGGGTGACGACATGTATATGTGTCTCCTTTGGTCTTAACTTTCTCTGTGCACATGGGGCTACAAGTGGCGTCGTGACAAATATTATCGGTCCTGTACCTTCGTTGGATCTACAGGTAGTTGTCTGCTTACCTATTCCTTCAACACGATGTATATGTGTTACCTCATAATGAGTCGGTAATTTTTCTTATCTAAACTTAGTCAAAATTACTCCACTTACTTTGACCTCGGATAGTATGTCTAACTTCATTCAGTCTTTCTCTTTGTGGTCATATAATTGTCATATATATAATGTCATATAATTGTGTATATATACCTTAAATCTTTCTAGCACTACTACTGGGATATGCGTCCTGTCGTTTTCTCTGTGTCTACATTTCTTGTCTGAAAACCTGAGACACCCTTTTCCGCTCCCACCTTACTAAACTCTCTTGTCGTAACTTTGTATATATAATGGTATACACTTTATCTTTTTTTTTTTATGATCTCACCCAACGGTAAAGGAGGAGGTCCCCTAGAAGGACTGGGTCTCTAGTTTGGACCCAGAGGACGTAACCGTCTGCCTAAGAAATGGTGACTCGGTGGTCCCTTCGGGACCAAGGAGATAGCGAGGACAAAAACAAAACCAAACAACCGATTCTCAATATATCCTGGCATCGAGTGACTGGTCCTTAGTTTGGACGTGGGGTTCGTGACCTTCCGTTTCAGAATGGGTGTCCAGGTGGTTCCTTCCGGGGAGTGAGAAGGAACTCCCACACGGAGTAGGAACTCCCGTCTTCGTTACATAATGGAGACATATGACAGTGGGACGAATAAATTGAATTCGTCTCATGTAGTACACTTTACGACTCGACCTATTTAATGTTCGACCTTAGTTCTAACGTCCGTCTTTATAGTTGTTGAAGTCTATACACCTACTACGGAGAAATTACCGTCTTTCACTTCTCCTTCATTTCTCGGAGAATTACTCCCACTTTCTCCTCTCACTTTTTCGACCGATTTTTGAGTTGTAAGTTTTTTGATTCTAGGACCGTAGACCAGGGTAGTGAAATACCGTTTATCTTCCCCTTTTTCACCTGTGTTACTGTCTAAAATAAAAGGACCCGAGGTCGTAGTGACCCTTACTACGGACGTCGGTACTTTAATTTTCTGTGAACGAAGAACTTTCCTTTTGATACTGGTTGGATCTATCGTATAATTTTTCGTCTCTGTAATGAAACCACTATTTCCAGACATATCAGTTTCGATACCAAAAAGATCATCAGTACATGTGTACACTCTTAACTGGTATTTCTTCTGACTCACGGTTTCTTAACTACGAAAACTTGACACCACAATCCCTTCTGAGAACTCTCAGGGAACCTGTTACTCCTCTAGTTTGGTCAGTTAGGATTTCCTTTTTTTTGGGATTATGAGTGACGTTCCTGATTAGTACTTCGACTTCGAGGTTATGAAACCGGTGAACTATACTTCTCGGATGAGTGACCTTTTTTAGGACTACGACCCTTTCTTACTTCCTCTTTCGTCTTCGCCCGTCGACTTCTACTCTCCCAATCTATCGTGGTGACTGAGTCACCTATACTTAGACCCGTTTGAGGTCCTCTGTCGCTTCCTTCCCCTCGGACCACACGACGTCAGGTACTTCAGTGTCTCTCAACCTGTACTGAATCGTTTACTTGATGTCGTTGTTGGTTCAAGACTCGTGGCACGGTTAACATAGTCTCCGCTGGTTACTTTACAGATGTGGTATTGTTCGATACTGTTCGTGTCTGGGTGATTGGGTTGGAACAGAGACTCAAGGACGGGTGGAGATTCTTGGTACCGGTTCGAGATCCATTCAGTATAGTTAAACGGTATGAGTTCTCTAATGAGGTTATATTTGAAGTGATTAGACCGACCGGAAAGGTTCGATCAGAATTAATTACTCCAAAATAGACAACTCTACGAAGTGTTTCTCAAAAAACCTGACTTAATAAGACTAACACGGTGTCAAGAGACAGTGAAAAGTACCTACCTCGGAAGTTGTCTTTACTGTCTCAAATGTTAAAAACGTCTCAAGGACAACTCCTATAAAGATCCGTCTTATAATCTCGGTGGACAAAAGTGAGTTAGTATTGAGGGAAGGAGTCGGTTTGAATAAATTCGAACCAGGGTCAGGATAAAAGAAAAAGAAAGAAACCCTTATTAAACTCCCCCTTTTTTTTTGGGTAAATCGGTAAGACCTCACTCTCCTCTAACTTTTACTAATTTTCTATGAAATGTAACTTCCACATTGACGAAAACCGAGTCTTATTGGTTGTATTAAGTTTTTACGTAAGTTTGATGTAAAGTTAAATCATAGATCGAATGAGAAGGACTACTTTAGTGACAGATTGGTCGAATTTCGTTTTATTTTATAAAAAGTCAATTTTTCCTGATTTCGATAGTGAAGGCTCACTTCCGTTAGTCGCATCATAAAATCGTCTTGTAGTACTAATAATATTATGTATTATTTTTATTTGTGAAGACGGTAACCCCAGGAACCGAGACGTCTCCTTTCTTTCCTCGAACTGGGTACCCGAACATTACATCTAATTTGTGTGTTATACTCGGTGTGTTCAAAGTGTCCAATCTCAATTAATTGTAAAATAGGGTTCGTTTCCTCCTTTTCCCTTTCTTTTTATTTTAGTTATAATTCTCTTATTTTTAAGTGAAGTTTGGAATATCCTCTGTAGACATTACACTCATATTGACTTCTGTAGTGGTTCGGGTTAGACTATGGGGAAGGAGCACGGGGATGAGTCGGTCGGGAATTTTTGTCGTATACACACCAACTAAGAATGTCTGAGTGCTTCGGTTACCGTCTGGACGGTTCTCTGAGGTCTCTCTAGTCTACTTAGGGCCCTGAGTAAGGACAAAATACTGACTGAGAAGAGAGAAAACAGAAGGGAAATACTGATCCGAAGGGTCCACCCCGTCACCATTTCTTAGGTGGACGGTTAAGTCCTCTAGGTTCCAAAGTAGGGACTTAGACCTTCTAGAGGACCTCCTTCTTTACCTTTGGGTGAGGTCATGAAAGTGGACCTTTTAAGGTACGTATCTCCTCGGACCGTCCGATGTCAGGTGTCTCAGTGTTTCTCAGTCTATGTTGATTTGCTGATCCAAATGTACGTGAGGAATACTGTTTCACAGACTGCTGTCTTTTATGTGACTTGGATCTAAGTAGTGTGTGGTGGAGATGGGAGAAAAAATTTTTTTTTGACTTCATATCAACTAAATATCATATAATCGTTACCGTGGGGTGAGGTCATGAAGACGGACCTTTTAGGGTACCTGCCTCCTCGGACCATCCGACGTCAGGTACCCCAGCGATTCTCAGTTCGTGCTGACTCGTCGAAGTGAAAGTGAAAAGTGAAAGTACGTAACCTCTTCCTTTACCGTTGGGTAAGGTCACAAGAACGGACCTCTTAGGGTCCCTGCCCCCTCGGACCACCCGACGGCAGATACCTCAGTGTGTCTCAGCCTGTGTTGACTTCGCTGAATCGTCGTCGTCGTCGTCGATATCCATACACTGTATACTAAGTCATAAAAATATCTAACTAATGTGAGGTAAATTTCAATAATTTTCATTTCAGATATAAAGGAACAATGTACGTTACCTAGGAACAACGGATAGATAAGGTATGTACACGGAGTTACAAGTGTCAGTGTGACGAATGTTGTGTGTTCTCTACTTACATTGACTCTCAGGTGGTTGTCTACTGGCCTATTTCTTCTACACCCTATACACGTGTACCCCATAATGAATTGTATTTTTTAGTGTAAAACAGTAAACGTTGTTATACCTACCTGGATCTCCTATAATGTGGGTCCCTTCATTCTCTTTTTGTTTGTAAAGTATAATAGTGAATGTATACCTGAGAGTTTTTATTTTGCTTACATGCATTGTTTTATCTTGTTTGCCTGAGTGTCTTTTGTTTGATCACAAATGATTGTCCATCTCTCTTCGTCTCTCCCCGTTCTACCCTTATACCCTAATTCTCTATGTGGTATACATACGTGGGAGTTAAGGAAAATTGGTTTCTGATAAACTTTAATTACATATTTGATAAGTCCCGAAGGGTTCACCGCGATCACCCTTTCTTGGGTGGACGTCCTCTGTATTCTCTGGATCCAAGCTAGGGACCCAGTCCTTCTAGGGGACCTCCGCCTGTACCACTGAGTGAGGTCATAAGAACGGACCTCTTGGGGTACCTGTCTCCTCGGACCGCCCGATGGCAGGTACTCCAGCGTCTCAGTCTGTGCTGACTTCGCCGAGTCCTTCGTGTATACTTGTTGAATCCGAAGATCTTATGTGAAAACAAAAGTATTTTTCCTCGACGTAGAAGATGGTTTGTGACTTTATGTGTACGGTGTAGTTCTTATTCCGGGACCTTCGGAGGATGATAAGTCTTTATACGAAAAATTCACCTGATAGACGAGGTATGACTTCTTGGTTATGGTTTTGGTCATGTGAACTTTTTTTCTGTTTCACGATCATTCACTTTCGCATTATTCTGTATACAGAGAATTTGGAGCGAGGGTCTGAAAGGATTCACTCTTAGGGGTGTTCGTAATTCGACCGTCTAAGATTTTCGAGTCTGCCGCCTCGTGTTAAGTCCGTAGTGGTGGATAGTTGCGGGACCCGAGTGAGTGGCCCAAGAGAGACCGGAAAGCCAGGTGTGGTCCCTTCGTTCTGTTTCGTTCGAGAGGTGGACGGGCAGTCTGACGAGGCCCACGCTGTCTCCGGTCCGACATGTGCCACTGCCGAGTGTGGTGCCTGTGTTTAATGTCGATTGACGTGTCCCCGTGTGCGTGTTACATTTTCTGTCGGGCGTAGCCTCTCTGGTCCGGGCAGGATTCTCCGCCGAGTCACAATCAATCAGGGAAAGGACCTTGGAAGGGAGGTAGGGACCACACCTCCCATTTTGAGATAGGTCCTGTACGGAAGTAAGGACCTACAAGTCTGAGGTAAAGAGTGTATTTCATATACGTAGTACCCCCTACCCCTTATTTTTATATTCCTAAAATGCATACGCTTCAGTTAGGATTTCCTTTAGTTGGGACTCATAAGTACCCCTTCTGACTGCCGTTTCGACTTCGAGGTTCTGAAACTGGTGGGTTACACTTCTCGGTTAAGTGACCTTTTCTGGGACTACGACCCTTTCTGACTCTCGTTTCTCTTCGCCCGTTGTCTCCTACTCTACCAACTTATCGTAATAGCTAATTTACCGACACTCAAACTCGTTTGAAGTCCCTCTATCACTTCCCGTCCCTTTGGTCACAGGACGTCAGGGACTCCAACGTTTGTCAACCTGTGCTGAATCGTCAATTCGTTGTTCATTAGAATATGGGAAGAATGACCCCTTGTCATTGTTTATATGTGTGTGTATACACACATATAATGTTGGCATAAAATATATTTACCATGTATTTTATGGAAGATGTCGTTCTCTTTTCTGTTTAATCATTAACGATACACTTTCCAGGGTATTGGTAAACACTTCTTGTCGTAGTCGAGTCAATAAAGGGTGTGTTTCTTGACTTTCTATTATTGGAGATACGTGTTTGCTTAGGTCCCGAAATGTTTGTACAGTCTTCGTAGTTTTCCGTAATTGCATTCGGTGTAGGTTGCACCGTTAAATAGGAGTCTGAAACAGAGTTACGAGGGTTCATTTTGGCTCTGGGTCAAAAAGTTATGTGGTTTTCGTGACAGGAAATTTTTCGAAAACGTAGAGAGAAACATGGTCTCTGAACAAAAGATTTGTGTAGCAAGTCTATCGGTTGGACGTCCAAGTTGGGGAGTTCTCCGAGGAACGTAGAATCTGTACCTTCCTTTTTTTCTCGAAATCCCAATACAACCCCACTTGACACAGGGGGTTTTACCCTGCGACTTCGGAGTTTAGGTCATAAACGCCTAGGTTGGAATAAAATTTATCTAAGAAACTTCTACGTTAGTTCATTTCTACTCTGGTAATGCAACTCAGAATTAGGTTAGACTGACCATGGAAATATCTTCTTCCCCTGTCTATATCTGTGTGTTCACAGGACACTCCTGGTTCCGTCCCTGACTTCACGGCGTGGTGTCCGATTCCCCCGGGTTCCAGACGGAAGGTAACAACGGTCGTTTGACGGCCTTTGATTCTTCTCTGCTCCTTCCTGGGTTGGGGAGTCGGACCGGGGACTCTACAGCCCCCTCGTACCGGGACGGTTTTGAAATTAAAGTCTGAAGGTCTGAAGTCTTGGTATTCGGTTGTGTAAACACAACTAAATTCGTTATGGCAAAGAATACCGTTGGAAGCCTTCGACTGTTCTCCCCGTAGAAAGAAAATGGAGGGTTCGTCCTGAAGTACTTTTAATTAGGACTATCCCCAGATCAACTCGGGTATCTTCGAGGGAGGTATTGGATGCCTTCGTAATCAACGAGTCAACACAGACTGGTTGACAAACGCTGAGCGGTCCGAGGTGATAGGTACCTTAAGAGGTCTGTTCCTAGGACCTCACCCATCGGTTAGGGAAGAGGTCCTCTAGAAGGGTTGGGTCCCTAGTTTGGGTCCAGAGGGTCTAACGACCGTCTAAGAAATGGTGGACTCGGTGGTCCCCTCGAGGTATTGGATGAGGTCACCTATTTTGGGGAACTGTGATCTTTAAGCATAGACATTGATTCTCTCATTGAACGACGTTTGACGGTGGAAGTTCGGACTTTCATAGAAACCTTTGACGACTCCAGTGGGACGGAAGGATAGGGGCCCCTGAGTAGGACCTGCTCCGCTACTTCGTCTAGGTCGTTAGTTGAAGAGTGGACAGTAAACGAAAAAGTCTTGTGGGTCGAGATTTCTCGGGGATCGTTGGACTACAAAATTGTCGGTGTCCATACTCGCGTCTCTCCTACTGTCGGGACCTAATAAATTACTCTAGTGTCGTACATTGTGATCGTATACCCTTCTGACCTGTGAGAACAACTTCTCTGCCGTTACGACACACTATACTTCCACTCCGGTCAAACGAGACAAACCTTGTTTCCGTACACCCTACATAAGTAATCCTGTCTCCTGTCGAGACCTCTGTGTCCTCGTCTCTTGAGTGATGTTCTCGGTCAATACGAAAATCTCCAGCGTAGGGTATTAAAATGTCTACTCTTTTTGGTGCGAGTTCTGTGTAGAACTCCTGAGGTGACGGTCGGGACTGGATCCGTCCGGAAGACGGTCTGATGACAGACAGACGAAGAGTTAGAGGTTTCTCACCCCACTACTACAGAGAGGTATTACACGAAAAAAAAGGGGAGGAAAACTTAAAAAGTTTCGGAACTTGTATACTGTCAACCCTATACGAGACCAAAGAAAAAATTAACCTTCTATTAACGAAATATTACTACACGACAAAGACGATCTGTTGTTACGTTTAGTCGGTATTCACACACACATAAATGTATATGTGCACACACATATATATAAATGTATATGTACACACATATATAAGTGTGTGTGCATATACATATATAAATGTATATACATATATATATAAATGTATGTGTACACATATATAAGTGTGTGTGCATATACATATATAAATGTATATGCACACATATATAAGTGTATATGTGCATGTACATATATAGGTGTATATGTGCATGTACATATATAAGTGTATATGTGTATATACATATATAAGTGTATATGTGTATATANTATATAAGTGTGTGTGCATATACATATATAAATGTATATACATATATATAAATGTATGTGTACACATATATAAGTGTGTGTGCATATACATATAAATGTATATGCACACATATATAAGTGTATATGTGCATGTACATATATAGGTGTATATGTGCATGTACATATATAAGTGTATATGTGTATATACATATATAAGTGTATATGTGTATATACATATATAAGTATATGTGTATATACATATATAAGTGTATATGTGTACATAAATGTATATGTACACACACATAAATGTATATGTGCACACACAAATGTATACACACACAAATGTATATGCACACACACAGGGGAGAGAGAGCTCAAGGGAGGGCCGTCCAGTAGCGTGTCGATATGTCGTCGAAGGGTGGACGAGAGACAAGATATGTACCATCGGATATATACAGTCTCGACGAGAGAGTCAAGCGGGGTGGGAGAGGAAGGGGACGACACAGGGTGTTCAGACAGGAGATGCAGACACAGAGATGAGGACGGACGTTTGTCCAAGTAGTCATGGTAAAATCTACGGGGTCAATTTCGGTTAAGACACGGGTGTTTTTTTTTTCTGTTTTTGAGATTATAAAATTTACCTTTCACCTAAACCCTTTTACTCTTTCTATAAGGATATGTTATTTACAATTAGTTTTAAGAGTCACAAATTTGCATAGTCTTTCGTACTGTAAATTCCATTCTTAGATCAGCAACCCCGAAATTTCTAGTGTTAATGTTGGACCGAAAAGACTTGTCTGTAATTTTTTTTTTTGTCAGACGGTGTACAATTTTTTTTATTATCATTACATTAGTTATTTTGTATCATGTCATAAATGGTTTGACTTTGTTCACTATAAATAATGGTGAGAAAAAGTTAGTGTGTTTCATGAACCTCTTAATCCTTCAACTTACTTTTTCCGTTTACACCTCGGTTTTTTTTTAGTTTACACTTTCTACTTTCCGGTGCCTCTTTTTATTCAGTTTTCAATTCCTGTCAATTGTGTGTATCTAACGTAGTCTGGTCTTTCGACCAGTTCCCCTTCCGAATTTTGGTGGGCCCAGAGGGTAAATCGTCACTGGTGTCGTGTTGCTACCCTCTGAGGTGCGAAGGAGTCTAAGGGGTATTTTCCCGTCGCCGTCTGCCTTTTCACTCGTCTTGTGTTACTACTGGTTTTGGGTGGGAGTCCTAATTGAGGAAGGTAAAGGAGGAAAATAACTAAAAAAAAATTCGGGTGAAACGTGAGAGGGTCCGTCGAACCAACGTCCCTTGTGGCAAATTACGTGGAATGACTAAGCTAGCATGTGTAAATATGTACACATCTTTGAAAACGATGTCACGGAAATAACTAGAAAATTAACCATTACCTCCGGTCTGTTGGACTGTTCTCGGAATAACGTTTATAAAAAATAAAAGAGTTCACTCCCGTTCTTTTAGTAGTTTTTGCAAGTCGTTTACTTCGTGACACGAAACGAATGGAACCCAATACAAAATCTCTACGACAGTGAATTCTTAAAAAAAAGATTTCAGTTTTAATGTATTCTGACTGACTTGTTGAGTGAACCTTTTCTACCTTTAGAAAAAAAAAGGGTTAAAGATCTTCATAAGGACTACCCGGGAAGTAAATAGCCGGGACCCTTACTGTTCGGTCACAAGGGAAAGTCACATCGGTGAAAGTCTAATGCGTCACGAGTGTCCCACTCGTTCGGAAGACCGTTTCAACGGTGTTCCAATGCGCGAATACAATTGTTATCAACACTTGTGTGACACTTCCCCGGGACCACTTGTTGAAGTACTGTGACTCAATTAAGACTTATGAAACAGAGAGTAGATGTCGTACCGGGAGATCGGGATCCCTTTCTGAGTAAGAGCGGGTCTATAAGACATGGGAAATTCAGGGGATGTATGTTTGGAAGTCCAGTACTCGAAAGTTTCTACGTTGTACGTACACGTTCAGGTTAGTACATTCGCTCTAGTGCACAGACCTCAATGGACATTTCCGACCCAAGACTCCGATTGAAACGACCTGAATGCTTGTTTGACCTGTATCCTTGAGTAATAGTCTTACCTTGAACAGGTGTATGTCCTGACTTTTTACTCTCAATTCCCCTGACAAACCCACCGTTTGAGATGTCTTCGTCAGTGTTCCGACATTACTTTTCACCCAAGGTCCCAGAAACCGTCTTCACCTCCCTTACCTCGGGTCGGGAATGACTTCCGGACCTCCGTCGTCCCTGCGACCCAAGTTCCGCCCTTTGCTCTACTTTGGAACCGAACAGTAGGTACGGGGAGTTTGAGGAGGGAGCAGAGAGAGGGCGTTAGGGTTGTAATACATCGGACCACCAGAACAAGTCAGCGAGTCAGTACAGGCTAAGGAAAGTTGGGGTGCCTGACGTCGTGCGGTCCGAAGGGATAGGATAGAGGACCTCAGACGCATTAGAGTTCCGGTAACTCAGCCACTACAGTAGGTTGGTGGAGTAGGAGACTACGGGAGAAGAGGACAACGGAAGTTAGAAAGGGTCGTAATCCCAGAAAAGGTTACTCAACCGAGTAACATAGTCCCCCAATTTCATAACCGTGAAGTCGAAGTCATAGTCAAGAAGATTACTTATAAGTCCAAACTAAAGGAAATCCTGACTGGTCAAACTAGAGGGACGTCAGGTTTCCTGAGAGTTCTCAGAAGAGGTCGTGGTGTTAAATTTTCGTAGTTAAGAAATCGCGAGTAAAAGAAATACCAGGTCACGAGTGTAGACATGTACTGATGACCTTTTTGGTGTCGAAACTGATACATTCGAATGCATATCAGTTTAAACCTACTTAGTGCACTTGGTCTTCAAGGTCAGGATTACGTCACTCACTTTCACCGAGTCAGCACAGGCTGAGAACACTGGGGTACCTGATATGTCAGGTACCTTAAGAGGTCCGGTCTTATGACCTCACCCCTCGGAAAGGGAAGAGGTCCCTTAGAAGGGTTGGGTCCCTAGCTTGGGTCCAGAGGGTGTGATACCCTCAGGATTACGTTCAGTCCAGATTAGAGTGAGGTGGTCTCTAAAGATCACCTTCCGTCTGAATTTGAACCTAAAAAAAAATTAAATCATTATAACTGTTCGTTAATAAAAAGGGTAACGTAAAATATGAAATGTTATAGTTCCGTTTATTACGTTGTTTTAGTTCACATATTTTTCTATCTTTATTTTCCTTTTTTTGTTAATATTGTTAATATTTTCCGTAGGGGTCTTAGTACCTAGTTTAAACTTTTTTGGTAAAATTTAGACATAACGATGTATGGTAAGTGACTGCCAATCCAAAAGGGTACGGATCTATTGTCGATCCACCTAGACGGTGAAAGACCGGACTGACTAGTAATTATAATTGTCTCCCAGATGTATAGAACTCCAAAGGCCCGACCGAGTCACCATTTCTTAGACGGACGATTACGTCCTTCACGCCCAAGCCAGGGACCGAGCTCTTCTAGGAGACCTCCTCCTTTTCCGTTGAGTAAGGTCATAAGAACGGACCCTTCAGGGTGTCTCTCTCCTCGGACCTCCCGATGTCAAGTACCCCAACGTTTTCTCAGCCTGTCTTGATGACTTGGGGTCGCTGGGTATGGGACTTCAAGACCATTCATGGTCTGTCGGACCCGTACCCAGGCCGCGGACTACGTTAAAGGAGGTCGTTTGCTAGAGACTCTTTAGAGACGGACAGAGTCGTTGCCGTCACTTGACTTGTGCACTTGTCCGACTGTCCGAGGTGACAGAGGGTGCGGGGAGACAAGGGCTCGTACCGTACGAAGACCCACCAAGTCTAGAAGTGACTCAAGAAGAGCTATCTACCCTCGAGAAGGGGTCGTGACTAGAGTGACTGGTTCCTGTGGTGGGTTTGGACACGTTCAGTGTGTGCAACGGGTCTTACGGATCAATTACATGAATATATAGTACTCACGTGTCGTCTTATTGTCTCAGTTTGTTCCTTCCTCTGCTCCGGACTGGAAGATCGCTCCTGGTGGACTAAATTCCGGACCATAAGTGATTGTAGTCACGATAGCTCGTTCCGCTTTAAACACTTGTAGTTCTGATATGGAACTGAAAATGATAAATTTTAAGTACATATCGATTAAACGGTTAGTGTGACTTGTGTGTTACCCGGGAAGGTACGTTTGTCTTGATTATTACACCCTAGATTAAGAATACGACGGGGTGTAGGGTGTGTCCTCTAGTTGGAGTGAACTTGTTTAAGACTATCCTCTTGTCCCCGACACTAAAATTCGGTAAAAGGAGATAAAAGACGTCTTAAGAATGAAATTTGGATGTAGGTATTAACATTAATCAAGGGAACTTTTAGAAGTCCTAAAAACTTAATTTTACACATCCCTTTATAATAAGTCTTCTACCGTAAAAGGTTTATAATATTTCGTAACCTTTACGGTATAAAAAATAAAACATTGTACTTTTGAAAGTTTTCGGGAAAATTAGACCCGAGTTTCTCGTGTGTCATATACTATGTTGGATCTCCTTTTCTTAAAACGTTTGATATGGTATCAAAAAATTTATATTCTTAGAGATTAGTCAAAAAGTTGTATTGTTTTACATCAAAAATGTCAGTTTACTAGATCATTAAATTCCCTTTCGAGGCGCTGTAATTCACTTTTTTGTTTTTCCCAGAACGTGGTTTTTGTAAGTAAGATACCAGTTGACGGAAAGAGACCACGTTACATTTCTTAATGTCACCTTAATCAAGAATTCAATAGCTAAATTTTTCTCATTAACCATTTCTATTATACTTGGGTAAGATAAATTTACTAGGGAGAGAGTAGGTGTAAATTTATCTTTGTCACGAAAGTTTTTCTTCACGGAAGGTTTATTATTAGGAAATTACCGTATAGTGATCTCTACAATTATTATTTCCGTCAATTACAGATTATCCGTACGGTGCTACCGTTGACTAAGGAGAGCCCAATATAAACGAGTCAGGGAAAAGGACTATGGACTGGTATTGTTCGTAGGATTCGTATCTAATTGTTACAAACGGATTTTTTGAAACTTTGGTGGAGTAAATGAGTATGATCGAAAAACGCCAAGTCAGCGATTCAGCACAGACTAAGAAACGTTGGGGTGTCTGGCGTCGGGCGGTCCGAGGAGACAGATACCCCTAAAAAGTCCGTTCTTATCTCCTCACCCAACGGTAAAGGAAGAGGTTCCCTAGCAGGACTGGGTCCTTAGTTTGGGTGTAGGGGACACAGAGGGTGTATCGTCCACCTAAGAAGTGACGACTCGATGACCCCTTCGGAAACGATTAGTAGTTGAGTAAGAATTCTTCCGGGTTGTGGTGGGATTGATTTCGACATCTTCTCCGTGACAGAAATTGGGTCACGAAAACACGAGACCTCCAGTAGGGTATGGTAAAGGAACGACTTAGAAGAGTTGATCGTGGGCTCTAGGAGTGGGAGTTGATAAGTACTGAAGTATCCCATCGTCGGAGAAATACCTGTCATAATGGTTTAGACTGGTTAGACGTTTCCGTGTCAAAAATTTTTGGATAGGAAAGAGGACGGACGATGGCAAAGGATCCAAGGTTGGTAGATTAGTCTAACTATGGTTAACAAGTGATTCTTAGAATATGACTAGGTAAGTAAGTTGTTCATAGGTGACTCGTGGTTGATACGCAGTCGTAAGAAGATCCACGATCCCCATATAGCTACCCACCCTAGTCTAGTCCTGCAAGTGGAAGTACTCTCCGATTGTGTTATGTATTCGTTTAATTGACTATTATTTCTACCTAATCCATACATATATATAAGACAATTTACAAAGAGTCTCTTTATTTCCTTTTCTTGTATTTTCTTCTCGACGTCAACACCCTAACGTAAAATTTATTCTACCAATGTGTCCACTAATCGATGTATTTCCGGACTTCTCCCCCTCTTTCAGGACACCTCCTTGTACCCCTTTCACAAGGTCCGTCCCCTGTCGTCTAAGGATTCATAATTCAGATTATAAAGACTCGTTGTCTTTCCTCCGGTCACGCAGAGCTGACCCCATTTACTCCGCTTCACACAAGAACGGACCTCTTAGGGTCCCTACCCCCTCGGACCACCCGAGGGCGGAGACCCCAGTGTGTCTCAGCCTGTGCTGACTTCACTGAATCATCATCATCATCAGTCCCGCCCATGGTTCCTGGTGACATTTCTGAGACGAAAATGAGACTTGCTCCTCCCTTCGATGACCTCCCAAGAGTCGTTTCCTTATGATAGTGAAGAATAAAAGTTTGTAGATATCTCCTTCAGGGGCTGTATGTTTGGAAGTTCAATGCTCGAAAGTTCCTACGCTTGGGCACGAGGTAGCTGCAGGTCGTCCACTCCGACGGCGACCGGGAGACCCAGATAGTGACTGCTGGGAAGTCGACATAGTAGAGGACGGCGGAGAGAGCGGAGGTGAGTCTTCGAGGACGGACAAGGAAGTCCCGGTCGGGGACCTACGGCCGACGACAGGACGTGATGACATGAAAAGTTCCGTGACGTGCCAGGCTAATTTGTGTAAAATAAAGATACAAACAAAAATACATAATAAACATACCCTTCATAATATTTGGATAATATCTTGTCTTACTATGCCAACTCACGTAATCAACCCATGGATCCGATTGTAACGACCTGAATGTTCGTTTGACCTAAAGTGTTTGCACGAGAGCCTTACCTTGAGCAAACATACGCCCCTTGAATGACATAACTCTATGTTGGTTGTTTGGTATAGAGAAGGTGAATATTGCACATGTTAAGTAACCAGAAGTCATATAAGAATCTTAATACTGTGGTAGTGGTGTTAGCTGGGCTCTTGTAAACGTAGTGAGGTTTTTCTTTGGGGTACGGGGAGTTCGTCGTGAGGGGTTCGGAGTTCGAGGATCGGATCGGTTGAGGAGGTGCCTGAACGGATAAGGTCTATATAGTGTATTTACCGTAGTACGTTGTGCACCAGAAAACACTGACCGAAGAAAGTGAATCATACTACGAAAATTCCCAGTCAGAACGACATCGTATATGGTCATGAAGTAAAGAAAAATGACGAGTTATCGTAAGGTAATTTACCTATATATGGTGTGAACCGAATAGGTCAGTAGTCGACTACCTGTAAGCCCAACGAAGGTAACCCACTGCCTGTGAACCCAACGAAGGTAACCCATTGACAGCGTTTATTACGAAACTTCTTGCAAACATAACGTCAAAAATATGTCTACACGTGCATATGATTCAGTGAAGTCAACACGAGCTGAGACTTTTCGGTACCGCACTCGGGCGGTCCGAAGAGACAGGTACCATAGAGGTCCGTTCTTATGACCTCACCCAACGGCACGGGAGACGGTCAAAATATGTCTGTACATAACAGTCGATAGAACCCATTTATATTGCGGATTTTCATGTGAATGACCCAGTATACGAATTGGAAAACTCCTTGACGTTTCGACAAAAGGTTTCATCAACTTTATAAATATGAAAGATGGTCATCACACACTCCCAAGGTTGAAGAGGTATAAGAGAGTCGTGAACATTAAAATGGAAAAACTAGTCTCAGTGGATTCGACCATATTTCATCGTAGAGCCACACCAAAACTAAACGTACAGTGTCTACCGGTTATTATAACTCGTAGAAAAACAAGAATATCCAGTAAACATGTAGGAGAAACCTTTTACGTATGAGTCTAGGAGGTGACAAAAAAAAAATTATCACTTACGGAAAAATAATGACTCAACACTCTCAAATGATGTATAAGATCTATTTCCAGGGAGTAGTTTATATGCCAAACGTTTATAAAGGATAGTAAAAACATTCGACAGGAAAGTAAAAAAATACTAAAAGGCTTCTTGTAATTTCAAAAATTAAAACTACTTTAAGTTTAATAGATAAAAAAGAAAATAAAAGAACACGAAAACCCCAGTATCGAGTCTACTGGGGTAACGAATTAGGTTCTAACACTTAAAAATACGAAAACAGAGAAAGAGTCTCTAAATAGTAAAATCGAGAATAAAAGTGTAGAAATTAATTAAAAACATATGACACACTCTCTTCCCACAGATTGAAATAAGAAAACATACATCTTTGGTTCAAACAAAGTCGTAGAAAACTTTTCTGACAACCAAGAGGTGACTTAATAACCGAGGGTACAGTTTGATTTACAGTGAAATTGTCCTAAACAGACAACGGGAATTTAACCGGTCCATTCGCTACTACCACCGAGTTGTTCCTCCCACTGTACCTTTACGACTCTTCACCAGTTTATGACCTATGCGAAACTTTTAACTCGGCTACTCTGAACGAATCTCTGACCTACACCCACGTTTTCCTTCTCTCCTGAATTTCAGTCGAGGTTATAAAAACGGAACTACAGTGTGTCTGACATTAAGACCAACCTTTTCTCAGTGTGCTAGTAGACCCGAGGAGACAGGTACCTTAAGAGACCCGTTCTTACGACCTCACCCGACGGTAAGGGAAGAGGTCCCCTAGAAGGTCTGGTTCCTAGCTTGGGCCCACAGGACGCAGAAGACGTAGTGTCCACCTAAGAAATGACGACTCGGGGGCCCCTTCGGGGAAGTATTCCTTTCTCCGCCGAATTTACGGGGACAAGGTCTACTCTCGCCTGCCTGGTAAGTCTTCCGATGGCACTATTAGGGAGAAACTCCTAAATAGACTTAACAGGGATCAGGAAGGATATCTGTGCTACTGACTGGAGACTGTTTATTAATCAACACTCTTGATGTTGAGAGTGGTACCCCGTTACGTCTTCTACCATGTCCGATCTTCCCTAAAAATCCGTAGGAAGTTCAGTGTGAGGACGTCTTTCATAAGTGACTTCTGTCCTCTCGAAGTAAAGGATAATTGAGTTCGTCGAGAACATCGTCTGAACGATTATCCGGGTCCGGTCGCCCAAGAGTCCGTAATTAGAAGTTCAAGATACTTTCGGGGAACTCTTCTACCAGTTCCGTGTTGAGTGTGTCGAGTGCAGAGGTGTGACCACTTTTATTCGTCGAGTAGAGATCGCAAGGAATTTCCGTGAACTAGAGGGAGGGGACCGGAGACCTCGCCGTCCGGTTCGTCCTGTTCCTGACGCTGTACGTCCCTCCCTTGTCCCCGTACACTCGGTGGAGAAAGGAGTATTTTCCCGAAGAGACCCTCGAGTCGCCATTTCTTAGGTGGACGCTACGCCTTCTGCGTCCTCTGGGCCCAAGCTAGGAACCAGACCTTCTAGGGGACCTCTTCCCTTACCCTTGGGTGTGGTCGTAAGAACGGACCTGTTAAGGTACCTGTCTCCTCGGACAACCCGATGTCAGGTACCCCCAGTGTCTCAACCTGTGTTGATTTCACTGAATCGTGCGTACGTGCGAGAAGTACTTTTTTTTTCCACTAAAAGAAGACCTAAATCGTGGGTGGAGAGGGGAGCTCGCATCGGTTCTAAAGGTAAAGTCACTTTGAGATACCTCAGGCCTCCCGTGCCCCTTCTCGATCATGAGGAAAGTTCCCTTCCGACCCTCCGTAGAGACTTTTGACCGAGACCTGTTGGAACTTGATCTAGACTCTTGGACGAGATGTCTGTCTGTTTCTCGGAGACACGTCCTGGGATTATTCAGGGAGTTCAGTAAGGAACAGTCACTTCGTTGTCGATTACTCCTTCGTCACGGAGAGTCGTGATCTGTGTGAGTCTCCCTTCCTCCGGTCCGATCGTGCAGTTCCTAAAGGTTCCGTGTGTTTCCTTTTACATTTAGACAGGGGCCCGGACCTCTGTTCTGTTTCTGGTTTGTCTTAGGTTCTCCTCCAACAGTTCGTCAACCAATATCTACGTACCCTCCGAAAACTACCCGGGGAGGTTCTACCTGTAATTTTGTTTGTTGGGTTTACATTTATTGCTTCTGACAAACGAAGTTAATTCAGATTCGATGCCCTCACACTTGAAAGGATGACGGAGGCACGTGGCGAGACGGTCACGGAAGTGGTAATAATTTCACACAAATATGTCCCAAACCGAAAAGTAGATAATACCTTTTTAATGTAGAACGGGTGTCGTGATGTCTCCGGACTCGTGTCATTTAGGGGGTGACTGGAACTTGGGTTCGATTTTGTTTGTCAGTGAGAGGAACCACGACTTGACGGATTTATTACGTGACGCACGTACGGATGCTTATAGTTAATGTTGATGTTCCGTAGAACGGTTGTCCCAAAAGGTCTTCCGTCACAAACATCTCCGTGAACCTACATCTGTTTTAGGAACCCCTCTATTGACCCTTCTGCGAGGGACCGTCTTCTACTAGTACATCCATGACTTGTGACTCTGAGAACTCTCCGGGAACCTGACGGTCCTCTAGGTTGGTCAGGTAGGATTTCCTCTAGTCAGGACTTATAAGTAACCTTCCCGACTACGACTTCGACTTCGAGGTCATGAGACCGGTGGACTACGTTTCTTGACTGAGTAGCCTTTTCTGGGACTACGACCCTTTCTGACTCCCGTCCTCTTCCCCTACTGTCTCCTACTCTACCAACCTACCGTAGTAACTGAGTCACCTGTACTCAAACTCGTTCGAGACCCTTAACCACTATCTGTCCCTTCGGACCACACGACGTCAGGTGCCCCAAGGTTTCTTAGTCTGTGTTAACTCGTTGCCTTGACTTGACTCCTCACGAGTCAGTGCAAGTCGTGTAAGTCAACACAGGTTGAGAAACGCTGGGGTCCCTAACATCGGGTGGTCCGAGGAGACAGGTACCTTAAGAGGTCCATTCTTATGACCTCACCCATCGGCAAGGGCAGAGGTCCCCTAGAAGGGTTGGGTCCCTAGCTTGGACCCAGAGGACATAACGTCCGTCTAAGAAATGGTCGACTCGGTGGTCCCTTCGGGTTTGTGTGTGTTTTCACACGACCCCAACCTCGGGGTGGTTCCTCCACCGTTCTGACGTCGTCGGCGACCAGTCTTCCGAAGTGTTGCCACCTCCTCCTTCCTCGACGTTCTCGTCTCCATTAACGTTCCTTTTCGAGTTTGGCCGTTTCGTAGCACTCTACCCATTGTCCTTCGTTCTCACTTTCTTCTGTTTTTGTAGTTGGTCTTATAGTCAGAGTACCTTTTACCGTAAAGGTAATCTTGGTGGTGCTTTTACGTAGGTGTACCTTTTCCCAAAGATTTTATTACGAGTTACTCTTTTCGTTCTGTATTTTGTCACTTACGTGCTACCGACGTTAGTGCATGTGTTTTCCGACTTTACACCTGCCCTTTGGATAGTCATCTCTTAAGTTTTGGTGGTTTGGGGCTGTCAGTATCTTAATACCTGTCTAGTCAAAAGAAAATTTTGCTGAAAATTAGAATACCACTTCTGTGTACACATATGTGAGTGGTATAAAGACATCCGTTAATCTCACATGCCTTTATAAGTGACGTCGGGACATTGTTAAATTTTTTGCCCTTCACTAAGTTTATAGGCAGATAGTCCCTGTCTAGTTTATTTAAGACCGTATATCTCTTTTACTGAAGGATACGGTGAACTTTGTGACTCCATATAGACAGGACTGCACGTCGATTCAGACACTCTATGTCGGTTCATTTTAAAAATTTTCCGTTCTACGTCTTTTTGTACGTACTATATTATTATAAAAATAATTTTATTTATTGACGTAATCATATACGACCATATATATGTCCTTTCTTTCTCAAACCTCATTATCTGTGTTTACGTCCCTTTTAATACCCTGACGTACAAAAGTAAAGGATGTAATTACATACAGAGACTGCGAACTTAAAACATACTATACTTGGATATACCCAGTTTTAAAATTTCTCACTTTTAACTTGGTTTTAAAAACTTTCGCTGATCGTATACACCCGAAGGGACCACCAAGTCACAATTTCTTAGGCGGACGTTAAGGCCTCTGTGTCCTCTACGTCCAAGCTAGGGACCCAGTCTTTCTAGGGGACCTGTTCCTTTACCGTTGGGTGGGGTCATAAGAACGGACCTCTTAGGGTACCTGTCTTCTCGGACCGCCCGATGTCAGATACCCCAGTGTTTCTCATCCTGTGCTGACTCGTTGATTGTGAAAAGTGATGTTGATCTCCCAGGTGCACGACTCTAGAGTGTAGTGCGTCGTTTCTAGGGTGCACGACGTTGATTCGGGGCTACGTCGGTTTATTTATTTATTTATTGTTTCTATATTTAAAGAGTTTTTTTTTCTTTTTTTTTCTGCAGATGGGGTCCCATTATTCACCATTTTAGATTCGTATCGAAACTTCTCGTCTCCCACCCATCCCGACGTCACCCAGTCCCATGTTCGTCCGTCACACTGATTCCCTTACTTTTCGTCGCCAGTGTGACTCGAGAGTGGACCCGTCCTTCGATTGGTCGACGGGGCTCGACTTCGCATCCTCCCTACTCCTTTGGTGGACTTGGTTTCCTCTTCCATGAAGTGTCCCATGCTTCTAGGCGACAGGTAAGTGTCTCAGGGCTCCCTTTTTTTTACTGTCCCTTAAAGACTTTGCGTCTTCCTCCACCGTTTTTGTACCTTTTTCGTTCCGACTCTTACCCGTTGTCACTCATTTTGTCGTGTTTTCTTATAGTTCTCCGCTCCTTTGTCTTAACTACGCCCCTGAGTCTTGTATGCCGACTAAATGGTTTTCGACTAGTCCGTGGGTCATTCGACCGACGTTTGGGTACTTGGACTTTAGAAGAAAGGACGAAAGTTTTTCGTTAGCCTTGAAGTTTTACGTCAAACAGCCGGGAATTGTTCAAGTCGTTTAAAGTCGACTTTTAGTGACAAGGAATATCTAGGACAATCAGACACAGTGGTACAGGGTCTACAAGGATCCTTAGCCTTCTCGGTTAAATAAATCAATGGTTCGGGAGGGTAGGTCGTCCGCTCCTCTCGACTGTTCTCCTTCGTCGTAGGGAGTCATATTTTTCATTTTACTACCCGGGTCGAGATGGTGAGTGTCCGCGTAGATTTGGTGATTCACGGAGCCCGAGGGTCAGACTTTTTACCCATGTGTCTTAACACTCTAAGTTTACTATCTTTTTACTATTGAGTCACAGGACCTGTATCGTGTTGTGAGTTACAATGACTTGTTTGTTTGCTTGGTTCCATCGAACCACGATGTCCATGATAATAACACGTATTTTGTTTCCATACCCTTTCCCATTGTAAGATCACTTAAGATAGAATGACTTCATTCCCGTTCAGTGAAGGAAAATTGTAGGTTCAGAGGGTAGATAACGAAGATGATGACAATAACGGGAAGGACCCGTAAATATTGCGTAGGAACTGTAACCTTTCATAATAAAGACACGAAAAACCGAAAAGAGAAATCTTGACATTCTAGAGTCTACCGGTCCCTACACTGAAGTCCTAAGTACTCGTCCGTTTAATGGTTGCTTGTAATATTTCGGTATGTCTCTTCTTTCGTACAGGTTCGGAAGGAGTCCGGGTCCCGCCTGGGGTGCCACGGTTCCAAATACACCACCGTCACTTCCCCTGGGGTCTAGGAAGCCGTTGCGACTCCACTCCGTCAGAAGTCTCGTGTAGTTTGCCCCATGGAAAGTGAACTTCCGGTAATTCTAATTCGTTATGAGAGATCCAATCCCCAACAATTGAGATCTAGGAACCCAAGGTTTCGCTGAGTGCCTACCTTAAGTGCCTCCACGACTGTGAGTTGACCCCTTTTTTCAGTCTAGAAATAAAAATGGTTTTATTTGTTGTTTGTAAACAACAAATCGGCGATTCGACGCCGACTGAGAAACCGCTGGGGTTCCTGATATATCACACGGTCCGAGGAGGTAGGTGCCCTAAAGGGTCCGTTCTTGTGACCTCACCCAATGGTAAAGGAAGAGGTCCCCGAGAAGGGCTGGGTCCCTGACTTGGGCACAGAGGTCGTAACCGTCCGCCGAAGAACTGGTGACTCGGTGGACCCTTCGTAAAAAATAAAAAAGAATGGTTATAGGTTAACTTTGAATCGTAAACGAAGTTAATATTTAGGTCCGGTGTTTAGCGCCGTCGTAATTACCATGTGAACAGTGGTTGCCTTCGGTAGCCACAAAAGTCTAGAGTGACGTTGACTGTGGCTATGGACTCTTGTAGTACACGCAAATATTAGTCGAACTTTAATGTCGTCAATGATAAGGGAGACGGTCTAGATTATATTATATGCGTTTCTCGTGTACACTATAATAGTGTTTTGTCTAAACTGAATTATGAACTATTGATATTAATTGTATTAACCAAGGAATAATAACAATACACAAAGTAGAATGCATAAATGTATGAAACGAGACTCTACGTTTTTATTTGAGACGGCCTGATGGTTTCTACAGGTCCTGGGACTTTTTCACATTCTTCGGGACCTGACGTGGTGGGTTGCTGACTTTTGTGACACATCCGCACTTCGCTTCGTCTACGTTTCCACCTTTGCAGACTCTAGACATTAATAAGCCTCTACGCACTCAACGAATATAACTGCTCTTTCAAGCTTTAATTATTGTTCTGAATGTATTATCTCGTCGGGTACGTACTCTGTCGGGTTAGACTCAAGAAAAATATTGGAAAAAGGGAAACCCAATTTTTTTTTTTTTTTTTTTTGTTCGGAGACTCAGTTCGCGAACCGAAACTTAGGATAGAGTTTAAATGACAGACCGGAACCCGTTCGGTCATTTGGAGAGATTCGGAGTAAAAAAGAGCAGATATTTTACACTTACTATTATGGACAGAGTTTCGTAATAATTCTCCTAATTTATTATGTACGTTTTGTGACTTATTATGTACGTTTCATGAATCGTGTCATGGAGTGTATCATTCATGAGTTATTTAGTCTCGTTGTAGTGACGAAAATCAGTAATTACCGTAAACTTAGTATTGAATATAACTCTGAATTCTACCAAAGAAATTTTCTAATATGTTAGTTCTCCGTTATATTGTGTGCCGGAGTCTTGTGTCTGAGATTCCTATCTGACGAGCGTAGACTTAAGAGGAGGTGGTGAATGTTCGACACCTTGAGACTCATTCGCGGAGGTAAACAAACTCTAACTCAAAGGTCTAGACACTTTATCCCCTTTACCAGTATAGGTGAAGTATCCTAACAATGTTTCCGGTTCAATATCGGCATACGCTTCGGGTGATGTTTCGCGGACCGTTTGTCATTTGTGGACCACTGGTAGTCGGCAACGATATAGTAGTGATCGGTAAGTAATATATTACCAAAGTGTTGTCCGCTGTGTCTTGAGAAAGAAGAAGGAGAGTAGAATTAAAGTCACTACTGACTGATATTTACTTCACCTCATCAGGGTAAAGTTGTTTTGGTAAATGACCTCTTCCCTTCTCGTTGGGCGAGGTCACAAGAACGGACTTCTTGACGTACCTGTCTCCGTAAGTTGACATTTGGACCGCCCGACGTCAGGCGCCCCAGTGTCTCTCAGCCTACGCAGACTCTGATTGTGTCAATGTACTTATATAAACCTACGATTCTTCTTGTTCCGTCCCTCCTTTAAGTCGATGTCAGTAAAGGATCCTCTCTAATCTTTCCGGGGTGAAGAGTCCCGAAACCTTGATTCCGGTTCGAGTGTATCTTTCTATGAATTTTTTCTTTACGGAGGGAGTACTGGTGTCTAAACACAACCTCTTCCTGTTCGCGCTGAGACGGAGACAAGGAAATTTGTCCGCGACTCCCCCCGGAGACACCGGGACCGACCTCGAGTGGAACGTCTTTCCTCGGTACCTCTGCACCCCGACCCACTGTTGTAGTACCCTGTTCCGCGTGGACACGAGTCGTCCCCCACCGGGACGAGGAGTGGGGCGTTAATCACCCCAACCGAATTAAATTTAGGACGTGGATGGTGAGTAGAGACTCTTACACTGACTCGCAGTGTCATTTTTGTTATTAGTACTACTATTGTTTGTGTAAGTGAAGAGGGGTAGAAAATTCCCTCGACTCATTAGTCATTGGGTCGTTAAGTGGTAGTGTCGTTTTATTCCATTGTTTTGATAGGAGTGGTAGGGACATAAAGGAACTAAAAATGAGTATTTTTAGTTTTGGAAAATGAGTATTCGAAATCCTTAAGTCCCAAGAGACGACTGACATTATAATTGTGAGGGTCGTACATTCCCTCGTTTATGATTTTAGTTTACTACTATGCATTCGTGGTATTAAGACTGTCTACTATTTTACTTACCAGTAACGAGAGGGGTCATACGGTGTTTTTACGTTCCCAGCCTAGACGAAAAATAATGTTTTATTGTTAATTTTCAGTGGTCAAACCTTCAGTCTTCGTGATTTAGAAATCCAAAAGGGGTCGACGTGCGTCGTCATAAGGGACCTCTAACTCAAAAGGTTGTGTATATCGATCTCCAGGTGTGGCTCCTCCTTCCTTTTGTTCTTCGAAAAGTATGGTCCTTTCGTTTTAAACCGTATGAGACCCGAGTCACCGGTTTCCAATAGCCCCTCATCTTTATAAATGTCACCTTAGTCCCAGTTAACCATTAATCTCCCGAGAGGAGAAGCCCGAGTTCAGTACGGTCATAATAATAAAGGTCGTAGGGAATTGTCCTCGGTGTCATTTCGTAAGGTTGACTCCCTAATTGTCACGGGAAAGGTACGACCGAAAGTCGTGACGTCCCCGCAACGGTTCGTGGGTCCCTCTCCGCACGGACCCGAAGTCGCGGACCTGGTGACCTCGAGTTGGTGTGGCTCTACGAAAGGTTTAGAGGTCCGACGACTCAAACCCAGAGTCGAGGCCCGACTACGCTAAGACTCCGTCTCGTCCAAGTGCTAAACCTAATTCCGTTGTAGAACCTAGACCTTAGAAGACTGTTTCGTCGGAACCTGGTTCTAACCGTGTACACGTGACAGTTGTCTACCCCACTCCCCTTCTGTCCTCTCTTTAGGTCCTTACCTATAGGTGCCCATACACAGACGTCTCAACCGTAATTCGAGGTTTCAAAGGTGTCCTGGGACAAAACCCCACCCTCGGTAAGTTTTATGTCATGGATAGGGTCCTTCACTAGTATGCCCTGGAAATAGTTACCTTTAAAAAGAATAAATCGATTTTAGGACGTATAGGAATTAATAGTCTCAATTCGTAAGTAAGATCCCACTTTTATTGGAAGGAATTTGTGTCGGAGGAGGAGGAGGTGGGGTAGGATTTACCCTTCCTTTAGATTTTTTCTCCTCTATATACATAAGCATATTGACTAAGTGTAACGAGATGTCGTTCTTTTGATTGTATTGTAACGTTTCGTTGATGTGAGGTTATTTTTAAGTAATTTTTTTTTTATACCGGATAACGACGGGTCTAATTTGTCGAAACCACCGAAAGGACATGGATACTCGATGTTTAGGATTATGCAGTCTTACTACTCGTTCTGGAGATGCCAGACGAGCGATAGATGAAGAGACGCGACGGAAAAGGAGGTCCGACGGTCCTACGATTTGGACGCTCAGGAGTTTTAAAGACGGCGTGAGGAAGTGTGGAGGTCGGGAGTGACTCGGAGACAGGAGACAAGACAGAAACGTCGTAAAGACTGTTTACGTATAGGTGGAAAGGGTCGAGCCGCTTCTAGTGGAGGGTCCTTTCCGACTGGTAGGGGAAAGAAGCACGGGTGCAGTACGGGACATTGGAGGACGGACGGTGTCGGGAAGTGACGTGACCAAGAATGATCAAAATACCTCCTCATTGAGTTTAAGTGACGTGTAAATTTCACATGTCAAAGCATTCCAAATCGTATCCGACATGGACACTTTTATACTGGCGTTAGTTCTAGTACTTGTATCGGGTGATCGAAGTTTTCGAAAAGTGCGGGACGACGACAGAGAGGGACAGTGGGGGAGGACCGGAAAAGAGTAGGAGTCCTTTTTGACTAAACGAAAGTCTGCGAGATTTAAGTGAGAGTGAAAATTGTCGAAATTTATGTGCATTGATATGCCATACATAAGAAAGTCAACTCCTATCTCCTGAACAAGGGAAGTAAGTCGTATTAATGTGAGTCTAAGTAGGTACGACAACGTGCTTAGTTATCAGGTAGTGGAAAATAAGGACGCAGTAAAGTCGTGTCTACCCCTCTGGGTCCAAGCCAGGGACCCTGTCCTTCTAAGGGACCTCTTCCTTTCCCGTTGGGTGATGAGGTCATAAGGTACTGTCTCCTCGGACCTCCCGATCTGAGGGACCCCAGTGTTTTTCTCAGTGTGCGTTGAATCGCTGAGTTGTCCTCGTCGTCGTTTCCCGACACGAAGTCACGTGGACGAGAAGGTGGATGACTACTGGCAAACTCAACAAAGTTGTAAAACCGACAATGTGTCAGGTGACGGTACTTGATAAGTATGCATTCAGAGACCCGTCTGTGTACAACAATAAAAAAAAGAGAACCCATTTGTAAATCTTCACCCTTACCTACTTAGTACGCGTTCTACAAATTAAAAAAATTCCTTGATAAAATTCTTTGGCGGTTTGATAAAAGGGATCACCGATAAGGTAAAATCTAAGGGTCCTTGTTTCTTACTTTCAAGTAAAGGAGGTTTCGGAGTACCTGTAAACTATACCCATCGGCAAAATTAATATCGGTAAGATTATGCAGAAACACAATATAGTAACCTCAAAATTAAACGTGAAAGGAGTACTAAGTGCTGTAACTCGTAGAAAGGTACATAAATAAAGATAAAGAAGGAACCCCTTTATAGACAAGTACAGTGTACAGGTAATAAAATCAGTCAACGAAAAGAATAATAATTCAAAACTCTGATTAAGTATATAAGACCTACGTTCAGGTAATAGTATACATAAACCTTTATAAAAGAGGGTTAGACGCCAGATAGAAACGTAAAGGAATTGTCATAGAAAACTTCTCGTCTTAAAAATTAAAATCTACTTCAGATTAAATAGTTAAACAAGAAAATACCTAACACCAAAGACTAGATTCTATAGAAAAACAAAAAAAATAGTGACATAATTCAAATTGCACATATCGTGTTACCAAACTAAATGTACATAATACTTTACTATTGGTGTTATCCAAATTGATTGTAAGTATTTCAGATTCTTTAGAGACAGGTTAGGTTACAGTGTTTCTAAAAAGGGATACGAAAGAAGATATTCTGACTATCAAAATACGAGAGGAATATACAACTAGTAGATAAGACACAAGTAAAATTATGTATGATGTTCCGTACGAAGTTACAGGTAAAAAAAACGAAAACCTACAACTTACCAAAGTCTCGGTAAACAACTTCTTTGTTAGGATCTCAGTCACTTACTAGGATCCTAAGTAAACAGATATTACATGTACGTGAAAACAGATCTATATGCGCATAGAGAAAGACAGAGAAAGACGACAAGATCATGAGACATGTGAATGATTCTATTGTGGTGGTGTGAGAACCAATGATTCGAAATATTCAGTAATTTAGTCCATCAAAAACAGAAAGTCAAAACGAGTAGAGAAGGTCTCAACGAAACCGATCGATCAGATCATAGAGACGTAAAGATGCACTGAAAAATTCAAGTAGTAACTTTAAAGTTTTTGATGGTCGTAAAACTAACACCAAGTTAGATGTCTAGTCAAACCCCTTTTGCCTGTAGCATTGTTATAACTCTGAAGACTGGTACATGTGGTTTATGTGGAGAGGTAAATGAATCCAGAAGAAATCAAAAAGAGTCATTGTTGCACACGAAAAAATCTCAGATCCAGAACGTGTAGAAAGTAGTCCGAATAAGTATTCATAAAGACAGAAACTACGATAACATTTACCGTAAATAAAGTTAAAGACTAACGAGTCACAATCATATTTTGGTGATAAAAATACGTAACTATCACACAGGACCTTAGAACCAGCGACCTTAATTTTTAATTCAACGGTAGAGTGACGGAGTCCCCTCTTTCTTTCAACTAGTGTTGGTGTAAGTCCTTTGACATACGACACCTCTACGTAAAGGATCCCCTTTTATTTTCAATTTATAGAGGAGTTGTAAGGCCAAAGATATAGAGACTGGATCTAATAAGCTTACTCAGGAACTCGAGTGCTCGGTTCACGAAGCCTTTTTCAAGATTCTAATTTACGTGTACCAGGAAGGATTTGACAAAGACTTTACTCTTTGTCATATTAGGGAGTCGTGTCTTTTCTTTGAGGTCCCTCGGGCATTATCATCTCGAAGTGGTTGGATAACCAGAACTAAGGAAGTCCTACCAAAGACGAGAAAAGGAGTAGGAAAATACTGGTCCAAAAGAGTTACCCTTAGATCGGGAAGGTAAAGTCTTGACCCGGTGTTTAACCTCCCACAGGAGATACTTAGACGAACGTACAACTTACTGGTCAGAACTCAAGGACTGAGACTTGAGATGTATACTTATGTACAGATGTCGGACATATTGACTCAGATGAATGCAAGAACAACTGGGGCGTAGGTATTTATCCTACGGACGAAGGGTCACGTCGTATAGGAGAAACGACGTGACTAAGAGGTGTTCTCTTTTAGGACTCCAGTGCACAAGGTGGTAGGAAGTGTAGGGGTCTTAAGATAGACGAACCCCGTATTTTCGTTCCTGTGGTAACAATGTTTGGGGTCTTGTGTTTTGGTGAAGACGTAGGGTGTGACGTGTCCCTTGAAGTTTCGTACAAGGACTTGACTTTCCTAGCGCCCATCTTACACTCGTAGGGGTCGATATAGGTGCAGAGGTCTACTGATAGTGACAGTCTTCCTCGTGGAGACTCATACTTAGTGTGTTCGATACTTGCGGTCTCGAGTTCCCTCTGTGGTCCCCTCTTTGTATGTCTTAATTGTAGTTTCCTACTTTCGACCAGGTTTGAGGGATTTGGACGAAGGATAGAGAGACACAATTACATTGTCAATAAGTCCTCCGGAGACGACGACAGAATTAGTCCAGAGCGTATGGGTCCTTCGAGATTACGGACAGGGAGGGTGAGAGAGAGAGAGACTAATATTTCGTAATGGACACCCGGTGTAATTTTTTTTTTTTTTGAAAAATGTTGGTAGTATGTGAAATGTCATATTTAATGTTTTGTGTTACTTCGGTCTTATACTTTTGTTTAGTAGTAATTTGATCGGTCGTTCTTTAGTGGTGAGGATTGTAGACCATATATAAGAGAGTCTGAAAAGAAGGGACAATGTTGTAAAAGTTTTGTTTACTTTGGTCTTTCGATAGGTGTCACTAGAAGATTCAACAGTTCCTCCATTCGTACCGTCCTTGTGTACAGCTATTAAAAAACGACGCTAAAATGGCTCTCTTCATTTTGCAGTGTCTCTCGCAATCTTGGAAGTTGTTTTCGGCATTTTATTAATACCACACTACGGACATGAGGGAGGCCGGACCACACTGCGGACATGAGGGCGGCCGGCGGACACCAAGTAATGATTTTACTCGTCTTAATTGATCGTTTACCTCTTTAGGGAGTGATTAATCTTGTGGCATGAGCCTTGTGACAGTGAGTCGGTCCACCGTCGTCTGGGGGCACGTGTCTGTCTCGAGACCTGTCGGGCCCATACATCCTGGTGTGTGACCCCCCGCCCTTTACCCCTTTCTATTCCCGGTACAGCGACGACGACTCTTCCTTTTTTAAATTATTTACGTTCTCTAAGGGGGGGGGAGGTTTTTTTCTACATATATTTCACCTTCTATGTTCGACGGTGGACCGTGACAAGACATGTGGGTAAAGAGAGTGACCCGACCTTCAGGAGCCGTCCACACACACACATATATATGTGAGTATATATATATACTCACATATGTATATAAACCGATGTGGGGAATCGTACGTCCTCGAATCAAGGGATTGGTTCCTACCTTAGGTCGATGGACCGTCAAGTTCGTGTCTCAGAATTGGTGACCTTACGACCCCTTCAGGGGAATCGTCCATATGATTAGGACAAAAAACATAGGAGGTACGTACCGGGAATCAATTCTAAACGATCCACTTAAATCCTGACGGGATCTTCGTCGACTCAATTTTAACCTACCCTTCTTTAATCGGATGTTTTGTGTGATGTTTTTGTCTACTTCTGTCTTAGAAGAAATTAATATTGACAGGGTAAGACTAAAACCGTCTTCAGTTGGGACGTACTCAATTTCCATTTACAAATATTTATTCCACCTATTTTAATTCCGGGATCCGTAGAAATCAGGTTAAAGAATTGTGTGTGTGTGTGTGTGTCTAAAAGGTTGAGGATCCGTTTATATATCCCGAAGGGTCCACCGAGTCACCATTTCTTAGGTGGACTCTTACATCCTCTGAGCGTAAACTAAGGACACAACCCTTCTAGGGCACCTCTTCCTTTACCGTTAGGTGAGGTCATAAGAACGTACCTTTTAGGGTACCTGTCTTCTCGGACCGTTCGTTGTCAGGTACCCCAGTGTTTCTCAGTCTGTGTTGACTCACTAAATCGTACTACTGATCAGTTTATATGAAAGTGTTCATGTGATGAACACATAATATTTTCTTTTTACTCTCAACCTGGTGTTTCTTCCGACTCTTGACTTCTTGACTACGAAAGTTTGACACCACGACCTCTTCTGAGAACTCTCAAGGAACCTGACGTTCCTCTAGGTTGGTCATTTAGGATTTCCTTTAGTCAGGACTTATCAGTGACCTTCCTGACTACGACTTCAACTTCGAGGTTATGACATCGGTGGACTACGCTTCTTGACTTCGAACCTTTTCTGGGACTACGACCCTTTCTGACTTCCGTGGTCCTCTTCCCCTACTGTATCCTACCCCACCAACCTGCCGTAGTTGTTGAGTTACCTATATTCAAACTCGTTCGAGAACCCTCAACGACTACCTGTCCCTTCGGACCGTACGACGTCAGGTACCCCAGCGTTTCTAAGTCTGTGCTTACTCGCTGACTTGACTTGACTTGGTTTTTCTTTTTACCCATCTTCTATTGATATGTTCTACGGACTGCACCATACAATTAACGTTTTGCCGGGAGTTAAGACAATGAGAGACATAGGTATGAGAACTTATAGACTAAAACGTTAAAGAGGGAAGTTCTCCATCTACCAGACAAAAGAACGAAGAGCTCAGTACCGACCGGAACACTAAAAGACACTAATTGTCTTATGTTCCCTTCACTTTTTACACGGTCCAGGTTCAACAGAACAACGAGTCATCGATTTAGTGCAGACTGAGAAACACTGGGGTACCTGACGTCGTGCAGTCCGGAGGGACAAGAAGTGGTAGAGGGCCTCGAACGAGTTTGCGTACAGGTACCTCAACTGCTACGGTAGGTCGGTAGAGTAGGAGACCGTGGGAGAAGAGGAAGACGGAAGTTAGAAAGGGTCGTAGTCCCGGCAAGGGTTTGTCAATCGACAAGCATAGTCCACCATTTCATGACCTCGAAGCCGAATCCTGAGTTTTCTGGACCTCCTGGAGGTGAGAGAGTCTTGGGACGGACCAGTGTTCTAACCGGACAACCTACTTCCGTCTGTTCTCCCTACGTCGGAGTGATAGGAGTAGTGAGGACGGCTGTCTGTCGGTAGGGGGTCCGAACCCAGGTCAGTCAGGACTCGGTACACCGTTACACGTGTGTCTCCGTCTACTTTGGGTGGGACTTTATTGTGATTTTTGGGTGGTTCCACCGACTTATTTTTTCTTCCTAGTGTGGTGCACAACCATTCCTCCGTCTCTTTGGCCTAGTGTGTTTGTAGCGACCACTCCCACACTTTACCCTATCGGTAACACCTTTTGTCACACCGTCAAAGAATGTTTTGCTTCCGAGCCTACCATTTCTTAGACGAACGTTACACCCTCTGGGCCCAAGCTAAGAACCCAGTCCTTCTAAGGGACTTCTTCCTTTACCGTTGGGTGAGGTCATAAGACCGGACCTCTTAGGGTACCTGCCTCCTCGGACCGCCCGATGTCAGGCACCCCTCAGTCTGTACTGACTCACTGATTATGAAAGTAAAAGGCGATATTTTTCTTTGTACTCCCTTAAAGGATCACCAGACCACAAACCCTGCGACGGACGATATCTTCCCCCACCTTCAAGTTAGGGACCAGTCCTTTAGTTCTAGGGTGTACGACGTCCCATACCGGTTTTTAATTTTATTTATTTTGAACCCCTTTTTTTAGGAATTTTTTTTTTTTACTTTGATGGGTGGTGAGTATGAGAACCCGTAAATAGGATCTCTTCATTATACAAGTTTTGTTTTTTGGATGTGTTTGCAGGTGTCGTTAAAATAAGAATCATCAACTTTTTGTCTTTGTTGGCTTCAAGAAGTCATCTCTTCTACCAATTTTTTGACCTGACGAGGAGTTGTTACTCACACGATTCAACGAAGTCAACACAGGTTGAGACACGTTGGGGTACCTGACATCGACATCGGACGGTCCGAGGAGACAGGTACCCTAAAAGGGTCCGTTCTTATAACCTCACCCAACGGTAAAGGACGAGGTTGATATTTTACATTGTTTGAGAACCGTGTGTAGTTAAGTACACCAGTTCCCCGAGTGATCGCTTGTGTGGGATATCGTTCCCTTTCCTCTAGACGAGTTCTTGGTCCTTTGAGTCGATTGAGATAAATCTTTTTGAAATAAAATCTTACCTTGTTTCTTTTAAACACAGGTTGTCGACTCATTTACTTTGGATCCGACCTTTACCTATACAGAGATATTATGTGGATTTCTCCACATTAATTTGTGTATAGGGCTCTCTGTTCTAGAACGTCAATTTGAATAAAGGTAAATTTTAAAGTCGGGGAGTACGGTACGAGGTGTTACGGATTACTCTTTCCTAGAGGGAAATTTGTTTTTCGTTACCCCTACTACTTGTCCGGTGATAGAAAGTCTCAACTTGCAATGTGACATTGTGAGATTTAGTCTCGACCCGCATCCGTAGGGTTCGACGTGTAGTCTCAGTAGCCCTATTCGTAAAACTTTTACTCCTAATTACCGGAGGTAGAAGATAGTGGAACCTTACTATCTCTCACTACAGTGAAGACCCACATCTATTTCCGTTGTCAAATTCTGTGAATGAAGAAACTACCGCAGACTTGGGTCGCCTCCAAGCCCGAGTAGTTCGACGTCACGCAAATTCCCGTAGGTAAGTAAGTTGTCCATTAGTGACCCATAGACGAAGCACGATCCTTGGTGTAGTCTACGACGTCGATGTTGACACTCGGTCCCACTGTACTAGAGACGGAGGTACTCTGAAGATAAGGTGCTCCGCTCCTTGAATTAAAGAAAAAGAAAGAAAAATTTGTATGATAAAACACAACCTCATATCGGTTAATTGTCACGTCGCTATCAAAGTCCACTTGTCGCTTTCCTGAGTCGATGTGTAGGCGTACATAGGTGAGAAGGGGTTGTGGGGGAGGGTGGGTCCGACGGTTCATTATGTCTCGTCTCAAGGTACACGATATGTTCATCCAGGAACAACCAATAGGTAAAACTTAAATCGTCACACATGTACGGGTAGGGTTTGAGGGATTCATAGGGAAGGGCCCCCCGTTGGTATTCAAACAAGGGATTCAGACATTCATCCTCTCCTCGAATTAATGAACAACTATTGTTTTACATGTTATTACCCCTAATATCTCCCCGAATTCTGAAGTGACCTACGTCTTCTTAGATGAGTAGACTTTTCAATAGTTGTCATTCAACTAGAGAAGGTGTGTTACATTTTTATCGAGGAAAAAAAAAAAAAAAAAAAACGGTAAGTTCATTACTTTTGTTTATGAAGTAAAACGGACGGTAATAGTTTCTCATAAAACCAGACCGACTCACATAAAAGATCTTTCGACCTTTCATAGTGGGACACCATTGTAAAATAAATTTTAAAGTTTTTTGATGGTCACTTGGTCACTTCAACGAGTGAGGACAGGCTGAGAAAACGCTAGGGTACCTGACATCGGATGGTCCGAGGAGGTAGGTACACTCAAAGGTCCGTTCTCATGATCTCACCCGACGGTAAAGGAAGAGGTCCCCTAGAAGGGTTGGGCCCCTAGCTTGGGTCCAGAGGACGTGACGTCCACCTGGGAAATGGCAGACTCGGTGGTCCCTTCGGATTTTTTGATGTTAGGAAGATTTTACGTTGTTCAATAAGTGTGAAGACATAGTCATGTGACGTGTCCGCTAACCTTAAATGAGAGGAAAGGTACCACTGTGACCCTTACAGTCATGGTGGATCAGTGAAACTTAGGACGGGTTCTCCTGGTCTGGGGACCGGACGACAGACGTTTGGACGGGTGGCGGAGAGGCCACTGGGTCCTCCTGTAGTCACAACCCGGCGTAGTGTGTCGGGTCCCGTCGTGGTGCCAGACAGAGGGCATACCGGGTGAGTGAGGTCCCCGTACTCAGGGACGATGGACGGAGGTGGTGGTGAGGAGTGACGAGTGGACGAAAGAAGTCGAAAATAAGAGGAAAATAAAAGATTCGATCTAGTTTTTACTTTTAAAGGTTCCCTTGGGTTTGTCGTCCGTGTCATAAGTTTAAATTCCCTTTTTCTGGGAAACGGGTGTTGTCTTAAGTTTACGTACCCTAAACACTTTTGAGACAAGTCCCACACACACAGTCCCCTCCCACGACTCCCTATGACACGAAAGGACGGAAGCGAAGTCTTAGTGTCGATAGGGTCTCGTCTTTTCACCTTCTTTTGTTTCTTTCTTTGTGGTGGACAGACCGTCACTCTTGATACAGTTAAGTATAGCGATGTCGTAAAAAGGGAGCCTCCTCGCAACATGATGATAGAACGAATAAAAGGGGTTTACACACTCTATGTCTTTTTTTTTTTTTTTTTTTTTTTTCATGTCGATAATTATGAAANTTTTTTTTTTGTTCATGTCGATAATTATGAAACTGTCCCTCCAACACTACTAGTTCTAATACTCAACAGGTTTCAGTGTCCTTCTCTAGACTCCCAGAAGGACGGAGGACCAGGAGTAAAAGTAGGGTTTTTTGTTACGAAGGGTTCCGAAGGTCTCTGCTCGACGGGTGTTCTATGGACTAAAAGGCGAGTCTATATCTCTGTGGCTTCAATTTTTTTTTTCGTTCAAGGAGTTTTGATTCTAGTCATTTAAAAAGATTATCTACAAAAGTTAGTACTTTTGATGGCAATAAAGTGTGTTTCTAAATACCTATCATGGATTTTGAAAATCCTTTTATGAGTAAAAAAGATGTGGTAGTCTACCTGAACAGTGAAACTTTGATGACTCTATTTACGTTTTTGAGAGTTTCATGAACAGTATGTCATTTTTTTGTTTTTTTCGTTGTCGTACGATATTGTCGTACATTTTGATGTGTGAAAGTGTTCTGAAACGTAATCTTTCAATGTTTGTAATTGATGGGCGGGTGAGATAAACCGACAGGAGAGTCCGATGCCGTTATCTGGCCTAACAAAAGTCTACTTAAAGTGACACCCCTTGGTGGAGATAACCGATAAGTTGATCTCCCTGAGCCCACGGAAAAGGAAGAGGAGTAATCACAGACGCCTTAGAGGGTCCTACGAACAATATACTATATGCACAAGTGTTACCAGAGGAACGAAATTCGGTTTAAACACAGTGAAGGGCCGGAGTTACTCATTTTATGATGGTTGAAGATGTGTGTCCTCAACCTTTATCGTAACGCCCGTCAGTCGTCGTGTAGTCCTTCTTTTTGTTTTTGCCATTGTATTTTCGTACCCAGACACAAGAAGAACTCCAGTGACGACGGAGGACGTTTAGATTAGTGACGTTAGGAGGAGGAAGTGAAAAAGACGTGGTCTACAGTTTATTTCGACCTGCAGGGTGAGGTCATGGGAACGGACCCTTTAGGGCGCCCGTCTCCTCGGACCGTGTGATGTGATTGTCAGCCGTGCTGAAGCGCTAATTTGTTGCAAATTTCTCGGGTCCACTCGCGCTCCGCCGGTCCTGGCGGCTCTACGCAGAACTCCCTGTCGAGTCACGACCGCCCTCAGTCGTCTTAAGGAGACTGTTGTAGAGGTAGTCCACTCTCCGAGTATTTAATTTCGGCGAGCCCCCGCTAAACTTGAGACACTGGTCAAACCGGAGAGGAAGGTGTGACGGGGAAGACAAGCGTCGAGGGTCCATTCCCACTCGAGTCCCACATCGGTAAAACTAAGGAAGACACGTGTGGAGGAAGGTTGAAAGGGGAAAGAGGGTCAGACAACTATGACTCTTCTCTCTTCGTTTCGACGCGTCCATCCCGCAGTAATAAATGAGATACCCCTTTCGGTCCGGAGTCAAGAGACGTCATTAACCCCGACTCTTCAATGGAAGGAAAATTGCGAGACTAACCTCAAAGAAGGAATAGTTGAAGGAGACGACAAATAAGTTGGTCCCCTATTTTAGACTTAAATTGAGGGATGTTGACGGCGACATACAGAAAATTCAGTCCAGGGGTTGGAGGTCCTAGATCACGGACTACTGGACTCCACCTCGACTACATTATTATTATTTTTATTTCACGTGTCATTTACGCCTCTTCCGCTGCCGTGGGGTGAGGTCATGAGAACGGACCTTTTAGGGTACCTACCTCCTCGGACCACCCGATGTCAGGTACCCCACCGACTCAACCTGTGTTGACTCGCTGAAGTGAAAGTGAAAAGTGAAAGTACGTAATCTCTTCCTTTACCGTCGGGTGAGGTCACAAGAACGGACCTCTTGGGGTCCCTACCCCCTCGGACCACCCGACGGCAGATACCCCAGCGTGTCTCAGCCTGTGCTGACTTCGCTGAATCGTCGTCGTTGTCGTGTCATTTACACAACTCGGCCTTGGTGGGACTTTGGTAGGGGAGGAAGGTACAGACATCTTTTTAACAGAAGGTGTTTTGGCCAGGGCACCATGGCTTTTCCAACCCCTGACGACGAGATTCACCATGACGATGGTTAATTCCTGACTTGGTCTGTTTTGTTTTATGTCTTTCTTTTCTTCTTCGACCTAGAGAACGGAGGTTCTTCTCAGTCGGTCACCATGGGTACAAGTGGTCCTTCTGTAGTTCTTAGACCCTGGGAGTAAGTGAACCTAGGTTGTCAGGGTTCCTTTGTAGGAAACCTACCGGTTGACACTTTCAATCCGTTCTATAAGAGAGAATGATAAGTAGTACGTTTTACTATGAATAAGATGGATTTTAGTCTTTCATAAAATTCTCTTTTTTTTTCCCCCCAGTGCGATATACTTCGGACTTTATAAATACCTGATAAATGTAAAAACAATTACATTAATTCTTCTACAGATTTACTAAGGTAGTTAAGAGTTAATAAGGATGATTACCTCACCTAGTTATGTCGACCTCTCGGACTTTACCGTCGGGTGCATCAAATTACTACCGAGTATTTAGGGGAGAGAAATAATAACCATATACCCACGCAACTTATAAGAAGTCTAAATTATCTTAAGTAGTTAAGTGTCACGAACCCTGAGAATCTCCCAGTAAGACAAGTTGTAAGAAAACGTGTGTTCCCTTTAAACCGAATTTCCCAACTTCCCCGGAGTCACATTGGTACCGTTAACTGTAACACTTCATCTCGGGACACCGGATATAAAATTTTCTTCAGAACTTTTGTTAAGCAACGAAGTCAATCACAGAAGATGGAGGTCGGGGTAGGAACCATCTGAAGGGTTTTATGATCATTGTTTATGGTGGATGACTCTTGGAGGAGTCATGTTCAAAGTCTACCTAAGTTATGAGGTCGTATGTACCCTGAAGGTCGCACGGTGCCGATACCTAACTGTAGAAGGAGCTCCTTTATTCGTTAATCGTTAAGACTAAAATTTTTACTTAGTGACTTTAAAAACGATCGGACCTTCGTCGTTTTCCGAAGACATCTAGTTAATACGTTCTCCCCATTGTATCGTTGAATGAATTTTTATTTTACACTCGCGTCCGACCTTTATCTCAATGTACGTAGGAGTACCTCTGATTTCTGAGTGTCTCGTAGACATAGGAGTTGTGTACTCCTACATAGGACAAGGTCTTCTTAAGACGTCCTCTGAGGTCTGAAGGGTGTTGGAAGGGACCGACGTGTACAAGGACAAACGGAGAGAGTGGTGGTAGTCCTTACTTTGTAGTTACAGTTTCGACGGACGTAGGTACTCGCCGATACAACGAAATCGGTACAGGCTGAGAAGCACTGGGGTATCCGACATCGGGTGGTCCGAGGAGACAGGTACCCTAAGAGGTCCTTTCTTATGACCTCACCCGATGGTTCTAGGAGGTCTCCTAGAAGGACTGGGTCCCTAGTTTGGGTCCAGAGTACAAAGGACGTGACCGTCCGCCCAAGAAATGGTGATCGCGGTGGACTCTTCAGGGATTTTGGACGGATGACGTTAAATTACCCCGAAAGGACCACCGAGTCTACCATTTCTTAGACGGACTCTGGGTCCAAAACTAGGAACCCAACCCTTCTAGGGGACCTGTTCCTTTGTCGTTGGGTGAGATCAGAAGAACTGACCCTTTAGGGTGCTTGTCTCCTCGGACCACCCGATGTCAGGTACCCCAGTGTTCTCAACCTGTCCTGAATCACTGATTTGTTGACGGTAAATTA
This sequence comes from Capra ibex, assembly GCA_006410555.1. Taxonomy (NCBI): domain Eukaryota; kingdom Metazoa; phylum Chordata; class Mammalia; order Artiodactyla; family Bovidae; genus Capra; species Capra ibex. Next base: position 61,197,140 of record SJYO01048061.1, on the reverse strand, counting down.
TCCGTGTCGCAATAAAAGATTTAAACGGTTTTACTCCACCGACTGTTGTATTTGCTCCCCTATGCCATGGAGAGAGCACAGTCATGATGTCTCCTTTTCCACGGAGTTGGATGGAGAGGGGTTAGGGTCGGGTGCGGGGTTTTGTAGATACTTTTGTAAAATTTTGCATGTTTTTTCACTTGTGCTCTCACAATCTCTTTAGGAACTCTCCAGACACTTGCTCTTGTGACGACCTTGTCTTCCAGAATATAAGGTGTTCCTTTGTAGGAGTATTTGGGTCGACTCTTTACTCGGGTGAACATTGGTGTGTTGGGCCCACGACCCTATTAATGTTATCTTTGTGAAATAAAGTTTAGTACTTTTCTCAATGTGAACTAGAAGAACAATCGTCCCCGACACGTCTGTCGTTGTAATTGACACTTTACATTCCCGTCTATTGTCGACTAAACTTTCCCCTAACACATTTAGATCAATTCCTCGTTGAAATCTTCTAATAAAAGTTAATGACTCTATCGTAGTACCAAGAGTCCTTTTTTTTTTACCTTTCCAAACAAGAAATGTGGTGTCTGTCACATGACTTAGATTGTTTTGGTGGACGAAAGTCCGTTATTATAGTCGGTCGTCGATTATACGGAACGAAGGTGGAATGGGAGGGGAAGAAGTTCAGTAAAAGTCAATAACGATCGTGAGTGAGTCGAGACACTTGTTTTTCAGTAAAGTCGTCCTCTTTGTCGAAATTTTTTTTTAGGGGAAGTCTTATTAATGATTTTCGAAAATCTAAGGGTTCACGGTTTATATGGATCGGATCCTCTGGAGATTTGATCCCGGTTCCAGTCCGTCCATTTCTTTCCCACGGACGAAGTAACTACCTCACCGTTAACGAAGTGGACAGCCTCGTAAATTGGGTCTTGCAGACCCGGAACCGGGAGTCAGTGGGGTCGAGTATGTGTCCTTGCGTGCGTCTAGGTATGCAATGGGTTTTACGTTCGATGTAGCGATCGCTGTACTCTATTGGAACAGTTCACTTTAGGGGCAAACAGTAAGCGAAATTGCACCGAACACACATTCTCGAAGGGACCACCGAGTCACCGTCTCTCGGGCGGACGTCACGTCCTCTGCGCCCAAGTTTGGGACGTAGCCCTTCTAGGGGACCTCTTCCTTTACCGTGGGGTGAGGTCATAAGGACGGACCTCTTAGGGTACCTGCCTCCTCGGACCACCGATGTCAGGTACCCCAACGTTTCTCAGTCTGTACTGACTCACTGACTGTGAAGGTGACTTAAACAAGGGAGTGGAAATTTTGACCCTGTTATCATTAATGGGTCAAGTAAGTCTTCAGTGCTACTAGTTTTCTACTCTACCGTGAAACGTGTGACAATCTACGACATATTTACGTTCATTACTAATTATAGAGTCACATGTTTATCTCATACTATAGAGGTGTACGTCGTTTTTACAATAATAAGGGGTATACGTGGTGTGCGGATACGAGCTAAAGGTATGAGAAAAGAGTCTTCACCTTTAGCGAGTCAGTACAGGCTGAAAAACGTTGGGGTACCTGAATATATCTATGTCGGGTACCTTAAGAGGTCCGGTCTTGTGACCTCACCCATCGGAAAGGGAAGAGGTCCTCTAGAAGGGTTGGGTCCCCAACTTGGGTCCAGAGGGCGTAACGTCCGTCTAAGAAATGGTCGACTCGGTGGTCCCTTCGGGTTCTTATGATCTCACCCATCGGATAGGGAAGCGGTTACCTAGAAGGCTTGGGTCCTTGGTTTGACCCCAGAGGACGTAACAACCGTCTAAGAAATGGTTGACTCGATAGTTCCTTCGGATTAGTCTTTCTCTTTATTTTTTAAATCGTCTTCTCGTGTGAAGTGACAGAATTTTTTTACAAGAAGACTGCGACTTTGATTTATAAATTTTCAGTCTCTTATTAATTTCAGTGAAATGTACGCGAAGAGGCGGGTGAATTCCCGGAGGGACCACCGAGTCTACCATTTCTTAGGTGCACGGTTACGTCCTCTGGGCCCAAACTAGGGACTCAGCCCTTCTAGGGGACCTCCTCCCGTACCGTTGGGTTAGGTCATAAGGGCGGACCTCTTAGGGGTGCCTGTCTCCTCGGACCCCCCGACGTCAGGTATCGCAACGTTTCTCAACCTGTGTTGACAGCGACTTGTCGTTGTTGAGAAGGGAAGTTAATCGGTGTTAAAAGACACGTCCGCACACTGATGTCTACGGTGATTTAGGACGTCTAAGGCGGTGGTCCGACAGTGGAGTTTTCGTTTTGTCGTGGAGAGATCTTCGTGTCGAGGTGTTGTAGGACCTCCTGACCCCGTCGAGAGACTTCTCCGTTTCGTTTGGCTCTCTACTACAGTGAGAAGTCGACCACCCTTGACTCCTGACACACGAGTTTCAAAGAGAAGTTTATGGAGACGAGAAGGATTGGTTTTACGAGGGAACAGTGTCTTTGTCTTTCTTAAGAGAGTCAACTAGTTCTGGTGGCGACGTGTCATCCTTTAGGATTTCGTCAAGGGACTCGAACGCCTTCGTGTCGTAGGATCGGAGTAGGTTCGGTGTTGGTGCGGGAGAGTCCGGGGTCCTGTTGTCCCGTAACAGTAGCGTTACAGAGTCACCGTCTTCCTGTCCGAACCATGTAACTGTGGAGTTTCGGACATACGAGGGCTGACAGGGTAATACCTAAACAGCAGTAATAAAATTCCACTGGTTTTTTTTGAGATTTTACTACAAGTGTCAGGTGACGAGGGAAGGATGTCTTCTTGACTTGCCCCTGCAGGGACCCCCGGGTCTCCAACTCTGCAGTGGAAGGTTGTGTCCCCGACGCCTCGACTAGGGACCAGGTCCCCTTGGCCCCAGGACGTACGGAGGACCGGTTTTTCGGTCTTCTCTTTGTCGTCCCCGTTATGACGTTGTTCAAGTCAGTTCTGAAATTTTTACCAGGTGTAGCCCCGTAGGGACCACCAGGTCGCCAATTCTTAGGTGGAACGTTACGTCCCTTGTGGTCGAGCTAGGGACCCGACCCTTCGAGGGAGTACGGGCCCCGTTGATTCGAGGACATAGTGTTGACGACTTCAGACGTGTGCTCGGACAGGAACCGTCACTCCCTTCGGCGACTTCACTCTTCGGGTGCGTGGTGTTGATCTCTTTCGGGTGCACATCGTTTCTCGCGGGTCACACCGGTTTTTATTTAGTTATTATTTATTTATGTGTTAAAAATTTTACCCGGTGTAGTTTTCTTCATCTTCTTACTTTGTCTGTATCAAAGATTTGTACGTCTATATAAGTTCCAGTTCGATGTCGATCAGCTTTAGGACGTTTTCTCGATTTTTTGTTTAGAGTAGTAACCGACCCTCCGACCCTTGCAATGTCAGGAGTGATTTTCCTACTTTTCGGACAGGGTCGACGTTCACTAGTATTCGCTGAACTAGTAGTCGACGGGCGATGTCGACATAGGTGGCGAGTCGAGTGGGTTTCTCTAAGCACGAGAGCACCACGGTTTTATTTACAGAGAGCAGTTTTTTTTTTTTTTTTTTTTTTTTTTAGCGGGTAAACTTTTATTGAGAGATTAGACGTAGGAAAGTTATCTTGACTTCACGTGAAGTGGTTGTGTCTCCTGCCCGTAGAACTTAATCGTCTCTTGATAAAAATTGTGTACTTCCTATTCTATACTTTAATCAAAGTGCCCCTTACTCTTGGAGCCTCTAATAAATGAAACGGAATTAATGAAACTGAGTGGTAATTAAATCGAAAGGATCCCATGAGTTATAAAGTGCGATTCTAAACCTCTGGTTTCTCTACCCTCGTGTTCAGACCTCGAGGCCCCATCGTAGAAGAGACGCCTCCGCGCCTACCAGCTTCGGGTCAGTGTCACACACGGCGAGCTCCTGTGCAAGTCCCCGGGCAAAGACAACAAAAAGGTGGGGGCCTGGTCCTCGACACGGGACTTCCTACGTGTCTCGGTTTGAAATAAGTCGAAGACAAGTTGAGGAACCGGTTATTGTAGTGATCACGAGTATCGATGACTCCGCTGACGGTTTATCCCGTTCGGCGCTGACGGACCTCGGATCCCCTCCGCTCGACCCCGACGTGCGAAGTTCTTCAACAATTACTAGCCACGTCGACCCGATACGTTACTAAGGGTCCTTTCCTCTGTCTCCTCGGTCGGATCGTCTGTCAGGTGCTGCCGACGTACTCTTGTAGGCACCCAGTCGTCCGCGAGTCGAGGTTCGTTTCGTGAGTGCTACGCGCCCCCGACGACACACGTCGACCCGTGACTGAGTTCAGGACGTTGCGTGGGGGTCCGGGTCTTGTCGGACGGGCGGCCGTCTGCGGTCCCTGTTCCCGACGCGGGCCGTCGCCTGTCGTTGCGTGTCCAAGGACCTACGTTCTCCCCTGAACGACCCTAGTGAGTTGGACGACCACGAAGGGGGTAGGAGGACGAGGTGCACCGGAAGTCGTCACCCCCCGAACCCTCTCCCCACGTCACCCGTCTCTGGGACTCTGGGTGCTAGAAAGACTCTCCGTACTAGCTTTCCTGAGAGGGAATGAGAGTTCCAGTCTTCTTGACTGGGACACAACGTATTAGGGTAAGGACTCTCGAACTCGGTAAGAAAAAAAGGGGTTCCGTGCGATGTGGGACTGTAAGAGAAAAGGGGATATTTCCATAAAAAGTGAGGCCGTGTCAACACGAAATAAACCTTCAACGGGAAAGCGAAGAAACAGAACTACTCCTATGACGAACTGAGGTTGCTCGACATCGGAAGCTCGCACGACTTGGGTGTAGTCGTTGCGCCGTCGCTCCAAGTGTGCGGGGGTCTTGAGACGTCGGAGAGACGACCGCTATTTTATCGACAGTACCTTTGTACGAAGGTGCCACTCGTGAAGATTAAATCGTTCTTACTAAATATAAAGGCATCGTGTACGTATCGAAACTTTGTACGAGTGTACATAATACTTTCTCTTTCACACTTTCACAATCAGCGAGTTGACACAGGACTGAGAGACAGTGGGTTCTCTGACATCGGGTGGTCCGCGGAGACAGGTACCCTAAGAGGTCCGTTCTTGTGACCTCACCCCACGGTAACGGAAGGGAGGACTGGGTCCCTAGCTTGGGCCCCGAGGACGTGATGTCCGTCCAAGAAATGGTAGACTCGGTGGTCCCTGCGGGTACGAAGTAGAATCGATGAAAAAGGGTGGGCCGGGGAAAGGGGTTCCGAGGACGAGTACTTTGACGGTGGCACGTCAGTACAGGGTGTCCCTTGAGACAGGAGAAACAGTGACGGCTACGTTGTTGTGACGCCTACAGTGACGTCGAAAGACCCAGTGTGTGGAGTAAACACGGTAAGCGTGAACGTCAGGGAAAATAGTAAATGTTGAGAGGCCACTGAGAGGAGCGACGGCATAGAATTAAAATTATGGTCTGTAATGTAAGTAAGAAACCGTAGTAGTCTCTGTTGTTTCGTGTTACGGTAATTAGTAAAGATGACCCGTCTTTTCCTCGGAGTTTTGTGTCACACCACCTCCTGTCCCAAGTTTGAAGGGTGGAGAAGGAGGTTGGCCGATACTGTCACCTGGTCAACGAGTTAGAAGACCTCGAAACGAAAGGAGACCAATGACTGTATTCTTTTCCGACGGTACTCCTACTTTGTCCTACCGTACAGTTGACACGGACGTTTATGTGTTCTCTGCGGTTGACGTTAGGAGGACGACCCAGGGGTGAGTGCGGCGACAGTAAGTGTGCTCGTTTCCGCTAGGACGTTTGTCGTGGAGACGCGGGAACCCAGGGGCTTTCGGAGCGGTGAGTGAAGGAGGTTTCCTACTGGTTTCGTGTACTCTAGGATGGTAGGGTTTCTAGTGATCAAAGGTTCGAAAAAAGATGTTTTAAGTTGACGTTGTGTAAGGCTACATGACGCCAACTTTAACGTCCGGTGCACGTACTTACCGGTAGGAGAGGACCGTAAAGGTTAGGGTAGACCGGACAGAAGCATAGTGGGACTCTGCCCTCAGCTGTCGTTGTCTCACTGACGTCTCGTGCACGACTACCGTTAAACGTCCACCGGTGAGTCCCGTGGGTGTCTCGGTAGGGACTCGGCGGCGGGTGGTTCGACTCTGAACGGCGACCATCGTAGGCAGGAAAAACGGACGGACCACTTTGTAAAAATGTGGTGTCTTCGAAACTAATTAGAATTCAAGACAGTGTAGTTTAAACAGAACGAGTCTCTTTAACACTGTAGACTTTAAGACGACATTTAGACTTCAGAGGTGAATTACTAAGTTTTCGAATTTTTTTTTTTTTTTATTCCGAGGGTTGTCCGTCAACTCCCTAAAGTTGTACATTGACCGTTTTCCCACCAAAATCTCGAACCTTCCACCCACCGAATGTCGATAATCTACCTTTCACCTGTATGAAAAACTTGGTCGGTGAAAAGATCATTCTTAAATGGGGTGACTCCAGTGACGCGTTCACATTCTGCCACATGTACGTTCGTTCGAATCTCACCGTTGCTAAAAGGTCATCCTTTTAGTCTTTGTTGAATTTGCAGATAGTCGTCTCGGAGCTCATCCCCGAAGGGTCCGCCGAGTCGTCATTTTTAGACGGACGGTTCGTCCACTACACCCAAGTAAGGGACCCAGTCCTTCTAGGGAACCTCTTCCTTTGCCTTTGGGTGAGGTCATAAGAACGGACCTCTTAGGGTACCTGTCTCCTCGGACCGCCCGATGTTTCCCAGTGTTCTCTCAGTCTGTATTGACTCACTGATTTGGTGGTGGTTCAGACCTCATTTCGGATTCTCTGTCGTAAGCGACGGAGGAGTCGTTCGACAAAGACCATAAAAGATCGTCTTGAGACCTACACACACACGTGACTCTAACCCGACCTAATCGTACTTGAAGGTGGGTTGAGACTTCGTTAGTCACGTACGGTGAAGGGACCATCGAAATGGATACTGCCAAGTGCGTCTTCCTTCGGTCCTAAAGAAAAAAAAAAAAAACTACTACTACTACTAAACAAATAAACTACTAATTCTCGTCGATAGAAAGTGACCTGTCACTTACCCAGGGAGGTTGAAGTCGACAAAACGGTGGTACTCCTCGTTCCTTTTTTGGTTCAAGATCTCTTTCTTTAGGATTTAGGACTAATTTAGTACGGACTTCGGGGTCGGGTGTCCTAAAAAGTCATACAAGATGATAAATTCGATCAAACGGGACCCTAAACGTAATGAGTGTTACTTTTCGTAGGTTATGTTGATAAGTCAGTAATTTTTCTATTCTATATAAACAACTGTACCTTCCGACGGGTCGTGTGCAGTCATCTTGTTGTATCATCTAATGTCTTATCGTACGTGTCGTTTTAGGGAAAATAAATCTTAAAGTAGACATATAGCACATATGCATATATACATGTACACGTCTACGTATGTATATATCTCTCTCTCTCTGTCTCTGTCTCTCTATACGGACCGTCTTGAAATGATCTTACAGTCGTTACCAATCGAGGTCATAAAGACTTCTTAAATTGGAAGGAGAAACATAAGAAGAGTTCACAAACAAGAGTATATTGTTGTACATAAACCCCTCCCGTGTCTTTTTAGTTCGAAATTTTTTCAATAAATGACTGAGACATATAGAACTCACATTTTATTCACCTGTCAAAACGGAGGATAGGGAGTGTTTTGGGTTCACAAAGTTCTAATTTTTTTTTTTTTTCTTCTACGATCGGTCTGTGAGTTTTATAATAAAGAAATATTTTAAGGTACTACTTCGTCTCTTTGGTGAAATTCTAGACTCAAACATGTAACGACCTTTTCTTTGTGTCGGGCTCCACGGATTCGCAGAAAGATCCTCTCGCCTTTATTATAATTAGTTTTACTTTGTAGAAGGATTTCTTCGACTCGTGGAGTAAAAGGGTTTTCCCTTTCGCCCTCACCCCCTCCCGACCTCCCCGTCTCTCTCCCATTGTGTGTCGACGAAGGTCTTTCTCCCATTGTGTCCGTGGTCATTCGTCCTTTTCCCGTGTCCCGACCGACGACGTCCTACGACGGCACGACCCCACGTCTCTCGAATTGGGGAACCGACGACTACCTGTCGGTGTGGGAGAAGAGTACCCCCGTCAGGGGGTCGTTTGGATTGGGGTGATGGGTCGTCGCTCCTGACACTGTCAGGGAAGTTCGAGAGGTTTCCATTAGTGAAGTTCGTCTGATCTTTCGATCTACGAGGGAGAGGTACTCGATAAAGCCAAGATTTCTATATTAAGTTGGTTTGCATAAGAGATTTGACAACCCTCCTTCTCCTAATAAACTTTCTAGGTTTGTGGTAATCCTGTCTTAGTAGACTCACCGAATCTGAACCGCCCTTTCAGAACAGACATTCTCCTTCGTGACACAATCTTTTTGCATGGTTTCCGTTCACCTCTTGTCTTCAGTTTCTGTTTTTAGAGGTAGAGAAACAACGACTAGAAATGATGTCGAACATCCTAAAAGACTGATACTTCAGAGTTTTTGAGACCGAGATTTCAGTCAATTAAACTCCTTTAGAGAGAAATTTCAACATTCTTAGAACATCGATCTGTCATTGAGGTTTTTAGGGTCCTACCAAAAGAAATGTTCAATTAAAGGACGTCAATAACCGAAAAAAGAAAAAATTGTTATTTAACCCGAAGGTCCACCGAGTCACCATTTCTTAGACGGACGGTTCGTCCTCTACGACCAAGCTAGGGTTCCAACCCTTCTAGGAGACCTCTTCCCTTACCGTTGAGTGAGGTCATAAGAACGGTCCTCTTAGGGTATCTGTGTTCTCGGACCGCCCGATGTCGGGTACCCCAGTGTTTTCTCAGTTTGTCCTAAATCGGTGATTTGTTGTGTCATTTAATGATGTGTCATGGATGTAACATAAAGTACTATTACGGTAACAAGTGTTCAGTCATTGGTAATTAAGACTATGAGGAGTTCCCTTTTCTTAGTTTTTGTTTGTGGTGGGTATTTTAACAGATGTAATGTGTAGGGTCAGACGGAAGCCCTAGTTCAGTTTCTATGTAGAGCCTTTTCGGAGAGAGGTTGAGTTTCAGTGTTCGTACGCGACCCGTTAGGCAAACAGATAGGACACAGAGCAAGACTAAGTAGGGAGAACCTACCTGACGACCGCTGAAAGTTGGACTTTCCCGTAGTCGTACTCTTCTGTCAATTCACCAAGAGTTTGGCGTCAAGGGCATTCTTAGGGAGATCCCTTGGGCGGAGTAAGGAAGACGAAGCCATAGAACCCCACCCGAATTCTTCGACATGGAGGTTGTTCGTAGGAGGTGTGCAGAGTAGCCCCATACCTAGTGGGAAGCCCTTTGTCACTACATCCGATAATGTTCCACTGGCTCGGTGAATGTCTAGTAGCGTGCACTGCCAGGCTACGAGCGGACCGAGTGGGGTGGGAAGAGGTGTAGAGGCCACTGACGAGACCGGGGGGACCAGGTCCTCCGGTGACGGTGGTGGAGAAGGACCTCAGCTGAGATTAAAGGGACAACGAACAGAACGAAGGTGAGAACGGGAGAGATTACGGTAGAGGTTTTCGAACGGTCTTTCTACGATGCGTTATTTTAGCGTGGTGCACTGAGGGATTTTGGTGCACTGACGACGCGCCCAGTCCCCAAAGGTAAGGCCCACTACTTGCAAAAAATCCTGTCTGTGGCCACCGTTCACGTATTGACACTTGTATGTTTTGCGGCTAAACAAGTGAAATTTTACCAAGGCGAATACAACGTATTTAAAGTGGGGTTAATTTTTTTTTCTTTTTGTTTCGTTTTTGGAAAAGTCACTACGGGGTCCCACAAACCCGATTTTAGGTTTCAGGAGTCGAACCGGACCGTCCAGGACGCGGCGGTCTGGGGTCGGATGGGAGTCGTCGGAGTCCGGTCGGTGCCAGTGGGAGTGAGACGGGACCTCGGTGTGACGGAGAAGGTCCCTGAGGGCGAGTGTGTGCCCAGGGAGGGGTGGTGCCACGGGGTCGTGTTGGGGTTGGTTGGAGGTCCAGAACTGACTGGGAGGGTGTGTACGGAAGGGGTTGGTGGGAGTGACATAGAAAAGTCTCTTCGGACCAGAAAAGGTTCTTGAAGAGTATTCGAAGCCAATGTAGTACGAAAAAACAAAATGAACTATAGGAAAGGTCATTTGATACCTGAGGGGCCTCCTGTCCTGGCCCTGAAAAACAGGTGAGGACACAAGGTTCGTGGGTCACCCTTGGACCGTTGGTATTTTAGTAAACCGTGTTTCCAACACAGCGTACGGAAGGAGGTTTTGGTAATTGAGAGACGATGTTTGTCATCTCTCGACCCAGTGCTATGCTGTCCTCTAAATTTTATATGTACAGTTGTAATAATTATTGATCTACTCTTTGCAGTGTTTGAAGAATCCCGGTTGAGTCGTGTCATGGTTCTTGTGGGTGGACCGCGTCTTTCGTTCGAGAGGCGGAAGACGTCGTGGACGAAACACAAAGACCCGTCTCAGCTCAGGGACTACGAGTTCTTTTGAGGTGTAGGTCTGAGAGAGGAGCACGGTGACGGGTAGCGACTTCTTATGCCCTTCTGTGTCTCTGACATAGAGACGTCTGTCTATGTGGACTTGGTCCACGTTCTGGTTCCAAGCCTTCCTACAGTCCTCTTGGGCACCCGACCGAGAGGGCACCCATGGTTAAAGAATTTCCTTTTACGTCTCTCGGACTGGACCCTTCTCTCCTATGTGAGTCAGACAAGACTCCCTATCAAGAAACGTTCCCTTTATCTCCTCTTTGAGTGTATTCTCCTCCGTATTAACCACAAAACAATGATTTGTTTAACAAGAAACCACTAATATCCACACGTTGACTGAATAAGAAAAGTTAGAACATAAACATAATTGATCTTGGGATTAAACATTCACACAGAATTAATTGAAGGAAGTTTCGAAGAGGGTAACTTTTGTTCGAATAAAGAAAAGGTAACAGCCGAGTGAGTCTCGGAGATTAGGTGTCAGGAGCCCGGATCGAGAACGGTGAACTCAAGTGGCACCTCTCGTCTCTGATCGTTCACTGGGTCGAGGCTCCTCTGGGTAGACACGTTTTGAGACGTGCTCGGGACAAGAGGGCTGTTCCCGTCTTCTTGTAGTCCTTACCCGTGTAAATGATGGGTACAGTAGTCGATAAAGAGTTATGAATTTGAGAGGAAATCGGTTTCGAGAACTGAAGGGATTCGGGGTCAGGAATCTGGACCACCACTAAACGTACTGACCCTTAATCCCATAGAGGGACATGCGGTGCCCGAAGGGTACACCGAGTCATCATTTCTTAGGTGGACGACTGTGTTCTCTGCGTCCTCTCCGTCAGGCTAGGAGCCCAGTCCTTCAAGGGAACGTCTTCCCTTACCGTTGAGTGAGGTCAGTCCAGAACGGACCTCTTAGGGTACCTGTCTCCTCGGACTCCTGATGTCAGGTGCCCCAGGGGTTCTCAGTCTGTCGACCCGTGTCTGTTCCGACTCGTGAACACACGACGTTGCGGTTTTCCAAGACGAGGACCATGCACTCCTACCCCGTGGATGTTGACCCGACACACACGTTCGAGAACCTGGAGAACCAGCTTCTACTGAACTTCCAAAAGAGGAGCGAGGTTAAGGGTCGTGAGACACGAGTTGACCCCTGGGGGACCTCTTCCCTATCTCGACGGGGACACCGGTTGATGTCCAGGGAATACTTTCGTTGGTTGTTCTGAACGGGAGGTCGTCCCCTCCCCGGACCCGTGTCAGGAATGCCGTCTCGTGCTCTGCTGGCACGGTCGACCGGCGGTCGCACCGAAGGAGACTACGTCGAGGATTCAATCGAAATATGACCTTCTACGGTGGACTCAGGATGGAGGAAAAAGGGTTTCGTAGGAATAATTGCAAGAATGACTACCAAATAATGTTTTGGTGTATGTAAAGATATCCTCTACTCCCCCACTCCTCGGACCATTGTGTAAAACTTTCGTGGAGTCATGCCCTTTCACTTCACGGACGTTTGGGCCCCAACAACAAATCAGTGATTTAGTACAGGTTGAGAAAACACTGGGGTACCTGACATCGGGCGGTCCGAGGAGACAGGTACCCTAAGAGGTCCGTTCTCATGACCTCACCCAACGGTAAAGGAAGAGGTCGCCTAGAAGGACTGGGCCCCTATCTTGGACTCAGAGGACGTGACGTCCGCCTGAGAAATGGTGACTCGGTGGTCCCTTCAGGTCGTCTCCACGTCGACATTTGGTTTCGTGTAAGTCCTCCCTCAGCACTCTGGTTGTGTGATTGTATCCGACATTCCTATAATGTGTGTCCTCTACTTCGGTCGGTCTTTTTGGTGAACGTCTTTTATTCCGTCCCTGCCAATCTGTTTCTCTTCGAGTTCCTGTCTAATGTTCCTGTAGTCCCCTCCAACGGTTTTACGTCTTATATAAACTGTTTCTCTTTAATCGCGAAGCCTTTGGTCTCGGATCCTCTTCTACTTATCAGTGATTTTCCTTCCTCTGAGGATCACCCTCCGCCACTGTAATTTTTACGTCCATGAAAGACGGTCCTGACCTCGACCGGTCTAAGAACGCCACCTTCTTCAGTCGTACAGTGTTTCTCCTTTTAGAGTAGTCTACAAATAGCAAGGGTGCGAAACTCCTGGACCCCTGACAGATTGATTCCTTTGTCTTTAGAGATGTTCATATAAAGTGTCTCCTTTACATATTCGGTCTTAGCCACTGAGCCCACTACCCTCCTCGTCTTTCGGATGTGGTCCTATCAATCTATTAGGTCTCTATTCGAGTTTCGTCCTTCGACGGCGGAGGGGACCCGACTGTCCCCTGTTGTCTGTTATCCTCCTCCATCCCGACGTCCGCAGGTTCCAGTGAACACTCGTCGACCTTGGTGTCTTCCAGGCAGTCCGTACTCACCACGATGGCCCCTCCCTGAGGGTGACGGTCCCTACGGGGTCCTTCGACCTCCTTTCCTTTTTTTTATTGGAGGGACCGACCCGGGAAGAGGGACGACGGAGGATGCACGGAGGACTCCCGACTCTTATCGTTTTCGTTCGTTTGAGTCTTTAAACCCTCTCGTCGGACGTCCCCACTCGGGGGTCCTGGGTCTCCCCTCCCCCTGGTCCTCCCCGGCGCGCGACATTGTCTGTTCGAAGAGAGGGTTGTCCGCGTGAAGATTTTCTCAGTGAATGACCCCGGAGGGACCACCGTACCCCATCTCTTAGGCAGACGGTCGCGTCCTCTGTGCCCAAGCTTGAGACGTTGGTGACTTCGGGCGCGGGATCTCGGGCACCAGGCGTCGGTTTCCTCGGGGACGTTCCTCTTCGGGTTCGTGGCGTTCCTCTCTCGTCTGGGCCGAACGGCGCTGGTCTCTTTCCGGCCGCGTCACTGTTACTGGCTCGCGCTCGGTTTTTATTTATTTTTTTATTTGAATAATTTTTTTTTTCCAAACGAAGGACGGTGTATTACCAGTGTATCCTTATTTAATTCACCTGCAACGCGGACGTCTTACCGGATGACTGGAAGGACGGTGCACGTCGCCCGGGACTGGACCAGACGTGTCGGGGACTCATCGTTGCCCACCCCTTAAATAAGATATGAAATACGATATTAAATATATTATGGGAAAGAAGTCAATGTCAATGAGGTCCTGATCAGAATTGTTCGCGTAAAAGGGGGGTTTTAGGATCCCCTTTTTTCCGAGAAACTTTTTTATATCCATAACTTATCCTCTTTTATATGTGCTTGTACCGACTCGCGTGTGGGGGTTTATTCAGGTTCACTTTGACCCCCTTAGACTGCTTCTGACCGGACGTCGGTAGGTCCGACCAGTACTACGACGGGATGTCCAGACTTTCTACAATGGTCCCCGTCCCTCACCCCCACCCCACCCTTTACAATGGTCTGTGTCCGAGCGTTGAACGGGTCGTCAGAAACCTTCAGATAGCCTTCCGGCGTGAAGGTTATCTCTCTCGAACGTAAGGTAGAGACCAACCACTTGATTCTAGGACGTACGACACGTCGGTTTTTTTAATTGATATGTTGAACTTTTCAAAGTTTGTCTAAATGCGTAATTTTTTTTTCATGTCTCCAAGACGTAATGAAGAATGTTGACGTGTTCTTAGATATTGTTAGAGGTTTAATTTTAAAATTAATTTTTTATAGTATTCATACACGTACGTACGATTAAGTAAAGTCAGCACAGGCTGAGAAAACTCTAGGGTACCTGACATCGGGCGGCCCGAGGAGACAGGTACCTTACGAGGTCCGTTCTTATGACCTCACCCACGTAAGGAAAGAAGTCCCCTAGAAGGGGTTGGGTCCCTAACTTGGAGTAGACAGAGGACGTAGCCGTCTGTCCATGAAATGGTGATCGCGGTGGACCCTTCCGGTCTGTATGGACGTCAAGGAGTTAATAGTTCGGAAGAAGGAAAGGTGGCACAAAGGGGCCATTCACAGAGGTCAAACTTATGAGTGTTCGTGTCGTAGAGACGAGAGTCCTGAGACTAGGTGGACACGTTCGCTCCGAGTCCTTCGAGACTCGACCGGGGCAGACGTCGAGGAGGTTTAAGACAGATAAGACACAGTAACCGAGTCCCGATGAAAACGTCTTTATACTACCACAGCGAATGAACACAAACTAAGAAGTCGGAAGCGGAAAGACTGACGTCTGCCTCGGTCCTGTAATCATAAGTGCGTGTCCTGTTAATCCTCCGGCGGACTAGAATCATGTCTAGTCGATTGTTCGGAATTGGATGAGTAAAGTGTTACTTCCTAAGTAAAGTTTTGACGAGAGAAAGACCTTACGTACGAAAGGAAGGGCGTGGGAGACCAGAGGACTCTCTCGACCACCGGATTCTTGGTCACCCTCTTCGACGCAACCCTCTCGGACCGTGAAACTGTCTAGTTCTCCGCTCTCGGTCGGGTGGGGTCGGTGGTGAGTAGGTGAATCGATTTTATGTCCGAGACCCTCTTCGTCCCTTTGTTATCTATCTTCACGTACGATCCAGAAGGCCTTTGACTACGACCTACTTTTAGGGAAGACTCGGTTCTCATACTCCCACCCCCCCCCCTTAGTGATAAGTAGTGTTTTACCTGTAGAGAGGTTGAGAGAAGAGATGGTGAGGTGTTTAGGACGGACACTTTATATTGAAAGAAGGAAATTACTAGACCACCACTTAATAAATATGCGAAGTTAAATAGAAAGACAGAAGAAAATAAATACGGGTCTTAACATGATGAATTGAGATTCTGTCGGACTGGTCCTGACGTCCGTTCCGTCTCCGCTGGACCGGGAAATCCCCCAGTGACTCGGCCTCCCTGTCTCGTCCGCCTCGACACCCCTCCCCTGGCTCTAGAGCCAGATCCCTACGCGATTCACTCGGGCGCAGAGTCCGGAGACGTAGTACGACTGAAAAGGTCGGTCGAAAGGTACGTTTGGGTAGAACGTAGGGCAGGGGAAGAGGTCGGGGGGTCGGTGATAGAAGTGATAAACAGACCCGTCGCGGTGGAGCCTCGACCAGAGGTACGGGGGTTGAGATAGTTAGGGAGGGGGAGGTTATGGACAATAGTTCTCATTGTTACGGTAGTAGCATTAAGAAGTCGTCGAGAGATAGTGGACTTAGGTCTCGAGGGTTTAGAGGGATGAATCACCTTGGACACACCATCACTAAGTCAGTAATTTAGTACAGGTTGAGAACGCTGGGGTACCTGACATCGGGCGTTCCGAGGAGACAGGCACCCTAAAGGGTCCGTTCTTATGACCTCACCCAACGGTAACGGAAGAGGTTCCCTTAGAACGGAGGACCTTGTCCTTAGTTTGGGTTCAGAGGACGTGACGTCCGCCGGAGAAATGACGACTCGGTCACCCCCGTAATGAAAATTTTATTTATTTAGTTCGTCTAAGAATCAAAGCAACCCAAAGAGGACTTTGCCTGGAACTCCGTCTCCAGAGAATTTACGTTCAATAAGTAGACTCTCTCCTAGGACCCTTCCTGATCAAGGACCCCTCCTTCCGTCGGTTCATTCGGGTCTAGGACGTCCTCTGTCGGTGGTGCCCGTCGTGGCAGTCAGAGTGATCCCCTAGGACCCTGTAGCACGTCCTGCGCCCAGTCAGAGACGTGCCCGACCCAGTCCTCCGGTCCCGTGACGGAGGGACGAGAGAAGGTAGTAGTCGACTCCAGGTGAAGACCCCAGGGAATCGAAACGACAGGGGTGTCCAGTCTCTCTTTCGGGAGTCCACCTCTTGTCATCTGCGAACATCTTCTTAAGACGTCTTCACATGTCCTCGCCACTCACAGACCCGCATACTTACGCAGATGGACTGGACCGGCACAGGGACTTCTAAGACTAAGCCCTCCGACCCCCCACCCTGGGTCCTTAGTCGTGACACCGTTCGGGACTCACCCTGAGAAAACGTGTCCGTCTGACACTTTGAGACTGGGCATAGTACTGCACGTTTTGGCAGTCACCGTCGAGGGTCGTCAGTGGACATTTGGTGTGCCTTGAACACGGGAAAAGTGTTCAGAAGGGAAATCCGTCGTGTGAGAAGATGTTCGTCCTTTACACGAAATTCTTACAGGTACTAGGGGTCTCGGTTTATGGTCAGTATGTCATTTACGAGTTATTGACACACAATTACTTTGGTGGGACTTTTCTTTGTCATACCATGATCCATGGAGACAAGGGACCTGTTTTGATAGACGGTTTAGAGAGTTTTATCATCATTTTGCCTTTTTTTTTTTTTTTTTTTTGTGGATAACTCGTGGATTAGATACGTTCTGTGAGTCCTCGAGGAGGACTCTACGAGGTATTGACGACTAGGTGTATGTGCAATTTTCTCTGAACGACGATATTGTGTTTTACCACTTAATTAGGGATGTTCCCTCTGTTTTCTGGCTCCAGCACCACCCTTCCACTTCCTGCGAAAGGCTCCTTGGCCTTCGGAAAGCCCGAACTGGGATGGACCACTAAGACGGCCCCAACAGGGGTCTTTGTGTCAGCGGGAGGTGGTTGAAGTGTCTCTACCTCGCCCTACTTCTCCTTTTAGCATAAAGTCGTCGTCCACGACTACAGAGTCCTACTTCCGAAGAAGGTTACTGGTCTTTAAGCCATGGACCCCGGAGTTACCCTTGAGGCCCGAGGTGGGAGTCTCCGTGTTGTCAAAGACGCCAAAAGTTCCTCGAGAGAACGTTTCCTCTGGTTTCGTCTCCGGACCCGTGAGCCTCAGTGATGTATGGAGTAGCCACCGAAAAGAGGGGGCCAGACCCTACAATTGGGTGTCGTGTGACCGGTGCGAGGTCAGACCTATTCGTCCGACCCCGATCGTCTGAAGGGGGAGGTCGAGGTCGATTTATTTCATAAGGAAGTCTGGTCGACGGGATTGGAAACAATACGACGACACCCGACAATTTCTCGAGAAGACATGAATCCTACCGACATAAACGCTTTTTAGTTGTGGGGACCATCTTGAAAGATGTGGCTGTTCTTCATGCAAGGTTTTATAGTGACCGATGCAGTCAGGAAAACTATACGAAAATATGTCCCGACCTTTGTTAATCTTTTCATAAAGAAGAGGTAAACGGGTCGAAAACGATAAGTACTTCTATGTCTGGTTTTATAAACGTTGTAGTGTTTTTCCTCCACCGTCCACGTATGAAGTGTTTTGTGTGACTCTCAGACGACGTTCGGTTCGCGACGACGTCCACGGTCCACGACACCCTTCCCAGTGTCCAATACACCAGTCGTGTTTAAACTGTAAAAAGGTTCCCCTTATTAAGTTAAATTAAGAAGGAGAAGACGACGTAAAGACTTTTAGATTTAGGTAGCTGAAACGAATTTTAGATAGTATGTGTCCATCGGGGTAGTTTATGATAAAGACAGGTGGGAATTTTAATCTTGGTGGTTTTCTTATGTTTCTGGAATTTAAGTCACACATACACCCACACACATCTTCACATATACACAGTTTCTTACTCTTTTATACGAAAGAACCGGTCGGACATTCCGTCGTTTACCCTACGACGAATCTATTTATAAATAAACAAACGAACAAAAATCGTTAGTAGGATAAACACACCCGCTCTCAAATGTCGAATATTATCGTCTTCGACTGTATTCCTTCACCTTTTGCATTTATAGAGAACGAATTTCTAAGAGAAATGACATACTTTTTTTTTTTTTTTGGTTTAGTACGGGAAACCGTAAGATAACAATCCTATTTTTGTTGTTTTTCCCTTTTTTTACGGTTGTGTATACATCCGTATGTGTGTGTAATAGAACTTGTACTTCTGTCTTCTTCCTTCAATTAATTTAAAGTTCTAAGGTCACCTTATTTGATTTACATACTTGATGTCTTATAAATTGTAGTACGGTGTTTTTCTCTCAAGACTAAAAAGAAAATTATTATTATTGAAATTTTAAATCTAATAAGGATCTTCTGGGTTTCGTTCACGAACAGGACTTGATGTCTGATACTTTTTATTGAAATTTTTAGTCACTTCAAGTGAACATTAGACGGTTTAATAAGACGAACCTTTAGGAAGATCGATCCTGTTCAATTGTCGTCCGAAGATTGTGATCCACTTTGAACGACATTTAGTTAAATAAGGGGGGCTGTTTAGACGATTTCACGTACGAAAAGACCACTTTTACTAAGAAGTTACTATGAATTATGACAGTGATGTGACGAAGAGGTTGGTCAGGTTAGGTTCAAAGAGAAGGTCAATTCCACATAATTTCAATTTATGGATGGAAACAGTATTTATTATTTACTGTCTTGTGTCTAAGAAGTTTCATAAATACCGTCTTCCTTTGAGTTTTACATAGCGGGTACGTTATGTAAAGGATTCGAATTTTTCTTCCGAATTATTTCGTGTACACTAAGATCAAGTGGTAGGTTATGAGGTAAGTAATCGTAGAGTCCCAAGTCTTTGTTACATACGGTAACAGTAGAGAGCGTCTATCTACTGACAGCAGGTGTTCGTCCGAAGTCCACTGTGGAAACCGTTTTGTCAAAACTTTTCCTGGTTGTCATCCTACTACGTCGTTGTGCCAGACAAGACATATGAAAAAAATTAAAAATAAGATACGACCTCGTGTCGACTAATTGTTACAACATAATCTCAGTCCACATGTCGTTTCACTGAGTCAATATGTATATGTACGTAGATAAGAAAGAGTTTAGTAAAAGGGTTAATCCAATAATATCTTATAGCTCGTCGTAAGGGACACGATGTGTCATCCAGGAACAACCGATTGACAAAATTTATATCGTACACATGGACAGTTAGGGTTAGGGGTTAGAACGGAGAGTGGTTGAGTAGGGGGCCCATTGGTATTTGAGTCAAGAGATTCAGACACTCAGACACAGACCAAATATTTATTCAAGTAAACCATAAATAAATAAAACCTCGGGGCTAGTAATCTGGTTGTTATACAGATAGGAAACGTCTGTCTTCTGGTGTGCTCGCTAATTAATCGACATTACCAATTTGAGAATGTCCGTATGGGTGACTGGTTGTGTTAGGAGTTAGAGTAGGGGTAGAATTTAAGTATATCTCTTTTCCTCTTGTAATTTCTGACAGGTTTCTACATTTGTTACTGGTTTCGTTCCCTTTCCCGTAAGGGTCAAACTCCTTTCTCCACCCTCAGGGTCCTGAAAGACTCTGACTTCCGACTTGTGTCATGTGTTCCATAGTTTTTGGTATTACTTAAAACTGAGAGTTTATGGTGACACAAAAAGATTACTAGAAATAGTCCCATTTTTAGCACTAATGTTTGATACACATTTATTTCTTGTTTCTTTCTTACTAACCCCCCTCCTTTACCCCACCCCCCCCCTAAAAGTTCACACTGGGTTCCGTTCTGGAGGACCTCTCCCGAGGTAGTGGTCCAGACTCAGTGTTGTGGAGGGACCCGGAGTCACAGGGAATTTTGATTTCCGAATCCGGTCTCGTAGGCAGAGATTGAGGGAGGACCGTCATTTTGGGTCAGTGGATAAAGCTCTCTTGAGTTCAAAAACGTTTTAGGATTCTCGTAGACTCTCCCCGTCTTTTCCACGAATACCACAAATTACCGATGTTTCCCCTCTTACTCCTTCCAGATTTGTTGGGAGGGTCGGAACGTAAAAAGTCACAGATGGCCCGAATTTTCCCGCTAGTTTTAATCTACGAAGTAAAGTAGGGTGTTATTGTTACATTAAGACTAATATTATTTTGCAACTTTACAAGAAAAACTTTTGTAGGGGGAGGTTTCCTTTGTCGAAGTGGAAGGAGTTTACGTTGAACCATCTAGACAGAGGAAGCCTCCCAACGTTTCGGGTTCGATGTCATACTCACAGTCCTACACCTTCGTCGACAGTGGCGAAACAAAAAGTAAGTGTCATCCACCAACGGTTCGTTGTTTTATGATAACAGACAAAGGTACTAGATAACCGGTTAAGATGGCCACTATTACGAAAGGTGTCAAATTTTATCCCGGTGGAAAACCTGTTCTTCTTTACGCTTTTTTAAGATTCTTGTTATTTGTATATATATTTGTTTGTGTGGCTTACATAGGGATTTAATACAAATATTTATATGTCGACACACGACTATATGTATGTATGTAAAACGTACACATACATACACACACACATACTGAAATAATATGTAAGAGGAGGAGGGATGGAGGTTTGAGTAGATTTAACTTATCCGGTTTTTGATCTAGGTTTAGGGTTTCCCGTTTAATTTCGTACTGGACCTCTATGCTTTTATGTCAGTTAATAAAAGAGTTGTTATCGTTATTGAAGGTTGAACGGTCTACATAGTTTAAGACAGGGAACTTATGTTTCAAGAGATCAGTCCTTTCGTTAAGATGACTATATTTTTATTATTTACCTTACGGAAATGATAGATGAAACCTTAGTGACTAGTAAACAACAAAATGAAGTACAGTAGTAGACGATGGGGACACATGTTTCCATTATTAAGTTTACCCTTTTAAGACAAAAAGCAATGTGGGTTCTTATAATTGTATATAAATGAAAATTTTATTAACTTAACAAGAGAGACCTTATGGGAGTACACTAAGGGGTGAAACAAGACTGTAACCAGGGAGCCCTTATCGTGTGTACGATACAATGAGAACGTATAAAGTGATCGAATGTTTATTTTATTGCGTCACATGAGTTATATTTCAACAGTTGTAAGCGAACGTAGTCAACGACAAACAAAAGGTAACTGTTCCGAAGATTTCTATTCTTAATGTTATAAGAATCTACATGTCTGTGTTGTAGTTTTGTCGGACTTCCTTAATTTCGACCTTTGACGATCTCCGTTAGTACGAAACTTTACTTCTCTTTAGTCATAGTGAATACGTGTGCGTATATAAAGACGTTTCTGGGATTTATTACTGTCTTGTCAGAAACGTAAAATACGTTGCGAGTAGGTAGAAGGAAGTGTTATAAAGGTTTGGTGAAATTGATAAATCAAGTAAGGAGATTTGTTCGGAAACTTTAAGTGGAAAACTTTAAGTGGTGGTGAACATTTAGATGTGCAACATTCTTTGACCATTATTCGTTTTGAGTAATGCACCTAACTGCAATAATGATATTTTAGACGATAGTTTTCCCGTTGCAATCGTTTTGTCTTTGTCTCACACAATTTATTAATTGACTTATGATCAGTTTACTAGTGAAAAGGCCTGTCTCGGTAGGAGTCGTCTGGCGAGGACCCTCCCTCGCGGGTTAGGTCCAAAGAGGAAGTCCAGAGTGGGGTATGTACTGGGTGAAGGAAGAGGGCTTCAAAGAGTTCGAACAAGTGGACATAGGGTTGGAGTGATTCTTTGTACGAGAGGGGTGAAAGAGGTGGGAAAAGCATAAGGAATCTGTGAGTAATGAAAGACGTTTGGTGGCCTGAGTTTGGACGACAAACGGTGCTTGGAGGGGTATTTGTGAACAGAAGGACTAAGAAAATCTAGACGAAATTTTTAGAGGTGATGGCTTGTTTATGTTATAATTATTTTCTTTCCGATGTTCGGTCAACTAAAACATTACAGTATCGTCGTTTTACAACCCCCCTTTTTTCTGTCTTTTCCTCTGTACGTCCGCACATGAACCTCCTTCCGCCCACCCTCACATCGAGACGTGTCACCCAGCGCCCCTGAGTTCCCCGGAGCGAAGGGGATGGACAGCTGGGGTGAAGGGGGTACACGCGTGACGGCGACTGTTGGTGTTGTGAGGCCCTGGTGGGGGAGGCCTTTCCCCCGCCCCAATGCGGAAGCCGGTTAGTCTTGGGCGTTCGGGGCCCACAGGTTGGATACCCCACCGGGACCGGCACGGCCCCCTCCTGCGTCCCACCAGCCCCTCCCCGGCGCAGGCACCCTCCGCGCGTGCACAGCCCAGGCCCCTCCGCCGCTCCGCCGCCCGCAGACCCAGGGCTCCGCACCCGAGACGTCGGGTCGTCGGGGGCTCAGGGCGACGGGTCACAGAGAAAACGGAGCCAGGCAAGCCCGTCCTGTACGAGGGCGGCTTTTTTTTTTTTTCTGGCCAGGTGTTGCAGACTGAAGGGGGAGCTCATTCTCCTGTCAGTGTCTATTGTCATCATGGGCCGAGTCTTTTCTGGCCCTCCTTTCAAAGTCCGGGCGTGGGCTGCCTCAGGAGGTCCCGACCCTCCTCCTCCTCCTGCCTCCGACCCGCCCTCCCACTGCTGGACCTTTCGTCTCCCGCCGACCTCCCGACTCGCCTGGCCCCGCGCCACGACCCCCTGCGATCGCCGCCCCACGCGACAGGTTCCACGTGCCCTCCACCACCCGCGCGCCGCCCGCGCCTCGGGTCTCGGTTGTGACCGACCGCTGCCGTCCCCTCTCTCGAGCCTTGCCGACAGGCCCCCGCGGTCCGTGGCGGGGGGGTGGAGTGGGGCGGTGGGTCCGAACATTTTCACTTGGATCACCTCGACTCTGTCCTTCCCCTTCCCCTTCCCGCCGACGCGGCTTCGGGGAGTGCGAGGGGACGTGGGGAGGGAGGGCCGGCGTGGAGCTCGAGAAAAGGAAAAAGGGGAAGGGGGCGGAGCTCGGGTGAGGGGAGGCTCGAAGCTAGGGCCATGGCGCCGCCTCCGCCCTGGCGCTTTGGGGGCGAGGTTCGGGCCTGCGGGGTCCCTACGACGCCCGGGGGGCCTCGACGAATGGACCCCGGCGCCGTGGTCCCCGCCCGCGCCGCGCCGAGGAGGAGCGGAGGCGCGGGAGGAAGAGGCGAAGAGGGGGCCTGGGACAGGACCCGCGGCTCGAGACTCTGGCCCGGCCCGACGTCGGCGGAAGGGGCGGCGGCGGAGCCGGCGGCGACGGCGTCTGTCTCCTGCGGGTCACCGCCGACCTTCGGGCACACTCATCGCCGCGGCCTCTAAGGCGCCGAGGCCCGCGCGCCGGCACGCGTGCGCGCGGCCGCTCACACTCACACATACACTCACACGCGCGCGCGCGGGTGCCCCTCCCCCCCCCTTCTCCGGCTCTCTACGAGCATCCCTGGCTCCGTTTTAAGAGGACGGAGCCCTTAGGCATTCGGCCCCTTCCTCCGAGCTTGCGCGCAGAGCGGCGCCCCTCCTCGACGGGCGGGCCGCTGCGGCTCCTCCTCCTCCCGACGGCGCGGCCCGCGCGTCCAAGGCCTAGGCTCGCCGCGGCTTGGCTCGCCCTGCGCGTCGGTGCCTGCGTCACCTCCGCCGCGGGTGTCGGGTGCCATCGCGACGGGCGAGAACCCTCCCCGGTCCGGCGAGCGAGGGCGGCGGCGGCGGCAGGCCTGAAGAGTCGGCCCGCGCCTCCTGTCCCTAGCTCTGGGGGTGGCGACGGTGGAGCTGGCACCTCCGCGGGGCCTGGCTCGGCCCCTTGGGCCCGAGTGCACCGGCTAATGGCCGACGTCGGCCGCACGTGTTCCCGACGTCCGCACGCCACCCGCCACCTGGGGCCCGCCGCGCCGGGCGGCGGAGGCGACCCACCTCCTTCGGCCCGCCCCCTCACCCCCACTCCAGCCAGGTCCCACGCCAGCTGTCCGTCTCAGCTCCCAACACCCCCCGAAGGCGAGGCCCTCCTTGCAACGGACAAAAGGGGAAGCCTCCCGTGAAAAGGTGTTTCAATAGGTGACGGGTCCATTTTCACGATCCAAGGAGAAACAAGCCTCGGTCGAGTGACACGTTCCGTAGACTTGTGACACGCCGAAACTTCAGGCCGAAGAGGTTCTTGGTCGGTCGGACCGAGGAGAATTTGGAAAATTTGGCGATGAGAGAGTGAGTAGGCCCGATGTGAAATATAGTGTCTTTATTTTACAAGGTCGTGTAAATGTACAGAAAAGAGGATTTTCTAAACAGCAGGATCGCCATAAGAAAAGGGGACGAATGAAATTTAAGCCTCACGTGAAAATAAGTGAGTTCTTAAAGAATTTTCCAGTATTCAAGACAAACTATAGACTTTATTGGGCAGGCTCAGGCGGCCGTCCCCAACAAAAGGCGCATGAAAACGTACAGGAGGTCATGACTCGGGTCGTGGCTCGTGAGACACACAAGAGATATTTGCAATTTACTTACTGTAACAAAAGATCGAAGTGTACAGGACTTCCGTTTCCGAACCTACGACCCTTTCAGTAATGGTGGGGTGGTCCGAACGAACTAAAAGTGAATCCGGTAATGGGACACACACACACACACACACACACACACTCTGATAAAAGGGGAAACCGCCGGACTCGGGGTCACGTTTCTTTCTGTCGTCTCTTATGACTGGGAAATCACGACAGAGCGGTTCCACGTCCGTCTCACGTGAGACGTCCCTTGGGGTCTCCTGTGGGTCCCACTCTTCCGATTTCTCACTCACGAAGTAAAGTCAGGACCCCCTTAGACCAGAGAGTCAGCCTTTCAGTGTAAAGTAATCGTCAAATATTACAGAAAAAAAAGCACGTCCTGTCCTTCTCTCAAAATTCTCTTTACGTGCGAAGATTATCGAACAGTCCATGTTCGAAAAAGAACATTTTTCGTAATGAAGTACCGATGAACGGTTAGATACGTCCCAGTAGAGTCTAATGATTAAGACAACATCGTGGCTCGGGTGTGTCAAGGTGGGACCATAAAGGTGTTAATAGAAGACTCTTCGTCTTCAGGAGCTAAAATGTAACGTATGATTTAAAGTCACGCAAACTTGAGCCCGACAAGATACTCGACGAAGAGAGAGCTGAGTACCATAGTGTCGAAACTTCGTCTTGCCTTTATTTCACTTTTAATTTTACCTAAACAAACCCACGACGGAACACAAGAGATCACCCTCAGGGAAATTTACTGAAGAGAAGACAGTGAGTTAAATGTTAGTAAAACCTTCGGTAAACAACACGGTACCTTAAGTACACGAAAAAACAATTCAAATTTTCGCACCCATAAATTTAAAAAATGAACTTTCCTTCGAGATCTTGAACGTCCTCGTCTTTTAGAGACTGTGAGGTTTACCTGAGAACTGTCGGTTGGAAATGTTACCCATACTCAGTTTCAGAAGGTTACATTAACATTTCGAAATAAAACGAATCTTTCTACGGAAATCCCAAAGTAAGTTGTCGAAGGGTTCTCGAACGAGTGAACCATCCTACCTTCCTACCTTGTTTCGGTATCGAAGAGACTACTCGTGGTTTCCCTCGTCTGAACCGGAACATTTTTGTTTTTGTAAATGTTCTTCGGTTTTAAATTTTTGTTCTTACATCCGAACATCGTCAGGATTATTTACAATAAAATTTTCTATTTGTTATGTTTTTTTAGTGTTGTATTCTCAATTTTCACGAAGACTGGGTGAATTTCAAACCTCCTCCTCGATCCTAATTTTACGATATTTGGTACCGAGAAGTACGACGACGACGACGACGATTCAGCGTAGTCAGCACAGACTGAGACACGCTGGGGTATCTGCCGTGATTTGTGATTTAATATCATTATGTTACAAGATGACTTTCTAAGTAAAAGTATACAATAATAGTCAATTTGACTCTTAATTATCGTATTAATATTTCCAAACTAAAAAGAAGGAATTTTCCCTTACGAGGAATTGACGGAAAAATTTTTTAAGCGTCATCACGTTATTTGGCTCAATTTGCAATTGAATCTTTATGTCCTGACCCTTTCCCATCCCACACATCTCTTTGTGAAATTTGACTAAACTGGTGGTGATTGATTAGATAAGACAGGCAGATGTCTTTGTTGTTTTCGAAAGATTGAGACTTCTGACCATTTAAATCCGACACTCTGCATGGTACTTAAGCTTTTAGTTGAGGAGTACGGCCCTCGGCTAACGGGGTTTAAGAAAGTTCACTCTTCTGTCCCTGGCAATCGACTTTACGGCGACAACTCAAATCACCACACTCGCGCGTATTCCTATGTCCATTAAAGGGGGTATTAATCCAACGTCTAGTGAAGCACGTAATCTCAAAATTTACTATTTTTTATGGAACTGGACGTGTACCTGGGTTTACGGTCGAGTCATTTCTCACGTCGGACCCTTGTTCTTCTTCAAAGTTAATGGGACAGAAGTACGAAATATGTGACCAAATAAGGTCTATAATAATTTACGAATTCCGTTGAATTAAGATTGACCTCTGGTCCGTACAAATCCTTTCATTTTCTAGTCTTTTTTTTCCAATATCACATAAGGTTCGTTCACATCTACCCGAAGGTCTGAATAGTCACGACTTTAAGCTCTACGTCCTCTTTTATAATTTATGGTGAACAAGAATTATCAAATACCTCACTACCTAAAGGACCTGCACTTCTTGAAAGATCTAGGAGAGGGGTCGATTCACTTGTATACTTGTATGTGTTCTTTTTTGACTTATTTTAAAGTCTCTCAATTCCCTTGTGGGAGACTTCGAGTCCCATTCTTGGGGGTATATTGTATCTAGGAAACGTGTAACTGTAAATACCGATTTCCCTTGACTTAACCATCTATGTGATGATAGGAGTGTAGACAAAAATTAGATTATTCAATAAATTGACGGTTTCGGTTCTTCGACGTCTTCGTTCAGTCATTTGGGGTGTTCATTGATAACTCATGGATGAAGTAGTCAAGTCAAGTCAAGACAGCGAGTCAGCACAGACTGAGACGCTGGGGTACCTACCGTCGTGTGGTCCGAAGGGACAGGTAGTGGTTGAGGACCTCGAACGGGTTTGAGTAGGGATAGCTCAGTCACTACGGTAGGGCGGTAGAGTAAGAGACAAGAGAAGAGGACAGAAGTCAGAAAGGGTCGTAGTCCCAGAATTGGATGAAGCATTAGTCATGATAAGGAATACGGTACTAACAATGGTTATTTCATATTTTACGTTAGATAGAGACGGAGATTCCTCGGATGTTAGGTCGATAGTAATAAGAACCTTTGCTTTTTCATTTGTATACGTATGAAATAGTGAACTGTTCCATGTTGTTTGAATTTGAACTTAATGGTTACACTGAATCGTTCGGTGACCAATTCATTTATTTGGTTGACCTTTAACTAATCACCGGTTCCATATATACGTATAAAGTATGAGTATAAAGGACCATCACTGGTGAATCTAATAGTGTGCTACATATGCCACTTTTCGAGTAGACTACGACTTAAGACTTAAAATTTAACCCCTGTTCTTCTTTTAATACCTGTTCTTTTTTTAGTTGGCATAACCGTTGCCGT
The DNA here is from genome assembly GCA_006410555.1 of Capra ibex. Taxonomy (NCBI): domain Eukaryota; kingdom Metazoa; phylum Chordata; class Mammalia; order Artiodactyla; family Bovidae; genus Capra; species Capra ibex. The sequence goes on along the minus strand of SJYO01048061.1, from coordinate 61,169,465 downwards.
GGACACTTAACGGATAGTAACCCCTAGGAACCCGTCTTACCTTAACTATTCTTATACGATTAGTTAAAATATATGAAACATAAAGTTGACTAAGTATTCAATCATCCCGATGGGTACATAAAACTTCAAAGGCATAGATGTTTCTGGGAAATCAGATAAGAACCTATTACAATCACATTATGCAATAATAGTGAGAGGAATTTTAAAGAATCAAAACGGGAGACAAGAAATGTGAATAATTGTACTGAAAAATTTAAATAAATTAAAATTGACCTCCTATTGCCGAAATGTTATACCACAACCAAAAACGGTGTGTAGTTGTACTTAGTCAGTATTCATATGGATCCAGGGGAGGTTGTGCTGAATCAAAACCGATTGTCTCGAAAACTTTGATGTCGAGAAGTGAGTTATGTACTTTTTGAATATTTATCCTTTTCGTTATTAGGTTTCTTTGTTCTTCGACAGTCCACTTCCGTTACAATTCCCCTTCAGGGGACGGTGAATGTCACACCGTGTTTGTATTTTAGTCTGTACACTAAGTCAAGTCACGGGAGCGACTCAGTACAGGTTGAGAAACGTCGGGGTACCTGACGACGTACGGTCCGAAGGGACAGGCAGGGGTTGAGGGCCTCGAACGAGTTTGAGTACAGGTAGCTCATCCACTACGGTAGGGTGGTAGAGTAGGAGACAGCAGGGGAAGAGAAGGACGGAAGTTAGAAAGGGTCGTAGTCCCAGAAAAGGTTCCTCAGTCAAGAAACGTAGTCCACCGGTTTCATAACCTCGAAGTCGTAGTCAGGAAGGTTACTGATAAGTCCTGACCAAAGGAAATCCTACCTGCCCAAACTAGAACGTCAGGTTCCCTGAGAGTTCTCAGAAGAGATCGTGGTGTCAAGTTTTGCACTACTCTCGACACCTTTCGAGTGGGCAGGTACACAACCGGTAAATGTAGTGGACGGAGTGGTTGACGGTCCTGATGGTCAGCGTAGAAAAACGAAAAAGTCGCCGTCAGAACTACAGTATATTTTTACCGTGACTCGTGGCTGACATACTAGGTTCCAGTTGGGGTCGGACCAAAATTTCCGCGGTCCTCTGGAACCGTTGAGTGAAAGATTCGAAGTCAACTGGAACGACATTAGACCTGTTATTATTGATGGAGTAACCAATTCTTGTAATGTTGCACTCTTTCCCAAAGAGTACATCCTCGAATCATTGAGAACGTGTCAGGACCTAGATTTAGTTCAAACACCGTCTTTTAACCTTGTACATGTACTTACCCGTCGAGGGTATCTTTACGACCTCGGAAACAATCTCATATTGAATCTTGCAACTTGACTAAACTACTAAAGAACCTCAGGGAAGGTTCCTATAAAATTCTTTTGGTGTCTGTTGGTCTTCAACCGTCTTTGTCTGTGTAACGTCCTTTAACACCCAAGGTATTAAGATCTCCACGACATTAAGATATTTAAGACGACGACAACGTTTTGGGTTCGAAAACACAAGTAAACAAAAATTAATCAGAGACAAAAAGGACGGTGTGTCTAGGACGAAGAGGTCACCACGAGGTGCAACGATTGAATAGATATCCTTGTAAATAAAATGTCTAATTCCGGTTAGTATTTTAAAGGAAACAAAAATTTGTTTTTATTAAGTGACAAATAGGGAGGAATTAACACTTTCGTCACACACATGAGTGATCCCCCTTTTTCCGTTATGTCTTTACATATTTCTTCTTTTTAAACAACAAATTGTACGAAAGAGTCCCTTGTTGGTTGTAAGGATGAAACTACACCTGGGAAGGTCTGTAAAAGAAACGTAGTAAAATAAGAAAATTTTACAGTAAGTTCAGTTGTATAGTGGGTGAATTTATATACGATGGTCGTAAAATCGTTTTTGTTGATCTGAGAAAGTGTTTTTCCAAGTTTTTACAAAAGAAAAAAAAAAAGGAAAGTATGAGAAAGAATAGTCCTACCAGAGAAACGAGTCGTTCAGGAAATTTACCCTAAAATGGTTCAGTAGGTACTTTGGAAAGGAAACATGAAGGAGTGAAAGTTGTGTAGATTGCTACTCGTGAAAAATCACTGGGAAATTTTTGAAGTAGAGTGGAACTTGACTGCATAAGACCTCAGTGTTCGGGACGAGGAACCGGAGATCGGTAAGACACCTACGAAACGTAATGAATTGGAGGTGGGGGTTCTACACCAGGTCGTGACTGGAACCTAGACCATGACTTAAGGGACTACCTCGTCCTTTCTAAGAACTAAAGTTATTCATTGGTCTTACAAGTGACCTCACTGGTAGATGACCAATATGTCTTCCAATCGGTCCTCCATTTAATAAACCCAAGTACAAAACGCAGTTGACGACGTCTGTTTTAAACCCTTCATACAAAATAAAACAAAAGTCTCAGGTATTTGTCAGGAAGTTCTGTGTTTACGACTGGCATTAAGGTTTTCTTAGAGGACGAAAACGTTGACTCGTATGACTAATAAAATGGATCCTTCGATAGTAACAATTACTTTGTACATTGTTACGAATATTAAAACGACTAAACGATTAGTATGCCTCGTATTCAAGGGTTTCATTTTGTTAAGGTTGAGACGGATAGGGTGAGACGGTTAGGTTCTCTGGTCCTGTAGACCGTAGTGAGAATTTTACTTTAGATTTCATTCTTAGCTTAGCGGTCAGGTACAGGCTGCGTCCTATGTCGTACGAACCCCGACCACGTGCCACTACTGGGTCTCTCTACAATACCCCTCCCTCCACCCACTCCCCAAGTACAAACCCTTGCGTACATGTGGGCACCACCTAAGTACAGTTACATACCGTTTTGGTTATGTCATAGCATTTAATTTCATTTTTTTTTTTTAGATTTCTTGACTGTTATTCTTCCTTCCTTGCTTTTATTCCACTCTAATTAATAGATATCCTCGAAAGATTCCTTATATGTGAGATATGACACTTAATACTTTCAAAATTCATTTATTCAATGGTGGGAGATACACGTTGAGTATATTCTTTTATTACTCTATTATTTTACGTTGTATACTCTATTCGATTTTAGAATCATTAACGTATGTACCGTATCGTTATACGTAATTTTTCAAAATCTCTTAATTATTGTACAGAGATCGTAAATAGTTTCCTCTCTCAGTGGTACAAACCTTTTAGTCTCTTAAAGTCGTTGACCTTTCCATATGAACACAACACGTCCTAGTAAATAGGACCAAGAAAGGACAGGATCTACGACGTTCAATATTCAGGTGGAACCCGACTCTTCAACAGAATCCGTCCTTTTCCATGGTACACATGTCGTGACTGAGACTTTCCACTCCACTCTCTTCTTTGTCGTTCAGACGTTGGACCTCTGTCCTACGCCGCCGACGAGACCTTGGTTGGCACTCTCGACACATCGGTACCCTACGCAGAGCACACACCCGGAACCGAACCAATTTCGCGCTTCCCCACTTGCACGAGGTGAAAAGAAAGAAAACTGGGGTTAAGAGTCTTCAGTCGGAAATAATGTTGATTATATTATTCCGGTATAAACTGGTCTTATTAATTCTTTTCAATTCATGGTTTTATAAGAATTTAAATTAATAATGAAATACCTAATACGATTTTATATCATACAACATATAGGAAATTAGAAGTGTTTAATTTTAGTGGTCATATTTATATTATAAATTATCATTCTATTTCTCGTGTCTTGTCATTTTTATAATATCCTAAATTCTAGTCTAACCCGATCTAAATTTAGTCAAGACAGTGAGAGACTCACTTATACCCACTCAAAAAGTCCAAAATAAAAAAAGTTCTAGTCATTTTACTTGAAAAATTTTTTGACCTCATATTAGTTGACCAAATGTTACATACTCAAAGTTCGCATGTCGTTTCACTAAGTCTATATATATATGTGTGTGTGTGTGTGTGTGTGTATATGGACGTATACGTAGTTAAGTCAAGTCAGTGAGTCAGCACAGGCTGAGACGCTGGGGTACTTAGCGTCGTGCGGTCCGGAGGGACAGGTAGTGGTTGAGGGCCTCAAGTGAGTCTCAGCACAGGTAACTCAGTCACTACGGTAGGTCGGTAGAGTAGGAGTCAGCGGGGGAAGAGGAGGACGGGGGTTAGGGAGGGTCGTAGTTTCAGAAGAGGTCACTCAGTCGAGAAGCGTACTCCACCGGTTTCATGACCTCAAAGTCGAAATCGTAGTAAGGAAGGTTTCTTTAGGCTCCCAACTAGAGGAAGTCTTACCTGACCAACCTAGAGGAACGTCAGGTTCCCTGAGAGTTCTCAGAAGAGGTTGTGGTGTCAAGTTCTCACACACACATTTACACACACACACACACATACAAGTTAGGACTTCTAGGGGACCTCCTCCCGTACCGTTGGGTGAGGTCTTAAAACGGACCTCTAGGTGTACCTGTCTCCTCCGACCGCCCGATGTCAGGTACCTCAGAGTTTCTCAGCCTGTACTGACTCGTTGATTCGTATGTGTGTGTGGAGACCTCTTGAGACCGATTATGTGGGAGGAGATATGGTCTGGAAACTCAAGTGTACAGACGAAAGAGATGTAAGAAAGTTCCACAGTGGGTAAAGAAGAATTTGTAAAGAAGTCACACTGACTGACATCTAAGAAGAGACGAGTTTTGTCTTGAGGTAATGTGTCTGAACTCCTGTAGCTAAAAAGTGATGTTTATCAGAGATAAATAAAGGGTAGAGATTCGATATAAGTCGTATGTATTGTATAACTATAGAATTTTATGTTGTTTTTTTCAGGTTGTCTTTTCCGTATGTAGACAGGACGGAGGAGGTACAAGTTGAGGCATGGGGAGTATAGTATGGTGTACAAGTGGGAACATTTGTTCAAAGAACACTAAAGTCGATCGTACTTAGTAAACAAGTCCCGGTCTGGTGAGGAGTCAAATGACTTTGACATTTTGACACCTGACTCCGGGTCTGGTACTTTTAAAGTAATTCTCAGTGTTGTACACACTAGATCGGACTTTGTAAGTCACTAAAAGTATAGTATTTTTAGTGTTCAAAAACCTTCATTTATTTGAATTCAAGAAAAGATATAAATTCTATCAGGTTCTCAGTTTAAAAGTTTACGTTTATAAGTCAGACATATAAAGAATTAGACACGATTCCCTAAATTAGTCATATTTCTTCTCAAAACTCTGTTTCCATCACTAACGTAAGATTAAGTCAATTCTTTCTACTACCCTAACAGGAAAGACTTTGAGAATTTTTTATCCAGATTTACTTTCATAAATATGTGTCATGAAGGATTTCCGTCTGTGACTATTAGTTGGTTCATGAGAAGATCAGTATACTAAGAGACTATGATATCTTGTCTTTTAAGTCTCATCCTACTATACAAAACTATCAAAATAATGTACTGTTAATATCTTCCTTTTTAAATTTCTTTCCCTTTAACCGGAAGTCGCACACAAAATCATTCTGTTAGGAATAAAGTCTAAAGACTTTACCTCTGTTGTCAGACCCTCTCTTTGTTCTAAAACAAAAATAACACTATTTTCTAGAAATCAATTTCTAAAACAAAAATAACATACACACAAACACCCTCTCTCTCTAGATTCGATAGACGATACCTGACTTACAAACACAGGGGGGGTTTAAGTATACACCTTCTGATTAGGGGGGTTTCACTATCATAACCATAATCCTCTACCCCGGAAACCCTCCATTAATCCAGTACTCCTACCTCGGGAGCACTTACCCTAATCACGGGAATGTTCTTCTCTGTTCTCTTGAATAAGAAACGGTACACTCCGATTCTGTTCTTCTATCGGTAGACGTTCGGAACTTCCCTCAGAAGTGTTCTGGGACCTAGATAGTTGTGGAACTAGAACCTGGAGGGTCGGAAGTCTTGACACGTTTATTTACAAAAACAAATTCAGTGGCTCAGACACCATAAGACAATATACTCGGAATTGATATCGTGATGGGGTCCTCAATAACATCACCAACAACAGAAAATGGGGTCTAAACCGTTTCCCCGGTACAACATTAGGCAAGAACCTGATCTTCTGATATTCTTAAAGGTCCTTTAGTAATTTCAAAACGATGTTGGTACGTATTAATACACTAACACGTCAGAAGAGTAATTAATCTGTAAATTGATCTTAGAATAAATTAAGAAATCTTTTCTCTACAGTTAATACTGATATAAACCCAATACAAAGAGATTTCGATAAAAGTGAGAGAAAAATCTAAAGTACAATGTATACTGATGGACATTGATTACTTTTATTTGATTTACGAAATACGAAATTTGACAAAAACCACTTAGAGTGTAGTCCCGAGAAAAAGAAAAAAACCTTTTAAGATTGGTACAATATTTTCTTTTACAGTATTTTGATATGTCTTGGTGTTAGGTGTTGATTTAGAAGTGTCACTGTAAGGAATTCTTCCGTCTCAAACGGGGTTTGTTGGTAAAGTACTTTAAGATGATTATTGACGTAATGAGTCCTTTGGTTACCTTACCTGAACATTTAGGATGTCTACCTTATTCTACTCACATTTTCCATGTTCCGAAGGTTCAAGTTCGGTACGAAACTCAAAGGAAAATTTAAATAAATGGTCCAAAGAAAGAAAAAGACCGTGTAAAATTGTCGTTGAATAAAATCTTACAACTGAATAAAAATACACTGTACTTCTACCTTTTGTGTAGATTCTCAGTCTTTTAGACCTAAGTTCGGTGCTCAGAGAGAGAATGAGAGAATGAAGTCATTTAATAAAATTGTTGAGGACGGGTCGGAAAAGTAGACATTTAATCTCTATTACCACTACGGGTAGAGTACTTCAATGATACTTCTAATTTAAATTAACAAGTACATTTTATAAACATTTTGGATTCCATAGTATATCTATGATTTTATGGACCCCCTCATCATAATGTTAACAATGATGAATTTTTATAATTATAAAAGTTTCGATTGACATCCTAGTGTTAGTTGATACTCAACTTGATGAATCATATCAAAGATCTCGTTTTATTTCTTAGAGGAACTACAAGTAGAGTATGGTTGTAGTTACAAGGGGGGTGACTCCCGAGTTATATCACATTTCGTGTCTCGTAGAAGAACCTAAGTTGACGGGGTACAATAAATAAGGAAAGAAAAAAAATTAGTTGTATATTAGAAACAAAATTAACTGTATATCAACTAAATGGTTTAAAGTCCACATGTCGTTCCACTATGTCAATATATACTTATACATACAGAAAAAGTGTAAGAAAAGGTAAAATCCAGTAATGTTCTATAACTTTTAATAGGGAACACGATATGTCATCCAGCAACAACAAATAGATAAAATATATAACATCATACATAGATAATTAGGGTTCAAGGATTAAATAGGGAGGAGGATGAATGAGAAAGGTGAAACCATTGACAAAAAAAAAAATTAGAGATACTCAGATAAAAACAAGACATTTATTCAAGTAAACACAGTATCAAAATCTGAGGTATATATACACCATAGTATACTACAAACAGAAACAGACTGAATAAGAGAAGAAAAATGAGTTAAAGAAAAGTCAGGAGGATATCGATCGAAAAATAAAACGTAATACACCTAATAAAAAAGTGTTCTTTGTTTATAGGATTCCCGATACTTTTTTACGGGTACCGTGAACGGTAGATTCTTTAAGTGTCCGGAAAATACTTATGCAATTACTGGTAGTGTGTTATGACCGATGGAACTTACAAAAGAGTAGTAAAACAGTGCGTGCAGACGGATCAAATTTTAGTGTCCCGTCCTTGAGATTAAGACAGACATTTAGTCCCTCGCTCGTAACAACAAGCTATTTACGGTGCTTCGTTGTCGTACGTACACTCCACTTATCCACCTTTAATAATAAAGACAGATAACGTTCCACTTTTATTTTACCCGTGAAATGTTAAAAGTTTCGTAAGAGGATAGCTAATGGACCAAACAGGTAGTATGGCTGCGACGCTCCTTCGACCTACCCCGTCAAACTGACAATCGGAGATACATACTTTCGTCTCTCACTCTGATTTTCCAATTCACGGGAGAGAGTCCAAGGAACCGTTCAGTCGTCGTGTCGGTCTCGTCTTGGAGACGGGTACGAGGAGAATTGACTATGGGGTCCTTGAAGTGTCGGCAGTGTCCCCGACAGACACTTGTGTAGTCCTTCATATAGATAGGAGAAAGGAAACTTTGAGTCGTGACTTGAGACTGACCCCGGGTGTCGTTCACGAGTCATTTGTCAACAAACTAATTAATTAATTATGATACCTACAGGACAGCCGTTCTAAGTTCTTTATTAATAACTTAGGTATCACTCCGGACATAGAGACGGTAGATCCGACAACGAGTCGGGTGTCTTTTGGTACTATATAAAGATTAAAAGACAAAGTAAATCCCGTTGAACACTCCGGTCAACAGTTAGGGTGAAAGGTTAGTATAGAAAGAGAGTTGTTCAACTACGGGGACAAGTCATCGGGTCAGTATGGCGGTAGTCAGACTATCTGAGTTGATATTGGATATTTTGTGTAATCTTCTCGGGAATTTTCAAATTGAAGAGTAAAGTAATTCTTTTACACACTGAACAATGACGGTCTTAGAAGACACAACAGGTCTTCAGTCTGTGGTTATGGTCCTGTGTACACTGACTCATAGACGACACTCCCAGGAGACACGATCACCGTATGTTCTCAAGACTCTGTGACCACACGAATCTGACTCGAAACCTTTCACTACCCGTACGTTCGACCCAACATGTTATTCCCTCGACCCCTGACATCTCTCATTCCTTCCCTTCCGATACTCTTACCGACAGGTAAAGAGTCGTTAACGAAAAGAATCTACAAGGTCTTTGTCACTCCTTAGAAGAGTGGATCTACTCTGACTCGACTTCCTCGACGAACGAGTAGATAATCAACGATGGCACTAGTAGTTGGGAACTACCATGGTCTTAGTTTACTGTTCCGTTTACAAACTTACACGTGATCACATCCCTGTTTCAACTGTAGGAGGTGGGGGAAGGATACATACGAAAGTAAAACGTCTTCGTAAAATCACAAAACCATCGTAAAACGGATTAATAGAAAAGTTTTACCAAGTTCCTTCAGCCACCAACTTGAATCAGAATAAAGAGAATTAGTATTAGTTAAGACTAATGTTAGGTTCTCTGAGGGTTGTGAAAGAGTGGGTGTGTCGGAAACAATCTGTCTGTATAACCACTTAAGTTGATTGACGTAGGAGTCAAGTCAAAAAGTTAAAGATCATTTGACTGTTTTGTAGGTAGTTTGATGAAGAGAACCTTCTTTTAGAATAAATTTTACTTCTGCAATACTATTTTACAAGATTATTGTAAAACTCTTTAACATCTTATATGTTGGGACCTAAGTACTCACGATTATAGTTGTACACCAACAAGTTAAAATAATAGGGAAGTTATTTTGGTAGACTCTGAAATTCATGAAAAAGTTGAAAAATATAGCTTACTCTCTAGACTCTCTGTGTGTCTCTCTTCCTGTCTCCTCTCACCCAGGTTTGAGGGATAGAGAACTAGGAATTCAGAAGAAATACAAGTAAAACGAATTGGAAAAGTGTAGGACTGATCCGTGTATAATTGTTTATAGAGACTTATAGTGTTTTGTTATGTGTGTGTGTGTGTTTTATAGATTCAATTGTTTGGATTTGTAGATTTATAGTTGGTCAGGATAAATTTCATTTGATGTGGGGCGGGGCGCCACCCCGCACCCTGTACACCGCATGCCTTCTGGGTGAGGGGCCGCGGTGAGCACCCCCCGGGTTCAGGAAGACTAGCTCCGGGGGGGTTTTTTTTTTTCATTTGATATCTCTTTATGAACAACCCACAAAGGGATGAGAAGTTCATCCCTTCGATTAAAGGTAATTATCCTCAGTAGTTTACTTACTGAATCTTTGTTGTTACAGAAGGAAAACCACAGGATAATAAGGTATTAAAGTGACATGACTTGTAAAAAATGTCACAGTAAAAACAATTTAAAATTTACTTGATTATCTACGAAAAATTCCATTAATATAACAATAAATGAAAATTTTAATACAAAATTTTATTAATAGTTGTTTGATTAAAAAACATCGACGTTTAGGTCCAAAAGTATATAGGTCAACAAATTCCCAGGTGGATACGAGACTCAATTAAAAATTCGTTTATAACTCGATGAGGATATAAAGTCCGTGACACTATTTTATGACGTTAGTGAAGGATACCCCGTACATAATAATAGGAGTAAAAAATATCTACTGTTTCAAGACGAAGTCTTTCCAATTCATTCAAGAGTTCCATTCTTTTGTTTATTTACGATCATAGATAGAATACTTAGGTCTAGACAGAAAGAGGCTCCGGACACGAGAAAAGTCATATAGAGAAAGTCATATAGAAGTCCAAAGAGTTTAAAGTCTTGGTGGTTCCAAATATATCTATATTGTGTTTTTTTATGTGTGTTCGTCTCATTCTAAGAGAGAAAAAATTTTTATTAGAACCGTAGGTTTTCTGTTGACGTGACTTTTCTGTATACTCATAGTCATCACTTGAAGACTGTAGAACCATATATGGACGGAACCGAAATTGGACCTGTTTTAGAAAAATTTTAAATAAATAAATAAAAATTTAACTTCCTATTAATGTCTTAGAAAAACAAAAGACAGCTTGACGTTGTACTTAGTCGGTATCCATATGTACATAGAGGAGGGAAATCTTGGAGGGAGGGTAGAGGGAGGGGTAGGGTGGTGAGATTCACCTATATGTCGGGGACAAACTCAAGGGACTCGGTATGTCGTTTAAGGGTAACCGATAGATGAAATGTATACCGTTACATTCAAAGGTACAATGAGAGAGGTATGTAGAGTGAAGAGGAGGGGAGAAGGGTACAGGTTTCAGAATTAATTGTAACCTGGTTGGAACTCCTTAGTTGGAACGAAAATCATTTATACCAAACACTTCCTCTATGAAACGGTAAAAGACGTGAAGATTTGTCAACACAGTGGTCCATATTTCTGATTGTCGTCTAAATTATTTAATAAATAAAGATATTCCTCTCTCTGTAATAAGTGGTTCTTGTCTGACGTAAACCCCTATGATATTATCTACCGACTTTATTGTTGACTTTAAGACTTATGTAATCTTGGGGGTCGTACAACGGTTGGTTAATTTTAACTGTTGGTTCATCTCGTTTATGTGTACCTATTTATTTTAAGTTTTACAAAGATTCCACTAGGGGAAGAATAGAGAAATGATCAACCATAAAAAGAAGGGAGACTTGTAAGGTCAAAGTTAAACAATTATAAAAAGACGAACCGAAGACTTAAAATTAGTTTAACTGATGGCTGTCTGTAGTTTTAAATTAAGCGTCCTCTTATGGAACCGTGAAACTACATAAATCACGAGACTACAACCCTTTGATAGTGATTGATCTTTATGATCGAAAACATCTGTTATATATTAAAAGTATTAGAATTTGGTCCTACCCTTTTTTATCTATGATATGATTTACAAAGTCGGTACACAAGTGGAGAGACATAATTTAATCATAACCGTCGACTCATCCTCTAATGTCCCATGTCGACGACATTGGAAGTTGTCATTTACTACGAACGACTTAACGGAGACACACGGACGGAGATTTCGGGTTCTTCGAATTTTTATATCCGAACTACGATTACTACTCTTTTGTGTCATTTAATCGTAGGACATCCAACCCCCTCCCAATGTTGATTTATATGACGACTATCTTTAATACCTTAATTAAAAAGACTTCAAAAATTTTTCAAAACACAGTTCGAACTGACTAAGACCCTCTAATTCAAACTATATTGTCGTATTTGTTGTCTATCGCGATGAACTAATAGACAACACCTACGACGTGACATGACCTACGAATATGATAGACCAAAGTAAAAGTATCATAGGAATACCTTATCCGTAACGATAGCGTTAATGTGTGTGCCATTTTTACTACGAGTCTGTTCAATCTATGACCTGGGTCCCAGGATACTAATCTCGACCCCGACCTTGGGGGTCTCGAGTGTGGTCACGACGTAGACTAGAGTCACTGGATGGGTGTTCCTAATGTGGAACAAAGAGAGTAGTTGTCTGTGTTACTCTCCAAATAAGTATTTACATAATATCGTAATTTTATTTACTACAAGCTCTTGTCGATCCATATTAGGGTTATGTTTGTATTAAAGTAAAATCGTGTTCACGTCAAGACCGGATTTTAACTAAAACTCGGATGTAGAAAAAACTTCTCCCTCGTAGACATCTCACCTACCCCCACCCACCGCCTCCTCTTTATGTCGACAGAGTCGTCGTGACTTCCTTTTCCCTGTTCGATTTACGTAAGATGCGAGTTTGTTCTAATTATTAGGAATTCATGAAAAGATAAATTAGTTAACACTGTGTCAATGAGTCAGATCCAGGTCTTCTCCTGTATTACTAACCCGAAGAACATTCCTTGCGAAAAAATTTTGCCTCCAACCTAAATATAATAACATTTTTGTTTATCTAAACCCCCGTTCCCCTTACAAAGGAACGACTTAATGAACATTTTTCATCGTCTGTCACGGTAGATGACCCGAAATTAAAAGAGAAACAATCTTCAAAAAGATTGTCGACACATGTACATAGCCTCTTCCGTTACCGTAGGGTGAGATCATGTACATATAAGTTATATGTATGTGTTCTATTTATTTTGTTATTTTATTCTTTTTTACACAATGGACAGTACTTCTAAAGTTCTATAAAATTTCACCGACAAATACTTATGTAAGATCCAGTGCAGTGAAATGATTACCATCCGAAGGGACCACCGAGTCTCCAATTTCGCAGACGGAGATTACGCCCTCTGGACCCAAGCTAGGGACCCAGTTCTTCTAGGAGACCTCTTCCTTTACCGTTGGGTGAGGTCATAAGAACGGACCTCTTAGGGTACCCACCTCCTCGGACCACCCGATATCAGGTACCCTAGCGTTTCTCAGCCTGTGCTGACTCGCTGAATTGAATCTCATGAATCATGAATTGAAATGATTACCATAATTGTCTTTATACGTTATTTTTGTCTTTAGATAAAACTATTATCCCTAAGGGTCCACCATGTCACCATTTCTTAGGTGGACGGTTACACCCTTCACGTTCTCTATGACCAAACTAGGGACCCAACCCTTCTATGGGACCCCCTCCTTTACCGTTGGATGAGGTCATAAGAACGGACCCTTTAGGGTACCTGTCCCCTCGGACCTCCCGACGTCAGGTACCCCAGTACTTCTCGGTCTGTACTGACTCACTAACCCGTGTGTTCCTTGACACTACAAATTTTTCTAGAAAGATCTTTCAATTTGATGGGATGTACCTTCGCAGTAGTCCATTTTCAACTCACTTTGGAGGTATCCAATAGTCTATTGGGTAGAGGAGACGAGTCGACTGTTGAGAGGTTGGAGTCAGGCCAGGTGGAACCTCCGATTGTATGATGGAAGAGATGTCTCTTCTCCTCCTTATTTTACTGAATAGGATCCTTCCTCTGGTCCCGGATACACCACACGTGCTACGACCAAGACACGACGGGTATACCACCCCTTGTTTACCGACCTTCACAACAGGATAGAGAAGGGTCCTCCTGAGTCCCGTGACCCAGTGGACCGAAGGTATGGTCAGTCACACGCTCCACCAAGCACTACGTGGAGGACTGTTGTAGGACGTGTCACAAAGTGCGGGACGCCAGGAGCTTGGTGGGTGTATCCTTAATGGACTCCTCGAACGTTTATTCTGACTCCAAGGACCAGACTTGGATTCTACACGAAGTAGTATTAGGAGACAAAGCCCGTGGGTCTGTAAAAGTAAATTGTTCTACAGAATACGTACAACTCCAAACTACTGGTGTCAGGTCGTGGAACCCTAAGAACTGAGACATCGGAGACACCACGGATTCTGGTGTGACGTCCACCCATCCGGAGTTTAGTAGGTAGATCCGGAAAGGGTTAACCCGACAGGACCTTGTGACACACAGACGTGTAATCGTGGTAGACACCGTAAAATTTTCGACACGTAGTAAGTGGGTATTTTTTCTTACTTTAATACGGTAGACGTCGTTGTACCTACCTGGATCCCAAATACTCTGATTCACTTCGTTCGTTCTCTTTCTGTTTATAGTATATAGTGAATATACACCTTAATTTTTTGAAATTTAACTTGAAGAGATGTTTTGTCTTTCTGAGTGTCTGTCTTTTTTTTGTTAGAATGTCAATAGGTTCTTTCGTGCCCTCTCCCACTTAACCCTTAAACCCTAATTGTCTATACAAGAGGAATTTTTATTACCTATTTGTTATTTCTGGATGACATATCGTGTCCCTTGATACAAGTTATCGACCATTATTGAATGTTACTTTTTCCTATATGGATATATTTGTATTGACTTTGTGAAACGACATATAGACTTTAGAACATTTAGTTCATATAAAGTTTTTTTTTAACGACCTCCGTATGGTTTTTTTTTTTTCAGAAGGTGTTGTATCTAAATGAACTTTATGTAAAAATTTTTAATAGGTAAGGACCCAGGATCGAGTCACTAGAGCTAATTCACCCACAGAGGGGTCCAGTGTGGTTACATGTCGGTCAGAACCATTCCACGTCGAGACCCTTCTGGGGTCCGGATGGGGTTGTTTCCGTCAGAAGTCCTCTTGGTACCTCGTCTGTCCTTCGTAGACGACCGGTGGAGGACGACGAAAAACTTACAGGGGAGGAAGGAGAACCGTGGACAGAGAGGGACACCCGACGAGGGGAGAAGGAGGGCTGTGAGTCTACGGAAAGTAAATAGGGTAAGAACTAGTCAGAGTAATTACCGTTAAATGGAGAGGGTCTTGTGATTGAAAATTACTTGAAGTCACGAGTGGTCCACCGGATATTTGTATTTTATAATAAAACAGTATGTGACATTGTCTTATAGTTATCTAGTAAATAAGAAAAAGGTTGATACAGGAGTCTACCCATGAGGAAGAAGTCTAGTCCACAGTTTATGAAACCGGACCATTTCAGAGAGTCTACACTACCACTACGCACACACACCAAGTGTCTCACACACTTCCCACACCGTCACACCTGTCCCCAAGGCAGTGGGTCGGAAAACACCTTCAGTCGAGTACACACCACAGTGGAGTGGACCTGTACGACCCACGTCACTCCGGTGGACTGACAGTTATTTAGTCTGGAAGAGAGTGAGAGGGATTCCTATTGTCACTGTGATCCCTTTATGTTGGGGTCCTGACTGTTGTGGGAGGACAGTCAATTGATGTCGGTTAAGTCGGTTGTTTGGGTCGAGCCCAAGCTCGGGGGGACACTTCAGAAGAGGATCCAGTCGGGACAGGCGTCACTAGGGAAGAACAGATTTCGGTGTCGTGAATGTCGAGCTGTAAGAGGTACTTTTGATCAGTGACAAAATTTTATGAAGGAAACACAACTTCTTCCGGAACTTCTTTCTACTAAACTTTCACTTGTAAACGTCGTTACACCTCCTACTCATGACCACAATGTTAAGAACCTTTATCAGAGTATTCTCCGTCCCTGGTATATAAATAATAGAAACTATAGTGCGAGTATCATAGAGGATAGAGTAATTTATCACCGAGTAAATTACGTTGAAAAAGAAAGGATGGACAGGATCCCCGATTCTACGTTTATCGTTAAAAACTTCACAAGTTTTCGAGGAAATTACGTCCTGAACGACTGATCAGGCGTCTAACCTCCAATCAGTTGTCTCATCTTAATACAGACTCCAACTCTGGGAGACTTGTAGTGACAGTACTTTAAAACTAAGTCAGAGAAGGTATGGTTAAGGAAGAAGTGTACCACTGGAGTCTTCAGATGAATAAACTAAAGTAGGTCGAGATTACCCGAGAGGTCGAACAGAGAAGTACGTCTTGAGGGAGTCACGTTAAGGTAATACGAGATTCGTGTTGAAAACGAGACAAAGGGGTCTGTGAAGGTATCGGTATTTTGTGAAGGAGAAGAATGACCAACAACCAATAGGAAAAGGTCTCCTAGAATTGAAGCCGTTGTATAGTCTTTGTAAACTTATTGAGACATCTTACGACTACGGGTCCAGAGAATTTGTTCAGACTAAAGTAACCAAACCTCACCTGAGTTCCTCAGTCATAAAATTTTTTAGAGAGTCCACTAAAAATCCCTCGAAAGGACCAACGAAACTACCATTTCTTAGACGGACGTTACATCCTCTGGACCCAAGTTGGGTACCCAGCCCTTCTAGGCGACCTCTTCCCTTACCGTTGAGTAAGGTCCTAAGAACGGACCTCTTAAGGTATTATCCCCTCGGACCACCCGATATCAGGTACCCAACGTCTCAGTCTGTGATGACTCGTTGATTGTAAAAGTGAAAGTCCACTAAAATTATACTCTTAACTCTTGCGATGAAAAGAATACGAGTCGATCCTTCGAGGATAAAACAGAAAGAGTAGTTTAAATTCAGTTTTAAGGACTGAATTCTACATTGATAATTTTTAATTATATACTTTTATAACTGTAAATGTCTTTCATCCGTCCGTCACCATATCTGACATATTTAGACTTATATTAACATATTTATGTTACATAAACTTCACAATATGAGATGGAATAAAGGTAGTCGAATACATCGATTGATTTCAGGAGTCTGTAAACTTCCCAAAATTCCGATCCCTAAGAGGGTTTACACAAATTCTTGGTGGCTCAATTATATAATTAATATTTACCCACACTTTACCTTTCGAGACCATTTTGTTCTGGAACCTTTAGAAGTGGTCACAAGAGAGAAGGGTTCGTAAAGAGAAATCACGACCTCTTTAATTTCCCAACTCTCCACACAAACGAAATTCCTGACAGAACTTACCTCAAATCTTTGTGCTGAAGGTGAGTTTACACGACGTGTCATCTACTACAACGGTCGGTAGTATAGATTCGACCAAATGACGGGTGAGTCACGTAGCAAAGGTCCTAAATAAACAATTAATGGAAACTCCTGTTATCGTGGCCTATGAAGAGTTGGGTAGAGATACAAGACGTACCATGTAGTCACAGATCCCCTATACACTTACCGATTATTTGTATACACACATTACCCAAAGTGATTTTATCTTACTAAGTGTAATCCTGTTTTACGGGAGGAGGTAGGTAAACTTTAACAAAATAAATTGACGTAAGGTGTAATAATCTAGGGATGAGAAAGACAGTCATTGGTTACCTCTACTACTACCATATTTCAGACGTACAGATTGGTAGATAAAATAGTCTTTTATAATGGACTAGACTTTATGTATTAATAAATATTTCACATAAAAACTTGTGTAAACTTCTTACTCTCATAAAAATTAGACGGTTAAAACAATTTATCCATAAATACCCATATACCCTTGAGGTTCCTTTTAATACTTTCTTAAGTGTCGGTGAACTCCCTACTCGGAATCTTCCCATGACTCTAACAATACTTTGGTACGGTAGGAAGGTTTGTGTATAAGACAAGACACTCGACTTTTGTCGGTAAAGACAAAGAAAAATTTCTTGAAATTGTCTAAAAAGATCCAAACCCAAAACAATGGAAAGATTTCTAAGTCTCTGCACATTAACTTTTTAGTTTTCTGAACTGTTCAGTCTTTCGGTCTGACTCTTCTTCGTCTTGTGTATCCACACGTTATGAACTGTCTGGGGGTCGGTACGACGGAGGAAAAAAAAATTGACGTCTGGGTAATACATCCAAATAAAAGAGACAAGACAAAATGAGCAATTGATTCGTACAGTTTCCACTGGGTCGTCGTAGATTTTCGAAATATCTTTATTTCACCTTAGATCACTGTGTCATCGTAGTGTATAAAAATTCATACTTTATACAGAAAAATCTTGTCAATAATTGTAACCTATTTACGGGTCCATTACTTATAAAAACGATAGAATCTGTAATTGTCTCTTCTAGTTTTCTTATCGTTTAACAGTCTTGTACTACCAGGGGACGACGGTGTTGTTCCTGTTCGATTTTAGATCTTTCCTCTCTCACTTTTCTTCGGTCGAAACACTGTTAATCGTTAATCGTCACTGAACACCGAAGACCGATGATAACTAGTTGACTGTTTTCTTCTTTCTCCCTTCCACTTCCCCTTCTCTCCTCCCTTTCCTTAGAGAAAGAAGTGTAACAAGATGATTTCTTTTGATAGTTACAAACATTTTAAAACTTACTCTTTGGTCTTCCGTGAGGAGTAACCTATGGTACTAAATGTACCAATGTGTAACTAGTGTCTCATTTAGTAAGGAAGTCGGAGGATATTCTATTACCGTCAACTGAAGCGGAGAAGTTGGTAAGGTTCTTTTAAACAAAGTTACTCGTTTTGGGACCGGATGTAATCATCTAGTAACGAAGGGACCATCGAGTCGACCATTTCTTAGGCGGACGTCACGACCTCTGGGGCCCAACTAAGGACTCAGTCCTTCTAGGGGACCTCTTCCCTATCCGATGGGTGAGGTCACAAGAACCCGAAGGGACCATCGAGTCTACCATTTCTTAGGCGAACGTTAAGTCCTCTAGACCTAAGTTAGGGACCCAACCCTTTTAGGGTACCTCCTCCCGTACCGTTGTGTGAGGTCATAAGAACGGACCCCTTAGGGGTACCTGTCTGCTTCGACCACCCGATCAGGTACCCCAGTGTTTCTCAGTCTGTGTCGACTCGTTGATTTCGTGTCGTGTCCCGGTACACTGTGTATTTAGGTCCCTGTTATAAGATCTCCTATGAATGACTAAATCGTCCATACTGAGAGTTTGGTGTTTGTGTTGACACGCTTTTTATCGATAAATGAAAGATTTTACGTGGAATTAAAGACTGAGGTCTGAAGGGTAGTGAGGACGGACCTCCTTTAGAATTAAAGGACGAAGAGAACCTTCGGAGGAACAGGGGGGTTTACAGAGTAGTAAGGGCCTGAAACGAGTAGTGTTGGTCACCTGTGGTCTCTCCACGGTCCAAACTCGGACGAGTACTCCGACGGGTAACGTCACCTTCCTAGGGTCGTACTCCTCTGACACCCACGTGTTGTCTCCGACACTCGACGTCCCCTCCCATCCTCGGGTATACCTTCCATAAGATGCTCTCTTACCACGTCTGATCTCCAGGGACTGACCCTCCCTACATTCAGTACTCGTGTGTTTGCGGATCTGTGTGTAGACTGTCTTCTGTTTGTCGTTTCGATTCATGTATCCGAAAACGAGAAAGGAGAGTCGGGAGGAGGAACTGGAACCGCACACCTTTCCTCCAGCAGCACAACGCTCTACCTCAATCCTTCTTCTGTCGTCATCTTCGTCGGACGTGAAGAATTAGGACCGTGGGTCGACTCTCTTCTCTGCAGAATAACATTCGTCCCTTAATCTCAATGTAAATGCGGACGGACTTCTGTTCTGACAGAAAATTAAAACTAAAGTTTTCTGTCAGAACAGAGGAACCTTCCTTTCAATACTGGTTGGATCTACCGTATAATTTTTCGTCTCTGTAATGAAACAGTCGTTTCCAGACAGATCAGTTCCGATACCAAAAAGGTTACCAGTACATACTTACACTCTCAACCTGATATTTCTTTCGACTCGTGGCTTCTTAACTACGAAAACTTGACACCACAACCTCTTCTGAGAACTCTCAGAGAACCTGACGTTCCTCTAGGTTGGTCAGGTAGGATTTCCTCTAGTCAGGACTTATAAGTAACCTTCCTGACTACTACTTCGACTTTGAGGTTATGAAACCGGTGGACTACGTTTCTTGACTGAGTAACCTTTTCTGAGACTACGACCCTTTCTAACTTCCACCCTCCTCTTCCCCTGCTGTCTCCTTCTCTACCAACCTACCGTAGTGGCTGAGTTACCTGTACTCAAACTCATTTGAAACCCTTAACCACTACCTGTCTCTCCAGACGACACGACGTCAGGTACCCCAACGTTTCTCAACCTGTACTGACTCACTGCGTTGAGTTGAAGGGACGAGTCGATACTCAAGACATTGATTTAACTGAGGACTCTATGGAATCTTAAGTACGTTGACAGACCCCGAAAGACTAAGTCTCAGTCGGACCACAATATATACTAGACGATATCCAAACCCCCAATATGCTATATAAGGTCGTTCAAAACAAGTTTGTAAACAATTTTATTTTTAAACAAAATTTTTACCTTCATATCAGTTAAATATTATAACACAATCAAAGTCCACATATCGTTTGATTTAGTCAACGTGTATAAAAAAAGACTAAGAAAGGTAATATCTAAAAATGTCATATAACTTGCATCAAGGGACACGATATGTTATTTAGGAACAACAAATAGATCCAATATGTATCACAACAAATAGACAATTAGGATGTGAAGTGTAAGTGGGGAGGGGATTGTCAGTGAGGAAACCATTGACAAACAAAAGATTGTAGACACTCAGACAAGACAAAACATTTATTCAAATAAACATAATAAAAATCTAAGGTGTATATTCACTATAGTATATTTGTTAAATGAAAGGTCTCTATCCTATTTTACCGTAGTTGGATGATCGACCAAAATCTCGACATTACTTCTTTTTATAGACCCGAATCAAAAAATGAAATTCCCTCTTTAGTCTTTTAAATTTAACGATGGAGAAACATAAATAAACCATATAAAACTCTGAAATTTTTCTTTTTTCACATCCAACGAATTTCCGGAACACCGAACGAGGTTTTAACAATCAAAAGTTAAATTGAATGGGGTTTCTTTCCGTTACGGTTTCTTACGAGTTTGAGCGTGCGATCATTTCCTTACGAGTTTTAAGAGGTTCGGTCCGAAGTCGTTATGCACTTAGTACTTGAAGGTCTACAAGTTCGACCAAAATCTTTTCCGTCTCCTTGGTCTCTAGTTTAACGGTTGTAGGTGACCTAGTACCTTTTTCGTTCTCTCAAGGTCTTTTTGTAGATAAAGACGAAATAACTGATACGGTTTCGGAAACTGACACATCTAGTGTTATTTGATACCTTTTAAGACTTTCTCTACCCTTATGGTCTGGTGGATTGGACGGAGAACTCTTTGGACATAAGTCCAGTCCTTCGTTGTCAATCTTAACCTGTACCTTGTTGTCTGACCAAGGTTTATCCTTTTCCTCATACAGTTCCGACATATAACAGTGGGACGAATAAATTGAATATACGTCTCATGTAGTACTCTTTACGACCTGACCTTCTTCGTGTTCGACCTTAGTTCTAACGGCCCTCTTTATAGTCATTGGAGTCTATACGTCTATTGTGGTGTGAATACCGTCTTTCACTTCTCCTTGATTTCTCGGAGAACTACTTTCACTTTCACCTCTCACTTTTTCAACCGAATTTCGAGTTGTAAGTCTTTTAACTCTAGTACCGTAGACCAGGGGAGTCAAGTACCCTTTATCTACCCCTTTGCCACCTTTGTCACAGTCTGAAATAAAACCCCCCGAGTTTTTAGTGACGTCTACCACTAACGTCGGTCCTTTAATTTTCTACGAATGAGGAACTTTCCTTTCAATACTGGTTAGATCTGTCTTATAAGTTTTCGTCTCTGTAATGAACCTGTTGTTTCCACGCAGATCAGTTCCGATACCAAAAAGGACACCAGTGCACACCTACACTCTCAACCTGACACTTCTTCCGACTCGCGGCTTCTTAACTACGCAAACTTGACACCACAACCTCTTCTGAGAACTCCAAGGGAACCTGACGTTCCTCTAGGTTGGTCAGGTAAGACTTCCTCTAGTCGGGACCCTAAAGAAACCTTCCTTACTACGATTTCGACTTTGAGGTCATGAAACCGGTGGAGTACACTTCTCAACTGAGTAACCTTTTCTGAGACTACGACCCTCCCTAACCCCCGTCCTCCTCTTCCCCTGCTGGCTCCTACTCTACCGATCTACCGTAGTGACTGAGATACCTGCACCCAGACTCACTTGAGATCCTCAACCACTATCTGTCCCTCCGGACCGCACGACGCTAAGTACCCCAGCGTTTCTCAGCCTGTGCTGACTCACTGACTTGACTTGACTTGACTTAAATTGAATCTGACGACTCAACCAACCGACTCCTGACGAACGTCCTCTCACTGAATGAATTATTACTGTCTCTTGTGACTGTATATATTTGAAGTACAAAACTTTTAGTAATACGACCTAAATACTATTCAATATTATAAGTGTCTTGTGATACACCTATTGTATGGTATCATTACTGAGGTGTCGGTTTGTTGGATCTCTGAATCTAGGTCGTCTCTTCGGTCACTACATCTATCTACGAGTCTCTACACCAAGAGAAGAGAGGGAGGTACTTCGTCGGGAGGGTTGGGATAGGTCGGAGTTCCAATCATATAGACTGAGTTTATACCAGAAAGTGAGAGAGGGGGTATCATTGATCTGGACACACGATACCCATAGGGTCGTGTGTTACCGACATTAAACTTTATAGGTTCAAAAAAGGAAAGGAAAAGTAGGTTTAGGATAAGTAGTAGGGTTTCTATCAAGTATAACAAGTAAGGAGACCTTTAAACATTTTATGCAACCATCAAGTAATATTAATGAGAAGGTCACAACGACTTGACTAAGTAGACAAAGTATAGAATGACCTTCCGTGTGAACCCATATTCTATTTCCTCTTTTTCCTAATACGTAACATGAAGTATAATGTAACGTCTCTCTACGTCAATCATCTACATGTTAAGAACTTATTTACTAGGTCTTGGAACCTTACGAATTAATTTAGTTCAATGTATAAACACACCACGGGATCGTTTATAATTCGTAAAGAATCCATAGGGTATTTATAATCGTGAGGTGAACATTAGACTCTACAGTTTAAATTGAAATTTTATTTGGTTGTTCAGTACGTTTGATGAAGGGTCCATACTCAAGTTGGAAAAAATGTTGAAAAGATAAATAGTGATATGGTCGTTTACCTCTCTTGTCTGTAAATTTTAATGAAGGGAGCCCATTTTCAGGCATTAAAAAATTCTTTTAATTCTTCACAAACTGTATGACTTAAATAAATTAGGTTAAAGGTAGGGTAGAAAGCGATACGAACGACTGGGACCTGGTCTCTTGAAGCGACGTCTTTGTGACGGTTCGACGTTAATCATCCAAGTGGCGCCTAAATGTCGTTGGTACCTAAGTGGGAGTAGTCGCGGTAAATCTACTAATCTCGAGTAGGGAAAGAAAGATCGAAAAACCGTCGAGTGTATTAAGGGGCAAAGGAGATTACACGATTGGGACGTGAGAGTGGGAGTCGACAAAGGAATGGGAGACGGGTTATTAGTTCTTGAGGAAACTAAAGGGTAAAAGAAGGTTAACAGGATAAGGAAATAAGAAAAAAAAAAAGGTAGGACTAAGTCCTCACGAGAAAGAAGAGTTCCGATGAGGGCAGAAAGACGGGACCTTGGACGGGGGAGGACTGAAGGTCCTAATCGTAGGTACTTAGTCTAAAGTGAGAGATAGAAGTTTCGACGGGAAAAGTTCTCGGGACGTTCGGACCAGTGGGAAAATCAATAGGACATTCAGTAGAACGTAAAGATATCTTGCCAGTTGTATACGATAGAGTTAAATAGGTGAAGAACTCAACCTACACACCGTAGGGAGACCAGGAGTATGGATCCCGGTGTTTAGGGTCAGGATTCCCCATCATTCGAACACGAATCTAAGATGCTGTTTTGATCACTGTTCCCTCGTTGATAGTGGGAAATCTAAATCAAAACTTAGAGATCCAGTCCACGAGGATGGTCTTGATCTGCGACGGACACACACACGTACGAGTCAGTGGAGTGAGTCAGTACAGACCGAGAAACGTCGGGATACCTGATATCGGACGATCCGAGGAGACGCGTTCCCTACGAGGTCCGTTCTTATGACTTCACCCCGACGGTACGGGAGGAGGTCTCCTAACAGGACTAGTTAGGTCCTTAGCTTAGGTGTAAAGGGCACCAAGGACGAAACGTCCGCTTAAGAAATGGAGGCTCGGAGGACCCTTCGGCTCGACGACGGACACAGTGACGATGATCTTGAATGACTGCGATCGGTGGACGACGACGACAATTCAGTGAAGTCAGCACAGGCTGAGACACGCTGGGGTATCTGCCGTCGGGTAGTCCGAGGAGGCAGGGACCCTAAGAGATTCGTTCTTGTGACCTCACCCAACGGTGAAGGAAGAGGTTACGTACTTTCACTTTTCACTTTCCCTTCAGCGAGTCAGCACAGGCTGAGAAGCACTGGGGTACCTGACGGATGACCGAAGTTAAAGACGAATGACGATTGAGGGTTACGTGAGGATAGAAGGGGGAAGTGTAAACCTGTCTGGAGTCTTGTAACTGAGATGATAACTATTTCGACTAACCATTTACATAGAAATCTATAAATCCGATTATTAAAATAATTTAACCTAAAAGAGAACATTATCGTCTGACCTTACACGGGAGAGAAGTGAACGAAACGTCAGACCGAATGTTCTTTTTCCTAGTCCCCGATTCGTACTAAGGTTTAGTTGTTTTCCATTCAGTAAGTAGATGACCCTGTTCACCTTCTAGTCTCTAATCGACTTTTGTAAGGACGGTATTAAAAGGTAAGGACCTCTCATCTAACCTGTAAGAGAAGGGAAATACCTTTATACTCAGTACCCCTTATTTACAAGATGTACTAGGTAGGAGACGGAGGAACGATTCCGAAGAGGATTGACGAGGAGACGCGGTCTTTCGGAGATTAGAATCGGTGGTACCCTCGAGACGCCGACGACCTTATATGAGTGAGGAATTGGGACATACGGCAAAAGACCGAGTTTCTAGTTGACATTCTAACATTGATAAGTTAGGTCGCTGTGGGAGGGTCAGAGTTTAAGAGTCGAGATTTTAAGACTAGTGAAGCGTAGACTGACACCTTTTTCTCCGTTTCCAGTACCCCAGTACGTTACGCCAAAACATTTGACAAAGAATATACTAGTGGTCAAAGGTTAGTCTTCTCTAGAGAGAATTATTGATTCCAGGAGATTTTAATTGTGAGGATGACTACATCACTCCTTACCCTCGAGACCTCATTTCAGTCTAGTGTCCAATGTAAACTCAGGTTTTAGACTATGTATGATCAATTTACTGAAGTAGATTGAAAGGTGACGAAGTCATTAAAGTAAGTATTTAACTCTGAAAATAATTCATTATCATTATGATTAATATAATTGTCATCAATCATACATGACTTATGAAGTAAGATTAGTGATTCCTGAAATATACGTAATAGAATACATCAGATGTTGTTGAAGTACTTCGTTTATCATAATAATAAGGGTAAGATGTCTAAAATTTTGACTCTGAATTGCTTACATTCTTTGAACGGGGATTAGTGTGGTGTTTACCCATTATCGAACCTGATCATTTTAGATCATTTTGTCCATAGTCTTGAGTTCAAATATATTGACATTTCAATTTCGAGAATTGTTGACATAAAAAGATGACAGGGATATGAATTGACATACATTTTTAGAGGATGTCCCGGAACATGTCTTATACTTCGGTAATCTATCAGTCGACCGTAGTAGTACTACCACGACAGTAATAATAATAACTTGTTTCCTAATGTAAGATTGAGCCTGTTGTCAGAAACACATCAGAAAAGAGTTGAACAAAAAAATAGTAAACTCCTTTCCTCAGTTAGAAAAAGAGACTTTTACAATATCACAATAAGTACATGATCTTCTTTTGTATCCATACAAGGAAATATTCAATCCATGTCCATTTTGACAGGACACTGTGGTTTATATCTTCATTATTTTTTTAACTATTTAAATGTATTTTTACTTTACTATAAACGTACCTTTTTGTATGATATTCGTTTCATTTTTCTGTTCGAGTCCCGACCACGTGACCCTACTGGGACTCCCAACCCTATCCCTCCCTCCACCCTCCCCCAAAGACTTACCCCTTGTGTACACGTGGGCGCCGACTAAGCACAGCTACAAACCGTTTTCGGTGATGTTATAACATTAATCGGAGGTTAATTTTATTTAATTAATTAAAAATTTTTTCCTGTTTGTTGTTTGATCTTATTTATAAACGATGAACACAGTGTTTATTTTATAAGAAGACAGTAACTCTATCTATACAACTGGTTACTTTATTTTGTGTCTCGGGTCTTTATTTGGGAGGGTACACACCAGTTTGTTAAAAACTGTTCTCACGGTTCTGGTAGGTTACCCCTCTCCTGTCAGAAAAGTCGTGTATCTCGATCTTGAGGTCTATAGGTGTGTGTTTTCTTACTACAACCTGGGCATGGAAGATAATACGTGTTTTAATTGAGTTTTGTGTACTTTCTGGATTTACATTCTTAGGTTTGTTATTTTGAGAATCCTTTTTTTGTTTTTCTTTTTCGAAGTACTGTGACCTAAACCGTTCTTAAAATCGCCATACTGTGTTTTCGTGTTAGTTTTTATTTTTGATTTATTTTCCGAAAGTAGTTTTAAAAGACGTATAGTTTCCTACATGAGTTGTCTCGTCTTTCCTTTAAGTACCTCACCCTTTTATAAATATTTGTGTATATACTATTTGTTAATGATAAATCTTATATATTTACTGTTTTTATTTTTGGGTGAATTTTTACCTCTTTCCTAAACTCATGTGTAAAGAGGTTTCTTCTATATGTTTACCGGTTATTACTGTACTTTACTACCAGATGTAGTGATTAGTAATCCCTTCGTGTAGAGTTTTGGTTTCACTCTATAGTTAAATATAGATAGTAAAATATAGGTAGTGAAATATAGATTAATATTTTTGTTTTATCCTCAACCATTCTACAACTCTTTAGCCTTACTCACACGTAACGAGAGAGAGTCCAAACCCTTACTCAAGTTACATTCACTAGTTATATTATATACCGATGGTATTTTCGGAGACATTTGAATTCAATGTAATTGTCTTTTGACTCGGGGTTCTTACCCTACTTTATCCAGAGAAGATGTTCCTGACCAGTCTGATGTGGAATACACAGCAAAAGACAAAATGTAGAAAGTACCCTGTTACAGTCCCGTCTCATGCGGGTCTCCTTCCACTGATTCTACCACCTCCTCGTGCTTGATTTCAGGGTACTCGACGATGTTTTCTTGACCCTCATAAATCGAGTCTCTTTTGTTAAGAGCCCGATCTGTACTCGATGTATAAGGGTCGAGAAACTTTGGTTTAAGTATTGGTGAAATTTTTGATGTATTAATCTTATATATAGAGGATTAAAAATGTTAGATGTAAAGGAGAATTAAGTAATTCGTTTAAATATGAGTCATTATAAGTATAATTATTCCAGAAAAAAATAGTAACAAAAATTATTCCATATAAACCGAAAAGTAAAAAGATTAAGTGAGGTAAGGTCCCAGGTAGTATAATTTATGACGACGTTAAAAATAAGTCTAAGTTTCTTACGAATGTTAAAGTTCCTGAAACCAAAAGAAACTTAAATAAACGGATTTAACACTACATAATCGTTAATGTTATCAATTATAGTGTCTTATGTGTAACAGGAAACCATATACCCTACAATTTGATACAATGACACCAATAAATAAATAGTCGATGAGTCACGACAAGAGTTTGTCGGGACCAATTTCGTCGGTATTAATATGATTCCATATCGACTTTACTTTCATAGACCCTTTGTGGGATTACTTTCAAGTTTTGGGGGAAAGATGTTCTTTTAATCGTGAGAACTTCCGGATTATTCGTACCAATTCCTATGAAGACTAGGGGTTTGACTTTTCGTGAGTTTTGAGGGTACGGTAGTCGAACACCTTCTAACGGTAAGTTCCCCCTTTTTCGTTTCTTATAAACTTTTACTAATTTTCTTTCCAATAAACTATATTTCTTATTATATTATCTGTACCTTTCGACCAAAAGACTTTTACTAACACGATGTCTACATTAATCCTTTCGATATTTCACACAGTAACTTTTTTATATAATCTTTATACCAATTTGAGGTATTAATACGTATTGGGTATATCTTTGTTATTTTGTTTCACTTTAACGGGGTTTAGTAGGACTTATCCGTAATATAAATTTTCATTATATACTATAAGGTAAGTCTCTTTACAATACCAAAGGTAAAAATTCTTTCTAAAAGATAAAGGTATGTCCGGGGAACAAATATAAAAGTACTTTGAAAATGTCTAAAGAAGAAATTTTATACCTCATAAAATATGTTAAAAAGTTATGTTTTTTGAGAAAATTTTTCGTACCACGTTTGACAAATATTAACTTCTTGTGTTTTCGTATAAAGAACACCGAACAAGTCAAGTCAAGTCAAGTCGGCGAGTCAGCACAGGGTGGGAAACGCTGGGGTACTTAGCGTCGTGCGATCCGGAGGGACAGGTAGTGGTTGAAGGTCTTAAGTGAGTTTGAGTGTAGGTAGCTCAGTAGAGTAGGAGACAGAAGGGGAAGAGGAGGACGGGGGTTAGGGAGGGTCGTAGTCTCAGAAAAGGTTACTCAGTCGAGAAGGGTACTCCACCGGTTTCATGACCTCAAAGTCGAAATCGTAGTAACGAAGGTTTCTTTAGGGTCCCGACTAGAGGAAGTCTTACCGGACCAACCTAGAGGAACGTCAGGTTCCCTGAGAGTTCTCAGAAGAGGTCGTGGTGTCAAGTGTTCGTAGCTAAGGAGTCGCGAGTCGAAAGAAGTGTCAGGTTGAGAGTGTAGGTGTGTACTGGTGACCTTTTTGGTGTCGGAACTGATCTACGTGGAAACAACCGTTTCATTACAGAGACGAAAAGTTATAGGATAGATCCAACCAGTATTGAAAGGAAGGTTCCTCATTCGCAGAAAATTAAAGTACCGACGTCAGTGGTAGACGTCACTAAAACCTCGGGGGTTTTTATTTCAGACTGTGACAAAGGTGATAAAGGGGTAGATAAAGGGTACTTCACTACCCTGGTCTAGAAGCAAAAGACTTACAACTCGAAATTCAGTTGAAAAAGTGAGAGGAGAAAGTGACAGTAGTTCTTCGAGAAATCAAGGAGAAGTGAAAGACGGTATTCCGAACAATTTGTACAAATAAAAGTAATCCCAATGGATTTTCAAAGTAAAGTAAAAGATCTTTTGACAAATTTCTCTTCAAAACCAGAATTATTTATCAGTGTATAAAACCGAATTTTGGTATTTTCATTTAAAACCTTCATTAAAAGTGCAAGAAAATATTTAATATTTACTTAATAGACAATAAACCTTAGCAAGTCACAGTTAGTTTACTAAGGTACGACCTGAGAGGTATTAATTCAGGTTGAATTATTGAATTATTGAGGAAACGTCAGGTAGAGTTTACAGTGGAGAAGAAAATTTGAGAAGATGGGAGTAGACATTTATTAACGTGGAATAAAACACAAAGGTGTCCCGAACCAAATACGAAGATAGTGCCTACAAATACAACATAAACTCGGAATGTATATATATATATATATATACATTCCATCTTATATTTTAAAAAAGAAACAGTAGTAGTCGACCAAGATTGAGTATGGTCAGTCGAAGAAAAATTATAATACAATGTTTTACTTTCGGTAACAAGTTTAAAACAAGTATGGTGACCCGGGATGAAGGTATTTATAGACTGTAAAACGTCTCAAAATTTAATAAATGTAGTCGAATTTTCAAAACTCCTGATCGTTATAATTACAGACATTCACAAACCTCCGGGTCTCGTTTTTCAGATTTTAAATGAAATCAGATCCAATTTTGGTAAAATGTTGTCATTACTAACAAAAAACAGTGATTAAAATGTAAAAAGTCACAAAGATTTCATTTTTTTTTTTAGTGTTTCTGTAATATTTTATGGGAGTCGTTATTTATGAAAATGTTACTGACATTTAAAAGACTTCGGTACTACTGTTCACGATACTGAGACTGAGAAATGTTACAAGACAGAAGATCTGGGTGCAAAGAAACATTATAAGGCTCGATTAATGAGAACTAGACGTCGTCCGATAATGACATCACAAAACTCGACATCACTTTATTACTTACTAATTTTCCCTCTTGTCGATTAAAATTCTTTACCTATTCTAAGCCTTCCTAGAAACCTTCTTTTTTCTTTGTCCTACTGACATGTTTTGTCATTGACTAACTCACGTGAACTTCCGAGTACCATAAAAATGACAACATGATTTATAGATCTCATTTCGAACACGGAAAACCGAACGGAAAAATTGAATTTATGTTTGTAATTTTAATATGATTTACCTTATCACTAATCTAAAGTTTCCACGATTCAAAGAATGAAAAATTTTTCAATAATAATAAAAGACAACGACGACACCGACCTTCGTCTTGACTAGACGTTACTCGTTGTCCTCATTTCATTATGAGTAGAGAACTTTTATCTCTTAAGTCACACATTAATAAAAACGTTCCACTGAATCAAACCCTAGGGGTCTTCGTCTGAGACTCGTTCATTAAATAATCACTTCAAGAGGGTCCTCTTTGACCATTCCCAACGTTCTTACCTTTCTTCTTTCTTCGGTTCACTCCGACAACATAACCCGTTTCAGGAAAACTCCCATCGTTTGGAGGGTGTCTGTCATAATCCACTCTCGATCACCTCCATTTTAATACCGAGTGAACCCTCTCCCCACGAGTTGTCCTAAAATTTTTTTCTAGACTCTCCTAGACCCGTCTCGTGACTGACACAGATGATGTGTCACAAAGCGTCTTTTAAATAGAAACACTGCGTAAAGTTTCATTTCTACCGCGGAGGACGTATTCTGACAACGTTTAATTTTCTAACAGAAGTTACAAGTCCTAGACATAAATCCGGTCACTTAATTTGAAACTCAATGTTGTTTTTATCCTTAACCTCGAATTTCTACTACGTTGACCTCGACACGTCCCTCACTCCTTTCCTTTCGAGACTTCCACCTCTACCGTAAAAGACTACCTTTCTCTTTCTTTTCACTCTCTTAATCTGATTAATAATCCTTTGACACGTACTTATTAACGTGACCGTCTAATTAACTCTAACTTTTCG
Organism: Capra ibex; assembly: GCA_006410555.1. Lineage (NCBI taxonomy): Eukaryota > Metazoa > Chordata > Mammalia > Artiodactyla > Bovidae > Capra > Capra ibex. The sequence goes on along the minus strand of SJYO01048061.1, from coordinate 61,138,406 downwards.
TATCTCCTACTTATTAGATTTAACCACTTTCTAATCTTTTTCTTACCTGAGAAAACTCTTAACTCACGAAATATATTTGAACATACTTGGTGTCTATTTTATCGTTGTAAAAGATTCAAGGGTTGGTTCAGTTATAGTGTAGGTTGCCTGCCTCCGCAGGAGTCTCGTCATAGGGAGATTCCTTGCTGTCTGTGAACCGTTACCGACATGTGACAGGCGCACCTTTCTACCGACTCCTCTCTCGACACATCACAAAGGTCGGGTCCCTATGGAGACCGACCGACTGACCCGTACTTAATCAATTGTGACACCCCAGCGTGTCTCTGCCTGTGCTGACTTCGTTGAATCGTCGTCGTCGTCGTCGTCGTCGTCAGGGACTTCTGTTTTATTGACCAAGACGTCCTAACAATGTAAAGAGGACATAGTGTGTGTGTTACTCCGTGATACCTTAGTTCCTCTTTATTCAGGACTCTCGTGGAACTCCTTCGAAGAGGCTATACTCATGTCCCTAATGTTTAAAGATAAGATGTATTTTTTTACAGTGTCTCTCATTGTTCATCTACTCCACGTACCATACAGAACTGCATTTACAAAACCTGTTCTCTTTAAACTTTTACATAGAATCTACCCGTCACGTAAGAGTGAAGGAGATTTAATGGAACACGATGCACTGACTCGTTATGACCGTTTATAGACATTAAATTCACAAAATAAGACTAAGAATATACTAACAATACGGTCTCTCGAAAAATTCTACTAAATAGTGTAATTGAGACCAAAACGAAAACCTTATGTAGTAGATTAATTAATTCTCTAACTTCAAAGTAATGAAGTACAGACAGAAATGACCCAATACAGTCGTCGTTGAGACAGTAATGATTTAGTATACGATAAAAATATAAAGAGTTCTAGATCTGGAGTGTCAGTAGTGAATTTATCTTGTAATGTCCCCTCTTTTTCGTTAAACTTCGTAGGGTAAGAATCGATACATAACTTATTTAGATAAGACGATAATCATAGATAAAGTCAAATAAAGAGGAACAAAGCCAGTATCAAGTGATTGTAAGTCCTCTTTCACGATATACGTTCGATTACACTATATCTTCTGGGTAATGAATGGACGGTTTAAATAGTCTTTTCATTTTCTTTTTTAGGAAGAGAATCTTTATGTAATATTTAAATTCATTTGTTTATGTCCTATCCAATAAATACTGTTCAAAACAATACTAATAAATGTGTTAAATAATAAATAACCAATACCAATAAGTACTAAATTCAATAATATTGAAAATCGAAGACTAGTAATCGAAATGATTAGTAATCGAATTAAAAACTTTTTATTTTATAAATATCATGACTTTTGTACTCGTTGATTATTTAGTCTATCAAAAATCAACTTTTTGGTGTTCAAAAAGAATTAGATGACTGAGAGGGGTGGTTTTTTATCAGGATTTAAAGGTGTCATAACTACCTCCGGAATTAATAAAAATACCTACTTGTTTCCTCAGGTTCAAGTTACTTTTACTATATCCTTGAAACGTACAATTGACGTTATGGGATGTACCGAGTGTGTCATTTGTTAGAGAGACACTACGTCCTCTGAACCCAAGCTAGGGATCCAACCCTTCTATAGGACGTCTTCCTTTACCGATGGGTGAAGTCATGAGAACGGACCTCTTAAGGTTCCTGTCTCCTCGGACCACTCGTTGTACTGACTCGCTGATTGTGAAATGAACACTTGAAATGTTCCAAGGTTTTGTTGGAAATATTATTTTAAAGGGAAAGGAACGTTTTACGAAATGATTGAACGTACGTGACAATAGATACCTAGATTCACTAATTTTTTTTTTCTGTAAAAATATTGTCAACATCCAAATGTTGTTTTAACTCTCTCTCGAAAGGGTATATGAAGGACAAGGGTGTGTACACATCGTGGGGGGGTAAATAATTGTAATAAGTGGTTTTACCGTGTAAAAAAATTTGGTTCCCATTTGGATGGAGTTTTAGTGGGTTTCCGGTGTCAAATGGAATCCTAAGTGGGAACCATAACATGTAAGATACGTAAACCTGTTTATATATTACTGTATAAAGTGAATCATTATACACTGAAGGGACCACCGAGTCTACCATTTCACAGACGGATGTTACGCCCTCTGGACCCAAGTCAGGGACCCAGTCCTTCTAGGGGACCTCTTCCTTTACCGTTAGGTGAGGTCATAAGAACGGACCTTTTAGGGTACCTACCTCCTCGGACCAACCGATGACAGGTACCCCAGCGTTTCTCAACCTGTATTGACTCGCTGAAGTGATAGTGATATTACTGTATATAGGTAGTAATATCATAGTATCTTTTATAAAAGTTACGGGGGGGTTCAAGGAACACAAGACGGATTAGTAGAGAGGAGATTGGGGAGCGGGGGACCACTGGGACCGTTGGGGACTGGAAAAATGACAGAGGTATCAAAACGGAAAAGGTCTTACAGTATATCAACTTGAATCCATTTGAAGAGTCTAACCGAAGAAAGTGACTCATTATATGTGACTTCAAAACAGTGTAGAAAAGTACCGAACTATTATAAAGAAAGAATTCGTGACTTATTATAAGGTAATAAACGGACATGGTATCTAATAAATGAGTAAGTGGATGACTTCCAGTAGAACCGGCGAAGGTTCAAAACCGTTAATACTTTTTTTCGACGGTACTAGTAGACACTAAACCACACCTGTGACCAAAAGATATGAGGAAACCTATTTATGGTTTCTCACACTGACGTCATGGTATAGAATTCTCTTACTAATCAAAACATTCTTTGACGGTTTGTCAGAAGATTTTACTGAACGGAAGGGTCGTCGTTATTTACCTTCCAGGGACAACGAGGTGTAAGAGTAGTCGTAAACCACCACAACCACAAGGTCTAAAACCGGTAAGACAATCCATATACCGTCATGGAGTGACTAAATAAAGAGTAAAGGTACTATCGTAAAGTACACCTCGTAGAAAAGTACACGAATAAACGGTAGACATATAGAAGAGACCACTCCAGAGACCGGGTAAAAAATTAGACCAATAAACAAAAGAATAACGACTCAAAATTTAAAAATGAAATATAAAATTTATTACCAAGAAATGGTCCAAACAGAAAACGTTTATAAAAGAAAGTCAGATACCGAACAGAATAGTGAGAGAACTGTCACAGATAATACCTCGTCTGTAAAAATTAAAATTACTGTAGATCGAGAAGTTAATAAAGAAAGTACTCAACACGGAAACCACAACATGGATTCTTCCTGTAGGGATACGGCTACTAGTAGATCCAAAAGAGGAGATATAGAAGATAGTCAAATTATTAGAACGTAAAACTTCAATACAGACACTAGATAATTGGAATTGGGATCAGGATTTTTTCATCGTTCTTTTTTTTGTTTGTTTTGGATCAAGATTCAGTACCTGGTTTCGACTGACAAAATGTCGTATTCGGTGAACTTCACAATCGGCACTAATCGGTACGTTTAAGGATTATCCTGATGTTAATAATCCGTATTATTCTAATAATTATAGTCCAAAATTTAGTCGATATTAGATTGACTCAGAAACGTGTATCTATCCACTCCTGTTTTACCTGGACTCTATGAAAAAATTACAATAACGAAACTTGAGTAATTTAGGATTTTCACTTATAAAATTTTAGCATAGAATTTATTAATTATTAAATAAAGACGAAGATTTTTAAACTGAGTTACCTCGGTGTTCTTCCTTGCGAAAATGAGATCTTCGTTGTTTAATTCATAACTAAACAACGACACCTGTATGTACTCTTTTTTATGTACGATCAGATGTAAACGATTGTAAGTAAAAAATTCTCGACTATACAAACAGAATGTACTACGATATTGAACGTAAATCGATATTTTATCATTCTTACATATCTGTCTTTTCACTTGTTTTCTAACATATGTGACGTTTTGAAATTTTATGTAAATGGGTTGTCGTTTCTTTTTTACTAACAATGGAAGACCTATTTTCTCTTTTGATTCATTTATAGCTTTCGGAACTGATGTATTGTTGTAATATTGTTTACAGTTATAAATACCTGAAGAAACTTCGGTTCCATTTTTTCGTCCAACAGACTTTATCTGTTGGTAAATTTTATGGAATTTTTAAGTTTAGTAACTTTTAAGTTCACGAAGAAAAGAAGATTTACAAACGAAGTATATTATCACTTCCGTTGTACAAATATTTATCCGTAACTACTCAAGTCCTGTAGAATATGTGAGTTTTATAAGTATGTCTCAGAAAGTGATAAGACACTCGGAAGGATGATAGAGAGATAACGATAGTTAGTATCACAGCCTTCCTTGAAATTGTTTGTCTACTGACCAAGTTTTTTCCTCTTTTACATAGACAGGAATTCTGTTGGGGAACTATCACCTACGACAACAATTCTCGGTTTCCTAAAAGAGTGGAAAGATAGGGTATTAAAAACACCGTATCAGGTCCGAGATGTTGTGGGATATCGGTACGATTAGAAAGTAAGGTTATGCAAAAGAGTCAAGTCGTCGCCAAAAAAGGTCGACAACCTACAAGGTAACGGTAACAGAAGATAAACTCACTTCGAATAAATGGACTGTCACGTTTGCGAATTCTTAACGTGGCATAGAAAATACAACATGGATAATTTTCTTCTCGTGTATAGTTGTCCCAAACTCTTTCTTTTTATCGTTTGTCGGTATTTCCTATAAAACTGATGAGATTTATCCTTTCGTGAGTTAATGTTTAATGAATTATTTATTATTACTATTATTTTTTATTTGTCATTAATATTGATAAATAAGTTACGAATGACGTACAATCTATGACACTACTCTCGAAAAATGTATACTAATTTAGGAGTATTGAGGAATACTATATTTCTAATAATAAGAGTAAAAACATATTTGACTTCTAGTTTCTCAAATTCAGTGTGTGAGTTCCAAAGTGTCGACCATTTACTACCACAAACCCCAAACTTGGGTTCCGTTCGTAAACACTACTTCCCGGAAGATGAATAGTTTCGTCAAAAGTCAATTGTCTTTACCAAAAAAAAAGGACATAGTTCACCAAGTGACTTTGTATCTGGGTTGACTAGATTTTCTAGACCCTTTATTACATCCGGTAAAAGGACGGTCATCCAGTCATAAATACGTACTGTGTCATGTATATGGTGTAAAACAAATAGGCAAGTAGGTAGATTCCTGTAAACCCAACAAGGATAAAGACCGATAACACTAATTACGACGTTACTTACACCCGTATACTTATAAGGAAACTCTCTGACAAAAGTTAAAACCCCCCGTATATGGGACTTTATCTTGACAACCTAGTAAATTATTAAGACAAAACTCCTTAACGGTACGACAAAAGATGAGACCAACATGTTCAAATACAAGAGTGGTCGTACCTCCTCCCAAGGTTAAGACGTGTATGACTTTCGTGAAATATAATAGACGGAAAGACCAGTATTAGCTTCGGTAGAATCACCCATACTGCACCATGAAGGAAACTCACACTGTCACCACAACACCATTTTACAGGAAAAATTTACTTGACTATCTTATTATAATTATCTTATTACCCTGACGCTTTCAATGGGGAAGTAAGAGTATAGACAAATTCTCTCTCGAGATCAGTTAGTCCTTCCACTAAGATCCAGTTATGTTTTTTCTTAGTCAAACAGTTTTGTGGTCCGGTGTAAATAGTTTCATTGGTTAAACGGTTTTTTCGAATATCGAATTCTACCGACATCCCTCTGTTCTGAGACCCAAAGACCCTGGAATTCTGAGAAGGGGTCCGACAGAGGGGAAGGGAGACATTGAGTCGAAAGGAAAGATGACCCCCGGGAGAAGGACCCTGGGAGTCCCCTCGCGGGGAGAGAGAGTCTCAAGGAGGAAATCACTCGAGTCTCGAAGAAATGGAAATAGTACGGTACCGAGTAAAACTATCATATCGTTCCTGGTGCCTGAGGAATCTTACAAAAATTTACATATTTTATGTTATGTACCCTAATGTTTTCTTTATTTAATATACCTTTGTGTCAAGACGTCTCGTAGTCCCCTTGATCCTGTCTCTGTGAGATCCATAAGGTTTTATGACTGTATTTTTGAGTAGTTGATTCTGAAGTGTATTTATTGATTTTAGAAATATATAGAAAATTTTAAAAGTCAAAAAAATTAAGACCTTTAAGTCTATCAAGTAAGTTTGACCACTTGATCCGGAGGACTATGCAACCGTTTTGTCTTTGACTGAAATTTTCTTAATATTTATTTAATCATTTGTCTTTGTAATAGTATAATCCATTACTTTGATATAAGTTTTCTTCTAAAATTATATAGTTCATATAAGTTTCCCTATATATAGTTCAACCCGAAGGGTCCACCACGATCGTCATTTCTTAGGTGGACGGTTACGTCCTCTGAATTCCCTACGCCCAAACTAGGGACCCAACCCTTCTAGAGGACCTCATCCTTTACCGTGGAGTGAGGTTATAAGAACGGACCTTTTAAGGTACCCGTCTCCTCGTACCTCCCAATATTATATTTGATTTCTTTCTTATTAGGTAGTCTTCCCTAATACACTTCTTGTGTCGTATTCTTACCCGTTCACTTCTATCAAGGGTGAGTCACTGAGAGACTATTCTTATTGCGACAATACCTCTAACCGAGGACTCACAGGTCTCGGTCTCCAGTTCTCGTGAGTTTGAGTTCACTACCTGAACTAAAGGTACGAGTCATTGGTCGAAACACTATAGACCGAAGGTCACAGTAAAGGAATGTTCCTCTTCTTTGTGATTACTGACTATGTTCAAAAGACTAAAGGAACTCTCAAAACACGTAAGAATATTTAATTATTTGACCGTAAACTCAAAAATACATGAGACTAAGGACTCTATTTGAAACGGACCAGTACCCCATAATTGAAAAAATATATATGGTCGATATCAGTTACACTTTTATAAGACGTAGATACAAGTACTCCTTGTGACCAGACATTAATGAAAAGACTATTACAAGAACAAGTAAAACACACAGTCCCAATCCGACCGGAGGGTTTTATTCGAACCTTTTCAAGGACGGAGTTAAAAGACTTTCTTAAACGTATTAGATCTATAATCAAGAAGGAATTTATACACTATCTTAAATGGTCACTCCAATACAGTTAGACTTCGAAAGGAATACCCTTCCCAAAATTAATACTCGAGTTAAAGTAACTAAAGATTAAGTATGGTAAATATATCGGATTAAACTTTACCTAGTATCTCGATTTGTATTTTCATTGAAGAAGGACACAACTACTACTATACACATAAAAAGTTCCTTAAACGGGTAGAGTAGATTCAACAGTTTAAATAACTGTACTTCAACAAATTTTCTCCGAAAATTGTGGGAAAATTCAGATATCCTGGATTTCATCATAGGGGTGATAGGAGGAAAAAGACTAGTTATAACAATGTCAAATAGTTAAAATAGTCAGAATAGTCGAAAACCGAAACAGTTAAAAAGACAAAAAGGTAAAAGATAAAGAAAGTAAAGATGATAAATAATACAGTAAAGAGGGATAAACGATAACCGAATAAAAAGATCAGGGGGTACTATCTTCGAATCTATTAACAAAGATTTGGAAAAAGGAAAAATTATATGTGTAAATTTCGACATTCAAAAAGAGATTTATGACGAAATTAACATGGAGTGTTATAAATATACGACAAAAGTAATAGTAAGTTAAAGTTTATAAAAGATTATTAAGAACACTAAAGAAGAAACTGAGTGCCTAATAAATATTAACACTACGAATTAAAGTTTTACAACTGCTTGAAAGATCAAAACGATGACAATGACTGAAGATTGACTTAAGACGACACTAATTTCTTATATTTTAAGAAACTTTAAATAGTAGGTCATATGACAGACAGAACCACTTTCAAAGTACATGTAAACTTTTGTTTCATATTAGATGTCAACGATCCATCTCATAAAATATTCACCATTAATTCAAATCAACCATCTAATCAACAAGTTTAAAAGATATACGAACAAATAACCAAAAGATATAACAAGATAGTTAATGAGTTTTTCCAATTCGAGAGATCATACTGACATCTAAACACAGAAAAAGAAAATTAAAACAGGTAAAGATGAAGACATAAAACTTCGTGACACTAATCCATTTAAATGTAAGTAATAATAATAAGTAAAGACTGTTTAACTGACCGAGGGAAGTTGAAACCCCCATCAGGTATAGAATCTTAGATGAACTATGATTATATCAATACTGGTCGAAAGAATTCTAACTACAGAAGTATCAAATAGAAAAAGGTAGAAAGTTTAGTACACAGATATAAGTTTTACATAGAGAACACTTTTTCAATACAATGGTTTGACAAAAAAGTTAGGTTAGACTATTAAAAAGGGAGAATTAACCTAACAAATTAGGTAAATGTAAACTACATTGATTACCATACGAACCTAAATTCAGATGGTAAAGTTATAGACACAAGATAATCAGAGAAAACGGAAAAAATAAATGAATAAAAGACAGAAGTCTCACCTAGTGTCCGAATTCATATCTTACGTTTTGGTATCTTGAGGATCCTCTATTGTGTCCTCTTTAGATCTACTGAAACCCAAACCACTACAGTATTATGTATGTTGTGACTTCCGTGTTAAGTAATTTCTTTATTAACTATTCGACCTGGAGTAATTCGGAAGACGAGATATTTTCTATGACAGTTCTCTTATTTTGTTCTGTGTCTGACCCTCTTTTATAAAGGTTTTCTGCGTAGACCATTGACGATAAGTTTTATGTGTTGTTTAAGAATTTTGTGTTGTTACTCTTTTTTATTGGTTTAATTTTTTATCCGGTCTTTGGACTTGTTTGCGGTATAGTTTCTTCTGTTTGTATACCATTTATTCATATACTTTTATACGGGTTGTACTTTACAGTAGTCCCTTTACTTTTAGTTTTGTTGTTCTATAGTGATGTGTAGATAATCTTTCCGGTTTTAGACCTTGTGGCTGTTATGGTTTACGATCACTCCTACACCTCGTTACCCTTGAGAGAGGAAGTAACGATCACCCTTACGTTTTACCAGGTCGGTGAAACCCTCTGTTAAACCGTGAAAGAATGTTTTGATTGGTATAAGATGGTGTACTAGGTCGTTAGTATTAGAAACCGTAAATGGGTTTCACGAAGGGATCACCGAGTTACCATTTCTTAGACGGACGTTACATCCTCTGACGGACGTTATGTCCTCTGGTCAAATTAGGGACCCAGTCCTTCAAGGAGACCTCTTCCTTTAGCGTTGGGTGAGGTCATAAGAACGGACCTTTTAGGGTACCTGTCTACTCGGATCGTCATATCAGGTATCCCAGTGTTTCTCGGTCTATCCTGACTAGCTGATTTGGTTAAGTTAAGTTCGCTCAACTTTTGACTACAAATGTGTTTTTGTCTACGAATATCGTCGAAATAAGTATTAAAGAGTTTGAACCTTCGTTGGTTCTACGGGAAGTCATCCACTTTTTATTTGACAACATATAGGTCTGTCCGATCAAGGTTTAACCCTTTCCTCATACAGTTCCAACATATAACAATGGGACGAATAAATTGAATATACGTCTCATGTAGTACTCTTTACAGTCCGTAAATCGTTATTTTTCTATTTATTTATTTTCTTTTTTACTCGATAGTTCGGTACTTTACTATGTTCCTTGGAATTTACGTTAATGATTCACTTTCTTCGGTTAGACTTTTCCGGTGTTTCATATACTAAGATTGATATACTGTCAGACCTTTTCCATTTTGGTACCTCTGTCATCTTGGTAAAAATCTTTTCTAACCCGAAAGGATCACCGAGTCTACATTTCTTAGACGGACGTCACGTCCTCTGGGCCCAAGTCAGGGACCCACCCCTTCTAAGGGACCTCTTCCCTGACCGTCGGGTGAGGTCATAAGAACGGACCCTTTAGGGTACATGTCTCTTCGGACCGCCCGATGTCAGGTACCCCAGTGTTTCTCAACCTGTGTTGACTCTCTGAAAGTCCCGAAGGGACCAACGAGTCTTCTATTTTTCTAACCCCATCTCAGGTTTTCTGTATCTGAGTATAAGATATGACAGAGAATAGTGATCGATATATTTTAATGTGCAATAAATTTAAAAGACTTTAAGATATTTTATACAATGATACTCTTAAATTTACCCTATCGAAAATTTTTCACGAACTTTTTATGGTCCGTTAGTTATTTGTTGTTGTCTAAATTATTATGACTGATAAAGAGGGACATAAAAACAATGGTACAATAGATCGATAGACTTAGTAAGAATGGAACGGAAATCAAATGGAAAGATGGAAATAAAGAAACCCAAAAAGTGGATCCTGTCGGAAAGATCAACACATCGGTAAAGACACCGACTGGAGTTATTCACTTACCTAATCAATCAACACATTCAACATACCATATGACATCGTTCAATTTACACAAAACAAGGACGAAGGATCATCGAGGCTTTCGTGAGAATTTCAAAAGGACATGAAATTTAAACCTCGAGTTTAACTTGTTTTAAATCCGTTCTCATCGATCGTTACTTAGAATTCCACGAAATGTATTATGGATAATAATGTTTTACAATGAACGTCGTGAGTAGTAAACGATTTTTGAAGAATTTACGAGATCAAAGAGGAAGGACTTTTACGAATTTAAACCGTTTAGTGTACAAAAATTTGGAACTTGATTTTTAATGACTAGCAACGGATTACGAAACATAAACTTCGAAACTCAAACATACGAAACATAAAACGAAGGGTTAAAAAAGCAGTCACTGAGTATTGAAAAAGGAGAGAGAATAGAAATCAAGGAAAGAAGTTGTTACATAAATTTCTGAATGTCATCTGTTCCCCTTTTTCCATTAACGCCCATTCATAAACTTTATGAAGAAAGTGAGTCTGTACCGGATTTTGTTGGTTTGTATAAATGATTTTTTTTTACATTTTAGGTTTTTGGTAAAAGTAAAAAAGAATTAGTTTTTACACTTGTCATCGTAATTATACTTCTAATTTGTACGTTTCGTGTTGTACAAACTTTCTCAATTTGTAATCTTGCTTTCTTACGATATTGGATCCATTTTCTACTGGTTCTTGACGTGGTTCCGGTGTCGACTTATGTAGGTCTTCCCCTTCTTTTTTTCTTTTTTTCTGAGTTTTTTCTTTATTCATTATTTTTAGACAAATTTAAATAGGAGAGTTTTTTGACCAACAAAACTCTTTCTCCAATGAACATAGTTACTACTTAAGAGTAGTTCGTTATTCTCTTTAACAACCCCTTTTTTTTACGTCACAAGAGTTCCGTTACGACACCGTAAACAGGAAGTCACGATATCAAATAATATCTATTAGAGATTAAAGAATCTAAAAGTAAAAAAGTAAAGTAAAAAGTTGGTATTATATCATTATCTTAATTCCTGATAAAAATTATGTAATCTCAATTATTTTAATTCTAATTTTTCAAACCTGAGACTCCCTCTTCTTCTCCCACCCTACTAAACCCTCTTTCCGTAACTTTGTACATATGATAGTACATTCTTTGCTTAGCGGTCAGATCCAAGCTATGTCTTATGTCCTACGAACCCCGACCACGTGCCCCTACTAGGTCTCTCTACTATGCCCCAACCCTCCACCCTCCCCCCAAGTCCTAACCCTTGAGTGCATGTGGGCACCGGCTAAGTACAGTTACATACCGTTTTGGTTATGTCATAACATTTCATTTTATTTCATTTTTATTTTTAATTTTTTTTTTAATATTTTCTTAGAAATCATTGAGATAATACTTTCGAATTTTTCTCAAATAACTTAAAGTGGTATTATTCATATTACTACTTTTGTAATTTTTGACTTATAGTTCGAGTCACTGTAAGGTAGATTTAGATTGTAATCATCAGTGAAAGTAGTGGAAAATGATGATTTTATATGGGTACATGTGAAGACGAAGACAGTTTTATTTCATATTCATAAAGTATATTGATGAGGAGTACGGTTCATGTTGATTTTTGGGACCTGTGACCTATATTATAATTGTATTCTTCAAGACTTTCCACCTCTCTTCTTCCGTTTGACTGACCTCCGGAATCTTAAGTTCCTTGCTGAACCATTATCGAGGGACCCAAAAGTAAACCGGAGTATGTAGTGTCTATTCTCCTTCCTTCTTTCTTTCGAACTTTACGGTTGTCTACGTCTGTCGTTTTGTTTTGTTTTGTTTAGGTCCTTTTCGGACGAGAGATTAGTTTCCGGGTCCTTTCCCGTCGGATTCTGACTTTTAAACTCCATCATCGGTGAGATGACTTCAGTTTATGGTGCCTTTTTTGTTACCGAGGTGGTGGTGGGTGTGGTCGTTTGTGACTCACCTTTCGGATTTGAAAGTGGTAACGACCCGATATTGTCCCGGGGTCAGGACGACGACCCGACCACAGTCCCTTCCGACTCAACCCTCTGTCCTGAGAAGTAAGAGAGACCTTTCATTGTTGGTGTAGGGGACCTCACTCCCCTCGGGGAGACCCCTCCGATCTGAAGACGAGGTAGATCACCGATTGTTCCGTGAGAGGGGGAAGGGTGACCCTCTCACAGTCTCCTCCGGATCACCTCTCTGCTCCAAAAAATAGTAGTGAGTCATCATCGTTCCAGCGTAGATACACCCTCGTCATTACTACACGAGGACGGGGTGGGTCGGTCCCCGAATAGTCATCTTCGGCTCACCCGTCGGTCCTGAGGGTGAAGACTGGTCGTCATTGTTCTTCAGTAATAAGGGAGGTGCTCACAGGTACCTCAGAGACTTGAAGGTGATGATACACCTTCATTGTTACTATGTCTTGGAATGTTGTATTATGGGTTGTACAGGTCTAAAGTTGTCTTTTAGTGAGTGGTTTCGTTCTTGGTCCTTCGAGAGTTTGATTTATTCTTTATTGTTACTTGTACACGATTGTGGGTCTTTTACGTCTCTAATCTTAATGGACCGTCCGTAAAATTTCGGTAGTAGTATTTTTACAAAGTTACTCATTAATTCCTTACACGGACTTTGTTTATTTTTATAATTTTCAGAGTCTTTTCCTCATTTTCTATGTTTTTTGGTTTACCTTTTCTGTGTTATTGACTTTATTTTTTGAATCACCCCACCAAGTTATTGTCTTACCTGCCCTATTTCCTGTCTTAGTCACTTACATTCTATCTTGTGATTCCTGATACGTTATACTGGTTGTCTCTCTGTTTTCTGACTTTGTTTCTTTACTTCTCTCGGAGTCCCTGGGCACCCTGAGATAGTTTTTTGCTGAATATTAAAGACGGTACTCTCAAGACCTTCTCATCCTCTTTCTTCCGTCTGGACGTTTTCAAAGTTTATTTAATCTCGACTTTTAAAGGTTTTAAATCGTTTTCTGTATTCGGATGTCTTGACTCTGCAATTCTTAAAAGTTTTAGTCTATTTAGGTTTCTTTAATTAAGGTCTTTTTTGGGTGAGGTCATGAGGACGGACCTTTTAGGGTACCTGCCTCTTCGGACCATCCGATGTCAGGTACCCCAGTGACTCTCAGTCTGTGGTTGACTCGCTGAAGTGAGTTTCTATCGTTTCGAACTTTCGCCGTTCTTTGTTTACAGACTCTCCTTTTGTTAAGTTAAGTTTACTGTCACTTAAAGGGTAATCTTTAATGCCTCTGGTCTTTCTTCACCGTGTCGTAAAAAGTTGACTTTTCTTGTCAATTGGGTCTTTAGATATAGGTCGTTTTTGTAGAAAGTCTCTACTTTCCCCCTTGCTTCTGTAAAAGTCTACTTTTTTTCTTTTTTTTTAGGGTTCTGACGGTGGTCGACTGGAGAGGATTTTCTTACTTAAATCTTCGAACTTTCTATTTCTTTTGTAATTTCCTCATTTAGAGTCTTGTAGTCCATCTTCTTTCTTATACCACCTCGTTTTTATGTCTATTTATGTTATCTGTCTATTTTTCCCGTATCGATTTCCCATAGTCCAAAGAAAACTCCACTACTTTTAAAAATTTTAGCTGATACCATTACCAATGTACCCGAAGGAACCACCGAGTCATCATTTCTCAGGCGGACGTCACGTCCTCTGCGTACTCTGCACCCAAGTTATGGACGTAAGTATAATTTTTGGTAAATTAATACTTAAAATTTACTCACTTAATATACAATACACTAAATATAGAGTTATTTCGACAAATTTTTTAGTCTTAGTACCATCGGACTCTTTTTCCCTGTTCTCTAGAAAGATCCGTACTACGTCTTCAAAATATAGAACAAGTCAGTAACATTGTGACGACGACGACGACGATTCAGCGAAGTCAGCACAGACTGAGACACTCTGGGGTATCTGCCGTCGGGTGGTCCGAAGGGACAGGGACCCTAAGAGGTCCGTTCTTATGACCTCACCCAACGGTAAAGGAACCATATATATATTTAACAGTTTTAAATTGTTCGACGACGACGACGATTCAGTGCAGTCAGTACAGGCTGAGACGCTGGGGTGTCTGTCGTCGGGTGGTCCGAGGGGACAGGGACCCTAAGAGGTCCGTTCTTGTGACCTCACCCAACGGTAAAGGAAGAGGTTCCGTAATTTCACTTTTCACTTTCACTTCAGCGAGTCAGCACAGCCTGAGAATCGCTGGCGTACCTGACGTCGGATGGTCCGAGGAGGTAGGTACCCTCAAAGGTCCGTTCTCATGACCTCACCCAACGGTCGCGGAAGAGGCTTTGTTTGATTTCGGAATGTTTATTACATGGATGAGAATACTGTCGAGATGAAATTATTTTTAATAATTCTTAGAGTTTAAAGAAAGGTTTTGCGAAAATGGTCAAATAAGAGTATGGTTATAAAATGAGATGGTCATAAAAGAGTATGGTTTATAAATGAGATGGTCATAAAATCTTAAGTCCACCAGGTGTAGAATGTTTAAAATTATACCTATTAACTGTCCGGTTTAAACCCCGGAATAAAACCCCAGACTAAATAGTTAGGGAATGACAATTACTCCAACCAGTAGTAAAGGTAACCCAAAATAGAAAAAAATATATATAAATACAAAATTTTCCATTCTGAAAAGTTTGGTATAAGGGTTCCAAGAGACCGAACAAACTTTAAAAGAATAGTGAATAAGTGAATACATACAATGTTTATGTGGGAGAGTTTTGTTCAGATCAGAAGAAATAACAATACGACATAGAGTTATTAGATCTTTAAATACTATATCGGTTTTCATCATAAATTAGTACGTCAAACCTATATACAGACACAGAAAATTTTATTTATGGAGACATTACGTTTACGTTTCATTAAGACAGGGAATGTAATAGAAATTAGGAACACCTTCAGATACATACACACACAAGTCTCCATCCTCAGATTAAAATGACGTTTTAACAACATTAAAAAAGTGTACTGATTGTAAAGTGAACAAGGTAAATACTACCTAATAAAGGCCTAAGGAAAAAAGACGAAGTAATTAGTAAAAAAGATAAAGATACGGTGTATATAGTTATTTAGAACTATAAATCTTCCCATTTTTATGGGTAAATAAATGTAACGATCATTTTATCTTCTATTTTAGTACCACAAAGAATTTCTCTGACAAAACATTTCCACTCCCAAAAACAGAAGTTTAAGGACAACGAAAAAGTAACACAGTTTAATCAGTGTTCGTTCAACTTTTATACGTAGAAAAATAAAAGGTTTCATTAAAATTTCCCACTTTTAATAAACGGGAATTGTTGTATGTGAAAAGGAAAAAACAAGAGGTGAGTAGATTTGTTACTGATATTCCAGATGGTCACCGTAGAGTTTAAATCAGAGTGAAAATTAAATAGTAAGTCAAACAAAAGATTAACCTGATAACTTTTAATGTCTATCCTTCAGTCTCCAAATTTTATGGTTGTGAAGGTAACAGAAATGAAACTTCTCAGAAATTAAAGACAGATACTCACCAGGAAAAACTGACCTATCGGAGACGACAGATAGGTATAATTAACCAATGTTTCGACTACCTTACACCTCTTCCTTCACCGTTGGGTGAGGTCATAAGAACGGACCCCTTAAGTTACTTGTCTCCTCGGACCACCCGATGTCAGGTACCCCAACGTTCTCAACTTGCACTGAATCGTTGATTTGGTGGTGGTGGTGGTCTACCTTACTCTGGACCTTTTTGAGATTTCACTTTCACTTTCACTTCAGCGAGTCAGCACAGACTGAGAAACACTCGGGCACCTGACATTGGATGGTCCGAAGAGGCAGTTACCCTAAGAGGTCCGTTCTTATGACCTCACCCAACGGTAAAGGAAGAGGTCCCCTAGAAGGGCTGGGTCCCTAACTTGGGTCCAGAGGGCGGAACGTCCGTTTACGAAATTGGAGACCCGGTGGTCCCTTCTTGAGACTCAGTCTGACTTTATTCTGACTCATGAGCGAAAAGAACTTATGCAAGTTAATAGACTTATAAAACCCTCAATAGATATGAATAGATAATTATCAAACCTACATAGTTGACAAAAAGCATCAAGAAAAACCAAGAGATCGATCATTTGATGTGTTTAATACTGATGTCATAATTATTTTCAAATTTTTTACTAGGGTATTTTGTAACTTTACGTCTATAAATTCTGAATGGAGATAAAGAAAAGAATTAAAAAGTACACAGAAATAAAGAAGCACTTCTTTTGTTCAAACAAGTGACTACCTAAGAAGATGTCAACGTTAAAGTAGGAAGTCAAAACATTATAGAAGGACATACAAATATTTTAAATTTTATATGTACAGTTTGTTACTTAACGGTTATATTTAGGTTCTAAAGTCACAAAGATATTAAATTCTTCTAATTGGTAGTGTAAATTAAAACTAATTATGCTAATCTTACAATGAAGATATCCATATTCCTTACTCTTTCGTAATAAGTTTGTTCGTTTGGAATCTAAACTTCTATGTCCTCATTTTTGGTTTACTTTTATTCTGTGTTTCCTTTCGCCTTCAGTATCGTCGTTGACAAACCGTTACCACATATCCTATAAAAAAATTAAGAATCCCTCTTTATTATCTATAAAATTCAAAAACAGAGGGTTTCAGAAGTTTCTTATAATTCTTTTTCTACGAATCCCACGTTAATAATTAAGTGTAACAAACACATTGTCGTAATTCTTGTGATGTATCTAAAATTAACCAGACCTAGGTAATCTGACCTTCGATCAATTGTAAAAACACTCAGTATGAAAGACATCGTTTACCTAATTAACAAGTAGACTAAAACAACCTGGTATATAAAAATAATTAGGTGTTCCCTAAACCCCTACAAAGGAAATGCGTAAACATGAAAACTGTATCAACAATGTATTGAGTACGTGAATATGTTCAAAAATTTTCGACACTTAGGTCAATCTCGTGAGTACCCATAAGATGGTTCAATTACTATTAAATAGCGACTCATTCACATGAGTGTTATTTTCCTTATGATCTTTTACAAAATTATTCACTATAAAGTTTGGACACGAACAGAGTAGTCCAAAGGAAGACCTAAGACCTCTAGGTCGAATTCAAGGAGAAAGTAACAGAAATCAAAAAAATGTTCCAGAGCAAAGAGTAACTCAAGTCAGTATTTACTGGTAAACAAGAGATGGAGAGAGTTTGATAGAAATACACGAAAATAGAACCGTATCATAAGTAATATAAAATAGTAAACAAGGAGTTTTAAAAGAACCCGTCAAAGATACAGTCTAAATTCGAAGTGTAAAAGACGCACATTCCTAAACTAAACTAAAAGGTCCAGAGGTGTGACTTCAGACCATAAGACATACCGTCGTAGAACGACTATTTAAACGGAAAGACAAAGAAATCAAAGACGTCTCTGTCTACGATAAACACAAAGTTCGAGTACTTCAAGTAAGACATTCTATAAAGTTGTAATAACAATAATTAAGTACTATAAGTTGTACTTTCTTTTCGGTAACAAAACTAGGTGTCACACATATCTTTTTAGTGAATTGTATTTTTTATAAAAAATAGTTTATATCTTTTTAACTACGTATTGTCCTCTGTACATTATTTCATTACTTTAATAGAATATTAGTCTCCCTCGGGTCCCAATGTATAAAGAATAAAAAATTACAAGTAGATTAAGAGTCATAATTTTAAAATAGTAAACAGAACTGTAAAATATATATTTTTTATGAAATGTTATTAAAATTGTTATATAAATACCCGTAGTCTTCATGTTTGATTTCTTTTTAAATACTATTTTTACTATTTTGAGACTCAATTTTCTTGTTTTCTAGATTCAAGATCACGGGAATTGACGACAAATGAGCCCACGAATATGAACGACACGACTCAACGAGTCAGTACAGTCTGAGAAACACTGGGGTACCTGACATCGGGTGGTCCGAGGAGACAGGTACCTCTAAGAGGTCCGTTCTTATGACCTCACGCAACGATACGGGAGGAGGGGCCCTAGAAGGGTTGGGTCCCTAGTTTGGGTCCAGAGGACGTAAAGTCCGTCCAAGAAATGACAGACTCGGTGGTCCCTTCGGGTACTAGTTTATCGTTTGTATTAATAGGATAAGTTCGGAGTGAAAGAAGTGAACATTCTATTTATACTTCCATATAAATAGAAACGGAGGGTACACCACGTCACCATTTCTTAGACGTACGGTTACATCCTCCAAGTCCTTTGCACCCAAGCTAAGGACCCAGTCCTTCTAGAGGACCTCTCCCTTTACCGTTAGGTGAAGGTGTTAGAACAGACCTGTTAGGGTACCTGTCTCCTCGGACCATCCGATGTCAGGTGTCCCAACGTTTCTCAGTCTGTACTGTCTCGTGTGTATTGAGAATGGAGAAACCCTGTAAACCGTAAAGATTGGTCGTAGACGAAAAATTTGGATGGGTTGTGAGCAGAGACGAAGAGTCTATGGAGACTCGTAAGGAAGAGACCGAGTAACAAAAGAAGTTTATATCCAAAGGGAGCCCCCCGTCAGTAGTATTAAAAGAAGAGAGTAAGATAGATATGAGGAACCTATTAGAATGTGTATGAATCTAGAACTCTATGTATATATGACTACTAAGTGTCTTACATTCACCGATAATTCAGGATACGGGTCGATGGTGACCCATAGAGTATAAGTAACAGGTTTTTAGTCTACTGTGGAGGGGAGGACACCGGGTAGGATAAGAGGGAACATAGTCAACGGTTAACAGTCTTGGTGTTTTTGAGACATTGTGTGATCACACATAACGATGGGTGATCCACCAAGACAATTGAAGTCCACCTAAACAAGTTTACAGACCTCTAACCGCCAGACATTTTACCAAATCCAACCGAGGTTAACCCGACTGGACCCACAGAACCGAAACGAAGTGTACATAGAATAGGAGGTCACCCGGTCCAGTCCGTACAGGAAGAGTACTAATGTCATCTACCTTTCTTACCTACGGGTTAATACATTTTTGAAAAAGTTTGAAGACAACCTTATTGTAGACGATTGTATGGTAGACCAGTATACTAGTTTGAAGAGTCACCTCCCCATCTTTCATACAGGTGGGTGATACCCTCCACTAATATTACTATTTACCATTTCCCATTTTATATATGTTCCTACTTATAAACCCTGGTTTTTACGTTTAATGGTGTGGAGATATAAGGGTTTGAATCAATTACCATAAAGAAACCCTCGGTATAAATTAAAGAGTGAAGACAAATATAAATCACAATCAACGAGTTAGCACAAGTTGAGAAACACTGAGACACTTGACGTCGGGTGATCCGAGGAGACAGGTACCTTAAGAGGTCCGGTCTTATGACCTCACCCATCGACAAGGGAAGAGGTCCCCTAGAAGGACTGGGTCCGTAGTTTGGACTCAGAGGACGTAACGTCCGTCTAAGAAGTGACAGATTCGGTAGTACCTTCGGGAGAAATATAAATTGATAAGTAGTTTAAGACATCTAAAAGGGTGGTCATAATGATATCCGAAAATAAGAAAAAGAAGATAGATCATACCAGTAGGAGAAATTTAATTACATATTAATACCCTCCCCTCGTGAAGTGATTCTTCCGTCTGAGTCGGATAGGAAAAGAACTGTCTCTGTCCTCTCCCTTCATGTGACTTTCTGTGTTGTACGACTACTTGAAGTTAGAAATAGAGGTCAAAACTATAAATTTTGCGGGTAGACTGTAAGATGAACCTATAGATTGTCGGTAGAGTTATATGTATAAGTCTTTTCTCGAAAGTTAAAAGTTCGGGTTATACGAGGAGAAAGTCGGAAAGACTAAAGTTATTTGAAAGGTGGAACCTATGATTTTTTGGATCTTCGGTAAGAACTAAGAAGGGAAATAGAATAGGGGTGTTGGATAAATTGTCGTTTGGAACTTCGGACCCGGAGATTTTATTTTAGGGTTGAGTGAAGACTGGTCAGAAACATCGTACCGGGTCGAGAATTAACCAGAGGGACAAAGGTACGAAGAAGGAGAGGGAGGGTATCCAGAAAATCTTAGTCAGACAGTTCAAGAGATTTTTTCGGACGACCTTAAAACTCATCTTGATGAAAATTTGTTATCTGTCTATTCTTTCTGGACTGTACAATTGTTATGACTTAGAATACTAAGTACTTTTACCATATAGAGAGATAAAACCAGAAATTAAAGAGAGTTGTCACACAACGTCAAAAATCATGTGTCCAGAATGTAGAACAGAATCAAACGATATCGTGTCGGTATTGTTTTATAGTATCTGAATCACCGATTTTGTTGTGTTTAAAGAGAGAGTGTCAAGACATCCGACCTGTCTCACAATCGTATCAGTCCAAGACCACTCTTAAGAAGGACCGAACGTCTCCCGGTTGAAGAGTGACACAGTAGTGTATTGTTTCTCGTTCGAGAGACCATAGAAAAGAAGATTCCCGTGATTGGGATGGTGGTCCTAGGGTGGGAGTACTGTAGTAGATTCGGATTAATGGACTGTTTCTGGAGTAGAGGTTGGTGTCGATGTACCCACAAATTCCGAAGTCGTATACTTAAAACCCCCACTATGTTTGTAAGTCAGATATTATGAAAATAATTTAAATGGGGATAAAGTATTAAAACTACGGTGACATTTATTATTACGAAAAATTTAAAGTTAAAGCCTAACAAAGAAAATTGTACATGTTTATGTTGACCAAAAATATTAATTAGAATAGAACGTTGGAAAGATTTGAGGGAAGAATCAGGTCTTTTTCGCTTTCATTAGAGACTGAGAAACGCTGGGGTACCTGATATATTAGGTACCTTAAGAGGTCCGGTCTTATGACCTCACCCATCGGAAAGGGAAGAGGTCCCCTAGAAGGGTTGAGTCCCTGACTTGGGTCCAGAGGGTGTAACGTCCACCTAAGTATAATCAGGATTGTCTAAAATTTTATTATCTAAGGAATCCTAAATGAGTTTTTTTAGTACGACATACACTTATTTTTGAAAATGAGGGAGGAAAGGTTAATCCTATGGAAAATAAAGAAAAAGACACTTCCTCACCGAACTTAATAGTCATGGTGTCTTACTCGTCTTCACTATTCTTCTGTATACGAACGGAATAGGGACTAGAATCCTCTTTTTATAAGTCAGAAGGTGATAATGCATACAACGGACATCCTAAATACATCTACGGCGAAAACCAACCAATCTTGAAAGAAGATAAGGATTAAACGGTCATCAAAAATAGAATTTAACTACAACCTAATATTGTTCATAGAAAGTACGTAGATCTTAAGAGAAAGATTTTGTATTCAAATTAGTAGGTGAGAAAACTTCAGATAGTTTTGGGAGAGTAATTGAGATTTTATTTTAAATTCGAAGAAAAGTACGATATGTAGAGAATAACGAAGAGTTTTATGTGAGATACAATAAGGTGATGGTTTGATGAATATCGAGATACTTACATAGTCACGATAAAGTCCGGAGACTTAAAAGACAACAAAAAAAAAAAAAAACGTATCTTATAGTGTAGGAGTAAAGGGAAATTGGGAGTTTGGTTAGGGTATGTGGGTTAGTAAGATCACTTGAGGTCGATAAGAAATTTTGAGTTGGCTAGTGAGGAAAAAGTTACAATTTAGACACAAATACAGAGATAACAACTGTATGAAGGGACGTACATTAATAAACAAATCAATAAACAGAGGGAGAAGTTGTCTACCACTCCTGAAGAGACCACCGAGTCTACCATTTTGTGAACGTTACGTCCTCTGGGTCCAAGGTAGAGACCCAGTCCTTCTAGGGGACCTCTTCCCTTACCGTTGGCTGAGATCCTAAGAACGGACCTCTTAAGGTGCCTGTCTCCTCGGACCACCCGATTTCAAGTACCCCAGTGTTTCTCAGGCTATACTGACTGATTGTGAAAGTGAAAGTAAAAGTTGTCTACCACTCATCGAATTCTCACTCCTGTTACAAGTCGTTTTACGAATTGTCTTTAATCCAAGAGTTATATTTACTTTATTGTAGAGATTTTGAGGAACTTCTAACTGTTCAAAATACTTTACTAAGAAATATCTTTAGATTCTGTAATAATAAAAATATAATATAGGATGACAGTTGTACGTAAAAAAGGATTTCACTGAATCAAGTCAAGTCAGTGAGTCAGTACAGACTGATAAACGTTGGGGTACCTGACGTCGTGTGGTCCGGAGGGACAGGTAGTGGTTGAGGACCTCGAACGAGTTTGAGTACAGGTAACTCAGTCACTACGGTAGGTTGGTAGAGTAGGAGACAGTAGGGGAAGAGGAGGACGGAAGTTAGAAAGGGGTGTAGTCCCAGAAAAGGTTACTCAGTCAAGAAACGTAGTCCACCGGTTTAACCTCAAAGTCGAAGTTGTAGTCAGGAAGGTTACTTGTGGGTCATGACTAGAGGAAATCCTACCTGACCAACCTAAAGGAACGTCAGGTTCTCTGAGAATTGTCAGAGGTTGTGGTGTCAAGTTTTCGTAGTCAAGAAGGCACGAGTCGAAAGAAGTGTCAGGTTAAGAGTGTAGGTATGTACTGGTGACCTTTTTGGTATCGGAACTGACCTGTCTGGAAACAGTCGTTTCGTTACTGAGACGAAAACTTATACGACAGTTCTAACCAGTAGTGAAAAGAAGGTTCCTCGTTCACAGAAAATTAAAGTACGTTACGTTTATAAATATTCTTTAGATATGATGGTGTATCACATTAATAATAGTATAGACAACAACGTAATTACGGATTTTGGTATAAGTTTTAGACCGGGATGTGACGGGTGGTCGCAGGGTCGTTCCTATGGAATTCATTACAAATGTTCATAAGAAAGTAAATTAATAGTACTTTTGGAATGTCTATCCAGGATAATAATAAAGGTAAAATGTTTACTCTTTTGTCTTCGTACCTTTCTAATTTAGTTCCTCGATCTTCATCGTTTAGTAGAGGACCGTTAAGTCTAGATCTCATATAAGAAAAGTATAGTTACTATGTAAATTAAAATTTTTAGAAATTTTTCATTTTTGTGAAAGTAAAAAGGAAGAAGTCGAAATAATTGTCTTATTAATACAGATACGACTTATGTTTTTGTTCTTACCAAAAGTCTAAGGACGCTACCTTAATACTTGTATAAAACTTTAAATTCACAATCAACGAGTCAGCACACACTGAGAGACACTGGGGTACCTGATATCGGACGGTCCGAGGAGACAGGTACCCTAAGAGGTCCGTTCTTATGACTTCACCCGACGGTAAAGGAAGAGGTCCTTTTTAAATTCCTTGTGTCTTTACAAGGAATAGAAGGACTTTACAAGGAATAGATGGACTTTACAAGTGACCATTGATCATTAAAGATTCGGTGTAGAAATTTTTATGACCGAATTTTTGAATTGGAAGGAAGTTAAGTCGTAAAATCCTTTTTGATAGTTTATTTAAATTTTATTAAGATACACTGGTAACACAAAATATACGAATAGACATCATACTACTGTAACAACTTAGAGACGTTTTTACAAGGAGTTTTGACCTTATAAGTACATCTAAAATGAATTCCTACAATGCACACGAATCAGTGAGCCAGTACAGGTTGAGAAACACTGGGGTACCTATATCGGGTGGTCCGAGGAGACAGGTACCCTTAAAAGGTCACTTCTTATGATCTTACCCAACGGTACGGGAGGAGGTCCCCTAGAAGGGTTGGGTCCCTAGCTTGGGTCCGGAGGGCGTAACGTCCACCTAATAAATGGTAGATTCTGTGGTCACTTCGGGAATGAATTCCTGTGTCTTATTAAATCTTCCATATTTATACTTGTAATCTTTATAATATAACGAAGGAGTCTTCAATAAGTCAAGTCAAGTCAGTGAGTCAGCACAGGTTGAGAAACACTGGGGCACTTAGTGTCGTGCGGTCCGGAGGGACAGATAGTGGTTGAGGGTCTCAAGTGAGTTTGAGTGTAGGTAACTCAGCCACTACGGTAGGTCGGTAGAGTAGGAGCCGGCAGGGGAAGGGGAGGACGGGGGTTAGGGTGGGTCGTAGTCTCAGAAAAGGTTACTCAATTGAGAAGCGTACTCTACCGGTTTCATGACCTCAAAGTCGAAATCGTAGTAAGGAAGGTTTCTTGTGGGTCCCGACCAGAGGAAATCCTACCTGACCAACCTAGAGGAACATCAGATTCCCTGAGAGTTCTCAGAAGAGGTTGTGGTGTCAAGTTTTCGTAGTTAAGAAACCGCGAGTCGAAAGAAGTGTCAGGTTGAGAGCGTAGGTATGTACTGGTGACCTTTTTGGTATCGGAACTGATCTACCTGGAAACAACCGTTTCATTATAGAGACGAAAAGTTGTACGATAGATCCAACCAGTATTGAAAAGAAGGTTTCTCATTCACAGAAAATTAAAGTACCGACGTCAGTGGTAGACGTCACTAAAAACTCGGGGGGTTTTATTTCAGGAGAATAATTAAATTATATCAAAACTTCTTGTATTTTTCAGTAAATGTTCTGAAACACTTTATCCAATGGACGTTTACCTTTTCTTAAAAAGACAAAGAAAGATAAAGACTACAAACACTAACAACAACGAAACGTTGAACAAGATGTCGTAGTCAATTACTTCTACACAGAACAAATCGGTCTCGATCTGTTTCTCATTTCATGTATTATTTTTAGATTTACGTTTGTAAGATTCTTTGATTACAAAGTAGTGGGGTTTAGTACTTTTAACACTACAAAAGAGTAATTATTTGATTTAAATCCCAACTATAAGAAGGGAAAGACTGATATTTGTTTTGATTTTAGTTTCCGGTACTATTATCTGTTAAGTTTCAGTGGATTACGTTATGATGTGGACAAGGAAATACCTTGTAATATTTATAAAACTAACAGGATTTTAAAAAATAGGTCTGGTAGACGTGTATATGATATTAATATCACGATGGTATTGTTGATAAAGAGTTAATGTCAACTACTTAAAAGTAATATCCGGACGTAAAAGTCCAACAATACGGAAAAGATTTGTGAGATCTTCGATGGAGGACCGTCGAAAGGAGATAAGATTAAACGATGATTAAAATTGGGTTAAAAGGATACTGTGATGAAAAAGACAATGACGAGTAGAAAGTCGAGATATAAATACTTTTCACGAAGTAATGGAAGAAACCCTTGAGGAACTGAGAAGGAAAGCAAAAGACTGTAAGAACACAGAGAAAGGTGGAAAAGTCAAGTGGAAAAGAGTATGTTTTATTAGTCACGACTATTAGAAAGTGAAAAGAAAGAGCACACAACACATAACCGCTAGGACTTTCATTTAATTGACAGTTTACACAGTGTCCCTACCGTTACCGTAAGTAGTAGTGAAGGTCCTTAATTTTATGTTACTAACTCACTCTCTGACCCCTTCTTTCATCTTGAGAGATACCTAGAACGATCAGGACGAAAAATCGATCATACTGGGACTCTTTAAAGAACTAAGTAAACTAGTAGTTACAGGAGCAGACATTTTGAAGTATCCCTATCACATTATTACTTACGCCCGAAGGGGTCGACCACGATCACCATTTCTTGAGTGGACGGTTACGTCCTTGGTGTTCTCTCCCTCCAAGGGTCTCTGGACCCTTACGCCCAAGGGTCTTCACCCAGTCCTTCTAGGGAACCTCATCATTTACCGTTGGGTGAGGTCATAAGAACAAACCTTTTAAAGGACCACTCTCCTCGGACCACCTGATGACACCAGGTACCCGGGTGTTACTTAACCTGTACTGACTAGTGTGTTATTACTTACATACATTGTATGAGGTGTGTCATAGACTGTATATAGAATTCATTTATTAATAATACCTAGTCATCGACCATGGAGGTCATGATAACACTTCACATAAGATTTTGATGTTGGTCTTAGACACCTTTTGTCATTATTCTACCTAATCGTTGAAGACGGTACCCATGTCCTACGTCCCTTATACCGTAAGGACAGGTCACGGTCGGTTCCATTCGGAATGTCTCCAAATTTTAGTGGTTGGAGGAGATATGAATCCTCTTTGACTACTCTATAAAAAGATAGAACTTTCTCCTTTTCTTTCTCAAGAAAGGGGATGATCACTTACTTACGTTCCTTACTTACGACTCAACCGTCTTAATTCCTGTAATGGTCAAAAACCTTTTTCGTATAGACTAAAACGGACAGGTAGGGACATGTCTTCTTTAGTGTGTTAAGACGTACTAATTATTTTCCTTACATTACAAAGACGAATTGTAAACTTGTATACCTAAAAAGAAAAATCTACTTTAGAAAAAATTTTTTTAGAATCAACTAAAAAAATATCTTGAACACTTAGAAAGGTTTAGTATGATTTTAGTACTATTTGAAACGGTCGGTCTTCTTCATTTTATAATAGTATTGTCATTCCGTACATATATTCCTTCGAAGGTGATCCTTTACATGTTTTAGTGATTTATAGAAAGGATTTCTAACCAATTTATAACTGTGTCTCACGAACATATGATCAATGTTCACAAAAATTTTGTGTTTTAAAATTTTCTAACGTTAGGCTATTTTTGTTTTTGTTTCAATTTAGCGAAGTATTCAGTCCTTTGAGTTTAGATAGGTCTTTATAGAATAGTTCGATTTCTTCAGGACTCTCTTTATGAGTTGTCACAGTATTAGTGGAGACTCTTATATACTAAGAAAGGACAAATAAGTGTAATGAAGGAAAGAAGTTTGGAGTGAAGACTAGACGAAGGAGGTCCTTCAGAAGGGACTATGACTCAGGTAAGTGAGACAAGTACGGTAATGAGACAGAAAAGACGGGGGTCTAGTTACGGTTACTTAGGTTCGAGAGATCGAAAAAACATACCCAAAGTATCAATTTCTATAATAAGAATCACAATGGATACAACTTTTACGTATGGCAGATGTAAATATGAAAGTCACTCAAGAGAGTTGACTAATATTTCTATTTGTTGATTTGTCACGAAATCGAAAAACAGGGTGACAAGATTTACAAAATCTAATTTTTTTTTACTTGTAATATATCACGACTCAGACACGATACATACCCTTGAGATATTTATAAGTCAAATATTTATAATTGAGTAAATCGGGATACTCCATCTATGATGATCCAGAACCCCATTCTGTCCCGATTAGAACTTGGTTCCAACTCGTTGACGATCAAATAATCTATTTAATAAAGGTTGGACTCTGAGTCTAAGGAATAGTTATTATCGTCGGCGGAGTAACCTAATGACCCTCCTACTTCACTTTATTACTTACATAAATCGTTTAAAGACGGTGAGTTGATAAAGATAAGGATAATGACTTAAATGTAATAAAATATGACATAAAGGAATAATATGATATTCGAGGTCCTTCCGTTTATGTCACAGAATAAGTAAAAGTATAAGAGATGTTTCATAAACTACTTCTTGGGGGGGTTTTAATCTTTTAATCTAAAAATGTCATTTTTATTTCATTAACCATGAAAAGGTAGAGATGAGGACTTCGTCGTATGTGACTTCTTGACAACCCACTATAAAGAAATTTGTTCGAGAAGTACTTTCCTATGGATCGAATTTTAACTCTTTCATTATCAAAAAAAACCTAGAAGGATTTTACCTGTTTTTTATTTTTACTTTTATTTGATGACGGTAGATGACTATTAAGGAATGTTAACGTATTTAGTTACTTTTGTTCTCAATCTGTCATAGTCAATAAGAAAGTAAGTTCGATGTATACCCCATGTATATATATATATGTAACACCCTTTAAGGGTATATTGTAACACCCTTTATATTTATACTTAATTCACTGAGACTAAAATTTTTATTTTTTGGAATAGTATAGATGTCATAAACTATTATTTATCTGTTTATAATGTACATTTTTTAGTTAATCCTTTTTGTGAAAGTTGATTTATTGATCGAAATGTCTTTTGTACGTTACCTTTATGATATTATTTGGTGGTACAGGATAATATTGATGACAACAAATCAGCAATTCAGCACAGACTGAGAAACTTTGGGGTACCTGACGTCGTGTGGTCCGAAGGGACAGGAAGTGATAGAGGGTCTCAGACGAGTTTAAGTGTAGGTAGCTCAGCTACTACGGTAGAATGGTGGAGTAG
This sequence comes from Capra ibex, assembly GCA_006410555.1. Classification (NCBI taxonomy): domain Eukaryota; kingdom Metazoa; phylum Chordata; class Mammalia; order Artiodactyla; family Bovidae; genus Capra; species Capra ibex. The sequence continues at coordinate 61,109,778 of SJYO01048061.1, read as the reverse complement.
GAGAAGGAGGGAGAAGAGGAAAGAGGAAGTTTATAATAGTCAAGTCAAGTCAGTGAGTCAGCACAGGCTGAGAAACGCTGGGGTACTTAGCGTCGTGCGGTCCGGAGGGACAGGTAGTGGTTGAGGCCCTCAAGTGAGTCTGAGTGCAGGTAGTTCAGCCACTACGGTAGGTCGGTAGAGTAGGAGACAGCAGGGGAAGAGGAGGACGGGGGTTAGGGAGGGTCGTAGTCTCAGAAAAGGTTACTCAGTTGAGAAGCGTACTCCACCGGTTTCATGACCTCAAAGTCGAAATCGTAGTAAGGAAGGTTTCTTGTGGGTCCCGACTAGAAGTCTTATCTGACCGACCTAGAGGAACTTCAGGTTCCCTGAGAGTTCTCAGAAGAGGTTGTGGTGTCAAGTTTTCGTAGTTAAGAAACCGCGAGCGAAAGAAGTGTCAGGTCGAGAGCGTAGGTATATACTGGTGACCTTTTTTGTATCGGAACTGATCTGCCTGGAAACAACCGTTTCATTATCGAGACGAAAAGTTGTACGATAGATCCAACCAGTATTGAAAAGAAGGTTCCTCATTCGCAGAAAATTAAAGTACGGTTGTAAATAATTAATGGACATTGATAAAGGTGTATCACCCCAGTAAGGACCACCGAGTCACTATTTCTTAGGTCACCGGTTACGTCCTCTGTACCCAAACTAAGGACCCAACCCTTCTAGGAGACCTCCTCCTTTGCCGTTGGACGAGGTCAGAAGAACGGACCCTTTAAGGTACCTATCTCCTCGGACCGTCCGATGTCAGGTACCCCAACGTTTCTCGGCCTGCACTGAATCACTGATTCGTTGTTGAAAGTGTATCTAATAGACAAAATAGGAAGTCTCGTCAGGATGTCAGATCTGTAATAAAAATGGATATAAAACTTTTATTCCTGTGATTTTAAACCTCTTTAATCCTTTGAACGGTTTCTAGTATGTAGGTTCGTTCTTCGTACTTTAAACTTAATCCTAGGTTTAATTGTAATCCATAAATTATACATGAATCCGTAACATTATTTGTTGTCAAAACATGGTAGAGTAAACTTAAGTTCTCCGGTCACGGATATTAACCGGGAACCCTCCTCTAAAAATTTTCCGGTACAAAGGTCGAAAACCTTTAAGTAGTAGGTCATGGAGGGAGATTCAATTCCTCGTTTTATTTCGTTCCGACAGTTTAGGAAGGGGGGTGGGAAGGTCGGGGTCCCAAAACTCTCGAAGGCCGAATTTTCTTACTTCTCCGTTGGTAGGTACACGTGGGTACAGTGTATTTGTAGTAAAAAGTAGGTCTTACCTTTTTTGACGATACACCTGGACGGTCCATCAAAATCAATTCAAATATTAAAGGAGGGTGGAGAAAATCTTGTTTATAAAATACTCTTTTGTTCCTCTCTTTTTAACACATCTATTAAAAGTTTACCCATACTTTAACGGAAAAACAAAAGGTTCACCCTCTCCTTTAAATTATAGAGTTCAACTAAAGCTGACCCCTTCGTTTTTTTATTGGACCCCTTTCTATTTTCAAAAGGACTTTGACTCTGAATTTTTTTGTACTACCTTAGTCAAGGCCTACCAAGTAAAGGTTGTTTTTTGATTTCTCCGTAGTACCCTTTTTATATTGTATGACGTGTATAATCATTCTTAGTTATTATGTGTTAAGTCCATTTTTTCTGATAAAGATGGCGTACAAAAGTTCTCTTCGATCTTGTAGTCTCAGTAGGGTTTTCTTATTCAATTCACTTAGTAATTATAAATTTTTTTTTAATAGTATTATGGTATGGATAATATACCGTCTCAGAATCTTAGACGACTTTGATCCCTAATAAGAGAAGAGACCGATCCGTTACTCTAATTTCAAAGTCCAACGACTTTTATCTTTCATTGGTCTCCTAGTCATGACAAAGAATTGAAGGAAAGTCTCTCTTACATCTCTTATAAATACATAATAAGTAACAAATATCGAAATTCAACTTCCACCCTAAAGAGACTCGACCAAACTACATACTTCGTCCCGTGACTTTCGGTCACGAGACACTATTGGACCTCCATGTCCCACCTCTCCCTCCACCCTCCCCCGAAGTCGTACCTCTCCAGGATACTACCTCAGTATGACTACATACCGTTTTTGGTAGTTTTATGACATTTCATTAATAGGAGGTTAATTTTATGTATTTATTTATAAAAATTTTTTCTAAAGACGGAGGTATTAATGTTCTCTTGTCTAAAACAACAAAATTCGGTAGGTCAAACGAGTAAACAATACCTGTGATTGTATTCAAAAAGTGTTCCTTTAAACGTACAAAATACAGGTAAAGACCTTCCTGAGTATTTGAGATCACATTTACCGAATTTCTGTTGACAATGGTCAAAATTTCAATAGTTCTCTTCCTAAATGTCCCACTACATTGTTAAGGACCACTAAAAGGGTTACCAAGGGGAATTGTCGGTCCGTGATAGACACAGGGGGTTTCTGAAAACTTAAGAGATACCCACTTCATCTACGTTTCAGTTTATTACTTTTACATCTCCATGTCACACACAAACGATTCAGATGGATGTGAATTGGAGAGTGGTTACTTGAGTAAGATAAAGGAAAATTTAGTATTCGACGTTTAGGGGTGTAGTGCGACTTACACGTACGACTTACGATGTCCCAATCTTTCGGTGAAAGGTTACTCAGACGGGTGAAGACGAGGATGGTCACTTTTAACATGTAGACTGTTACAGTGGACACAGACAAGAGTTTGGACAAATACGGTCAACTTGAACAGTGACACGAAAGTGTTAAATCAATAATTCATTTGGTTACATTATCACACCCTTTTTTCAAACAAGAAATTTTCGATGTGAAAATAAAAAGTTCTGGGTTAATTCCACTCAACAAACTTACGGATTGATATTTTTCTAATATTTCTACATTAAACGTGAGTCTATCGAAGTGTTCATAGAGAACGCACGTACTATTCAGTGAAGTCAACACAGGTTGAGGAACGCTAGGGTACCTGACATCGGACGGTCTGAGGAGACAGGTACCCTAAGAGGTCCGTTCTTATGATCTCACCCAACAGTAAGGAAAGAGGTCCCCTAGAAGGACCGGGTTCCTAAGTATCTTGGATACAGAGAGGACGTAACCGTCCATCCAAGAGATGGTGATCGCGGTGGGTCCTTCGGAGTAAAAGGAGAATTTTCTTACTTTAAAACTCTTTCGAATCGACTACCAACCCTTCACATGAAATACCATCGTTATACTACGTCTTGAGATTAGACCTCCGGTACGTGTTTCCTTTCCGACACCGTTTTCCGACACGGTGAGTTGTCTGACCGTTTGTTCGTACATCGACAAAGTCCAATTTTTTTCTTTGAAATTCCATAATACCATATGAAAAATATGAAAAAGTACTGACCAAATTGAAAGGAGACTTTATCTAAATAAATCTATATTAAATATATGATGGTACAAGTATAAATACTTCATATGTTAAATTAGAAATTGACCGAAAAAGTTACATAACGAACCAATACCTACGTCTGACGTAGATACTTACTCGAAGAGGACATGTTTGTTTTACGATGTTCTTCAACAACTAACACGAACCACTCCCTTACCCCGATGTTCCTTCCAATATAAACTCGAATTTTTTTTCATATATATCTCTCGTTACAAGATTTATCTTCTTTATCAAATACATTTCACTACTAGGATACCACAAGGTTCCTTGTCGGAAATCAAACTCACCAAACCATTATCCCTTCAGTAAAAAAGTTTAGATTAATACGTAGACTTAGTAGACATCTCTAATTTTGTTTTGTTTTTCGTTTCGTTTTGTCCGACTCTGAACTGAGGAACTCAAAGACTAAGTCTACACATAGACCTCCACCATCTCCCCCCACCAGAGACGTAAAGACCAAAAATTTCAAGATGAACATCAAGACTACACGTCGGTCCTAACTCTTGGTGACCTCACCCCCTTACCCCTACTCTACTCACAGTCTAGTCCGGTATCAGGTCCTGGTCTACCACTTTCCTTTACCCAAATATTTATGTTATATTACTTTTTGAAAGAGAAGGGACTACCGAAGAGATAAAACTTTATAAAGAAAAAATCGAACAAATGACAATGTACTGTCCTTTATTTACGGGTGGTAGCAGATATTTTTGTCTGTATTTACAAAATTGGGTCGAAACATTGATTTCTGGAGGTAAAACAAATGTCACTATAAGTTGCATTTTGTTCGAACCCCGTCTCGTCTAGGCGACGTTGTAAATGGTGAGTCACAAGAATTATTTACAGGTCTTTTTATTACTTTTATGTCAAAAGCCCTTTTTTTTTAGACGGTCTTGACTTCTCACCCAATTGACCACCCACCTAACCCCTGGGGTAAGAGATTTGTCTTATCGTCAGCAGAGTCAAGGGTCAAGAGAAGGTTTGAGGGTCTAACGACTCTAAGAAAGTCCCTTTGTAAGAAGTCTTGAATAGTACACTCGTTGACAGTCTTTTTTCCCTGGGGAGGAAGGTAGTATTGGTCACGGTGTCCTTCGTGAAACAGAGGATGCGAAACTAACAACCTCTATAAAAGGGAAACCGGTGTCGTAGACGGTAGATGTATCCATCCTCGACAAGTCATAAAATTTTATTTATTTACAATGCGAGAAACTCCCCTCTTTCCCCTACGAGTAAATGTAAAAATAGTGTTGAGAATTCCAGTCACGGAAGATTAAAAGATACGAACCGGGTATAAAAATATTCCTGTGGCCAAATAGGTGTGTGCACTTCCTCGATACTTCAGATCAGTCTTTCAATCCCCCCTAGTCGTTTTTTCCGTTTCCTCCCAAGTCGGTAGATTGAACAAAGACCTTTGTTTCGGTTTGTCATTTCTACTTTCTTTTTTTTTTTTAGACGGAGTCCTCCGCGTCGTGCACTTGAACCTGCTCTGTGTCACAGTTCACGATTGCATTCCTCCAAGAGCCCGGTCCCGAGACTCCTACTTAGACCCCCAGGGCTCGCGCGGGTCGCGCCTGCGTCCTCTCCCGCAGCAGCGGGGCCCTCCCTTCGCCTGCGGCGGCCGGGGAGTCGGCGAGGCGGCGCGCGGCCAGCCCTCCGGCCGGGCCGAGGGAGTGCCGGGCGGGCGGGGAGTGGGCGGGGCGGAGGACGGGCCGGAGGGCGGGCGCCTGGACGGATATCGAGGCGAGCCGGTCCGGCGACGAGCCAAGGGCAAGGAGAAGGTCCTCGGCGCGCCGTCCATGCTCGACCTGGGCCTTGACGACTGCCAAGGGCCGCGAGCCCGCGTAGACGGGGGGCCCAGCGAGGGCGAGGGGCGGGGGGCTGGGGGGCCGGGGGGCCGGGCCGGAGGCGTCGGCAGCCCACCTACGCCTCGCCCACGGGGCAGGCGTCAGTTCGCCCACGTCGCCGACTCCGCCCTGCCCGCGGCGGGAGTGTCGCCGCCCCTGGGCCGACTCCTGACGCCCCGCGTGCGAGCGCCGGAGACCCAGAGCAAGTGCGAGTCCTGGTCCCGGCCATCTGCGGAGTTTTGAGCTCGAGCGCCGGCTCGCACGTTGGCTTTCACTGCCTCCTGCCGGAGCTCACACGCGGGCTGCCAGTCTTTCCGGGCGTCCCCGCCGTCCTCAGCCCCGCTCCCCAATCCTCCCCGTCTCCGACTGCGGCCTCCCCGGCGGTCTCTGTCTCGCCGTCGGGCCTCCCCGCCCGTCCGCGACTCCACTCTTCCACATCACCCCCTCACGCCTCTCGCCCCCCACCCCCCTCACTACTCTCACCGCCCCCACGAGTGCACTAGGTTTACCGGCAACGCACGGACTAGTGACCTGAATCCTTCCCTGGCTGACGGTTCTCGATTACATTGCTCCACAACGGTATGGACACTTAGGACCTCCGTTTTGGAGAACCAGTAGAGACGAGAATTGGAAGTTTTGCCTAAAAAAAATTTTTTTTAACTTCATGTCAATTAAATGGTACAATTAAAACCCAAGTTGTACCACTCAGTTGTAAAAATATTTAATATGCGGTAAATTCCAATAAGAGTTTATGACCGACATAAGAGACACCACATGTTATATAGGCACATCGAATAAATAAAATATTTATCATCAAACATAGAATTAGGGGAATGGGGACAGAACTGGGAGGGACGGAAGGGAGTTGGACGACCATTGGCGAGTATGGACACTCAGACAAAGACCCCCCCTTTTTTTTATGTTAAAAAGACTCTTTTTTTTTTTCAATTTTTTTTACAATTAAAATTTATGTTGAGGTAAATTAAAATAACTAGAATTCCGGGTCCATAATTCTAGTACCGTAGACCGGGGTAGTGAAGTACCCTTTATCTACCCCTTTGACCTTTGTTGCAGTTTGGAAACCCCCCCCGAGGTTTTAGTGACGTCTACCAGTGACGTCGGTACTTTAATTTTCTGCGAATGAGGAACCTTCCTTTCAATACTGATTGGATCTATCGTATAATTCTTTGTCTCTGTAATGAAACGGTTGTTTTCAGTTCCGATACCAAAAAGGTCACCAGTACATACCTACACTCTCAACCTGACACTTCTTTCGACTCGTGGTTTCTTAACTACGAAAACTTGACACCACAACCTCTTCTGAGAACTCTCAGGGAATCTGATGTTCCTCTAGGTCGGTCAGGTAGGATTTCCCCTAGTCAGGACCCACAAGTAACCTTCCTGACTACGATTTCGACTTTGAGGTTATGAAACCGGTGGAGTACGTTTCTGAGTAACCTTTTCTAGGACTACGACCCTCCCTAACCCCCGTCCTCCTTTTCCCCTGCTGTCTCCTACTCTACCGACCTACCGTAGTGGTTGAGTTACGTGTACTCAAACCCACTTGAGGACCTCAACCACTACCTGTCCCTCCGGACCACGGGACGCTAAGTACCCCAACGTTTCTTAGCCTGTCATGACTCGCTGACTTGACTTCCAGGTCCATAAAGCATCATTCCCTACACTGGATTGTTCGGACAGTACAGTCCTAATTACTATATAGTTACTATGCAACTGTGGGACATTAATTTTTTGTCCTGAAGGAGATTCAGTTATTCATTAACGGACGAATTTTAACTACTAGACTTTTGTTTTGTTTTGGACAACAAGATGACCTTTCTACATTTCATGTAAGTGTTTTACTTAATTCTCGACCAAAACGAAAGTAACCGTACCAAGAGAAGACTATTTATCACCTAATCGAAAAGACCCTCCTCAGGTCCGAGTGATAAGACCAATGTAAAAATTCAGTTACGTTAAGAAGAAAAATGGGTAGGTGATCAAAGACAACATCGATATTGATATAACTATATTAAAACGTAAGAATGAATACGATTAAAAAGAAATGTCCACTTAAAAACCCCTGTGTATTTGAAGAAACTTCTTGAAACATGTCTTAACTTCCTACCGTCTTCGTCACAACTAACTAGAGAAACCAAACTTTGACTTGAGAGTCTTTTTGACAGTAGTCTGTAATAATTTCTGTAACTTACGCCAGGCTATGGTGCTACCACGGTTCCGGTTCAAGAAAACGTATTATACAACATCATTGTAGTCGACACTGGTACTATTAACACTTAATCTTTGTCCGTTACCCAATAGTCGAGAGAACTCTCTTAAACTCTAACAATCGTTAGGGTCGTACCGACGGAGAAACATATGTTAATTTGTTTTTCAACTACTTTTTTTAAACTCAACGTAATTCCATTAACACGGACACGTGGCCTTCTGTAATTACTTCCGAAAGTAACTAGTTGAGAAATGACTACAAATGTTAAAACTCAAACTTCTAGATGTCTACTGAAACTTCCCTCCAGAAAACTTTGTCAGATGACTTCATTCGTATTAGTGTAGAGTTCTTGATCTTCGTTAGGTCTTACTTTATCTTTGTATAAACTCTTCAAACGGTCGTGACTTCCCTCTTAATTGGTAATAGTGTAGAGGAAACTAGAGTCCATACAATTTGTGAATAGTCATCAAAATGAACTTATACTTTTCGGTCAGAAAGAAATGTCCAACAAGTGACGAAAAGGAACAAAGAAAACATCTGACCACACTCTAATACACAAGGAATCGTAGTCAATGTTGTACCCTCACAGTACCTGCCGGAATATCTCAGTGCTCACACTTCCCTATCAGGGAAGTTTAGACGAGATTTATTTAAGCGAAATACGTTTAAATCGAAATTCTGTTTAGGGGGTCGGAACCAAAATTTACTCTAAATACTGGGATTCGTAAAGGATGAATCTTTAAGACTTTGGAATTGAGGCATCACGGAAGTGTCTTCTCACTTTAAATTTTGTCAACTAGAGTGAATAATCATTTTCCTATAAATGAGACTCGATATACGATAACCCTATTGTTTTTGATTACCCCTTTTCTATGGGAAACTCCTTGTGATTAGACTGCCTCTTCCATTTTGTTTGAGTTTTGTAACACAGTATTCTTGTCTACTTCGATATTTCTCGACATCTTTAATCTTCGACCTATTTGATTACGTCCCACTCTAATAATCCCTTTCAGAATTCCTCTCTGACCCAAACATTCCGAAATATCAGAAAACATGTCGGACCAAAATTAGAAGTAACAAATTAGAAGTAACAAATAGGAGTTGTCTATGAAAGTATGTACCTAAATGATGTTCTTGTCCACCCTATAGAATGTATGGTTGAGATTCGAGTAAGTTAGAGAAGTCATCAAGGTTTGCCTCTCTAGGGTTCCGTCAACAAGTTCTTTTAGACGCATCCAACCCCTTCCGACGTCCTAAATTACGCTTATTTAAAATGGTTTATTTCCATGTTAAAACAAAGTATAAAACCTTCTAAATTTCATATAAGAACTGAGACGATTACTGATATACCTGAAATTTATTCGATAAATTATAAACGTAGATTACAAAATAGATTTTGAATCCTATTACAAACACTAATAAAAAGAATCTCTATGTATAGTATAAGATTTCTAGTTAAGATACTATATTATGTGTGTGTGTGTGTGTGTGTAGACCTTGAGGAATGTAGATTTTCATGTCAACAAAAAATCAGTGATTTAACACAGGCTAAGAACACTGGGACACCTGACATCGGGTGGTCCGAGGAGACAGATACCCTAAAGGGTCCGTGCTTATGACCTCACCCAACGGTAAAGGAAGAGGTCCCCTAGAAGGGCTGGGTCCCTAGTTTGGACTCAGAGGACGTAACCATCCACTCCAAAAAAAAAACAAAAAAAAAAAATGGTGACTTGGTACTCCTTTCGGGGTCTCATATCATGGTGACGGAAAAACTAAATCTCCATTCAAAGGACTTACCACCCTCTCTTTTCGGTAACAAAAGATATAGTTGTGATCCTCCTTGATCCCATTTTGACCATTAACAAAGAATGTCTTAAGATCTAAAGAGACTGAGATCCTTTTCATTTTTATAATAACTAAACCTTTAATTTAAAGAAAGTCAGTCAATCATGAAACACCTTCCATGACGATAATCCAAATCTGGGACTACGACTCTTTCTAACTCCCGTCCTCCTCTTCTCCCACTGTCTCCTACTCTACCAACGTACCGTAGTAGTTGAGTTACCTGTAATCAAACCCGTTTAAGGTCCTCTATTACTTCCTGTCTTTTCTGACCATACGACGGTAGGTGCTTTAGTTTCTCTCAACCTGTGTTGACTCGCTGACTTGTTGATAACGTCAATCTCTAAATGGCTAGAGATCACTCCCCATAAGTACTACCTACCTGATAAAACTTAAAAAAAATAAATAAAAATTAACCCCCTTTAGAGAAGTTCTTTTAATCTCTATGGTTCCCTTGTAAAGTACGTTTCTACCCAAGCTATTTACTGTCTTTACCATACCTGGATTGTCTTCGTCTTCTATAATTCTTCTCTACCGTTCTTATGTCTCTTCTTAACATGTTTTTTCTAGAAGTACTGGGTCTATTAGCACTACCACACTAGTAAGTGGATCTCGGTCTGTAGGACCTTACACTTCAGTTCACCCGGAATGTTTCGTAGTGATGCTTGTTTCGATCACCTTCACTACCTTAAGGTCAACTCGATAAAGGTTAGGACTTTCTACTACGACACTTTCACGACGTGAGTTATACGGTCGTTTAAACCTTCTGAGTCGTCACCGGTATCCTGACCTTTTCCAGTCAAAAGTAAGGTTAGGGTTTCTTTCCGTTACGGTTTCTTACGAGTTTGATGGTGTGTTAACGTCAGAAGAGTGTACGATCATTTCATTACGAGTTTTAAGAGGTTCGGTCCGAAGTCGTTATGCACTTGGCACTTGAAGGTCTACACGTTCGACCAAAATCTTTTCCGTCTCCTTGGTCTCTAGTTTAACGATTGTAGGCGACCTAGTAGGTTTTTCGTTCTCTCAAGGTCTTTTGTAGATAAAGACGAAATAACTGATACGGTTTCGGAAACTGATACACCCAGTGTTATTTGACACCTTTTAAGAAATCCTCTACCCGTATGGTCTAGTGGACTGGACGGAGAACTCTTTGGATATACGTCCAGTCCTTCGTTGTCAATCTTGACCTGTACCTTGTTATCTGACAAAGGTTTATCCTTTTCCTCATGCAGTTCCGACATGTAACAGTGGGACGAATAAATTGAAGATACGTCTCATGTAGTACTCTTTGTGACCCGACCTTCTTCGTGTTCGACCTTAGTTCTAAAGACCTTCTTTATAGTTATTGGAGTCTATACGTCTACTGTGGTGGGAATACCGTCTTTCACTTCTCCTTGACTTCCCGGAGAACTACTTTCACTTTCTCCTCTCACTTTTACAACCGAATTTCGAGTTGTAAGTCTTTTAATTCTAGTACCGTAGACCAGGGTAGTCAAGTACCCTTTATCTACCCCTTTGTCACCTTTGTCACAGTCTGAAATAAAAAAAACCGAGGTTTTAGTGATGTCTACCAATAACGTCGGTACTTTAATTTTCTACGAATGAGGAATTTTCCTTTTGATACTGGTTAGATCTGTCTTATAAGTTTTCGTCTCTGTAATGAAACGGTTGTTTCCAGGTAGATCAGTTCCGATACCAAAAAGGTCACTAGTACATACCTACACTTTCAACCTGACACTTCTTTCGACTCGCGGTTTCTTAATTACGAAAACTTGACACCACAACCTCTTCTAAGAACTCTCAGGGAACCTGACGTTCCTCTAGGTTGGTCAGGTAAGATTTCCTCTAGTCAGGACCCACAAGAAACCTTCCTGACTACGACTCCGAATTTGAGGTTATGAAACCGGTGGAGTACACTTCTTAACTGAGTAACCTTTTCTAGGACTACGACCCTCCCTAACCCCCGTCCTCCTCTTCCCCTGCTGTCTCCTACTCTACCGACCTACCGTAGGGCTGAGTTACGTTTACTCAAACCCATTTGAGACCCTCAACCACTACCAGTCCCTCCGGACCGCACGACGCTAAGTACCCCACCGTTTCTCACCCTGTGCTGACTCGTTGACTTGACTTAACGAAATGTTACAACACAACCAAAGACGGCATGTTGTTACACTTAGTCGGTGTTCATATATACATAGAGAAGGGAAAACTTGGAGGGTAACCGATAGACAAAATGTATACCTTCACATATATACAGTTATGATGATAGTTGACTAGGATGGGACTGAAGGGACGGGAGGACGACACAGGTGTTCAGACAAGTGATGCAGACGTACAGATAAGGACGTGACATTTATCCAAGTAGTCATGATAAAACTAAAAAAAAAATTACAACTTCAGACAAAAGGAAACTCTTTTTATGCATCTCTAATGGTATAGTATCTTAATTCATTTAAACAATAATGTATATATACCTGGACTACAATAATTCCTTACGATCATTGGAATTTGACCAATATATTAAAACATGTTTTATGTGTAAAAGTCTTTTCGAATATCATACTCTTTAAGATAAAATTTTTGTAAAAATAAAGTGTAGAAACCATAATCTGACTAGTACGGTTACTGCAGACCTAATACCCTTCCTTCCTCGGACTTAGAATACTACCTTAGTGGTGTTTAGTTTCTCCTCAGTGTTATCGTCGAGAACCACGACTGACATAAGGCTATCAAAAACGTCTAGGATAGTTTTTTCGTACACCCCAACGAGTGAGACCATTCACATGAATAAATTCGTGGATCCTAAAAATGGTTAAACCCCCCTTTCAATATTACAAAGGGGTTTAAATATTTTCAATATTAAAGAAAGACTACCTGTAACAAAAACAAGTAAGACATTCATTACCAGGCTGAGAGACACTGGAGTGCCCGACGTCGTGAGGTCCGAAGGGACAGGAAGTGGTAGAGGGTCTCGAACGAGTTTGAGTACCGGTAATTCAGTACGGTAAGTTGGTAGAGTAGGAGACAGTAGGGGAAGAGGACGGGAGTCAGAAAGGGTCGTAATTATCAATTAATGATGGGTACCACTATTCATTTCTATCTTCTCCCGATCATCTGAGTATCCAGTCCTCGTTTATGTTCCTCATGAATACAGTTTAATACACTGAGTCTTATATTAGGAATTTCTTTCGTCAATGGATCCGACTAAGAACCCTCTAAACATCCTAAACCGATCCATGGTTACAAAGAGTCGTCCTCACAATAATTGTAAACCCCGTTCTATCAGAATGTAACGTCTGAATTCAAACGAACCGAAAGTCTTAAGAATTATGGTCAACATGAAAAACATTATTGGTTTTTCTTTTCGGAGTTACGAAAAGTTTTGTAAGGGTCCCTCAACACGACTCAACATAACAGAGACCAAACTCTTAAGATGGGAACTTCAGATCCATTATCCCTTATCCTTCCAATCTGTACAGTGTCTTCCACAAAAACTTTTACGTCGTCGTTCACATTTCTATTTTTTGTTCTATACAAACCTTTTAACGTAAATCAAATTGTACAATATCAACTAATCGAAATTGATAAGAGACTTTTATTCTTGTTTCTTAAAAATCCACGATACAAACAATTCCAAAACCTTAAAACAAACAACCTTCAAAAAATTTTTATGATAAATCTAATAGGTCACCATTACTCAGATACATTTTACTCACTAGAAAATAATAACAGACGAATATTTAGATACCGATGAAACAAACGTAAAATCTGATATCTGTTTATTCTTTCACCAAAAAACAAACAAAACTAGATTTATTTCATTACCTTAACTTACTGATCTTCAGTCCAAATGATAAGTTGCAACAGTTTTCAATAAATTTTATACTCAGAATCAAGAACCTATATTTTACACTTATAATAAACAATGAAGGATCCAAAACTTTGTAATTTAAATTTTAATACTTTCCATTTACTTTGTCAGAACTTTTCCTTGTTTCAATCTACAGAGTATGAAGAACTAAAGTTTTGAATAATATTTCGATGTCATTAGTTTTGTCATACATACCATGACCGTATTTCTGTTATCTCGTTACCTTATCTTGTCTGTAAGGTCTTTGTTTGGGAACGTACTCCCAGTCTACTAAAAACTGTTCCATGTATCTGGTATGTTACCCCTTTCCTGTCAAAGAAATTGTTTACCATGACCCCTTTGACCTATCCGTATACGTTTTCTTGTTACAACCTGGGAATACAGTATATATTTTTGATTGAGTTTCACCTAGTTTCTAGATTTACATTCTCGATTTTGAGATTTTTAATATCTTCTTTCATATTCACATTTAGGAACACTAGAACCTACTCCGTTACCAAAGAATCTATACTATGGTTTTCGTGTTCGTTGTCTTCATTTTTATCTATTCAACCTAAAATAGTTTTTGTTTTTAAAGGCACGTAGTTTCTTTGTGTCAGTTGTTTCATTTTTCAGTCGGGTTGTCTAACTCTCATTTATAAACGTCAAGTATGTAGATTACTCCTCAATTATAAGTCTTACGTTTTTCTTATGGATGTCAAGTTGTTGTTGTTGTTTTTGATTTTCTAAACTAACTTTTTACCCATTTCCTGAAACCATCTAGAAAGAGGTTTCTACTATACGTTTACCAGTCATTTGTACACTTTTCTACGGGTTGTAGTGATTAAACCTTTTTCATTTAGTTTTGGTGTCCTATAGTGGAGTGTAGGTAATCTTACCGACTATAAAAATTTTTTACTTTTATTCAAAACCACTTCTCTTTACCTTTGGCACTACGTGATAACCACCCTCATATTTTACTACGTCGACGGCACTTTTGGCCACACTACCGAGGAGTTTTTCAAAATTTATCTTAAGTACACTAGGTTGTCAAGGTGAAGACTCGTATATAGGTTTCTTAATTTTCGTCCTACAGTTATCCTATAAATGTGTGGGTACGAGTTTTATCTTTAATAAGTGTTATTGATTCTCCACTTTACTGGGAATCCTTTTTACGTATTTGACTGGGACGAGTAAAAATTGAATCTATATTTAATTGTATTGAATCTATATTTAATTCTATTGTAAAACAACAAAACTGAAACGAATAGAGACAAAACAGGATAAACGATCCAACCTCTCCATGGAACAATCCACAACGATACCGATGTCACTTGCGATACTCTCGTCTTATACCGACGTCAAACCTTCTGTAATAACAACATAACCCCGGAAGTCAGCCTGGCACGACAAAATGAGAAGGTTCCCTTAGTCGTTTCCGTAAAGTATTAGAACTAGGGCCTACACATGCCGACAAACTGAGTGGTTTAGGGACACAACTGTAGGCATTTCGGTGATCCACACAAACTAAAGTCCGAAGGGACCACCAAATCACCATTTCTTGAACGGATGGTTACGTCCTCTACACCCAAACTAGGGACCCAACCCATCTGAGGACCTCTTCCTTTACCGTTGGGTGAGGTCAAAAAAACGGACCCTTTAGAGTACCTGTCTCCTCGGACCGTCCGATATCAGGTACCCTAGTGTTTTCTCAGTCTGTCCTGAATCGCTAATTTGTTGTTATTACTAACTAAAGCCAGGCCTTGACATTACCACTTTAGATGGTAAAGGACAACACAGGGACAAGACATTGACTTACTGTTGAACGTAATAAGGTTCGTCTAGAAAGGGTCTCAAGAAAATGTGATTATAGTTACGAAAAAGGTATAACAAAACAGACAACCATTTCATTTGAAAGACAGAAACCTTTTTAGAAATAGGATTCCTAAGAAGATCTTGCCCCTCCTTAAGATGGTGTCTTATAAGTCCTGGTCTTGGTCCTAGAGTTGGAGACATGCAGAACAGTAGGACTGTTCAAAAAAAGGGTACAGGCTCTACCGGGATTGAAACCATGTGTCTAGCCGAAGTAGAGTCAATCTCTTACTCCATATCATCGAAGAGAGAGGGGCAAGGAGGAGGGAAGAGGAGGGACGAAGGTGGAAAGGGAGGGGAGTAAAACTTTTTATTAACATAAATTGAAGTGAGGAAATAAGGACATCCTCCTTAATTAAAAGATGAAAAATCACTTTGTTATTACCATCTCGTCAAGTAAAAGTCACTGCATGAGATTATATTTTCCCGTCATATTCGTATATACTCATATTTTCATTTTGTTAAAAAGTAATTTAGGAAAAACATACGGTAAATTGAGAGGATATGCGAGTTGTAGACAAAAATAGTATTGCAGAAATATTAAAATTTTTAAGAAAACTCAAAATTCTTTAGGAACGATTTTTGGGATTTAAGATCTCATTATTATGTATGTGTCTCGTCGGATCAAAATATTGGTTTGAAGGTTGACCAATAGACATCGTCCTCAACCAGTTAAAAAAATTTCCAGATCTATCATGTGTAAAATCCACAACACTCTGTGTAGCAGAGATAGAGTCGAAATTTCAGACGAAAACATCTCGTCTTCGTCTTTACTTACTTATACAGACATAAAGTCATTTTAAGACAACTGTCTTTTTTGTCCACTCCCCGGTCTAAACCAGGTGTCCCGTATCAAACGACAGTGAACTCGATGTTAGTATCTCGTCCTAACTCACATTAAAGTAATTTAATCATAAAGAATCTCTACCTAAAAAAACCAATATGTTTTAAAACACTGTCACTATACCGTGACTAAGAAATCGTATATAGACTAAAAGGAATTCCAATAAAATTGACTTATAACAAAAATCAGAAATGTTACAGAAATTGAGAAATTATATGTTTTCAGAAATTATTTAAATCACTAAGAAAATTATCGTGATGATTACCAGAGTATAAACTAAAGATACATAAAAATGTCTATGAACTGACCTAAAAACGTATTGATAAAGGACGAAGGAAGGTTTGGTTGATATTCTCTCTTTACATCGACAAACTATATGAATTTTGGTTTTCCTAATGTTACTTATTAAGTTGAAAGTCTATATGAAAGTAATAATAGGTTTCGGTTTACTAATTAACTAAAATTGTTATTGACTGTCTTTTAGTTATACTATATCAAACATACAATATGTCTATTCTTAATAAGAATTGCAAACAGGAGACATAAACAATGTATGTAGTCCTTATTCAGATGAGTCAAATCATAAATAACCCATCGGAGATAAACAGTTCTTAAGACACTTAGTATCTACTTTAGTTCTACTCATTATGAAAAAAGGGAAACTCAGATTACGTCACCTTCTCTATTTGTGAAGATTGTGAAATCAAATTATCTTTTCATGTCCTCTTCCTCCTAATTAAGAAGGACCTTGTGTCTGACCTCTTCCATAACGTCTCTTTTACTGAACAGTGTACCTAGACCTTCTGCATATCTGAAAACTGTTTATTTCCTGTTGGTATTGTCCAATTCCCTTATGGTATTTGATCCCGTACTTTGACTTTCACAAGATCTTTCTCCTCCCACACCCATCCTCAATGACCTTTTTGTCCAATCTTTGGTTAATCCCAGAACTTACGATACAGTTTCTTAAAACCTCAAATAAAAGGTCCGTTTCTCATCCGTATCTTTCATCCCGTCACAAAAATACAGGAACCGTAATATAAATTGTACTACCTAAACACTCTCTGATTTCGTCTCTCTAATCAATTCTCCGTCAGTCTTATGCAATTTTTTCTTTATTACTTCGAGTTTACGTCACCTTTAATTTTAACTCTACTCTCATTTACTTTATCATACTGTAAAGTCTCTGCCTTAGACGTCTAGGATAAGGATCTCGTACCTCCACTCTCCACTCCTGGTCACCCCTTTAGAGACTAATGAGGGGTCAGAGACGAACGACTGATGGACCTCACCGTCGTTTCTACCCCACCTCCAAACCCTGTGCCCTCCTTATTACTTAAACCGTGTGTCTGACTTCACGAAGGTCTACCTTTATACACCAGTTGTTAATCTATATCTCTGGCCCTTGGACCCTTCCTAGGTACTTCTTTCTCCCTAAACCCTCAACCGACGTGTCTCTATCACGGACCCAGATGACCTTATCCGACCCAGTAGAAGTGTCTTTGTGTCTCACTCTTTTTCCCTCCAGGTTCCTACTTTGGAATGTGTGGACGTAAACTTCTCGGTCTTTGACTTGGTCATTTTTTCTAATCTTTTTTTTTATGTCAGTAAAACCCCTCTCTGCGGTCGTATTTATACTCTCCATGAGTTTTTCTTTACAAGTCCCTCAAGGGACCACCGTATCACCAATCCTAAACCACAAAGGTGGCGCCTCCGGATTTAAACTAGAGACCGGTCCCCACCCTCCCTAGGACGTACGACGACCAACGTCGGTTTTGTGTTTTTATTCTTTGATCATCTAATTATTGACACAACTCCGACAAGCTACCCAGCAACACTACCTAAAGTCACGAAACTCCTTCTCCTACGTGGTCACAGTTTATGCTGAAACGATCATAAATAACTTCATTCACTTCAACGAGTCAGTACAGGCTGAAACGTTGGGAGACCTGACATCGGGTGGTGCGAGGAGACGAGTCGGGTACTCTAAAAGGTCCGTTCTTATGACCTCACTCAACGGAAAGGAAGAGGTCCTCTAGAAGGGCTGGGTCCCTAACTTGGACTCAGAGGGCGTGACATTCGTCTGCGAAATGGCAGACTCGATCGTCCCTTCAGGTCTCTTGCATTTTGTGGCCCCCGACATAAAACTGTGTTCCCTACATATACATATAACACACACACACCCCTCCCCCCGCCCCACTCATCAAAATTCACATACACATCCGATTTCTCTTTTCCACAAAAGTGAACCCTTTTTACTATACCATGGATAAAAATTGTACTTAAAACAGTGTCACTTGGAATTTTCCTAAAGAATAAAGTATGTATATAAAGAATGGACTTATACGTCTTTTAATGTAAACAAACTATGAAGAGTAGGTAATGGAGTAAAATTGGAAATGTCCATGAGACTTCATGTATCCAGTCCACGATAAGGAAAATAAGTCTACTGGGAGCTACTCAATCTCTGGCTTTAGTGTATTCAACACTATTTCATTCTAAACTTGGATACAGAACACTGGGGTTTAGAGTAAAGTCTAAAATGTCAATTAGTTTCGATAGATTTAATTTTAAAATGTTGAAAAATAATAATAGTCATAAGAATATGAGTCAGTTTTAAAACAACTCCACGATCCCATCTAATTTTTTATGTCAACATCGGGTGCAAAAAAAATTATAGGTCAGTTTCCCCTGTTATGTTGTTGTTAAAGTTATGACATTATACACAACATACCAACACTGTTGGACTATGGAACAAATTAAGAAAATACTTTGAGTACTCTTTAAATATATTTTATAGAGTAAAGTTTCATTCTTTCTGTTCTATTTATAGCCCATGATTGCGTATATAGACCTCTTCTTTTACCGTCAGGTGAGGTCGTGATAACGGACCTTTTAGGGTACCTGTCTCCTCGAACCATCCGATGTCAGATACCCCAGCGTTTCTCAACCTGTGCTGACTCGCTGAAGTGAAAGTGAAAGTTGCGTATATATACCTTAGATCTTTCTACCATGACTACTTAAATAAACGTCCCGTCGTCACCTCTTTGTCTGTACTTGTCTGAATATCTGTGTCCACCCCCTCCTTCCTCTCCCATTCTACATACCTCTCTCATTGTACCTTTGAATTTAATGGTTTACATTTTATCTATCGACTACCCCTAAAAGACATACAGAGTTTTTTGAGTTTACCCGAGACATTGTTGGATCTCCCCACCCTACCCCTCCCTCTACCCTTCTTCCAAGTTCTGTCTCCCTTGTATACATATGGAGACCAATTAAGTACAACTATAAATCGTCTTTTGTTGTAAAACATTTTGTTAATATGAACTTTTTATTTATGTAATTTTTTTTATGGAGTACAGAAGGTTAAGTCTGTCGTTAAAGTTTGAGTACGTTTTATGAGAACAAAGTACTATCGTTATTCTAATTTCTTATTAAGGTGACTCTTTCTACCTATTAAAAGGTTAAACAACGAGATATAATTAGACAACTTACGTCTCATAATCCGTCGGTACAAAAAACCATGGTTTTATAATTTAAGGTTTCGGTTTATTTAATAAAAACTTCTTTTAATACAAATAAATACTGAAACCTAATAGACACAGTTTCGCATATTTCTCTTCAACAGAGGAACGTTAAAATGACTCTTCATAACTAAGTTATTGAGTCTTTGTCTGACAATGACAATTTATCAGTGTAGAATAACGGAGATGTTCTAAGAGTACAAATATACAAACATATATCCAAACATAAACATATATCCAAAGACCCTGAAAGTCCCACATTGATGTTACTAGTGAATGAATCAAAACAAGACAAAAGTTAGAGTCATGACGACGATTGACGTGTATCTTTTATGTTCAACGTAAAATCACTCTGCTATTTAATTAAAAATTTTAGTCTCAAGTCCTGTAGTAAAAAATCTCCATGATCAATAGTTTGACTTTAAATAGATTAACATTAAACTTTAAGGCTCCCCATCGTATCACTGATTAATACGATATGAGGTAACGAAATGTTTCGTTACGTTTTTTTACCAGAAAGGTACTACTCCATCATCGAGACGATGAAAGAGGTTCATCGAGACAAGACAAAGAACCATATTTCAACTTGGTCAGAATTGGATACACAAACATGTTTTATGAACATTTCGAGAATGAAATCTATCTTGAAGAAATGTGAAAGTTCATCTATTTTTGTAAATCCTTAGGAGTGGACGGACCCAGAGTGAAGATGTCTTAGAGGTCATTGACGAAAAGACATTCATCTAAAACCCTTTCCTTTAAGTCTCGTCGAATGAGACACAGTGTACCGTTTGTCTATTATGGGTACCTAAGTCTTCGATCTTTATTCTCCTGTTACTGTATACTTAATGTAGTAAAATATATAGTTTCACCCTGAAATATAAACAAAAGTGGACCAAAAGGACTCCAATAGGATGGTTACATAGGTAGGATGAAGAAGTACACTTGAAAATCTCTTACGGTAGTTAGACATCTTCAGGTGAGTCAAGAGACACACAAACACACACATCTGTACCTAGATACACACACGATTTATCATTTACTCTTTATAGATGCACGGTACATTCTATGTATCGGAGAAACGGGATCGATCACATTTAAGTGTGTTTTAACCTACGTCACCTTAGTATCCAAAGAGACATATTTTTAAACACTTAGCACGTCATTTCTTACCTTCGTACCAGGGACACGAGTGACATCACAAATACCCTTGAGACCGGATCTCGTACGGGCAAAGGTAACATCCGTTACAAAATTTGAAATGAACACTACCGTTTCTACTCCGTCGAGGACATTCATTATGTGAGAAGGTACGATCCAGTAGCACAGTGATTCCTTCTTCTTTAGACGGTCATGACAAAAAAGACCTAAATTGTGTAAATCAAACCTGAGTCACTAGTGTACAGTCAATGCACCTCTGTTTGAAGAGTATGAGAGGGGTGTCTACGTAGAAGAAACATCTCTTTCCATACGAATACAGTGTGGGGCCACACAAACACAGTCCCCGGACTCCACTTGATTGACAGGAAAGACATAGACTTCGTTCGAAAAATTAAGAGTCTTCCGACCCCACAGGTCAATGACATAGAACAATTCGTTAATTTTAAAGATCGGTTAAGTTATCGAATTTGATGATGTCAGGAAAGATTGTTATCGTTGTTATTTTTCCCATGAGTAAAGTACTCTTTGTAAACTCACATTTAATCTAAATAAATATCACTGCTGACTCAAAACTTAAAAGTAGGAAGTAAAAGAATAAAAACGTAGTGAGTAATGATGTAAATGTAGAATGGTCACGAAGGGATAAGGAAGTGAAAGGAATTCGTGCACAAAATCAGACAATCACGAGAGTTCGATTAATAGCTACACATTCTTTATACACGTTCTCTCTTAATTCAACTATGGTGTTTAAGCTCCTCCATTTTTCCCCTCGGTGTCAAAGGTTGACCAGTTCTTGAAACTTTTCCTATCCTCTATATCGGCTTTGGTTCTACAGTTGATGTAAAGTCATTTTAAAAAATTTTTGATTTAACCGATATGGTAAAATGTTCTTTTTCCGTCTGACAAGATCTATTCTCATACAAATAATCTGGATTGTTAGGGTACATTACTCGCCAGAATTAAACTAAGGTTACTCTTCTTTATTTGATTTTTTGCATAAAAACTCTGTTAACCCTTTTTAAATTTATACCAACTCCATAATTTACTACTGTCCTTAATAATTAAAAAGATCCGCAATTACTATAACGTCAGAACAATTTTTACACAACTAGGAATAACTTGATGCATCCTCATTTGACTATACAATATAACGGTCAACGATACTTGATAAAATTATTATTTTACTCATACTATGTTATTATTACTACGTTTACACCGTCACAGAACTATTAACAACTTGGACTCACTACCAATAGACCCCCACATAACACCATAAAAGAGACAAAAGGACTTACAAAATTTAACTCGGTATTAAAGAACGGGACGATCATTATAAATTTCATTGTAAAGACAAAACTTTTTTATACATGTATAAAGTCAAAAAAATTTCGTCTTCTACTTGTCACAGTTGAGTAAGAACATGTATATACCACACCTCTCACCTCTCTTCTATCGTTTTTAGACAACTCGAGAACAAATTTTCTTTTCAAACTCCCAACATACAGTAAATATAATTGTGACAAGAGAATATATCTCCCCCTTATTAAGTGTTTTATAGTCTGTTGTTCCTTGACGGAAAAGACGATTTATTGTTGATAGAATTATTCGAATGAAAGTGGAAAAGATAATATATTTTACCTTAGACGAACTATGTTATTAATGAAATTACTTTTTGATGTACTCAGGTAGGAGACCGTATTCTTATCTGATCCTGTCTTATTTTTACATACCGAATTATCGTCAAATACTATTTTCAGTCACAAAAGGTTACTCTTAATTACCCTGACGGTTTTTTCGAGTACCCTAGGGTCCAACGGTATATCTTCATATGAAGATCTTATTCGTTTCGTCACAGAAAAAGAAGATTATTTAACTAATCTGTTATAAACCTCGTAATATTATATAAAACCCTTTATTAGGAACATATTCCAGTTTCTTCTCATTATGATTACCACTCCTATTTTTCGTTCTTTCAAGGTCTCTTTGTAGATGAAGACAAAATAACTGATACGGTTCCGGAAACACACCTAGTGTTGTTTGACACCTTTTAAGACTTTCTCTACCCTTATGGTATTGTGGAATGGACGGAAGACTCTTTAGACATACGTCCAGTTCTTCGTTGTCACCTGACCAAGGTTTAACCCCTTCCTCATGCAGTTCCGACATATAACAGGAGGACGAATAAATTGGATGTACGTCTCATGGAGTACTCTTTGCGACCCGACCTCCTTCGTGTTCGACCTTAGTACTGACGGTCCTCTTTATAGTTATTGGAGTTCTATACGTCTACTGTGGTGGGAATACCGTTTCTCACTTCTCCTTGATTTCTCGGAGAACTACTCCCACTTTCTCCTCTCACTTTTTCAACCGAATTTCGAGTTGTAAGTCTTTTGATTCTAGTACCGTAGACCAGGGTAGTGAAGTACCCTTTATCTACCCCTTTGTCACCTTTGTCACAGTCTGAAATAAAAAACCCCCGAGGTTTTAGTGACGTCTACCACTGACGTCGGTACTTTAATTTTCTGTAAACGAGGAACCTTCTTTTCGATACTGGTTGGATCTGTCGTATAATTTTTCGTCTCTGTAATCAAACGACTGTTTCCAAGTAGATCAGTTTCGATACCAAAAAGGTCATCAGTATATACCTACACTCTCAACCTGGTATTTCTTTTCGACTCACGGTTTCTTAACTACGCAACTTGACACCACAACCTCTTCTGAGAACTCTCAGGGAACCTGTCGTTCCTCTAGTTTGGTAAGTTAGGATTTTCTTTGGTCAGGACTTACAAGTAACCTTCCTGACTATAACTTCGACTTCGAGGTTATAAAACCGGTGGACTACACTTCTGGACTGAGTAATCTTTTCTGGGACTACAACCTTTTCTAACTCCCGTCCTCCTCTTCCCCTACTGTCTCCTACTCTGTCAACCTATTACTGTAGTGGTTGAGTTATCTGTACTCAGACTCGTTCGAGGTCCTCAACCTCTGTCTGTCCCTTCGGACCACACGACGTCAGGTACCCCAGTGTCTCTCAGCCTGTGCTGACTCTTTGACTTGACTGACCACTCCCCTGAGTTTCGGTCTAATATACTCCGTACCAGTTTCCCTGATCTTTACTAATCAAACCTCTTTTCTTCAGAATACACCTTAAATTTGTGTGAGATCCATAGACTACATGTTTTACGACTTCGATATCTTTCTTTTTTCTTGTTCAATCACCTTTAATATCTTTCCGTTGGACGGTATCAGGAAGTCATGGGGTCATTCCGGGGTAGACGACAAAGGAGGGACGGTGGGAGGGGGGTGGTCTGGTAAATAGTCCCATCAAACTTCGTTCGTTGGAACTCCCTATTCAATCTCTATGGTGAAACCTCTTTTCTATCTGTACAAATGATGAATGATATTTTCGTCACTTAAGGGGGTCGAGTCACAAGAATTGGATCCTGTTTTGGGATGACACACGAATATTATATGGACCCGGGGAGAAACCAGGGGAGTAACTGGAACACTGTGTTCCCTTTAATTGAGTTTACACTACAAATAGGACGAACAATTGATACTTATTACCTTAGAAAACAGAGACTGAGTCTGTAGGGTGTAGAAGACGGTTGTGACTACTTTGTCACTATCTGATTAAATAATCAAGTATTCATCCTAATCTATTTATTTAGGGTCTGGGTTGTTCCCTTTTTGTGTAATCAATCACACAAGGGACAACTCTCCATGAGTTTTCACCTACGTGTTTGGAAATACAATCTTATGACGTATCTGTATCGTTTTTGATTTCGGGGTGTGATTAAAAGGAATCAATTACAGTAAGGTCAACTCATTTAAAAGAAAGATCCCTTGTGTCACATATCCAAATCTGAACAGACATCTTCTGAAAATAACTCAATAGGGTTCTCTTATAACGACATAGGGAGGTTCTACTTGGTAATCCTTTAGGGATATACTAGTACTAAGTTACGTAGAAATTTTTGGGTTGAAGGTGGGTGACAGGGATGTATAGGGATTAGAGTATTTAGAAATAAACGATCGTCTACTTCCTTTTGAGTTTTTCATAACACGGTTTTAAATTAAGTAGGGACTGAAGAGTAGTTTCGAAAATCGTGAGACCCCTCAGTTCTGAACTTAGAGCTTAGAGACGGAACCGTCGGGACAAAGACGGTACATTCTTCGATTTATAGAGAATAAACAGAATAACCTTTAAGTACTTGAATTCAAAATAATCGGAATCACTTTGAGATCATACATTACACCATTCGTGTGAGTATTATAAAAAGAAAATGACGATTTTCGGAGAGTAAATAGTCTTATGAAACTTTTTATACATAATTTTAGACCAGACCGAAAACGTACTCACCACACTAAGTCCAAACGTAGTGTATACTATAGGGACTTGTGTTTCAAAATTGTGTTCGAAGGATACTATTCGAGAGTGTAAGAAACGGAAAAAGAAAAGCATACTAAACACGCAGTGTGTGTAAGTAGGTGACCCACCGTTACACATGAGTCCTTATAAATGACAAAGAGCAAGGGAGTTAGATTGACTTAAACTGTAGTCTGCAAAAATAAACCTTTTGACCGTAACATAGTTTGGAATACTTTGTTATAATGGACTTAAGTTCGAGGATGGATGTCTCTGAAATCATTAAAATTATGAAGGAGGGTCGCTGACTGGACTGGACTGGTAAACAAGAGTTGGTGTACGAGGAGGGTTATACAAGTGTCTGGTGTGTAAACGTTTTGTCTACTAGGGAGTACGAGAAGAGTCAGGTACGGTGAGATATTAATAAGTATGGAGTGAGGAATTTGTGTGTATACGGGAAAGATATAAGGGGATTTGACAAAAGGTGGGGGTTGTGAGAATCAAGGGATGGAGAGTAAAGACACCGAACACGGACTATTACCTAAAAGGAGAAAAGGTTGAACAAAGAACTTATAGTGTAGAGGAAGTATCACTTTAGTTCTCTGTGTAGTAATTCGAGGATATATTGAACTATCTATAGGTGAGACCAAGAAATGATGTAGGATCTATTCCTCTCGTCTAACTCCTATAAGTCGGAACCCTTCAATGCATCAACGTGAATTGACAAGTTTTACATCTTACTCTGATTAATTGATCGGGATACATTCTAAAACCCGTAGGGACCACTAAGTCTTCATTTTTTTAAACGGACGGTTCCATCCTCTACGTCCAAGTCAACGACTCAGTCCTTTTAGGGGACCTCTTCCTTTACCGTTGGTTGAGGTCATAAGAACGGGCCCTTTAGGGTACCTTTCTCCTCGGACCGCCCGATGTCAGGTACCCCAGTGTTTTTCTCGTCCTGTGTTAAATCACTGATTTGTTGGTACAAGGTAATATGTACATGTATAGTAGAAGAAATAGGTAAGTAGATAACTGTCCGTGAACCGGATCATACACTAGATTAGGCCCTCTTACACGGTACATATAAACTTTTCTAACACATAGGACGACGAAAAAAACATATCTCACAAGATAATTATAATTCGGTAAAACAAAATTACACAGTAAATTCCAGACACAAAGAAATAACCGAAAGACAGACCTACTGGATAGGTGACTACATTCACCCGACAATTTCAATTAAAGACATTCAAGGACAGTTAAAGTGGGAAATATAGACAATTATAAACGGAGTACCTAAATCTATGACCACGAGTCTCCATTTTCTTAGGCGGACGTTTCCTTCTGTGGACTCAAGCTAGGGACCCAGTCTTTCTAGGGGACCTCTTCCTTTTCCGTTTGGAGAGGTCATAAGAACGGACCTCTTAGAGTACCTGTCTCCTTGGACCACCCGATATATCAAGTACCCCGACGTTCTCTCAGTCTGTACTGAATCACTGATTTGTTGTTGTACATTCTAAATAAAAGTTAAATTCTTTCCCTTTTTGAAGGTTCTTTAATTTAAAAAACAGTTCAGACTAACGTTATACTCTTTTGGGTGTTTTTAAGTATACATACATATATACATTAACTTTTATTTTATTATCATCAACGTAATCTACCACTTTAATACCTTTGAAGGTAAAGAGGAAAGTCGAGAAGACATAAAAATTTTTATAAAAGATAAATAAAATTACTTGATGTGAAAAAAGGACCTCCTCCTTTACCGTTGGGTGAGGTCATAAGAACGGACCTCTTGGGAGTACCTTTCTCCTCGGACCGCCCGATGTCAGGTGCCCCAACGTTTGTCAGTCTGTGATGACTCGTTGATTCGTGTATGAAAAAAGTTTTCTTTTTTAATATACATTGAGACAGATTTTGTATAAATAAAGAGAAGGGACCTAACTTTTGGAAAAAGAAAGTATATATGAAGACGGTAGATTAAAAGGTTTTCCATGAATTATCATAAAACTTTAAAGGAACGTGTTGGTGTACCACCACTCATAAAACCCTCCCAACCGAGTACGAAAAAAAAAAAAAAAGACAATTTCTAAATAAAATCTTGTCGAAAATCTGAATGTCTCTTAACATTTTTTGTTCTGTTTGGTTTTGTGTTGGTGAAAAGGGATAATGATTGTAGAATTTAATCAAACCATGTGAATAACGTTAATGACTTGGTTATGACTATGTAATAAAAATTGATTTCAATCTGGAATAAGTCTACAGGAAACAAAGTACAGGAAAAAGACAAGGTCCTAGGGTAGATTCTGTGAGGTAATGTAAATCAACAGTATAGAAGAATCCGAAGAGAACCGATGTTTTTAAAGAGTCCGAAAGGAATAAAAAGTACTGAAACCGTCGAAACTCCTTATGACCAGTCCATAAAACATCTTACGGGGAGTTGCCCATAAAGAGACCACAAAAAGAGAATTAATCTTAATCTAATACCTAAACCCCCTTCTTCTGGTGTCTCCACTTCAGTAAAGTACCCATTCACAATAGGAGTACTGAATCGTGTTAACCAGTGGACCGACTCCATCACAAACAATCCAAAGAGGTACCATTTCAGTGCGAAAGGTCAGGTACGAAATGAGAAACCACCATACTCGTTAATACGACCAAGGTTTATCCTTTACCTCATGTAGTTCCGACATATAACAGTGGGACGAATAAATTGAAGATACGTCTCATGTAGTACTCTTTGCGACCCGACCTTCTTCGTGTTCGACCTTAGTTCTAACGGTCCTCTTTATAGTTATTGGAGTCTATACGTCTACTGTGGTGGGAATGCCGTCTTTCACTTCTCCTCGATTTTTCGGAGAACTACTTTCACGTTCTCCTCTCACGTTTTCAACCGAATTTCGAGTTGTAAACCTTTTGCTTCTAGGCCAGGGTAGTGAAATACCCTTTATCTACCTCTTTATCACCTTTTCACAGTCTGAAATAAAAACCCCGAGGTTTTAGTGACGTCTACCACTGACGTCGGTACTTTAATTTTCTACGAATGAGGAACCTTCCTTTCAATACTGGTTGGATCTGTCGTATAACTTTTCGTCTATGTAATGAAACGGTTGTTTCCAGGTAGATCAGTTCCGATACCAAAAAGGACACCAGTACATACCTACACTCTCAACCTGACACTTCTTTCGACTCACGACTTCTTAACTACGAAAACTTGACAACACAACCTCTTCTGAGAACTCTCAGGGAACCTGACGTTCCTCTAGGTTGGTCAGGTTAGATTTCCTCTAATCAGGACCCACAAGAAACTACGATTTCGATTTTGAGGTCATGAAACCGGTGGAGTACACTTCTCAACTGAGTAACCTTTTCTGGGACTACGACCTTCCCTGACCCCCGTCCTCCTCTTCCCCTGCTGTCTCCTACTCTACCGACCTACCGTAGTGGCTGAGCTGCCTGTACTCAAACACATTCGAGACCCTCAACCACTACCTGTCCCTCCGGACCGCACGACGCTAAGTACCCCAGCGCTTCTCACTCTGTGCTGACTCGCTGACTTGACTTGACTAGACTACGAATGACTCATCCCTCAATACAAGGTGGAGACACTTCCGTCTCTTAGATGTATTTAATGAACTTCAAAAATACGTCTCCTCTAAACAGATGAGAAGAGGAAAATAATAGATAAGTTAATAAATACAATTTTCTTTTGTCTTTGTGATTAAACTTTTCTTTGTACGTGGGGTCACAAGTGTCGTCGTGATCAATGTTCCGGTTTTATACGTTCGTTGGATTTACGGGTGACTGTCCACTTGTCTGTTTCTTCTACTCCGCGCATCTACGTTGCCTCGCGACGACGACGACGACGACGACGACTCAGCGAAGTCCGCACAGGCTGAGACCCGGTGGGGTGTCTGCCGTCGGGTGGTCCGAGGCGGCAGGGACCCTGAGAGGTCCGTTCTTGCGACCTCACCCAACGGTAGAAGAAGAGGTTACGTACTTTCACTTTTCACTTTCACTCCAACGAGTCAGCACGGGTTGAGAAGCGCTGGGGTACCTGACGTCGGGTGGTCCGAGGAGACAGGTACCCTAAAAGGTCCGTTCTCATGACCTCACCCCACGGTAGTGGAAGAGGCTGTTACCTTATGATGAGTCGGTATTTGTTCTTACTTTATTAGCGGTCGACGTCGTTGTACTTACCTGAGTCTCCAATAGTATGATTCGCTTCATTCAGTTCGTCTCTTTCTGTTTATGGACTATAATGAGTGTACACTTTGACTTTTCTACTTTACTTACTTACTTATATTGTTTTGTCTTTGTCTGAGTGTCTATTTGTCTTGTTTGATCACCAATGGTCACCCCTCTCCCTTCCCTCCTCCCCGTTCTATATACATCCCCTGATTCTCCATTTGATGATACACATTTCCTTTATCCGACGTCCTACATAGTATGTTGTGTCCCTTATATCGGTTAGAAAATATTATTGAAATTTACCCTCATTTTTGATATTTTTTAAACTTAATGATACAACACGTGAACTTTGTTTATATAACATTTAGTTAATATGAAGCTAATTTTTGTTTTAAGTCGGTAGGGTTACTTCGAAAAACATAAAAGTCCTGACTATACATCGAAGAGAAGACCGTGAAAATCACCAAGATGTATGCGGTTTTGACTCCGGGTCTCTAGGCCACTGAAGGAATCCAGTGGGGGATTAGTCGTCATACCTTGACCTACGGATGAGAGCTGGAAGTCTAGTCTCTAGAAGGGTGGTGTCTCGAAACGAAGTAAATTATTGACTGAATACGTAAGTTGAGTAAGTAAACAAGTTGTTTTTTATCGACTCATTGACGAGGTATGAACAGTGAGACGATCCTAAACGTCCGTAAATTTAAAAACCTCTCAAATATGGTGAAGTTTTCTTAACTTAGATTTTCACCTATTTACCGGTGGTCCACCGTGTTTGGGAGTCTGACCGTTCTGTAAACATTCATAAAATATCCATTGGTTAAGTCGAAAAGCAAAGTCTGTAAAAAAAAAAAAAAGTTTAAGCCTGTCACTCTTAACCAGACTTACACAATAGATCCAAATATGAAAAGACACTTCCACGATGTGTAGAAGGTCGGAAGGTCGTTTTAGAAACTTAGTGAAAAGACAAAGTGAAGTGTAAAATGAATAACTCAGTGACGAACAAGTTTAACCGAGGAAGGGAGTGGACATCCATCAAGTATTTTCGGAGGTTAAACCGTCACAGTCCCCTTTTTGTGGACCCGACCAGAGTCGGATGACGTTTAAGTGACGGTAAAGACCTGGAACGAAGACGAAAAGAGAAAGGGACTTTAAGGAGGAGATTTGAGAAAGTAATGACTGAGTGGTTACAACTCGTTTGAAAATTCATCCGTAATTCCACTACGATTATATTTTTTCAGGATTTGATATATGATAGAGGAGTGTGACGATACAGGGAGGGATGGGAAGACTCCCATCTCTTATAGAACAACTATTTTACCAAAATACTTGTTTATATAACTTTCGTAAACGGTCTTTGATACCATCGGTTTAATGGTCGGAACATCTCTACCAGTTCTTTCTTGTACCAGGAACCCAATCCTGACTTCGATTTGTCACATTTACCTATGTCTCAATTTATACCAAAATGTGTCACTCTACTTTCCCGTACCATAAAGTTTCAGACTGTTACCTATCTTCCATCCTCCATATATCCGTTTACCGGTTGTAACCACACTTCTTCTTTCTGTCCCTGCTCTAAAACTCCCGGAAACTTACTGTACGTTTCTTCACAATACTGAATGTATAACCCCGTGAGGTTACAACCCTCTTAAATACGAAACCTGTGAACCTCAGTGACTTTATAAATCTTTCCCCCTACTGTGTCTGAACGTGAAATCTTTCCAGTAGACGTTGACACACACCGTATCTAACCTCTTTCCACCCTAGTCTATGCTCCGTTGGTCGATCCTTTTCCCGTATCTCGGACCCACCTCTGCACTTCCGGACTCCGTCCCATCTTCGGTCTTCGACAGACTCTCTCCAGTCCCTTCTTAGACTGTCTAAGTTGTCTTAAACTACTCCTTATTCTGAACTCTCATTTCTCTCACAATACACTGGTGTCAAAGAACTAAATCCAGTGACCCACTCACCACTACAGTAATTAGTCCCATCTCCTATGTCCTCCGACTCGTTAAGAATCCTCCATCACCACTACTTGCAGAACTCAGATGAACTCCTGTATAATAAGTTAATAAACGTGATTAGTCGAAGTATGTAATAATTATGTGTCCAATCTTACTTTCTAAGGTATCTCTTTTTAGAGGACGACGGTAAGTAGTTAGTTAGTTATACGTCAGTTTTTATAAAATCCCCAATTCACCTCACCCATAACATCTGGTATGTAGGGTTTGAAAGGTTCTGTCAAAATGAAGGATGTCAAAATAAGAAAAATTATTTATGTCCAGTAATTTACATATTAATTATACTAAATTGAAAATAGAGAACATTTCTGACAAGAGTATTCATTCAGGTATTTAATAATTTTCCAAATTCTAGACTCAGGGCAATCAATCCTTAGGTATCGGATTAGGTCTCCTTCTTAAGCTGTGGGTTACCCTTTGGTAAATCACTATTTGTCATCACATGTCTTTCGTAGACAGAAAACCCCGTCTCTCCCGACGTGACTCCTCTTCGACCTTGACGTCGTTTCGAGACTTCCGACTCGTCATAGACTTTCAGACTGGGACTCACTCCTCTCAGTGGAACCCTTTCCTCGGTTGGACCTTTACTGGAGTGGTTCAGGCTCTCTCTACCTCCGGGTACTGGAAAGAACTAAACAGAAAACTGAGTCAGTGTTCCTCTCCGACGACCCACGACGACGACGACGATTCAGCGAAGTCAGCACAGGCTGAGACACGCTGGGGTATCTGCCGTCGGGTGGTCCGAGGGGACAGAGACCCTAAGAGGTCCGTTCTTGTAACCTCACCCAACGGTAAAGAAAGAGGTTGCACACTTTCATTTTTCACTTTCACTTCAGCGAGTCAGCACAGGCTGAGAATCGCTGGGGTACCTGACGTCGGATGGTCCGAGGAGGCAGGTACCCTAAAAGGTCCGTTCTCATGACCTCACCCCACGGTAACGGAAGAGGACGACCCACGACACTGAGGATAAAGACACAAGGATATAGGTAGAGGAGGCGTCCTAAGTGATACACTAACAAAAAGATACTATCTTACTTTTAAAGATCAAAACACCTAAGGTCCCAAAGAAAAAAAGTGGGGGAAAGACCGAAAAAGGGTAAACGTAGAGCAAGACTTAAAATCGAAAAGACTGGACTCAGGATTTTCGAAAACGATCCAACATCCTAAGGGATCAGTGGAATCAGAGATAAAACCCATTCTAAGGACAAAAGGACACTACATATGTGTGTCAGAAAACTCCGTCACAATGACCTTAAGTGTAATCTCAATTGACATATTGTCACTCCACAAGAAGATCGGATTACCTATCTATTTACACACCATGGCTTTTTAGGTATTACATTCCTTCTATGCATTATCACTGAGGACGTGTCTCCGTAGACTATTCAAAAACATTTACTTAATTAAAATACATTATTGGATAAATTTTTTCTTGTGTAGAAAAGACAAGATGTGAAATTTTTTTTAAATGGATAAAGTAACGTCGCACGTCCCAGAGTCATCAACGGTGTATGTCGTATCAACGGGGTACCGTACACTCTAGAATCAAGGGGCTGGTCCCTAGTTTGGGTGTAGGAGACGTAACCTTCCACCTAAGAATTGGTGACCTCTTGGTCCTTTCAGGGTATAATATATGAAAAATTTTCGTGAAAAAGGGTAGTCTTGTTGTTTATGTCATCTCCGAAGTCTCTGTGTACCACTCCAGTACGAAGACTCTGCTAAGGAGACCGAAAAGGAATTCAGTTCGAGGCTGAGGGCTCCGACACTCTCGTCCACACCCAGTCTCCGGAACACACAGTTGGGGGAAGAGAGGTCCCAGGGATCGAGTCCCTAGACATTCTTCACATAGTTTTGTAATAAGGTTCACCGACCGAGGTGAAGTCGATACCACAAGATTGCCCTCAAGACTTGTGAGACTTTTGTCAGGTAAGAAATTCCAACTACTTGTAAGGAAAATATTAAACGACTGTGACACACAACCTGTTCGATGATTATATAGACTATATCGTTTTAATTTTAAGTCGATCGACATAAGACCACCAACTAGTATTTAGGTTTTACCCGTTTAAGGTTAATTACTCCAAAATAATAGGTGTATATGTGTACACATACATATATCCCAATGTACATACATTTATTCCTATCGTTAAATCTTGACTTCCCTGTGTCTTTTTACTTAAGACAAATTTCGGATGTTAAAACGTCTACTTCTCTAGACACTGACCATTTAACAAGAAGAACATGGGCTCTCTGATCGAGATATAAATTTGTGTTAGGTCTTTATCGGAGGAAGTGTCCGCATTAAACGATTCTGAGGTACTGAGGTGACTCGTGTATGTACAATACATTACGAGAAGCAGGATAGTCGACACAGAAGAGAACGACATTCAGAGGTTGGTGAAACTTCTGTCTAAAATAGAAAAATGTTAGAAGTAAATAGAAAAAGGGTCAGAGAGGGGTACAGACCATGACCTGGCTCGTAGTCAGTTCGGTTGTCCGTCGGTACTAGGACGTGACTTTAATTCCTTTGTGCGCCAGTAGACTATCTAAAGAACCCTCGAAACGTTTAGAAGAAGAGGTCATGTAGACTGTCGAAGGGGTCAATTGGAACACACGACAAACTTCACGACACCAGAAGTGAGAAGAGGACTATCACCCTTCGAGACGGGAATACTGTCCCGATAAGGTAGGGTAACAAAGGGGTGGGATTGTGGTTGTTAACGTCCCCTGACGTGACCCAAACGGCAAGAGACCAAACCTATGTTAAATCTTAACAACGGTGAGTGGTCGGGAGAAAATTACCACGGGGAGACGAGTTATAGGAGGTAAGTCCGTTGAACTCACCATTTATTGTGTCGTCGGGTACATTAGGGTGGGACTCTAGATTTCGATAACGAACGGACCTTGACAATGTATTTTATTTACCCACAACTTATTAAACTTTCTCACTTACACCTATAATAAGTGAGTTGGTCATAAATACCTCATGGATTATATAGTGTGTCACATCATTTATCGTCTCTGTAGTAAAACGACTGTTTCTAGGTATGTCAGTTTTGATACCAAAAAGGTCGTCAGTACATGACTACACTCACCTCCTGGTATTTCTTCCGACTCGTGACTTCTTGACTACAAAAGTTTAACACCACTAGAACAACTCTCAGGGAACCTGACGTTCATCTAGTTTGGTCAGTTAGGATTTCCTTTAGTTGGGATTTATAAGTAACCTTCCTGATAACGATTTCGAGATTATGAGACCGATGGACTCCGCTTCTCGACTGAATGACCTTTTCTGGGACCACGTCCCTTTCTAACTTCCGTTTTCCTCTTCGTCCACCGTCTCCTACTCCACCAATCTATCGTAGTGGTTGAGTCACCTGCACTTAAACTCGTTTGAGGTCCGCTATCACCTCCTGTCTCCTCGGACCGTACGCTGTCAGGTACTCCAGTGTTCTCAACCTGTGTTGAATCGTTGTTGTCACCGAGTCTACCATTTCTTAGACGGACTTCACGTCCTCTGGACCCAAGCTGGGGACCCAATCCTTCTTGGGGACCTCTTCCCTTACCGATGGGTGAGGTCATAAGACCGGACCTTTTAAGGTACCTGACATATCAGGTCCCTCAGCGTTTCTCAGACTGTGCTGACTCACTGAAAGTGACTTTGATCGTTGTTGTTGTTGTTGTTGGATTATGTATGCTACGGTCTAGGAAAAGATCCACCACCTCTGTGTCGTCTTTCGTTCTAGTTTAAAGACGTGAGTACCTCAAATGTAAGATCGTCCTTCCCGTGTTATTTGTTTATTTAATTGTCTATATATTATATTTCAGTCACGAATTCTCAATTCACGACACTTTTTTGTTCTTCGTCCTCTTTCCTTACCTTTCACTGTAGTGATTAGTTGTAGAGATTAGTAGTCCCTTTTTGTTTAGTCTTGGAGCTACTCAATAGTGGCTGTGACAGTCTTACCGATAATAGTTTTTCTGTTCTATATTGTCCATAACCGCTGTTACACCTTTTTCCCTTGAGAGCACATGACGCGCTACAGGTACATATCTCAAAAGAGAACACAACCACCTTCTCCCACAAACGATACTGGTCACGTAAAGGAACCGTTTTGAGATAATCAGAAACGGGAAAAAGTAAGGTGTAAGGTTCCGGTTTAAACGGACAATGAGGTCGACAAAGAACTGAAGGATGAAAACGTAACGTCAGGGGATATTACTTTTCCTGTAGAAAACCCCCCACAATCAAGATTTTCCAGAACAACCAGAAGTATCTTGGCAAGTTGAAGTCGAAGAAGTCGTAATGACCAACCCCATGTCTGAACCTAATGACACTATAACTTACCAAACGGAACCTTTGCTTCTCTCCAGTAATACAGCAAAAACTGCAACGTAGGTTCATGATGTAAAACCTCAGAAAACAACTGGTACTACCGATGAGGTAAAGAAAATTCCCTAAGGACAGACGTCATCATCTATATTACCAGTAGACTCAATTTAAGTGGGTAAGGTCAGGTAAAATCAAGTGGTTAAGGATCTTACAGCTGTAAGTGAGAACAGTAGAGGACAAACTAGTGAAGGTTAAACGGAACTAAGTACCTAGATTATAAGGTCCAAGGATACGTTATAACGAGAAATGTCGTAGTCTGGAACGAAGATAGTGGTCAGCGTAGGTGCTGACCCACAACAAAAACGAAACCGAGGTAGGGAAGCAAGCAGGACCTCAATAAGAGGTGACTAGAGGTCATGGTATAACCCGTGGATGGTTGGGCCCCTCAAGGAGAAAGTCATAGGATAGTAAAACGGAAAAGTATGACAAGTACCCCAAGAGTTCCGTTCTTATGACTTCACCAAACGGTAAGGGAAGAGGTCACCTGGTGTAAGACAGTCTGGAGAGGTGGTACTGGACGGGTAGAACCCACCGGGGTGTCCGTACCGAATCAAAGTAACTCAATCTGTTCCGACACCAGGATCACACTAATCTAACTGATCAAAAGACACTAATACCAAAGTCACACAGACGGGAGACTACGGGAGAACGTTGTGGATGGTAGAATGAACCTAAAGAGAATGGAACCTGCACCCTATAGAGAAGTGCAGAGGAGGTCGTTTCACGTCGGTGACGAGGAATGGAACCTGTTCCCCATAGAGGAGTGGTGACGGGGAGGACTGGAACTTCACCTCAGCGAGGAGATCCGGGAGGACACGGGCGCGTCGGTGGTGATGAACCTGTACCCCAACGAGGAGAGCCGGGGCGGGGACTCGAGCGTGAACCCCATCAAGGAGAACCGACGACGGGGAGCCCGTACCCCAGGAGGGCCGAAGACGGGGACTGGAACCTGCACCCATCTAGGAGAGCCGGCGCGAACACGTGGCAGTGTCGGTGGGTACGACACTTCTTTCGAATCGACACTTCTTGACTACAACTTGACACCACAACCTCTTCTGAGAACTCTCAGGGAACCTGACGTTCATCTAGGTTGGTCAGGTAAGGTTTCCTCTAGTCAGGACCCACAAGAAACCTCCCTTACTACGACTTCGACTTTGAGGTCATGAAACCGGTGGAGTACGCTTCTCGACTGAGTAACATTTTCTGAGACTGCGACCCTCCCTAACCCCCGTCCTCCTTTTCCCCTGCTGTCTCCTACTCTACCGACCTACCGTAGTGACGGAGCTACCTGTACTCAAACTCACTTGAGACCCTCAACCACTACCTGTCCCTCCGGACCGCACGACGCTAAGTACCCCAACGTTTCTCAGTCTGTTCTGACTCGCTGACTTGACTTGACTTGACACATGACGTCTACTTTAACATTTAACTACGTCCGTGAAACATTTTGTCACACCTCCAAAGAGTTTTTCAATTTTTACTTTTTTTCTTTCTCCGTAACGGGAACTTGTCCTTCAGTGATAACACTGTTTACAATGACTCTCTAGTGTCCAGTAAATAACTCACAGAAGGTAAACAACCCATAAACAACCTGTAAGTTTTGATCTCTACCCATTTTGTGTCCGGAACTGAAGTTCTTCGAGGTCCTGTCTTAATACTTGTTTAGTTTTACAGTCCCTTACTTACGTTGTCTTCGTAAATGTTGAGAGGTTCGAACGACGAGAACAAGGGTGAAATATGTACTCTGTGGCTCTGAGTTCTAATTTACTAAACAAGTCACAAGATGTTGTCTGTTTTGGCTTTAGGTCGTACCTCTATCCCTCAATTTTGGATTTGGGAAGGACAGTAAGGTATGTTGGAAGAAGTCTTTCGCTCTCGTCTCCCCTAGGTCGGGTCACGGAGTGACCTACGACCTTAGGAACGTAGGAAGTCGTCTTTCGGTTGTAGAACCACTTAAACCAGTATCTACTACTTACATTTTACCTCCTAATGTATACGAAACAGAACCAAATATTCACAAGAAAAATGGGTAACTGTCCAACAGGTAGTTTGATCGTAAACATTATAATTCATCATTCGATCTAAACGTATGAATAGGACCCGATCATCTTTATACTCCACAGGGGACTCCCATACAACCAGTCAAAAGTTTTATAGAATCAGTATCCAGTATCGGAAAATCACTTAACCTAAAAACAATTATACTACTACTATCATAAAACTACTATTTCCCTTTTGACTTACCTAGTAATCCAGAAGGTAAGGACTCTTCATTCTTCATAACACCTGTCAGTATACCATAGGACTCTCGATCTCACATACATGTTAATATTGAAAGTCGAGACAATCGGTGACACCTCGATAATGGTATTACAAGATATAGTCATAAATAATTCCCATGGTATTGTCAAATTATACTTTACCGAGAAGTATGAGTAAGTCTTTTTATAGGTACTCGATTTACAAAGGTCTTGTAAATGGTATTGAGAGAATTCCATTTAATATCCATGGTATGATAACAAGGACACAATTCTTTCTCTTTAGGTTGATCTCCTCCTTTATTTTTATACGTGAAGTGAACCCATGTCATTATTCAGTAACCTTTTCAGGTTCCATCCTGTCTTAGGATCACTGAGGATCGGACCTCATTATCTCGAAATCAAAAATTTTGTTTGAAAACCCCTTATACTTCCCGTGTTTTTGTTTGGACTGGTGGTTCTGAATTAAAACACACCGGATAACCTCTCTTTCAATTACTCGTGTAAGTTACGAGGTCGTTCTTGACCCCATTAATACTTTTGATCTTTCCTAATCTTTCGAACTAGTTAGCCCTGTTTCGAAAACACGGTAACAAAATGTGATCTCTACAAACGTAAAACAAATAAAGAATATCACTCAAAACATAACAGATAAACTCCAGACCTAAAACAAAATGAAGTCAAGATCAATCGTATTACGACTTACTG
This sequence comes from Capra ibex, assembly GCA_006410555.1. Taxonomy (NCBI): domain Eukaryota; kingdom Metazoa; phylum Chordata; class Mammalia; order Artiodactyla; family Bovidae; genus Capra; species Capra ibex. Next base: position 61,071,201 of record SJYO01048061.1, on the reverse strand, counting down.
TCATAAGACAATGAAGTTAAGAGGGGAGGAAAGGTCAAAGGTTCGGGAAGGTACCTTTGAGTCATAACTTTCAGACAGAGCCCTCACCCAACGGCACGAGAGGAGGTCCCCTAAAAGGGTTGGGTCCCTAGCTTGGGTGTAGAGAACATAGAGGACGTTTCCGTCAGTCCAAGAAATGGTGATCTTGGTGGAACCTTTAGGGAAATGATTGTTTCCGGGACCGTTTAGACGTCCACAGGGAGGGGGTGGAACTACTACCTCGTAACCTTGGTTCAACTCGGATAATAAGTCCATCGGAAGTGAGAACTTAGACGACCTTGTGTGATAGTTAACTGGAGACCACCTTAGGCCTTTTATTACTGTTCCTTTTTTTTAGTGGGTTACGTCCAGATCTATGAGTCTTATAAAATAAATGTCACCCGTTTAAGGAATGTCAAAATCCTCGAGAAGGGTGCACACACAAACTATATCTTTGTCCTAGAGTCTACAAAGAGAGAGACCTCTCCTATAAATAACTGTATTTTCTTTCCGTTCCAATCTTACCAAACAGATACTTGGACACACTCGTTCGGGGACCATATTCCTTGATATAGATAATCCTGGATAAATAATAATGACAGATCGTCAATCCCAGATAAGATAAAAGAAAAATAACAAAAAAAAAAGAAAACAGAATAAAAAATTTTCTCTTCATCTACCTTTTTGTATACCGGGAGAAGGAAACCTAGTCTTCCATTTGTAAGAGAGTAGTACCTCGTTTAATAAACCCTTTCTCATTTAATTTTTCAATCTTGTTAAACTCTACCCTTGTGAGTCGGATAAAGAAACGGTTATCACCTATAATGGAGTACTGATACAAACCTTAAAAGGAGTCGGACAAAAATTCCCGACCTTAACTAGTTAAATTCGTAAAGGTACTGTGGTTTGAACTAAAGAGAGGTAGACTTAAAGTATATCAACGAAGATCGATCTTCCATTAAACAAACCGAGTAATATTTTTTACAACTTTACCGGTTTCAAAGGTCTTAGTAAAGATACAAAAAAAGAAAGAAAACCATTTTGGTTTAACGAATCGGTTAACAGGTTAAATTTAATTAAAGGATACTCCCTTTGAAGAAGATTACCACTTCCAAGAATTAAATGAACCTGTAGAAATCTATATAACCCAACCGGTTTTCCGATTAAAAGGTATTAGAATACCTTTTTGGATTACTTGAAAAACCGTTTGGGTTATTAAACTAATAAAGTACTACCAATCTGAAAAGAAAGGAAACCTGGTTGTAGATAAGACACTGAAAAGGGAAAGACATGAAAAAAAGATGAGTAATAAGTCTGTCAAAACGAGAACATCATAGTATGATAAAATTAGTGACATCGAAACATTATATAAAACTTTAATCCTATGGAGGTGAAATAAGAAGAAAGAGTTCTAGAGTCTTAGTTTTATCGAAACCAATAAGTTCTAGAAAATACTGAAGTATACTTAAAATTCTAAAAAAAAAGATATTTTTCTATGGTAACCCTAAAACTACCTTTATCATGACTTGGACATCTAACGAAACCTATTATACCTATAGAATTGTTATAACTCAGACTTGTACCCCACAAAAGGTAAAAAACATAAAAATAAAAGAAGAAAGAAGTCACATCAAGTCAAAAGTCACATGTTCAAAAAGGTTGATAAACCAATTCAAACAAAGATTCATAAAATACGAAAACTACAATGACGTTTACCCTAACAAAAGAAAAACATATAAAGTATCAATTATATTATCTTTACCTTGAACAAAAAAATTAATTAATTAATTAAAATTAACCTCCGATTACTGAAATGTTATAACATCACTAAAAACAACATACCTTAAACAAAAACAGACAACTAAAAGATAGGACGTCAAAAGGACTTAAGTATTAATCAAGATTCTAAACACACACACACACACACACACACACACTTTAGAAATCTTAAACGACATATATCCTCGTTTAATAGACATTGGTCTCTACGAAAAGGAAAAAGGAAAGACTAAACCTACGGAAAATAAAAAGGAACGGATTAACGAAATTCTGAAAGGTATGATACAACTTGTCTTCAAAGTGGTGATATAAAGTTAGTTTGTGGTCATTATCACTAAACTAGAGAATATATAAAAAAGAAAAAGAGAAAGAGAGACGACGGTGAAACCAAAAGTAGTGAAGAGAGACGTTGTCGGATTGACTAAAGAAAGACTAGGATGCAACGAGGAAAACTAAAAATGTGGAGAGTCACCTCACTGTAAAGTCATTATTTTTACGAGGGAAAGAATTTGTGTACAATATATAAGGAAATTGAAAATCCTGTTTTTATTGTAAAAGAAAAAAACGAATCGTACATTCCGGGAAGTACTAGACTAAAACAGAAAATGGTCGGGAAGTATGTTTCGTAAATGGTTCATCTTGAGGATAGTAGAAGATTTATAACACACGAAAGGGTGGGGACCAGACACCAGTTCGAAACTTGTAATGTTCTAGAAAAAGTCTAGTAGAAGAGACCTAGACGGAGAATAGGAAGCTGAGTAAGTAGCAGTCAGTCAAGTCACAGTGACAGAGGGTAAAAGTAAGTCTACAGGGAGAAGACACGAGAACATCACAGGTATAGTGTATAGAAAATTTGATCTGGTGAACGTAGATCTCGACAATGAGATACGAAAAAATCATATAAAAGATGATACTTTTCACTTAATTCACGTTCACAATCAGTGAGTCAGTACAGACTGAGAACCGCTGGGGTACCTGACATCGGGTACTACGAAGAGACAGGTACCCTAAGAGGTCCTTTCTTATGACCTCACTCATCGGTAAGGGAAGAGGTCCCTAGAAGGACTGGGTCCCTAGTTTGGATCCAGAGGGAGTAACGTCCGTCTAAGAAATGGTGGACTCGGTGGTCCCTTTGGGTAAAAGATGATATCAGTGACTAATAAAAATGTAAGATTGTTTTATTTTATTAACTCCCTTATGGATGACTCCCTTAACTATCATAACCCGACGTCTTCTCTTACCACACCTCCCCACTCCACCCGTTATGTCTCCCCTACCTAGTACTATGGACAAAGGTGTGGACTCTCGAAAGGATTACCTCCCAAATATTTCGGTAGACCCCCTATGACGTCCCCTCGTCTGAAAGAGAACTATATCCTTTTTACTCGTCACAACAAACTTATTTCTTATCTGATGACCCAGTGCTTCTACACTTATTAAGTGAATACCCAGACAAATCTCTTTATAACCTGACACAGAAAACTAACTCATTCAAAAGAGAACTTCCTTCCTTAAGTCGGAAAAGACCTCCGGATCCAGTCTACCGGATACTCCAAAGAAGGATTACAAATTTTTTCATATATAAGTAAGTAAATAAAAACCAACACACCCTAGAATCAACATCTTACATCCTCGAAAGGTAACGCCACACTCCCGGGAAACAACTCCATTCCTTGTATCCCCTTTACAGACATGGAAGGAAAGTTCAAACAACATTGGGATTTCGACGAGATTTTTCATTACATACATTTTGTCGGAGTAGTGTGAATATGGGACTCTTGTCTGACTGGATGGATCATGGTAAGTCTTTGATAGTCATATCCGTTTCCTAAATGACGTGTTCACAAACTACCCCGCCGAAGGGCTACAGACACAAAGTGAGAAAAGGAGTAGTCATCATAGGGTAAGGACTACCGGTCATAAAGTGTCATGTTACCAGTTCCTTGTTACAAAGTACATAGGATTCTGCGGATAGAGTAAGATGGAACACAATAATTGTGTAACGAAAAAAAACACGAACTTATAGGTGGGTCAATCTATGACTTACTACAGAAGTTAAAAGTAAATGGTAGACGTCGAAAGTATAGACAGGAATCGTTCCTAAGGTATTCACTAACAATTCGACTTAACTTAAATCCACTGTCCTGTTTTGTCTAAGTCGATTAAGTAAGATTTTATTACATCATAGATGGTCTCCCTACTTTTATCCTTTTTTTCTTTTTTTTTTTTCTTTTTGGACTTGTACCCTGGAGTCCTATGAGACCGTAAAGTCAAGGACTTTGCACCGTTCACCTATCATGACCGACCAACCGTTCCCTCTTTACGGGTAGTGTCCCACCCCTCCACTCGTCATGTCGACTCTCAGTGTCGTCCGTGTCCCCCGACTCGTGGAGGCAGGGTTGAATCGGAATTCACCAGGAGTCATCGCAGACTGTCCGTCTCGGGGGGACCCCTAGGTCCTTTACAACGTTTGAGTCCCTTAAGTCAGGTAACAATTACAACCGATCTAATGTGTGTCATACTCAAATTTACGGTCTTAAGTGTTTCGTTCTTACAAAGACAGAAAAAGTATCCGTAGATTTTTACCGTAATCGATGGTTTTTGCTTCTCTCTTTGGTGGTCTAACAGGTTCTCCTCCTCTTTTCTAAAACTAAGGAAAAGAAAAAAAAGGAATGTCTAAAAAAAATACCGAGTGTTTCGATACGAGTAGTTAGGAAACCACAACTGTCGTTCCATAGGGCGTCATAGATGGTCCATCGACAACTGGACATTTAGTAGGTGTAAGAGAGGGTCTGAATAACGGAGACCCCTCGGGGACGTACCGTCGGAGGACGAACCTCGACTTTTATTAACGACTAGAAATATTTCCGTGTCTCTCCGGACTCCCTTCCTTATGACCTGGATCTCTTATCACCGTCACCATGTTTTCCCCGACTGGTCAGACATATCATTGGAAAAAGATTTTTTAAGTTAACGTTCGGAAGGGTTCAGACGTGTAGGTCAAGACAACCGAACAATAGACGCCGTCGTCTCTAGTCTATACTCCTGTTTCGATACACTTGGGACCCACCTCTCTGTAAGGGCACTACACGGGACACCCTGAAAAAGGAAGGTCGACTGTCGTAGCAGACAATGGTTTTTTTTTTTTTTTTTAACACGAAGATTAGTTCTGACTTCGACTCTTTAACAGGACTGTCCCTACCTTCGACATCGTACGTACCGGACAATCTAAACGTGAGAAACAAGTCACCCTGCGTTTCAGTGATGGTTGTTTAACTTTATGGTTCCGATCAGAGAGACTGAAAGGATTTGTGTTAGTGAGGTGGGAGGTGTACGTACGGACGTCTATGTGTGTAGGTGGAATGATGATGTCAGTTCAGAAAAAAAGAAAAATCAAAGTCCACCTTAGTTAGTTAGTCAAAGAGAGACACATAGACAGAGAGAGGTTATGAAGGGACTGAGTACCGACTGAAAGGAAGGTCTAAACCAAACAAAATTTAAGTCCTGTTGGAACTATTTTATTTCCGTGAAATGGTGATTCCTCTAAACCCCCTTTCTTTTATTCGGAGACAGGAACTTCCTTTATGGTTTTTCAACTCAGTTTTTTTAAAAAACTCACCCGTAATTAACGACTGTATTCACTCGCAAAGGGGTGTTACTAATTAAACTTTCCCTGTTTTCAATAGATGTTCATATGTCAAACTACGAAAACCATCCCCTTTTTTGTCGGAGGAATGAAATGTTACTGTCGAACACAAAATCCAGAGAAGGATTGCACCCCTACAACGGTTCCGTTATCGAACCGTTAGAAGATGTACCGACGAAAAATGTAATTAGGTGTGTCGGAAGTGCCTACAATTAGAAATAATGTGTGGATACATCAGGTCTTCCCGTCTTAGAAAAATCAGACAGAAAGTACTTCTTATTATCTTTTGTTTACAAAGACCAGAGCGAAGAGGAAAGGTCCTGTGTGACAGTCACTGGTTTGGAACCTGACACTGTACCGGAATCCTGGAGTCGGGTCCTGACACCTCCTTTCTCTCGTCCTCCGGATTTCCCCTACTTACGTTGTTCGGTCTCGTTCCTGTGTCGACTACCCGTCTCGACGTTCCAGACGGTGACTCTTGTGTGCCTCCGTCGCCCGTCGTCGGGTCTTCCTCGGTCTCGGTTTTCAGTGTCAATCGTTTCGAGTCTCGGTTTCGTGTTCTGTCCTTGGTTTCTTCGTCAGTTGTGACCCGTCCTTACAGGTCACAGTCGTAAGTCGTTCACGGGAGCACTGACGGGAGTCACGTTACCGCGAAGGAATGAGGGCTACACCCGTCGAGGAAACCTTTCGTCGGTGACGTCGACCCGAACCCCCACGTTAATTGGAACCTCAGTCCCACTCGACGAATGTGAAAATGATCGAAAGGTGATACTCCTCTGTCTCGTCTCTGTTCTAGAAATATGGATTCTACAGAGACCTCAGTATTTTAAGTGGTTTCACTTGACATACCTCCGTCCCGAATCTGATCCCACCCGCTCACTCCACGGTTCCCATAGTCTGAATTCCCAGTAAGCGAGAACCTCAGTATGTCTACGTCCGGTGACCCTGAGTCTCTCCCCTTCCGCGGAGGGATGGGTTCCGACTCGTGTGACCGGGACTGTGGGCTACCGGAGACAAGAAAGACTTCTCATAAACGAAGTTCTTCTTGTCTCCCTGAAGGGACCACCAGGTCACCAATCCTTAGACGGAAGGTTACGTCCCCTGTACCCAAACTGGGGACCAGACCCTTGATTCTAGGGTGTACCGAACCCTGTTGATTCGGGTGGTCGTGGCGTTGATCTCTCTGTGGGTGTGGGACGTTGTTCCTGGTGTACGTGACGTTGATTCTGGGTTGTGCCGGTTTATTTACGATTTTTTTTCTTGTCTCTCTTTCGATGACTCTCTGAAGTCGTTTATGAATGACTTACTTATCTATTACTTAATTTTGACTGTTGTCCCTCTTGTCCTGAGTGTACTTGGGGTACTTTTATGAGTCACAAGAAGAAGTAAGATCAAGGTGGACCACTATTTCTGAACAAAATAAAATGTATGATTGAAAAAACTTAGTTATAGATACAATTCGCGGGTGTTCGAAATGGAGACTTTACATAGTAAATTTAGTGAAATTAACTAAGACTAGGGTTGGTTCATTCTAAACAATCCTTTCTTGTTCATGTTCTCTTTATCGTATTTTGAAATAGGTTCTTCTGAATAAGTAGTCAAAACTAAACACAACCAACACTTCTCGAGGGAGTGTAGGTATAAGATTTGCCTTTGTCCTCAAAGAAGTTAAAAGGTAAGTTCTCTCTAAAAGAAAGAGGGAAAAAAGGGGGGTGACCCGAGGTGTCTAACCCGACAGAAGAGAGTCGAAGACCCCGACAGTAGACGGAGGCCCCAAATATCAACGACTGTTGTTCGAAGTTATTAAGTACTCCTTGTCCTGAGTAAAAGAGTCAACCAAGTGACTATGTTTCGTCCAATTTTTGTACGAAAAGCAGTCACTTTATTCAGCTCTCCTTAGTCTCTGTTGGACGTTCCTCATTATAACTTCCTCAATGACGACACTTTACAAAAGGGTGGTTTCGTGTTGACCTATTTTGGTCTTTGTGTGGCCCCAGAGTGGTCATAGGAACTTAGAACGAACGGACCACTGACATGAGTTCTGAGGGGACAGGGCGGAGGTCTCACACCTCAACTAAATGACACCGGGAGTTCCAAACTCTTTCCCTTTAGATTTCTGTTTTACTTTAAGATTTAAGTGAGTGAGTTAAATATTGGAAAACGAACGTAAACAGACGATTAATACAATCATTCTACAAAGTCAAGTTAAGTCAAGTCAGCGAGTCAGCACAGGCTGAGACACTGGGGTACTTGTCGTACGCTCCGGGGGGACAGGTAGTGGTTGAGGGCCTCAATGCATCGTTGATTATACATAACAAACAAATTGAGAGAAGTTTTCTTCTACGGAAAATATAGACGCACCAGAGTCTGTTATCCAGTCCTTCCTCTTCCGGTGTGTCGGAACTGTGACTGAGAAGTCTCTTTCTCGGAGGACCCCTACACGACGAAGAGTCCACAGAAATTATGATGTACATTTTCAAGACACAGTCCGAGTTCAGGGGTCTGACCGGAGTAGGGTCTCCTCCGACTTCGGACGGTCCCGAAAGGTGCAGGGTTAAGACAACTAGCTAAGACGAGTAACTTTAAGTCGTCGTTTTCTTCGATGGACTAGGGACGTCGGTCGAGGAGAAGGACACATTTGTCCTGGCACCGAGTGTCCGTAGTATTTGGTGCCAAAGGTACCGGTTCAAGTTATGAGACCAAGGAGAGACTTCGGTTATTGGTCTGGGGAGGTCTACTTCTTACACAAATAAATCTAAGTACGTCTTTGGTTTCATCTTTCTTCCCACCCACTCTTTTAGGATATCACCAGAAACGTCGACTCGACTCTCGGCGAAGCACCTCGGACCGATTGGTATAGTCGCCGGTACATGTGTATCCTGCGGGAAACGTACTGGAACCGTCCAGAACGTAAAAGTCAAACTAAAGCCGTAATCACCAAAAGGATCTAAAAAGAAGGAACAGAAAGGGTGTATAGAGTATAATAATAGTTCTCACATAAAACCTCTCTGACCAGGATCAGTAATTCACTTTTTAATACGAAAACTTCTCACATAAACATTACTTTATAACGTTCCAAGTGATAGACCTTTAGTCCACTGTAGACGATACAGGAATATATATATAGTCCTGTATATTTACATGTGTCTATATGTCTATCTACCCAAAGGGACTACTAAGTCACCATTTCTTAGGTGGACGGTTGCGTTCTCTTCGTTCTCTGCACCCAAACTAGGGACTCAGTCCGTCTAGGGGACCTCATCCTTTCCCATTGGGTAAGATCATAAGAATAGACCTTTTAATGTACCTGTCTCCTCGGACCACCCGATGTCAGGTGTACCGTCGTTTCTCAGTCTGTACTGACTCGTTCACTCGTGTGTATATCTGTCTGTCAAGATCTACATTTTATAATTGAGATAAATATACTTCAAAAGAAATCCATTCATTTATATTGGATTGGAACCAAGGTGAACCGAAAACCGTTCTCCAACCATAGAACAAAAAGTAGGTTAACCGTTTACGTGTATTAATTATTTACTCAAATTTCCTATACTAAAGAGGAAAACAAAAGAAATTGTACGTTAAACTCTAACCTTATTTTGTCTTACTTATAGTCACCTCCGGGTTTTGGAAGGTATTTGAAATTGTCCTATTCAGACACCATCGACCTTGGGATCCGGACCTCCAAATGTGACTAGGTCTTTAAGGTCGGTAGTTTTAGACTGAAAAAAAAAAAAAAAAAAACCAAGAGATATTATAAGACTTCGAACACCATAAGGAGTTTTACATCGGGGAAGTGAGTGTTGAGACGGGGTCCGACTTCCTTCTTGACTGAAACTTTACACAGGACTTTCGCTGAATCAGGGTCGAGAGCGGAGTGTTTCCACTCAGAAGACCCACAATTTTGATAGTACCGAGGTCTATGTCCCCTACACGAGTATCCGAAGTGACGTCCCTACGTCCCTCGTTGAGCGAGGGAGTCCACTTACGGTGTACCCGCGTGGCTTTACGTCCTCACCCGCGTTCTGACACGGTCCGAGACCAGGATGTACATGACGTGGTCGTCTCGGCCGAGCCGCGTGTTGTGTCGCGGTGTGAGTGTTGTGTCGTCTCGGCCGAGCCGTGTGCGGCGTCGCGGTGTGAGTGTTGTGTCGTCTCGGCCGAGCCGTGTGCGGCGTCGCGGTGTGAGTGTTGTGTCGTCTCGGCCGAGCCGTGTGTCGTGTCGCGGTGTGAGTGTTGTCGTCTCGGGCCGAGTCGTGTGCGGCGTCGCGGTGTGAGTGTTGTCGTCTCGCGCCGAGGTGTGTGCGGCGTCACGGTGTGAGTGTTGCCGTCTCGCGCCGAGGTGTGTGCGGCGTCGCGGTGTGAGTGTTGCCGTCTCGCGCCGAGGTGTGTGCGGCGTCGCGGTGTGAGTGTTGTCGTGTCGGCCGAGGTGTGCGACGTCGCGGTGTGAGTGTTCTGTCGTTTCGGACCGAGCCGTGTGCGGCGTCGCGGTGTGAGTGTTGTGTCGTCTCGGCCGAGCCGTGTGTCGTGTCGCGGTGTGAGTGTTGTGTCGTCTCGGACCGAGTCGTGTGCGGTGTCGCGGTGTGAGTGTTGTCGTCTCGGGCCGAGTCGTGTGCGGCGTCGCGGTGTGAGTGTTGTCGTCTCGGGCCGAGGTGTGTACGGCGTCGCGGTGTGAGTGTTGTGTCGTCTCGGACCGAGTCGTGTGCGGTGTCGCGGTGTGAGTGTTGTCGTCTCGGGCCGAGCCGTGTGTTGTGTTGCGACGTGAGTGCTGTGGCGACTCCGTCGTCAAATCTCCGGTATGGAGCATTTCTCCACGCCCAGGAAGAGGTCCCACGTCACAGATGAACCATAATTTCCTACAATATGCCCCACCGTAGGAGTCACCCGTCTTATGTCTCAAGGTCCTTAATCATCTCCGCCCTGACCGGGACGAATGGTAGTGGGGTCCAATAGACGAACCTCTTAAAGAGAAGGAGACGAAGGTACAGATCCAAGACACCCAAATTACCGGGACTAAGGGAGACCAGGAAGGGGGTCTCCTGTGCCGACTCAGGACATTGGTATCAACTGTCGACCCGGGAGACCCAAGGAACACGGATCCCTGGCTGTCCGGTCTTCCCCTACAGAGGACTGTAGTCCTCCTCTGACCCTCTGACAGTATGTCACGTCCGTCCCTTCTTAGATAAACTGTAGGTATAAAAAATCCACGGGGAACCACGATGAAACGGGTAAAAATTGGCATTATCTGTTCAAGTCTTTGGGATCAGTCTCTTCTTGTACCACTCACCCTCGAGCCTGAGGCGATCATCCAAAAACGGTCGTCCATTCTGTGGGTCGGGGCGCCTCCATGATCCACTCTAACTCCTATATCTTACCTACGACCTCCTCGTCTGCCACTCAAAGGGAACACTGAGGTTCTGCCCGACGAGTCGACCCCGACATGGATTACGGCGATTTGGAGTCATTCAAAATGAACTCTTTCCTATGTGGTCGTAGAATTAGAATGGTTTTGACGAAGGTCTTACAGACGTTTCTTCGTATAAGTTTCCCACCTGTACACTTGAGACACTTCACGTCGGATCTAGGAGTAAGTCAAGGTTTTTCGAATAAGGGGTTCGACGACCCTCACGACGTTCACCTATCAAAACCGACAGTTGAAAGAAACCTTATCAGACTTGACTTCTCTCGGTGACCATAGGTCCTTGTCCACCTGGACTCCTACAGTCTGAACAACGGGGAACGACTTTGTCAAATAGAGACATGAAACGTCGAAGTCTTGCGTTGACACCCCAAACAACTCCAAAAACAATTCTGACATAAACATCGGGTTATAGAGGGAAACAGATGACGAAAATAGAAACAGAAGGAAGGGAAGGAGTCCACAACTAGTTCTGTTGGTTATTATTTGAAGGAGGTACGTTTGATGAGGAGGCAAAGACCAAGGTCTCTTTGGATTGAACGTCGTCACGATACCTTTTTTTTTTTGGTTTTGTCCAACAACAACAAGTTAGTGATTCAACAAAGACTGAGTCTCCTACTCTACCAACCTACCGTAGGGACTGAGTTACCTAATACTTAAACTCGTTTGGGGACCCCTATCACTTTCTGTCTCTTCGGACCACACGATGTCAGGTACCCCAGTGTTTCTGAACTTTGTCCCATTACCTTATTTATAGTCCTCCCCGACCCGAAGGGTCCACCGAGTCACCACTTCTTCGATTGCGTTCTCTATGTCTCGTATGTCCAAGCTAGAAACCCAACCCTTCTAGGGGACCTCCCCCTTTTACCGTTGGACGAGGTCATAAGAACAGTTTCTTTTAGGATACCTGTCTCTTCGGACTACCCGATTTCAGGTACCCCAACGTTTTCTTAACCTGTGCCTACTCGTGTCTAGTCCTCCCCGACGAGATCAATTCTCTCCGTCCATCCTGAGGAGGTTTCTCGACTATAAACTCGACTATACACTTACTACTTTTTTCCGTACCTTTCTATACCCCCTCTCGGAAGGTCTGTCTCTCTACATACTTCTGGGATTCCTCTCTTACTTAACCTATACAAGGGGTTTTTCCGGTCACAATTGTGTTCACACTATTTGTTTTTTTTACCCGACCATCTTTTTCGACGGCTTAGTACCTCAGACTTGAAGTAAGATTTATGATTTATGTCATTTCTTAATAATCACTATTAAATTTCATAATGAAACTGAAGATGAAACGTTCACATCACTTACCGAACGACTACAAGTTTTCTCTTAGCCCTTCCTACCACTCAATATTCTGGTGGGTTCTTTCTTTACGTCACAAACCCCGTTCACACCACTACCACCACACAAACGATAAATAAAGTCTCCACTTAGATTTTCTTCAACGCTACCCAATGCACGTCCTCTCACTTTTTTCTTATGAATTTTTACTGAGGATCCTATCCGGTACTCGTATATCCCGGTGGAGCGATTGACCCTAGACTTTCTGATCGTTATGATGTCTCTTCTTACAAACTCTCCTTTCCATTTCGTTAGACTCCCATCCCGTATTCTAAGATCTCTTTTCTCATCTAAGTTTCGAATTAATAGATTAATTCATCACTTAAGTTGAAACGACTAGAAACGGTAGGAAGAGACGGAGTCAAAGATCAAAAGGTAAGAAAGGATCCGTAAAACTGTAAACAGTCGGGAGGTAGATATTAACAGATATTTGACCATCGTCAAAGAGTCTCTAAAACGTAAAAGTCGGTGGAGCGTCCACTGTGACTACGACACCAGTCTCGTAGTTTCAAAATCAGTCTGTCTGGGGTAAAACTTAATAAAGGACCGGTTAATAATCAACATATTTCGACCATTGTAAATTTAGAGTCTCGAAAGCAAAGAAAAGTTTACCCTTATTATGTTCAATGACTCTCTTAATTTGCTACAGTACAGAGAGTTCGTATTTCGTTCGACGGGTTGAGGACTGAGTGTGACCCCGAGTGATTAAATCAGAGGGAGAGCAAACCTGAGTTTGTTCGACATACAAGTGTTTATGATTTTAAAAATTTTTTAGTAATATTCTGGTGACCGCAAATCTCTTAACACGTCAAAGTTGATGTCGATTCATTGAGGTTACCAGGTGTCTTGCATCAGTAAACTTGAAAGGACTCGATGCGAAAGCTCAAGACGTGTGACTCCCCTCCCAGTGACCGTCTTCACTCAGGACAAGGGCCCCACTCTGAATACGTTCCGGGTCCTAGGAGTAGAGTCGGATTGAAGTCCCAGGAACCAAGTATCAGATTAGGTGCGTCGAAAACACTTCGTTCTCTTGGAGACATAAAATACCTTTTACGAGGACGATTTGTTTCCGTGTTTGTCTTTTTGTTGTTGTTTATTGAGTCTGGTTGGTTACGTCTCACAACCGTACTTTCACTTCGTTTTTGATTCTTTAGATTCTTTATTACTACTAATTTGTCGTTTTATCTTCAAATCTTATTAAACACCTCACCCTTACGGTGTAACCGCCACCGAACCTCGGTACTATACTTACGAAAATGGTAAACGGGGTATCCTTTATTCCTTTCCGTTAAGTTTTTGATAAAGTTATTTAAAAGGTCTGTCTTAAGTATAATCAACGAAATATTTACTCAGATGAGGAGATAAATATCTTAATATTTCCAGAATCCCCCAGTTAATTCTCAAAAATTACTATAGACTGACTTGAAATACCTTTTTTAAGACACGATATTACCATAGACACTAGACCCCTTAAACATTTAACACTTCACCTTTAACAATTGGTAACCCAACCATTAAATGTGACATTTCTCTCTTAACCGTAGAAAGTAAAAGACTAAATGTGATTTTGGTACCACGAACAGTTATCTATAAGTCGTAGTACATGTGTTTTATGTCCCTATTTATTCTGCACGGGAGAAAACTCCTTCCCTTTTGTGGTCGAGGTACTATGTTTATATTGTATTGGGACTTTTAGTCCTCCTATTTAACAGGAACCCTTTATTATAACCCCAGACATTGACCGTCTACGAGTATTATATCCACGCAAATTTGTTACCGATTAGGGAACCATTGGTAAGTCTCTCCGTTTCCCCTCTATATTAAAGAATACTACGACTTCGTGAACACCGAGTTGACTTTCTTAGGCGAACGTCACACCCTCTGGACCCAAGTTAGGGACCCAGCCCTTCTACGGGACCTCTTCCCTTTCCGATGGGTGAGGTCATAAGACCGAACCTCTTAAGGTCCTTGATATGTCAGGTACTCCAGCGTTTCTCAGTCTGGGCTGATTCGTTGAAAGTGAAAGTGAAAGTTTCGTGACTCGATTGAGATTCTCTGTTCTGTGTAGGATTTTCACTAGCCTCTTCCGTTACCGTGGGTTGAGGTCATGAGAACGGACCTTTTAGGGTACCCACCTCCCCGGACCACCCGACGTCAGGTATCCCAGCGATTCCCAACCTGTGCTGACTCGCTGAAGTGAAAGTGAAAGTGAAGTGATTTTCACTAGTCGTCTAGAGTCATGAAAGATAGAGACACTTCAATGATTTGAAACCTAGGGAGGACACGATCGATCCCGATTTTGTACGGATTTCTATTTAGATAAAGGTGTTTTTTATTAAAAACATAAATGTAGGTGTTTGTTTTGCTTTGTTATGTCGTCAGTGTAAAAGTGTTCCGAGACTAGTTAGAGTTGTGACCACAAGGAAAGTAAACTCGGAACTTTAGGAACACCCTGAACGGTCCCAACAAACTTCTCAGACTCAACTTAAGACATCTGTACAATCCGATACAACGTCTTTCTGACCATAAAGGATCCCGTCCAATTTCACTCATTTGATGTTCTAGTTAATTTTAAGTTGACCTGTGATTAAGGAGACGTAATAGAAAACCTTGGGAGTGAATTTTACGTCTATGAGATCCCTCCCATTACGTAATTTCTAGGAATTCTCTTTGTAATAGTTCTCTCGGCTCCGGTTCCAGTTAAAGATAAACTTATTGAAGCAGTCTTACAGTGAGTAAGAATCTTCCGTAAAGTTCTGAAAAAGTTCTTAAGTGAATTTTCAGGATAGTCACTAAAGGATCAGAGGACTCACCTCTATCCGATCGGTGACCGTAGTGGTTACTTTACTTTACGCCTCTCTTTTTACATCGTACCGTAAGTTCATCAGAATTAGTTTCACCCCTTTATTTGAAAACAACTCAAAGGATTCAGGGACTGAGACAGGAAACTCGAAACGTGTACCACAGAGTAGTTTAGGGAAGAGGTTACGGTAATACGAGAATGAAGATAGTCACAAAATACCTGCCCTTCGACTCCGATACCCTCCGATTCATCGACGGTAATCCTCGACTATTTGTCGTCTAGAACCTCAGTTTCAACTGGAAGAGAAAAGTTTAGAGTGATTGGGGTCTTTTTCTAGAATACGTCCTTTAAAGTAGGTCCCGTAAAACCAAGAGAGGTAGTCGTAGGTCCAAATATTACAAGACTGACCATGTCTCCTAGAAGTTCTCTTCTGTGCATCTGCTATTTTCCAATTGTACAATTCAATACTCCGGATGATAGCTCGTTCTAACCTCGTCGTTACCTTCCTTCCGATAAAGGGCACAGGATAAGTCTTCCCGGAGTAAAGAGATAAAAAATTTTATAAATTTTTCACTCAGACATAGTTTCGATTTGTATTAGAACGGTATATTAGGTTGCTAGTACGAGGGTTTACTCGGTTTTGAGTCCAGGTGTATTTTGTAACGTGTGTGCAAAAATATCGTCGAAATGAAGTTGAACAGGTTTAACATACGTTGGTTCTACATTAAGTTATCTACTTACCTATCCGTTTAACACCGTGTAAGTCTGTTACCTTTTAATGAATCACTACCCTTCTTCACTCGATCACTTTTTCAGTACCTCCTTTGTCACGTATAACGTTTACTTTCTTCGGTCCGACTTTCCGAGGTATGACTTACTAAGAGTGATACTGTAAGACCTTTTGTCTAGATGTCTCTTATCTTTATAGTCTCCAACGGTCCCGCAATCATTCCATCCACCCCATCCCCTTCCTCTACTTGTCGACCGTGTGTCTCGTAAAAATCCCGTCTTTTGATAAGACATATTATGATATTGTCACCTATATACTGACACGCAAATAGTTTTGGTGTCTTGACACGTTGTGTTACTTGGGACCATATTTTGACTTGAAATCAATTATTATTACACAGTCATAACCAGGTGACTAACATGGTGTGGTTACGTTCTACAATTATTATCCTTTTGACACCCGTCTTCCACCCTACGAATCTTTCTCTGATACACCCTTGAGGTATGAAAGACAAATTAAAAAGATATTTGGATTTTGACGAGATTCTTCATGTAATTAAATTTTTTAGTAAGATTTAGATCTGTTATTAAAACAGGATATTAATACATTACACTATTTATAGTGATGTTACCATTAGTATAATGTTATGTCTTCACATAGTTTCTTGTAGAACATGTAGACTTCAAATGTGTTACAACAGTAAGTTAGTGATACAACCAGGTTTAGACCCTGAGGTACCTAACGTCGGACGGTCCGAGGAGACAGGAGATGAAAAAGGGTCTCAAGCGAGTATAAGTACAGGTAACTCATTCACTACGATAGAATGTTAGAGTAGGAGACGACGGGGGAAGAGGAAAACGGAAGTCAGAAAGGGTCGTAGTCCCAGAAAAGGTTACTCAACCCAGAAAAGGTCACTCAGTCGAGAAACGTAGTCCACCGGTTTCATAACCTCGAAGTCGAAGTTACAATGTATGGTTTATATAATTTAATTTTTTTTTTAAGGGACCGTCAGGTCACGAATTCTGAGACACAAAGGTGACGTCCCTTGTACCCAAACTGGGAACCAGTCCCTTGATTCTAGGGTGTACGACACACCGTACCGGTTTTTGAATTTTTTTTTTTTTTAAGTTTTGAACTTCTGTTTTGAAGTCCATCTATGTCAGATACCCGATGGTGAAACACTAGAGACGATTTTAACCAAAGGTCGTGAGTCATTTACGATCACAAGTTGTTTAATTTTTTTTATTGTTATTTTTCAAGATTTACAGTTAGTAAGATTTTACTAAGGTAAAAAGATTATAGAACAATTCGATCCTTCCATATACATCTCGTCGTCGACGCGAAACGACCTCGTCGGCACTTCTCTATGGTATTCAGGTTCCATTCTCTTCCGTTACCGTGGGGTGAGGTCATGAGAACGGACCTTTTAGGGTACCTACCTCCTCGGACCACCCGGCTTCAGGCACCCCAGCGATTCTCAGTCTGTGCTGACTCGCTGAAGGCAAAGTGAAAAGTGAAAGTACGTAACCTCTTCCTTTACCGTTGGGTGAGGTCACAAGAACGGACCTCTTAGGGTCCCTGTCCCCTCGGACCACCCGACGGGAGATACCTCAGCGTGTCTCAGCCTGTGCTGACTTCGGTGAATCGTTGTCGTCGTTCCATTCTCTTTGGGTTCATTCTACCATCCACAACGTTCTCCCGTAGTGTCCCGTCTGTGTGACTTTGGTATTAGTGTCTATTGATATCAGTTAGATTAGTGTACCTGGTATCGAAACAGTTTGAGTTACTTTGATTCGGTACGTACACCCCGGTGGGTTCTGCCCGTCCAGTACCACCTCTCCAGACTGTCTTACACCAGGTGACGTCTTCCCTTACCGTTTGGTGAAGTCATAAGAACGGAACTCTTGGGGTACTTGTCATACTTTTCCGTTTTACTATCCTATGACTTTCTCCTTGAGGGGTCCAACCATCCACGGGTTATACGATGACCTCTAGTCACCTCTTTATTGAGGTCTTTCTTACTTCCCTCCCTCGGTTTCGTCTTTGTTATGGGTCGACACCTACACTGACCACTATCTTCGTTCCAGACTACGACATTTCTTGTTCTAACGTATCCTTGGACCTTACAATCTAGGTACTTAGCTCCGTTTAACCTTCACCAGTTTGTCCTCTACCGTTCTCACTTACAGCTGTAAGATCCATAGTCGCTTGATTTTACCTGACCTTACCCACTTAAATTGAGTCTACTGGTAATATAGATGATGATACCCGTCCTTAGGGAATCTTCTTTACCTCATCGGTAGTGCCAGTTGTTTTCTCAGGCTTTACGTCATGAACCTACGTTAGAGTTTTTGCTGTCTTACTAGAGACAAGCAAAGGTTCCGTTTGGTAAGTTATAGTGTCATTAGGTTCAGATACGGGGTTCGTCATTGCGACTTCTTTGACTTCAACGTGCCAAGATACTTCTGGATGTTTTAGAAAATCTTGATTGTGGGAGTTTTTCTACAGGAAAAGTAACATCCCCTGACCTTACGTTTTCATCCTTCAGTTCTTTGTGGACTTCATTGTCCGTTTAAACCGGAACCTTATACCTTACTTCGTCCCGTTTCCGATTATCTCAAAACGGTTCTCTTGCGTGACCAGTATCGTTTGTGGGAGAAGGTTGTTGTGTTCTCTTCTACGATGTGTACCTATAGTGGTCTACCAGTTGTGGCTTTAGTCTAACTAATATAAGAAACTTCGGTTTCTACCTCTTCGAGATATGTCAGTTGTTTTTGTTCTGGTCCTCGACTGACACCGAGTCTAGTACTCGAGGAACAACGGCTTAAGTCTGAATTTAACTTCTTTCATCCCTGTTGGTGATCTGGTAAGTCCATACTGGATTTAGTTAAGGGAATACTAATATGTCACCTTCACTCTATCTAAATTCCCTGATCTAGACTATCTATCTCACGGACTACTTGATACCTACCTCCAAGCACTGTAACATGTCCTCCTAGTTCTGGTAGGGGTACCTTTTCTTTACGTTTTTTCGTTTTACCGACAGACCCCTCCGGAATGTTTATCGACACTTTTCTTCTCTTCGCTTTTCGTTTCCTCTTTTCCTTTCTATATTCGTAGACTTACGTCTCAAGGTTTCTTATCATTCTTCTCTATTCTTTCGGAAGAAGTCGCTAGTTACGTTTCTTTATCTCCTTTTGTTGTCTTACCCTTTCTGATCTCTAGATAAGTTCTTTTAATCTCTATGGTTCCCTCGTAAAGTACGTTTCTACCCGATCTATTTCCTGTCTTTACCGTACCTGGATTGTCTTCGTCTTCTATAATTCTTCTCCACCGTTCTTATGTGTCTTCTTGACATGTTTTTTCTAGTGCTAGGTCTATTAGTGCTACCACACTAGTGAATGGATCTCGGTCTGTAGGACCTTACACTTCAGTTCACCCGGAATCTTTCGTAGTGATACTCGTTTCGATCACCTCCACTACCTTAAGGTCAACTCGATAAAGTTTAAGACTTTCTACTACGACACTTTCACGACGTGAGTTATACTGTTGTTTAAACCTTTTGAGTCGTCACCGGTGTCCTGACCTTTTCCAGTCAAAAGTGAGGTTAGGGTTTCTTTCCTTTACGGTTTCTTACGAGTTTGATGACGTGTTAACGTGAGTAGAGTGTGCGATCATTTCATTACGAGTTTTAAGAGGTTCGGTCCGAAGTCGTTATACACTTGGTACTTCAAGGTCTACAAGTTCGACCAAAATCTTTTCCGTCTCCTTGGTCTCTAGTTTAACGGTTGTAGGCGACCTAGTACCTTTTTCGCTCTCTCAAGGTCTTTTTGTAGATAAAGACGAAAGAACTGATACGGTTTCGGAAACCGACACACCTAGTGTTCTTTGACACCTGTTAAGACTTTCTCTACCCTTATGGTCTGGTGGACTGAACGGAGAACTCTTTAGACATACGTCCAGTCCTTCGTTGTCAATCTTGGCCTGTACCTTGTTGTCTGACCAAGGTTTATCCTTTTCCTCATGTAGTTCCGACATTTAACAGTGGGACGAATAAATTGAATATACGTCTCATGTATTACTCTTTGTGACCCGACCTTCTTCGCGTTCGATCTTAGTTCTAACGGCCCTCTTTATAGTTATTGGAGTCTATACGTCTACCATGGTGGGAGTATCGTCTTTCACTTCTCCTTGATTTTTCGGACAACTACTTTCACTTTCTCCTCTCACTTTTTCAACCGAATTTCGAGTTGTAAGTCTTTTGCTTCTAGTACCGTAGACCAGGGTAGTAAAGTACCGTTTATCTACCCCTTTGGTACCTTTGTCCCAGTCTGAAATAAAAACCCCCCGAGGTTTTAGTGACGTCTACCACTAACGTCGGTATTTTAATTTTCTGCGAATGAGGAACCTTCCTTTCAATACTGGTTGGATCTATCGTATAACTTTTCGTCTCTGTAATGAAACGGTTGTTTCCAGGCAGGTCAGTTCCGATACTAAAAAGGACACCAGTACATACCTACACTCACAACCTGACACTTCTTCCGACTCGCGGCTTCTTACCTACGAAAACTTGACACCACAAACTCTTCTGAGAACTCTCATAAAACCTGATATTCCTCTAGGTTGGCCAGGTAAGATTTCCTCTAATCGGGACCCACAAGAAACCTCCCTTACTACGATTTCGACTTCGAGGTCATGAGACCGGTGGAGTACGCTTCTCAACTGAGTGACCTTTTCTGGGACTACGACCCTCCCTAACCCCCGTCCTCCTCTTCCCCTTCTGTCTCCTACTCTACAGAACTACCGTAGTGGCTGAACTACCTGCACTCAGACTCACTTGAGGCCCTCAACCACTACCTGTCCTACCGGACCACACGACGCTAAGTACCCCAACGTTTCTCAGCCTGTGCTGACTCGCTGACTTGACTTGACTTTCCTTTCCTTCTCCGTCTTTCTTATACTCTTAATATTATTTGATTTTATTTTAAACGCGATCGTCCCCTTTTTTTCCTCTAATCTTTAAATCTCGGTAGAGAAGAATTAGAAAAAAGAAGAAAAGAAGGAAACAGGAAAGGACCCGGTACTCCATCCTTCCTCCTGAAGTCGTTCGGATCTTTCAGCTCATTCTACTGTCGTGCCTTAGTATTTTTATCAGATACGTGAAAGGGGTTCCGTCTGTGAAATGAATCCCGACTGCCTTCGGGTCCTACAGACCCTGTCCTAAATAAATGCTCTACCAATTCCGACTCTACCAATTTGAGATTAAAGACACACCAACGCCCTTCTCTTGCATGTTACACGACGGTGACCTTCTTAGTTCACCGACTTGCTAACCCTTGGTCGAAAGGCAAGTCTGTAGTCCACATTTATCCTGTGTGTCCCGACACCCACCCTCTCACGACCTTGCTCACTCCCTCCGCTTCCTCGAACCTCCTACGTCCTCCTAGAGAAGGTTTGTTAAAAGGAAAAGACAACTCCTCATGTAGTGATGTTACCGTAAGAGACACATGAACACCTAAATTTACAAAATAACGGAAATGACGGAGGGATGACTCCAAAGATCTCCTTTTTACCATGTACAACCACGAGTTAGAAGTAAAATTGACTTTCGGTCAATCAGTTATACGTTCTTAAATTTTAGTAGAGACCTACAGAGACTTTGTATTTATTCTTAACGATGAAAAAGTGACAACAAGATTCTCGTCTAACTATTTATTTTCGTGGGTGTGAGCCATACGGGGAACCTCCTACAAAATCTTACTTTACTCTTAGTTCTTTATCTAGTAACGGTTCCCCTGTAAACCCCTGATTGAATAGACCAGTATAAATCCTAGTTTAGGGGTATCTTTCCACCGTTGTAATATTATATTTCGACAACAGACCTAAACAACCGAACTAATAATGTCCTTTTCTTGTTTTCTTTGTTGTCTTACATTGTTAATAGTTTGCATCATTAATAGTTTGTAACTATTAGTTTTATTAACAGTCAGTAATCCTTACTAATAAAATGAGTAAACTACGTTTCTGATCTTTGGATTACACTCTAAAGTTACCTTATAAGTTTAAAATAAATGTTCTTTAGGAGGTTCATGTACTCGTATAAAATTTATGTAAGATGAATACGAAAAACCAGAAGTACCTTAATGAAGGTAAAAATATCTATTTGTAGGGAGGACAATGATCAGTGGGCACCACTAAGACCTATAATTTTTTGTTTTTGTGTTTTTGTTTTTGTGATAGTGTGTTTTTTGTGTACAAACAATTCTTCGGACTGTGGTTAAACGCTATCACCAAAGAAAAAAGGTAAAACGAAACACATCGACCTTTTAGTCCAATGAAAAAAAAATTCCTTACTTTATTTAGGAACATTAACTCCCTCAAATCACTGTAAGAGGAGTGTGCGGTAGTAATCACTGACGGTCTCAGACCAGAATCTATTAACGAAATAATCGGAGGTAGTAATACTTCTAAATAAATCGTAGTTTTCAACTATCAGACGGTCTGAATCTACGACGATATTATAATATACCGCTCTTTTTCATCCTTTACCCTCCTTTTGTACGTTTCATACAAACTCAGATCGTTTCATTATCCCATCTATATTTTGAGGAAAATTTTCTGAAGTCTTCAAAACTCTAAAAAGTCTGGTAGATTTATGTGCCTCGTAAATTTCCTCTCCTTACACCTCGATCGACTTACCCTCAATAAAGTCTGTACACACCGACATCCGTCCTCAGCCCCCACTCTTTTACCTTACTTCCCTTAATCCTAATTCAGCTCCTTCCTCTAGACACTTCACGTGACTCAACCCACCCTATTCGGATCTGTGACTCTCGCAGAACACACAACACATACTTGACACTCGAGAATCACTTACCGTCGACTACATCGTCTTTTTGACTCTTTCACGACATCTTAACTCTCAGACCTCGACTGCATAATGAATCTTTGACACTGCGTACACTAGGTTGCGGATTAAACACAGTGAAATGTTTTCGTGAAATAGTTTCATCTTATCCGTTAGGTTCGAAATTATACGAAGAGTTTTTATAAGTTCCTTCGGGTCCATACACTGAGTTCCGTATAAATTGATTTCAGAAAAAATTGGACGTCGGGTGTCAATGCACGTGTCCCGACAACTGAGTGGACAGTAATAAATCGTTTAACGGGTTACTCTTGTGTCAAAGGTTATAGTAGTCATCCAAAAGTACTTTCCATAACCATATTTATAACAATTCATCTAAGACCTAATGTCTTCCAAAAGACGACTGACAGTAAAAGAAACGTAGATTACTTCAAATTCCCTTTTTACTAGGTGGATACAAAGAACCGGGAGGGTGTTTATCAGTCTTAAGGTAACCAACGACTCCGTATCGGACACAAAAACACCATCTTCGAAATGACCTCACTACTGAACATGACTCTTTTGACACTACGGGGTTCAAAAAGAGGAACTCAATAATAGACGGGTCCTTTCTGCGACCGAATTTCTTCTTTTTACAAAAGAAAACTTCCTCGGGGTTTAGAGACAACACAAACGGGTCCACTTGTAATTAGGTTACCCTTTTTTTTTAATGGTACAACGGACAGAATCGTTGTTTCACGGATGATCGCGATTAATTTACCGATTTTATACATGACTTTCAATACTAATCTTTTTAAGGACATTTTTAGTCATTTAGACTTTGTTTGGTTAACTAAATAATTAAGTCGGATTCCTTTAAAATAGGAACTATTCAATATTAACTCTCTTTTCAGGTCTAAACAAATAGTGTCGTCTGATTACCCGTCTAGGTAAAGTAAAAATATAATTCCTTATGAAAGGGTTTGGGTTGGGTAATTCAATACGAATTAATTTTGTATTTTATACCAAGTTTTAAGATGTATTTTTTTCATAAGAAATCAAAAAGAGGGATCTCTTTAGGATCTCATCTAAACATTGAGAAACATTTTAGTCTTCTTATTTATAAGTCATTTGTGTATACAGCCCAGTCCGGAACGGAATTCAGGATACCCTCGTTGTTTTAAGGACAGAATTATAGATCATCTTCTTGTATCAATTCTTGACTTTCGAATTTATCATAGTATTCTATGTTCATTATTTCTGTTGTTACGTTTTTGTATGTGTTCCGGTTAACATTTATATCCAGTCTGTAATTTTAAGGAAACTCTTAGTCATCAAGTCGATAATGGGTGAGGTCACAAGAACGGACCTCTTAGGGTCCCTGCTCCCTCGAACCACCCGACGGCAGATACCCCAGCGTGTCTCACCTTGTACTGACTTCGCCGAATCGTCGTCGTCGTCGTCAAGTCGATAAACCGATTTCTTGTCTTAAAGACTTCTACCATATGAAGGGATTACCGAGTCTACCATTTCTTAGACGGACGTTACGTCCTCTGGACTCAAGGTAACGACCCAGTCTTTCTAGGGAAATTTTTCCCTTACCGTTGGGTGAGGTCATAAGAACGGACCTCTTAAGGTACCTGTTTCCTCGGACCGTCCGATGTCAGGTACCCCAACGTTTCTCAACCTGTGTTGACTCGTTAGTTGTGTGAAAGACCCATCTCTTGTATCCGGATTCTTTCTTTTTGACACCATTTTAATGCCCGGAATCTACGGTCCGATTCCAAAATCTTGAACTAAAATATCCCTTTGGTGACTTTCTAAATTTAAGATTGGAAATTACCTCTTCACTTTTTAGTCTCGTCGTACAACCTTTCCACTGAGAAAGTCGACACACGTCTGACGTGTCTCTTTTACAGTCTGTGACTCTACCAAATCTTCCACGCCGTTAAAGGGTCGAACAAATCCAGGGACGCACCTCTACCCTACCCGAACGGTGGTAGGGTTTAAGTTCAGTCCTCAGATCTTACTACTGCGGTGTGTGTCTCAGGTTCTTCGAAATAATGAGTGTGTTACCTCTAAAATTCCCTCATGTCCTGTTTAAGGGTTCGTCCAGATTTCCAAACTCTCTCGTCCTTCCAGACTAACCGTACTGAAAAATCCTACCAATCTCGCATCCCTACCTCACTCACAGGAGAGTGTACACGACTCCGAACACACTAGACTTAAAGGACGACATGGTTTCCTCCCTCGTGGGTCCGATAAATAATCAACCAAGTCTACACCCCGTCTCCTCTTCCCCTTATTATTACACCGACCTTTCAACAGTCGTCTGTAGTTTTCACCTGAGACTAAGTGACATTACGTGTGTATCCACCTTTCACGGTTTACTTACGACAGTTATAAAATATGTACTCGATATTGGGAGGTGGACTATCTTGGACTTAACATCCTCCGTCCATAGACCTTCTTACCTAAAAGTATTCGAACGTCAATATATTGTAAGTTAAATGTCCGGATAGCTCCCGGCAACCTTACAGTTTCTCCTTCAGGGGTCCCGAGACTTTATTTATAGGGTCCTTGAGAACTGGAAAACAAGTGACGTAAAGAAAATTTTGTTTTAGATTATATAACGAATACAAACCTTTTTCTGAAAAACTTTTTGAGTTTCGATTTACCTTAAACAAACGTAGACCCTAGTGTCAACATCTAAGATAGGAAGTTATTTAGTCAACCAAAACCAAACTCCTGGTCAAGGTACGACGGTTGGATACACATGTTATTATTAATAGATCTTTTGAACAAATGTTACAGGTAAAGTCGGGAGTTGGGGACCCTAAGACCCACTCTCCAAAACACACGCAGACTCCTTACATGGTGTACTGTTCACAAGGACTACGTCCTGAGATGTCCGGAGTGAACTCTTCATAGTGGGGTGCCACATGGATCCTGACGTGATCCACAACGTTTCGAAGTACATTTCAAATTGTACTAGTATTACTTGTTCTGTACATACCTACACTCTCGACCTGATATTTCTTTCGACTCATGACTTCTTAGCTACGAAAACTTGACACCACAACCTCTTCTGAGAACTCTCAGGGAACCTACCGTTCCTCTAGGTTGGTCAGGTAGGGTTTCCTTTAGTCAGGACTTATAAGTAACCTTCCTAACTACAGCTTCGACTTTGAGGTTATGTAACCGGTGGAGTACGTTTCTCAACTGAGTAACCTTTTCTGGGACTACGACCCTCCCTAACCCCCGTCCTCCTCTTCCCCTGCTGTCTCCTACTCTACCAACCTACCGTAGTGACTGAGTTACCTGTACTCAAACCCATTTGAGACCCTCAACCACTGCCTGTCCCTCCGGACCGCACGACGTCAGGTACCCCAGTGTTTCTCAGCCTGTGATCACTCGTTGACTTGACTTGACTTACTTGTTCTTCAACTGACGAAATAACCAAGAAAGAGACGAATTGGTCAGAGATTGAAGACGTGGACACTTCAAACATTTTCGTTTGAATTTTCGGTCCTGATACTAAGCCAAATCAATGACAAGTCCTTAACCGTCACGAACTCGCGAATGATACTCTTTCCCGACATACACGAAAAAGAACAAACTAAAAGTGTTTCAGTTTATTAATAGTGTAATATTACATATTTTTAACTCCAAGTCATTCTAATTCACTGAACGAATTCAGTGTGTTCGTGATTCACCATTTGGGTCTAAGTTTAAATTACAACAGATTTAGTTTGAGTACAATAATTGGTACTGTGAGATGACAGTCTTCGGACCAAGATCGAAACGTCCGAGTGAACTCACCACTGTCCCCAGGGTTTCGTGAGTCTCGTTCCCCTTTTAATCCGTCAACGGATAAATCAAAAGAGTATATAACTGTCGTCTTATTACCTACAACCAAACTATGGTATACATAGAGACAAAAGGTCCCATCTTAAAAGGAATAACCGACCGTGTAGTCGGGAAGACTCTCGAAGACCTTCTGAACCTAAAACATCCAACGAAGGGGCATTCGTGTCAAACAAATCAAATCTCATCGGGAAAACCCTAGTCAGTGAAAATGCTCCGACTCTCCTTGATCCCACCGATACTCGGTCACTCCCCTTCCCACTACTCTGAACCCCCGATCCTTCATACGTCCCGTGTCTAGTCTGTCCCAAACCTACAGTGCAGTCTTTAAACCGAAAACCAGATTCATACCACTCCTTGTTTACCTCACAAAGTCTATCCTCTAAACCACGAGACTAAAACAGAATTTTATCGGAAAACCAACGACACACTTCTTACCTACTCTCCTTTGATTCTCAACTTACCCTTTATACCTATTCCTCCAATAAAATGAGACTGATAAAATTTACACCTTTTCAAGGAGCACTTCCTTTTCGGTTGTTTCTTTCTTTTGACTATCAAAATCGGAACTACCTCGTCTTCGTCTCACCTTGTGTCTTTTTTTTTTAAAAAAAAATCTCCGAAGGTGTGAAGAAGGAGTTTCATTAAAACCTCTCTTCTTCTCCCTCTCTTTTAGTCTCGAACTCGTAAAGTCTAAAGAAAGAAAGAAAGAAAGAAAAAAAAAAAACGACGAAAAATCGGAAGATTTTGGGTCCATGGGGGGGCGACGGGTGGGGGGTGGTTATAAAAAGAGTTGAAATCGTCACAACTGAGACTTTCGGATGGATGACCCGTCCACAGATACTATTACCATTAGAGACATCCTTTAATGTACACATTTATAGAAAGGAACCTCTCAACTTCTTTTTATACAAAGAACTACCACCTATTCTTGGATCGAGACCTCAAAAAGAGGTAGTATGTCACATGAGGACCTCACCGAACTTTCCCTGTGTGGACCACAGTATTCCGCTCGCAGAGGAAAAGACTCTTTACGCTGGGTTTGACGGTACTCTGGATTTACCTCGTGTCCAAGGTATTTACGACACGAAACAGGTACATTTTGAGGAGACTACCGTTCGTTGTCTTTGGGTTGAACTTAATGACATTACCTTTTCCCACAAATGACATTCGTATCTGCGTACAGAGGACCTTTAGTTCCAGTCTTTCTACCGAACCGAAGACCTTGTTGACCCACTCCAAAAACTTTTGGGACTAAGGGGTGTAAGAAAAAAATTTTCCCCAAGATAGATGGACTGTCTCTTCTGTCGACGACTTTCGGGAGCCTTGAAATCAGTGAATATGTCTCTATCTCTTACACTACGAGAGTCAGGGTTCACATTTTGAGGACTTCTTTTTCGAACGACCGAGACGAACCCAATCCAGAATGAGGACACTTATTGATACAGTCTCCTCCCATCGGGACCCGATTGCCTCACCTGAGATGTCGTAGGTACCTTCACCTATCCTCCCCCGTTTAGAAACTCCTCTCAACTTTTTTGCATTCAAAGAAGTCTTCAAAGGTTACTGTCTTTCCATGGTCCATTTTTCGGGATGTCTATAGGTGACGTGTTCTCTCAAACACGTACACTTACAACCACCTTGTTCAAGAGAATTTGATTACTGGTTGGATTTCGTGGTTTTTCGTCCTCTTGTGAGTTAGGTTTCTCTATAGATTTGTGACTCCTTTGTCTTAATCATTGTTTCCATCCGAGACATAAAAAGACAAGTGACAATAGACCCATTCGGTAAAGTCTCCTCCTAACTGAAGAAACGGAGGATATAAATTTACTATACGATTAAAGGTACTCAACCTAACAGGATATTACTCCCTTTTACGACTAAATATTTCAAATATTCTCTTGTTTCAGGGAGAATCGGAGAGGGGATAGAAGGGTTAGACGACCTACTTCTGTAAATGGGGACAATTGTATACTTATATGTCTATTAGATGTGTTTATTTAGTATCTGTATAAAACGTAAAGTTATATGTATTTAGGATACCCAAAAAATTTATGAAATAGATCTATATTAAAATTTGAATTTCTTGTGGTATAGGGGGGTAGGTCTAAGAGGGAATAACCGTAAAATGGTGTAAACGAGGAAGTAAAAGACAGAAATATCTACGCCTATACCTATGTCTATATGGGTAGTAACATTTCAAAAAAGACTTAGCATACTCCCTTTCAACGTTTATACTACGAGATAGTATAGACCTAGGAAGTCACAGATAAAAGGGTGTAGAAAAGGGGTTTGTTCCTGTGAAAAGACGTAAGATGGTATGTGTAAACGGTTAGTCCTTCGACCGTGACTATGATGACCATTGTGATGAGAGACTAGGTGTTAGGTGTCTACGGTAAGTGTAAGGAGGTTGACAGAGACTTTACAGATAAGGAGATAGAGTAAGTTCTAGGTTAGGTCTTAGTATACAATGTAAATCAAGGGAAAATAGATCTCGTCAAGAGTAAGAAGGGGACAGATGGTACCGGAACTGCAAAATTTAAGGTATAGACATAAATCAAGATAGAAGTAAGGTACGTTACAGGAAGTTGAACTCAGACACGTTACTAAGGAGTACGAGTTTGTTATTACGGGTACGTAAGAACTTTCGTTATGCGGGGTCTTTGCTACGATGTGACGAGAAGAGTCCCGTGGTGTGTCCTCTGTTACATTACGACTGGGTAAGATGGTACCACTACATTTGTGGCTAGTGGAAGACACCGTCCGGAAGTTTCTACAGGCTCGAGATTGGGGTCCTTGGACGTCATACAGTGGAATTCGCCGTCTTTTCTGAACCGTCTACATAAATTACAGTTTCTGAAACTCAACAATTCCAATATCACCTAAAAGGTTTACCCAGGTTAGATTAGTGTACTCAGGAAATATTTCTTTCTTCACTTTCAACGAGTCAACACAGACTGAGAAACGTTGGGGTATCTGATCAGACGGTCCGAGGTCCGTTCTTATAACCTCACCCATCGACGAGGGAAGAGGTCTTTTAGAAGGGTTGGGTCTCTGACTTGGGTCCAGATGGTTTAACGTCCACCTAAGAAATGGTAGACTCGGTGGTCCCTCTTCTCTGAAATAATTCAGTTATCTCTTAGTCTCTCTGCCACCACACTCTACCGTTAGGTTGCACCGACCGAAACCTTTATTTTCGTTCCCCGGTCCTTGGCTCCTTACGTCTGTCGGAGTGCTACTGCCTTTTCCGTTTCTTTACCTTAGAGGGTCTCTCGGAGGTCTTTCGTTGTCTCAGGTTGAAATCGGGTCACTCTTAGGATAGTCTGAAGAATGGATGTCTTGACATTTCTTTTATAGTCATTGACTCATAAGAAATTCGGGGGTTCACAAACCATTCAGTAACTTCGTCGTTAACATTTGTCTATATGAACCAGTTTTACTACACAAACCAACTTTTGATAACGTACCCGAATAGACTTGTGTTGTCCTATAATTTTCTCGTAACACCAAGAGTGTCTCGACTAGTCTCCGAACTCTTGTTTCCGAACCGGTACCAGTCTTTAGTTCCATCGAGACTTTAAGGTTCTCTACCCTATGTCTTCGATATCATTATTAAGGTAAGAATCCACAATGAGGTGGTTCGGATACGTGTTACCCCTTACTTATCGATTACGTAAAGCGGTTTCCTCAAATCTAGAATAGGGTTTGTCGAGTCTCTCTCTCTCGGGATTCGTAAAACATTGAGACATTTCTACTCCAAAAGGTAAGTCGAAGAGGGATTTAGACATGTAATCAAAGGGGAGAAAATTTACATCGAAGACCAAAAGAGAACCTCAAGTTCAGGTGTGATTTGAGTCCTAGCCATCGTTAGAACTACGAAAAATTCAGAAACGAGGAAGGAAGGGAAAGAGAGGAAAGAAGAAGGGAGGGAGGGAAAAAGAGGGTAAAAAAAAAGCAACAGAGAAGAGTCAGAAATACCTTTTTTTCTTTCGTGTAAGGACCCTTCAAGAGGTCGGACAGAAAGACGATATAGAAACGTGAATGTCAGAAGAGACGGACTCAACGGGGGAGCGGGAGGGACAACCGTGAATAGGAAGTGGTTCCACTTAAGAGACGAGAAAGAGATTCAGGTGGTCCTCCTTAGTAATAGAAAAAAAGGGGGAGTTACCACCAAAAAAATTAACTCCATATCAACTACATATTATAATACATTCAATGTTCACATGATTATATCACAAAATGTTAAAAATTTCCAATATGAGGTAAATATCAATACTATTTTATAACCGATATAAGGGAACACAACAGGTTATATTGGAAGATGGAATAAAATACGTGTAAACACGGAATCAGGGGATGGGGATATAACGGGGAGAGGAAAAGGGAGAGAAGTGATAATAGGGATCAAACTAAAGATATAGACACTCAGACGACGAAAAAAGCAATATAAGTGGTCAAACAACCCAAAAAAAAATCTAAGGTGGATACTTACTACATTATGTCATAAATCGAAAGAGACAGACTGTATAAAGTGAATAGTTTTACGAGAGGTTCAAGTAGGAGAAACTCCGTAATGACACAGAAGAGACTGGAAATTGATATCGTAGTAATCACTGTAATCAAAAGAGAGAAAGAGGAAGAGGGTCTGGGATTCGAGGAAAGTCCTCAATAGTAGTCGTCAAATCGTGACACTGACCAGACCCTATACCGGTCATACAAGAGTATGGTCGGAGGTGTATGCCAAATAGCATACTTCACATTCTACACAAACCACTTTCTCCTGTCATAAAGGTGAGAAAGGATGAAACGGAGTTCATTTCTAAGTGTCTTTTGAAAATCTCCTTCGTTTCAACTAATCTAGAAAAGCTATATTAGGATTAAGAAATCCGAAGAGTTTCCCCGTCTATGTAAATTACAGGTCGAGGATGGGTGAAGTTCTTAGTGAAGATCCCCCGACCCTTCCATGTTCGCACTGTGTTCCCACGACAATTGGAGCAAAAATAACACAACACCTTTCCACCCTCGTCCCTGTCCCCTAGAAGTGAATCTAAAATTACACCCTGTCTTGGAAGACCTTCTCAGACTCGTGGTCCTTGAGAATTCTATTCCCGAAGTCGAACCCCGACCACGTTCCACTACTGGGTCTCTCTACAATACCCCTCCCTCCACCCTCCCTCCCAAGTACAAACCCTTGCGTACATGTGGGCACCACCTAAGTACAGTTACATACCGTTTTGGTTATGTCATAACATTTCATTTTATTTCATTTTTATTTTTAAATTTTTTTTTTTCTATTCCCGAAGTTCTTTGGGCCTTCCATCATTGTTCTTACAGTTTTTGAATGTTTTGATCTTAATTGGAAATTCAAAGTACTGACGAGTATCTTAATGTCCTTTGTTTTCAAATCTCGACCTTCCCTAACAGTGTTTGTAAAATTTTGTTAGAGATTGGGTAGTCAATAATACCTAATGACTACTTGAAACATCCACCTGAAGAAGTCACAAGGAGAGTAGAGAATAGGACTGTAACGGTCACCTTTCGAGGGTCACTTAGCGACGAAATCCCTGTCCCTATCCTCCCCTCTCTCTACGTCGATGAACGAAACGGGTGCGGGTCTCCCATCTAAGTTTTCTATTTTTGTGACCTCTGTGTTCCTGTCAGACAGGGGTAAGAGTTCTAGTAAATAAATACAAAAGATAGGAAACAAAGTAAGATTTTTAATAAATTCTCAGATACACTTTTGTATACACGTTACGATGACATGTGTACACGTCATATTAACTTCCTGTTGTTTTAGTCTCTGTTCTAAGTGTGTGTTTTGGGAACTTCATATAAGGGACTTCTCCTAGGTCTGAACGGAGACTTGAAGGATCGACGGTTCATTTTACTTTGCATTAACTAATGCACATCTGACAGATTTTTACTTTTGTTTAGGGAAAAAAAGTCTCTGCGTGTCGAGAACTATAACCCTTAACTCTCTTTGGAGAGGACACTAAAGGGTACCTCTAGTTGTAGGAGTTGTTATCAAAGACGGTATTTATTTTACTGTTTGCATCTTACTGAAGGAGGAGAATGGAAGGACATACGTTCAGTTTGTCCGTGTCACGGTTTCGTACCGATAATTATCATACGTTTCCCGGTTTCGTCATTACAGCTTTCGTTACAAAAAAGGGCAATCGAGAAATTCTAAGTTCCCCCTCCTCGCCTGAGGACATCAGAATTACATTAGAAGAAACTTACTGTAAAAAATGTTGATTCAAAAAATAAACTTTTTCAAGGTGTTTCTTCTCATATATCAGACAAATCTTGGATTAAAAGTCCAATGACTCTTTCCCTTCAAAGGATGTATGTAAAATTCTTATTTGACTCTCTTCCCGTCCAAACTGTGTAGAAATCTGTAAAATACTTATTATTCCCCAGATTGGTCCTGTACACTGATAGGACCACCGTCAGGATGGAAGTGTGTCCCAATAGGAATCCGTTCCGGTTCTAGAAGGGGTCTTTGATTAATTAATAAATTGGACTTGTGTATCCGTTAAGTATGGTCTTCGTAATACCCAATTGTGTACAGGTGTTTTAAAAGTGACCTTTTACAAAGGTAATTCACTACATGTAGTGGACTTCACCGATAATTTTTTTTTGTTTGAGTTTCTGTATCAGATTAAATTTCTTGATTACATTTTATAATAAATTATGTTTGATCAATTTTAAGTCTTAGAGACTCGAGTTTTACTGTCCTAAGACCTTGCCGACTACAAGTAAACAAGAAAGACAAATGTCCTGGTCGACAGATCAAATACTGTAGTTCAATACAGTAGTTAAAGGTCGATACTATCTTGTGGACACAAAGACGACCTTTTGTTTCTTGGTAATTTTTTTTTTTATCTTCTTCTGAACAACGCGGAACGGTTTCGTTAGTTCTGTATTTCTAGGTTCCTTTCCCTTACCGTCTCCACTTGATTGAAGTCACAGTCAAAAAGAGGACCCCGCAAAAGACTCGGAGCCAGATCTCATTCTCTACTCTAAAACCCGTCTCTTGACGATTTTCCGTCTACTAAATTGTTGATTTTTGTAATTGAAGACATTTCTCTTTTAATTCACTTCTTTTTAATTTTATCCGTATATCTTCAATGATTAATATGGGTTCATCCCTTCTATTAGAGGGAAGGGTGTTCACTGGGGGTTCCCTAACACTGGAGACGTGGGACTATTTGAGTCATGGGTCCAGTCCCCACCCACCCTCCAAATGAGGGGTGTCTCAGTGGACGAATGACGTGAACCATGACGGTCGGGCCTACGGTGGGACCTCACGTACAGGACAGGCTTCCACCGTACCTCGTGTAGGGTGTGAAACCCACCCTTCCTCCGTCCTTCTCCTTCGACTCGTACAGGACTCCACGGTCCCTCACCCTCTCACCCACGACTCTTGGACAGACTCTCTCCCCTCGACTCTACCCGGGAAGACACCCGGTTCGGAGGTTCGGTAGTCGTGTACGAGTCGACTGAGGATCTGAAGTAAAATTTTTGTATTCAGTCTCTATTTTACTTCTCAAAATTCTGTTGCCGTAATTGGTGTTCGTATTCCGGGAACACCCGTGTCCTGGGACACCGACGTGACCATCGTAGGGGTACTTGGACCGGAACCAATCTTTACGATACAAGTTCCGATACGTCGGACCCGTAATAGACGATGGCCCAGAAGGAGGACACGGTTCAATAAAGGACGAATTCGGAGACAAAAAAAACTACAAAACACGAAGTAAATTTTTGTGTAAAAAAAAGAACGATCATTAATCGAAATTGTTAAGGAGTTACGATTTGAGAAGGTATCTTTTGCGCCTTACTTCCATACCGATTAAAAGTCCCTATCGTACACTTATAAGAATTTATTTGGTTTTTATACATATATGTAGAAGTAACCAAAATTGACCCAATCCAATTTAAAACAGAGATACTAAGGGGTACGATAAAATAAAACTAGTAGTTTCTATGATAAATTAAGAGGTTCCCTGAAGAAGACTGTATAATCAAAAGGACTAAAATTCACCTTTTAATCTTATAGTGTGACCAAACGTATGGATCTAGACTACTTACTTTTATAATTTTTGACTTCAAAATAAGTTTTTTTATGTAAAGTTTGAGGGTTTCTCCATCTACACTGAAAAGACAACCAACAAAAATGAAACCAAAAGTTCTAAAGACTATTTCTCACTTCGGGTTTCCGTTTATTAGTATGACTTTTGTGAAACCCGATTCTAACTGATTACAGATATTACCGGGAGAAAATCTTTGAACACACTCTAAGATTGAGACCGTTGGTTCTGTCCTAACACTTTAATATTGAAGAGTACCGTATCGATTGTGTGAAACAAAGGACCGAGGTTTCTTTTCATATTAGAATTGTACATAGGTCATGGAGAATTTTATGTGAGACTGAGTAGAGAGTTTGAGGTCCGGGATATAAGGACGATATTTAAACTATAAATTCATGTGTAACTTCGGAGTCCCCTATACTCGAACCAATCGTCCCTCGGGATAAATATTAGACTTAGAGGCAAACAAAAAGAATAGAAAGATTCTCTAAAGACCGAGTCAATAGTTCCACCTCAACCTTCGAAATCGTTTCTTGAGCCGTCAAATCCGTCATATTACTCCCTTTCTTCGGAATTTCCTCCCCTCCAATAACTCGGGGTACTGCCACTCCAGTTTGTTATGGTTTTGTAACCGCAAATCTCGTGTCTTTCCAAATAACGCCCGGAACGTTTCTCGGCCCACGGAATACGGAAATTTTGAGACTTGAGGGGTTTTACAAAAGGTCCGTTCGGGAAAAGATCCTTTCCACACACTTCCACACACACACACCACCCCCCACCGCACCCCATACTGATCAACTACGTCTGAAGAACTATAGTCTAGGTCATAAGAACTCCAATCCGGTGCCAGTCCAGTACTATAAGGACGTTTAGTGGTGGTTTTGTTTACGATAAGACACAATACTGTTCTTTCCCGTTCCAGGGTTTCGAGTTGAAAGTGGGAAGCTCCAGGTCCGGAACCGATTCGCCTCCTCCCCAGAGACACGTCCGGTCAGTGGGACGGACCCCTCGTAAACAGGTCGTGACCCTGATCCAAGTGGGTGGTCACGGTCCGGACCGACTCCTCCGTCTAGAGTCGACCGCCCCGGTCCAGAGGTCTGGGATGGGTCGGAGTAGTGGCTCCGTCCGTCTTCGGGTTCTGTATCGGACAGGAGTCCGAAAAGTAAATGTGGCGTCTCTTAGTCAACATACCCTAGTTATCCTTATGTGTAACATCGTTTATGGTCAATCCAGTTAAGGGTCGAGTGTTAACGGAAAGAATCTTTTGTCAGGGTCGGTGTCTCCACCCCGACTTCATTACGACACGTTACGGGAACCTTGAATTGGGACTGGAGACCGATGGAGAATCCCCAGCTGTTGACTAGATTCGACATGGTCAAAAACTTTGAGCTTACCTCTCTGACTTCGACCAACTTCGAGAATGGAATTACCGGCGCAGACATGTATGAGGTCAACGACCCGGGAGGTACTCAGTACATCCCCCACGGACCCCTCTCCAAACGACGGCGAAGTTCCGAATCCGGGTCGGTCCCCACCGGTACCTCTCCCGGACCTCGAGATCCCTGTGTCGTGAGTCAGAGAAGACCCCGGGGCGTCGAGTGGGCGGTCGGACCCGGTCTCCGGACGTCCCGGGCCCCGTTTCTGGTGTTAGGTGGAGAATGGTACGTTCCCCGTTCCTGGTGACCCTCGACTGATAACCGACTCGACCTGGAAATTTAAGGGTCGAGTCCCAGAACACTATTACTGACCCACGGGCGGGACGAGTTTCCCCGTCGTTCTGAACCATTGGTTCGTATCTGTTGATCTGTTGATCTGTTGATCTGTCCCCTCAATCTTGAGTAAGATATAAAGGGTGGGGAGATGGGAGGTGAAACGAACGATTCTAGAGGTTTTGTATGGAACAAAATGGACAGCTCATACACCCTCCCCACCGCTATTGAGACTACTACTCCATAACCCTCCGGCACCACTGTCCTCCTCTTTCCCTCAAGGGTCTTCGAACCGACCATCCGGGGTTAAGTCACAATACGACCTCTTCCAACATAACTGAACTCTCTTAGCTGACAATGTATAAAACCATCGAACTTTACCGGGTCTGTAGGACCTTACATTTCAGTTTACCCGGAATCCTTCGTAGTGATGTCTGTTTCGATCACCTCCACTATCTTAAGGTCAATTCAATAAAGTTTAGGACTCTCTACTACGACACTTTCACGACGTGAGTTATACTGTTGTTTAAACCTTTGGAGTCGTCACCGGTGTCCTGACCTTTTCCAGTCAAAAGTAAGGTTAGGGTTTCTTTCCGTTACGTTTTCTTACGAGTTTGATGGTATGTTAACGTGAGTAGAATGTACGATTATTTCATTACGAGTTTTAAGAGGTTCGGTCCGAAGTCGTTATGCACTTGGAACTTGAAGGTCTACAAGTTCGACCAAAATCCTTTCCGTCTCCTTGGTCTCTAGTTTAACGGTTGTAGGCGACCTAGTAGCTTTCTCGTTCTCTCAAGGTTTTTTTGTAGATAAAGACGAAAGAACTGATACGGTTTCGGAAACTGACACACCTAGTGTTATTTGACACCTTTTAAGACTTTCTCTGCCCGTATGGTCTGGTGGACTGGACGGAGAACTCTTTAGACATACGTCCGGTCCTTCGTTGTCAATATTGACCTGTACCCTGTTGTCTGACCAAGGTTTATCCTTTTCTTCATGCAGTTCCGACATATAACAGTGGGACGAATAAATTGAAGATACGTCTCATGTAGTACTCTTTACGACCCGACCTTCTTCGTGTTCGACCTTAGTTCTAACGGTCCTCTTTATAGTTATTGGAGTCTATACGTCTACTGTGGTGGGAATACCGTCTTTCACTTCTCCTTGACTTTTCGGACAACTACTTTCACTTTCTCCTCTCACTTTTTCAACCGAATTTCGAGTTGTAAGTCTTTTAATTCTAGTACCGTAGACCAGGGTAGTGAAGTACCCTTTATCTACCCCTTTGGCACGTTTGTCACAGTCTGAAACAAAAAAAACCCCAAGGTTTTAGTGACGTCTACCACTGACGTCGGTACTTTAATTTTCTGCGAATGAGGAACCTTCCTTTCAATACTAGTTGGATCTGTCGTATAAGTTTTCGTCTCTGTAATGAAACGGTTGTTTACAGGCAGATCAGTTCCGATACCAAAAAGGACACCAGTACACCAGGTTGAAGGACGCTCTCAACCTGACACTTCTTCCGACTCGCGGCTTCTTAACTACGAAAACTGGACTCCACAACCTCTTCTGAGAACTCTCTGGGAACCTGACGTTCCTCTAGGTTGGTCAGGTAAGATTTCCTCTAGTCAGAACCCACGAGTAACCCTCCTGACTACGACTCCGACTTTGAGGTTATGAGAACGGTGGAGTACCCTTCTCAACTGAATAACCTTTTCTACGACTACGACCCTCCCTAACCCCCGTCCTCCTCTCCCCTGCTGTCTCCTACTCTACCGATCTACCGTAGTGGTTGAGTTACCTGTATTCAGACTCATCTGAGACCCTCGACCACTACCTGTTCCTCCGGACCTCACGGTACTAAGTACCCCAACGTTTCACAGTCTGTACTGACTCACTGACTTGACTTGACTTGTCTAGTTTCGAGGGTAAGTGGGTGGGTCATCGGGTTCTAAACTAACAAAACCAATAAATGATCCCGATACCAAAGACTAAAATGATGAAAGATCTTTACAAGAGACCGACGGAGAATAACCTCCCTCAAGACACCGAGAAGGGACCACTACCAGACTCCGGGAACAGAGGTAAATAATGGTAATAAATATCTGGACGGAATTAAGGATCAGTACACCCGGAGGAACAGGTACCGATCGTGTATTATCTACGAAGTGTTTACAGGGAACATAGTCACCCGGGTATTTTATGTATAAAAGTTGAGTGTAATTTTGATCCTTTTCTATCTAGAAGCGATTAACAAAAAAGTAAGGAAATAAGTATATACCTTGTAAATTACTCGAGGATAGTCTATTGTTACATGAACCAGGACCCCTAAATGGTGTCTCATTTCGTACAAAGAAAAGAAGTTCGAGTGTCCAAAATACTCCTTCTGTACATATTTATTAGTGTAATATGAATGTAGATACATAATTATTATTTTATACTTATTTCTCAGTACAAGTTAAAATTCTTACTTACACAATCTCATACCCACACAAAAATATTTCTGACACAATTCTTAGTAGACATTATTATACTTTGAACTTTATAACATCTATAGTTAGTCATTCCGTGACCAATTAATTTATTATTAATGGTTATTTTATTTTATTAATGGTTATTTTACCTTACGATACTTCGGTGATCTCAGTCCATCCTAATACCCACGACTATACCTTTCTTAGAGTTTCTACATAAAAAAGTTTCCTTTCTTATCATGTTACTTTTCAACGTACATATATTATTAGGAAAAAATAATTTTATCATAGATATATTATATAAACCTACGTTCTTACGATAATGTACGTATGAGTTTTAAAATTCCTTTGTATTCAAACAATAGAAATCTTCTCTAACACCTCTCTATCTCAAAAAGTGTAAAGTCAAAACTATAAATATATAAAGTTAAGAGATAATAGTCATTACCATTTAAAATATATTGGTAAACCACCACCACCACTAAATTAACGATTTAATGCAGACTGAGAGCACTGTGGTACCTGATATCGGGTGTCCAGAGGAGACAGGTACCGTAAAGGGTCCGTTTTCATGACCCCACCCAACGGTAAAGGAAGAGGTTATTGGTAAAACATTGTAAATAGTTTTTACACATTCACGGATGGAAAGTAAGGTTATAAAAATCATGGTCCATGTATAGGATGGTTTGTTCTCGTGTTTCCAACTACCCGTTCTTACAAACCGGGTAGTGGATTTGACCACTTTTAGTCCTCACTGTGTGAGTATTTGTCGTCTGTCAAACTTACTTGACAATGTCACGTAGATTCGTTACCGTATAGTCCATCACCATTTTTATCTACTCCAGAACCTTTTTTTACGGGGACCAATGTTTCGTCGCATAATGTGGAAGTAACCACCACCACCACCAAATCAGTGAGTCAGTACAGACTGAGAACGCTGCGACACCTGACATCGGGCAGTCCGAGGAGACGGACCCTAAGAGGTCCGTTGATATGACCTCACCCAACGTTAAAGGAAGAGGTTCCCTAGAAGGTTTGAGTCCCTAGCTTGGGTCCAGAGGACGTAAAGTCCCTCTAAGAAATGGTTGACTCGGTGGTCTCTTCGGCTGGGGGTATTATTACTTTTATATATAAGTATACCTGTTATCTCAGTGTAGGTTACTTCCCTAAGCCAGAACCTCGTTTAAGGAGTCGACTCTTAGTTGAGGTCAGTCTTGACGTAGATACTCGCGATCCTTGTGTGGGTCGAGTCCGAGTGGGAGGTGCCCGGACCTTCGTCGAGAGGCCTCCCACTCACCTCAGGACCGAACATAAAGTGTCCGAGATAGTTCCGAGACACTTAAAGAGATAAACAGAACGAAAGAAAACGTTAAAAGAGGTAAAGATGTATAAAAATATTGTACACGTAAGTATCCAAACCATCCAACACTATGTTAATGTTGTCCATTTCTAAGTATACCTCTTTTTCTAGATTTCCCGATACACGGTTTCGTTTGTCAAATGAAGACTCTTTCCCCACCTCTATCTTTTCTATTTTATGAAAAAGAAACACGGAAAATATGACAAACTCACGTATAATAAAATATGAACCATTTCATATATAATAAAATGTGAATCATAAAATACAATTTTTCTTTTAATTTTTTGACTATACCGATTGTGTTTACATTCCTTCACACCTCCCCATACTCTGTTTCCACACAACTCTCTGACCTAAACTAAGACAACTATTACTCTTCGTGTACCTCTAAAAATTGGAGATTCCCACGTTGTAAGTCTTTTGCTTCTAGTACCGTAGGCCAGGGTAGTGAAGTACCCTTTATCTACCCCTTTGTCACCTTTGTCACAGTCTGAAATAAAAAAACCCGAGGTTTTAGTGACGTCTACCACTGACGTCGGTACTTTAATTTTCTGCGAATGAGAAACCTTCTTTTCAATACTGGTTGGATCTATTATATAAGTTTTCGGCTCTGTAATGAAACGACTGATTCCAGGGAGATCAGTTCCGATACCAAAAAGGACACCAGTGCATACCGACACTCTCAACCTGACACTCCTTCCGACACACGGTTTCTTAACTATGAAAACTTGACACCACAACCTCTTCTGAGAACTCTCAGGGAACCTGACGTTCCTCTAGGTTGGTCAGGTAAGACTTCCTCTAGTCGAGACCCTAAAGAAACCTTCCTTACTACGATTTCGACTTCGAGGTCATGAAACCGGTGGAGTACGCTTCTCAACTGAGTAACCTTTTCTGAGACTACGACCCTCCCTAACCCCCGTCCTCCTCTTCCCCTGCTGGCTCCTACTCTACCGACCTACCGTAGTGACTGAGATACCTGCACTCAGACTCACTTGAGGCCCTCTACCTCTACCTGTTCCTCCGGA
Organism: Capra ibex; assembly: GCA_006410555.1. Classification (NCBI taxonomy): domain Eukaryota; kingdom Metazoa; phylum Chordata; class Mammalia; order Artiodactyla; family Bovidae; genus Capra; species Capra ibex. Next base: position 61,030,087 of record SJYO01048061.1, on the reverse strand, counting down.
CCTCACGGTACTAAGTACCCCAACGTTTCACAGTCTGTACTGACTCACTGACTTGACTTGACTTCCCACCACTCTAAGTTCACCATAAAAACCCTCTATCCTAACTTTTAATATCCGCGACCACTCTCCGTCTGACTCAAATACTTGATCAATAGAAAGCCAAAAATAAATACCATACTTTTATGAGGAATAGATTAAAACCTACCTTTATGGAACCCGACCTCCAAGGATCCCGTGTCACTTATTCAGGGCTGTACCGAAAATTCTCATCTGCCTCCCGGTGTGTGAGTCCCGTGGGGAGAGAGACGCCAGTGGGAGTAAAGCTCAGGGCCGAGGTAATTCACAGACACCCACAGAATCGTTCTCCCTTTAAGTCCGAGGAGGACTCAGTACGTCCACCTGGCTGTCATAACGTCCTTTCTTTTGGAGGGTCATCTCCAACCGGAAAGACCTTATGTCTCGACCTGGTAGGGGTAAGACTCCCATAGTTCCCACAGTCCCTTAAACCGTCCACAGTAACTCCCACCGGACGCGACACGAGTCACCGTAACTGAGGACCGTCTACCTGACCCGAGAAACTGAGTCTCACTAAAGCTAAGGAAGTCGACCACTCCAAGTGTCATACGGTGAGAGGAGGTCCTGTCCGAACTTACTTTTGGTGGCACAGTTACATTCCACCTACTCTCAGGTCACCTCCTGGTTAGTAACCTGAACGTCATGAAGTACAATCCCCTCCACCGGGTCTTTGAGAGGTCGTCTTCTCCGTCCTTCCCTCCAATACATAGTAAACACACAAATAAACTGGGTCTTATAACAGACGAGAACAACCGTTTATGACATACGACAGGTCCTTGCACCGTCACCCCGACCCACTTCAGGAGACGAGACTTTCTCTGGATAAGATTGGGGTTTTTCGAAACCCCCCTTCCAGTGAAGGATAGGGAACGAGTCTACTTTATCGAAATTAGAGATTATTCAGACTCCGGGTACAACTGTGGTAAGTATCTCTGACCAAGAAAGTAATATATGGAGTGGTCAAGGATTCTGTCCGGAAGGGTCCTTCCCACCTAGTTTTGGTAAAGATCGCAACCAGTGTAGTATCTTTAATTTGTTGATAGAGGGAAAGACAAAGATTGAGTTTAGGTCAGGTGACCGAAGTAAAGAAAGATGGAAACCCCCATTGAAATACAACCTGAAAAAAATTGGGAGAGACGGTGAATGGAACTAAGACACATGTACGATTCAGTGAAGTCACTACAGGTCGAGAAACGCTGGGGTACGTGACGTCGGGTGGTCCGAGGAGACGAACACCCCTAAGAGGTCTGTTATCGTACCTTCACCCAAAGAGGTCCCCTAGAAGGGTTGTGTGCCTAACTTGGACGTACAGAAGACAAGGGACGTGACCGTCCGTCCAAGAAATGGTGATCGCGGTGGAGCCTTCGGGATGGAACGAGTCATTGGGGGTTTATCTAGTAAGGTTGCATGAGTAAGTAAGTATCTAAGTAAGTAAATGACAAGGTTGTTCAGGACACACACAACTCACGAACACACCTAGTCCATGGTACACTCCGTGATCCTTGTGTCACGACTTGTTTCCCTCAGTACCGGGAACGGGAGTACGACGAACTTCGACCCTCGTCCTAATTTCGTACTTTGTTTCTTATTGGCCTTTTGGGCTTCGGCGTGACACTCTTCCGCTACTACCTCACCATCCTCCTCTCTAATGCGTTGTCCTCTTAGTAGACCCCTCCTTTCAACCTCTTCCAAAACGACCCGTCTACTGAGACGACTCGAGAAAAAAAGTCTTTTCGGACCGAAAACCGGTTTCAACTACTTGAAGGATGGTCTTTCACTTTGTAAAGGGTTCAGTGAAATTTTCTTACTCTTTATTTTCTCAGGACAATGTGGTATCAAGATCCAGTTACCATGAATCCGTCGATATCAGTGTCTTGACTCCCGGTGAGTTCATTGAGACTTCCTGTTCTTATTTATTTATTGGTTGGTTTCTGTTGTTCGTCTTTATAGGACGAGACGAATAATTTCCCATGTCAGGGTAGGATTGTGGACTTAGATACTTCAATTTTTCTGTCGGTAAAAGGTGAATGAAACCCGTGAATAAGGAAGACTTACAAAACAAGACAGCGGTCGGATAATTTTGGGCAAAGGTTTAAAAAAAAAGGTCAAAAGTTCCAGGAAACCCTAAAACTGGTCGTCAATAAAGAGAGGAGCGTTTCTCTGGACGTAATTCGACAGAGATTGATCTTGCCTAACTCAATAAACTGAAAGTTTGACTTCCTTGAAACCCTCCATTTATGTCCACAGTCCGTTGTGGAAGACGAAAGACCTTAGGGTCCTACCTTAAAGGTCGGTATTCGTTTCGGTCAATCGTAAAGACCTACCTCTCAGACTGATTGTTCGAGGAAAGAGTCCTTGGTCCTTACTGTCAACAGACCGTCATCAATAATCGTCGACGCCTTCGTCTGGTGGGACCACTACACAATGTCTCGAGAGAAGTCTTAAGGGGGTCGGTTCTCCTCTGAGGACTCCGTCCTAAAATCCTTGACGTACCCATCGGTAGAACTTTAAAGTCTGTTTGGACAGACCGAATTTTAGTACTTTTATTTATTTACGATACATAAAACTTTCTCTTTGTGCCGATAGATTTACACCCCTCTAACTTTACCTACGTTTGTATATATATGATTGAAGAAGAAACGGTTGTGCTGGGACTTTTCTGTTACCGAAGGTCCCGTCTACCTACTTTTACCAGTGTCAATCAAACTCCACAAATTCAGTAATCTACGACATGTTCGGTGTCACGTCACCTGAGTGTTTAATACGTTCTTACTGACCACCGTTTTCTTGTCTAATCGGTCATATACCTTTACAAGTCGACAATTCTTTGACTAGTTACGATTGTACATCCTCATTAACTTTAATAAGGAGTAATTATACCTTTTGTCCCTCTGTCAAGTGCATCTCATGTATATAAAAAATGAATCGCATGAATCGTAAAGTGTAGGACACTCGTAGTCCTGTTAGGTACAAATGTACAACTATACTCAAATAAAGAGTATTTGTTTTGTGAAAATAGTACTTATTCAATTTCTCTACCTCGCTATATTTCAATTTTTGTTTTAAATGTCCCTTTTGGGTTTACTCTAGTGATAACAATTCTTAAAACAGTTGTATGAATGTCTGTGAAGTCACACACACACGCACACACACACACACACACACACACACACACACATGTATCCGAAGGAACCATCGAGTCGACCATTTTCTTAGACGGACGTTACGTCCTCTGGGGCCAAGTTAAGGACCCAGTCCTTCTAGGAGACGTCCTCCCGTACCGTTGGGTAAAGTCATAAGAATAGACCACTTAGGGGTACCTGTCTCCTCGGACCACCCGATATCAGGTACCCTAACGTTTCTTAGTCTGTACTACTCACTGATTCGTGTCATGTCGTGTCGTATATATATATACGATTATTATATATATATATAATCTATATATCTCTATCTATATTATTATTATATATATATAATCTATGACCATATTATTAAAGTATAAACGATGGTCCAACTCTGTAACGTCATCTATCTGTCAGTTATTTATAGAAAAAAGGGATGAGGAATCCTTTCTTTAAAACAAGTGAATAGTAAAAGAAGATGGAAGAATAAGTTTAATACCATTAATGATGCTTTCTTTCTCCCTTCTCTTTGTTTTTCTCTGCCCAACTAGTTAAACCCTCGTTTCGACCACCGACTCTGACGTTTTCGACAACCCCTCTCTCCGAAGTCCTTCCTCGACAATGTCACACTTTCTCTCGTCCTACTCTTTCCACCCCACGTCTTCTATAAAATTCTATACCACGGTACTCGATCCTCGACACACAAGAAATGAAAAAAGACCTTCCACTCTCGTTTCTGACTTTAACGACCGAACCAATTCAGAAAACCATCGACCCGGCAAAGACACTTCCAGTACCTCGACTCTGACCTAGTGTCACCCTAGACCCTAGGTCAACTAAATTCGTGTTTACCCTAATATAGTTGATACGACGAAACATTAAGGAAAAGAGAGCTTTTACAGCACCACGAAGAAGAGTTCAGTTGTTTACACTCAGAGACACTAAGAGACTTCACCTCCGTGTCTCAGAGACCACCCCTTGTGTAGTGTAGAAAGATTTGACCCGGGTGCAACCACCTACAAATCCAAAAATTACTACCACTTGCGATAGATCAGTTCCGATACCAAAGAGGTCACCAGTACGTACCTACACTCTCAACCTGACACTTCTTCCAACACGCGGCTTCTTAATTACGAAAACTTGACACCACAACCTCTTCTGAGAACTCCCAGGGAACCTGACGTTCCTCTAGGTTGGTCAGGTAAGATTTCCTCTAGTCGGGACCCACAAGAAACCTCCCTTACTACGATTTCGACTTTGAGGTCATGAAACCGGTGGAGTACACTTCTCAACTGAGTAACCTTTTCTGGGACTACGACCCTCCCTAACCCCCGTCCTCCTCTTCCCCTGTTGTCTCCTACTCTACCGACCTACCGTAGTGGCTGAGCTACTTCCATTCAAACTCACTTGAGACCCTCAGCTACTACCTGTTCCTCCGGACCGCACGTCGCTAAGTACCCCAGTGTTTCTCAGCCTGTGTTGACTCACTGACTTGACTTGACTTGACTTGTCTACTACTTACAGAAATATATAGAACCGTATAAATACACTGGTAGAGTGACCCTATCTGATATGGATTATTTATCCGACAAATAATCCATACTATAAAATGTAAATTTTAAGATAATGTATTACGGTTGTTGTCCAGTGTGATTTAACATGGAGGTACCTCATATTTTCAGGGTATCGGTGGGTTTGAGTAAGAATAGTAGATAATTATGAAACGTCCACTCTTGACGGTGTTAAATCTGTTGTATAGATCTCGTATGTAGACTTCTTCGACTTTGGCTCCTTCTGACTCCCTGACAGTAGATTCTACAATCTTGACTTAGCAAGATCAGACCACTCGAGAGATCTCCACAGGACACGGACCTTTTCGGTTTACTATTACTGTAGACAATCCGGTGTACCCCCTGATTGCGACGGGTCTTCCCTTTCCCTCTATGACTTTTCAGCACTTACTTTGGTAAAAGTCAAGTGGAGTAGACACATTGGCCCACATGTGACTGGTCCATATATGATTGAAGGAGAAACGGCTGTTCACGGAACCTGAGTGTTTAATTCGTTCCACCGTTTTACTGTTTAATCTGTAGACACATATTTCCTGTTACACATATTTTCCTGAAACGCCCCGAAGGGACCACCAGGTCACCAATCCTTAGACGGAACGTCACGTCCCTTGTGACCGAATTAGGGACTAGACCCTTCTAGGGTGTACAGTGCCCCGTTGATTCGGGCACGCGGTGTTGAGGACTTCGGGAGCACGCGTCTCGAATACGAGACGTCGTTCTCTTCGGTGACGTCACTCTTCGAGTACGTAGCGTTGACCTGTCGTCGGGGTGAGACGTGGATCTCTTCCGGGTGTGCGTCGTCGCTTCTGGGCCGTGCCGGGGTCTATTTATTTGTGTTTAAACATTTGTCACGAAACATGTAACAATCTCTGACTCCGTAGTGAACGCTTTCGTTGACAGGGGAAGTAGTCGTGTCGATCTCGAACGAATCGATTGACTTCTTGATATTTAAGACACGAAACTGGAACGTAGAGTCACAGTAAAAATAGAAAACGTTGGACTATCGGTTCAAGGGTCATTTACTTCATAAATAATGTTTTTTCACGACTGTCCCAGTAACGGTTAGACCTGGTACAAAGGAACACTATAGGACTACTAAGTTTCGGTCTTGTAGACTAAGACACGACAGGACATCGTTTACATGATTGTCATAGACGTAGATAGTTAAGTGTAGGGGTCAACGGAGACTGGAGCCGGATCCCCCGAACAACTAAGATACGAATAAATACAAGTAAAAGAGAGATCTTTTCACCAAGGTCTACCAGGAGAGACTCAAATAAAATGGTCGAGTCCAGAACGGACTAAGAATCCCAAAAGCCAGTGGGCTCGTCGACACAAATTGGAACAGACAATCAGGGACGGGTTCTTTGGGTAGGCTTAACCGTTATGAAGACTTTTGTGTTCACTCTGATTTAATGTTTACCTCTTTCACAGACCCAATTTTATTTGACAGTGGTCTGGTTTCGATAGAGAAAGGTCCAAGAAAATAAGACATTCTTTTTGTCCCTTGATCTCGACTAGAATAAGAATTCACTCTAAACGACAAGTTTAGAAAAATTTTCGTGCATAGGATCTTAAAGACAAGACATTCTTGCCCTCCCTCACGTCAAGTCAACAGACGAACATCATTATTTCGAAGTTTAGATTAAAGACGTCAAGACGGAAACCATAAAATAAAGCTTGTTTTTATCGTGTCTTTTTTTTACCTATCCCCTGAAACATTAACCTCGCACAGAACACAACGGATCAATGACCCTGGAAGACCTCTAATCTAAAAGTCCTACGAATTTACGTGTCTTGTCGTTTGTTTTGAGAATGGAGCGGCCATTAAGGAGACACTCCCGTCCTGTTGGAGATGCCAACCTTTGAGTCCACTTCCCTCTTTTAGTATTATTTATTATTAATAAAAGTTGATATAGACGGGGACTCTCTACGAGAACGGTAGGGTCTCTGTACCAGTTACTCTTCACAAGAGTAAGATATACTACTTGGAGTAGGGCGAAATTAAGACCCCTAGGATACTATTCATAGGTGACCGGGCGAATAGAAGTTTTCGACGGGGACGTTAGACTTTCTCTTCTCCCGGAAGATTAAGTGACCAGAACTTTTTTCATTTTATCTTTGTCCGAAAGTAAAGTTCATAGGGATTCCTCCCGCGATATCCTAAAAACAATCTTTACCTGGACTTCTGTCTGTCGGTTCGGCCACTCCCTTCATGTGTCCGACTAGGAGGAGGAAGTCGATTAAATCTTACGTTGAAGACGGTTTACTACGAAAATCGAGTCGTAGCAGTAACGGGGAAAGACACAAGAGAGGACGTAGTGTCCTCCCTTTAGATTTCACAGCGAAAGGACTTAAGGAAAGGTCCTCTTAAGACCCAATTTAGACGGTTACTATCCTTGAGGCCACTCTAATCCTTCCTCTTCTCCTCTTACACAAAAGAGGACGCTATCGGTGCCCATCCCTCGATTCTAGTAACGACTGTCGAAGGGATCCTATGTCTCAAACCCGTCTCCCCGTCGGGTAGTCTGTTCGTCACTCCAGTGACTGCTACCAAAGGGACGGTAGTGACGTAGAGGTCCAGAGGATCTCACGTGAGAACTGGAAACGGGGGAGTTGAAAAGGTTTAGACAGATCAAAAGATGTAATTCATTTAGAGGTGAGTTTTACGGATCAGTAAAAAAATAGGAGGGACTTATTAGGACTTACTGTGTCTCCATGTCTTTGTTTCCGAGTTATGAGACCAATGGTTTCAATTATTTGGACTTAAAAATAATAGTGGTTTAATATCTGGTCATATACCGAATGTCTGTATTTTTATGTATACCATACTTAAGTAAAGATATTACAAGTTTTCGTTTCATTAAACACCACAACCTTTATTCCTGTCTCCAATACAAAGCTCTCATGGTCTCCCAGTAGCCTCTTCCGTTACCGTGGGGTGAGGTCATGAGAACGGACCTTTTAGGGTACCTGCCTCCCCGGACCACCCGACGTCAGGTACCCCAACGATCCTCAGCCTGTACTGACTTGCTGAAGTGAAAGCGAAAAGTGAAAGTACGTAACCTCTTCTTTCACCGTTGGGTGAGGTCACAAGAACGGACCTCTTAGGGTCCCTGCCCCCCGGACTACCCGACGGCAGATACCCCAGTGTGTCTCAGCCTGTACTGACTTCGCTGAATCGTCGTCGTCGTTCTTCCAGCACTAAACCACTTGTTAAACCTCCCAAAACTTACGACCATTACAAACTAAAGAAGTAGTTCCACCAAGAATCTACCGACTTAAGAAAAACATTATTAAGAAATTCGTTCTCTTGATATTAAATAAAATTATACATAAAAATTTTACATTCCGGCCATCTTTTAGAGTAAAAAATCAAAGTTCGGATTTTATTGTCACAACATAAATTCAAGTCAGAATGAGAAACTGTTAACGATTTCTTTTTCCATTGATCTTTTCAGACTAACTCTTAAAATTGTTAATTTAGTCTAATATTCACCTATCTTCTGGCTCGAACTTCCGTCGTTCACTGGGTTGAAGAAATCGGTTTCAGACGGAAGTTCGAGTCAGAAGATAGGTGAATATTAGACTAAATTAACGATTTTAAGAGTTAGTCTGAAGAGATCAGTAGAAAAAGGGTTAATTTTTTCAAATACCAATTTAGTTTTAGTTGTCATATATTTTTGTCCATTCACCTTAGCTAATCTAGATTAAACAGTAGAGTCCGTAATGAATTCTTTACAGTCCGAGAGGTCATTTTTTCAGATACCCATTGTACCCATCTCTTACACGTCTAGAATGGTTCCATAAATTTTAAATCCTTTTTCTTCGTCTCTACGACGAAGTTGTTACCCGATAACACTTAACTTACACCGAGATTGAGTCCGTTTTTTGTGTACGACATTATGTAGTGGTACTTTTTAATTAACTTAGGACGAACTTTTGGGTGAGATTAAAACGGGTGAACCAGTAAAGGGTGTCGAAGACGATGATGACTCGACGGGTCTATCAGTAGAGAGTCCCGAACCCTTAGGATTCCGGATGACCTGTGTAGTCGAGTCGTAAGGGAAGGGACGACAAGAACAGGTCTCTCATACCCGACTGGCACTTACAGGAGACTCAATCTTGGAATTCAAAAGAATTCCCTGGTGATCAAGGACCTCTCGAGACCTAAGTATCAATTGTTTCCTATTCTTCCAAGAAAACCGTCTCAAGAGGGAACGGGCTGTGTTGAAAACGATCCTAGTTTTAGAATTGTATAAGGTCCTGTAAGATCCAAGTAATGTTGTGTGTATACCAAAACTTTAGAAAATTAGGTACTGAAAGTCTTTAGTCGTTATCACACTTAAAAACTCGAGGAACTGAAAAAGACTTGAACGTAGGTCGTATTAGGTCTTTTCTGACGAAGAATGGTAGATAAATAAGTTACAGGTGATATAAGGACCGTCACCCGAACCACGACTTCAGTATACTACTGGTTCTACATCCGAGACAGAGGTCCTTCGAGAACTAACCAACGTCTTGGCAGTACGTTTAACTAACAGATCAGTGTCCTTACTTAAAACCACGACCAATTTCGTGGTTTTAAATGTAGGATTGACACTGAAAATTTCTGAAGGGACCACCGAGTCTACCATTTCGTAGACAGATGTTACATCCTCTGGACCCAAGCTAGGGACCCAGCCCTTCAAGAGACCTCTTCCCTTTCCGTTGGGTGAGGTCATGAGAACGGATCTTTTAGGGTACCTACCTCCAAGGACTGTCAAGAAACGACCACTAGAAGGTCACATTCCGATTGAAGATAAAACTAATCCCCGAAGGAATCGCCGAGTCCTTATTTCTTAGAAGGACGTTACGTCCTCGGAGTCCTTTGCACCCAAGCTAGGGACCTAGTCCTTCTAGGACACCTCTTTCCTTACCGTTAGGTGAGGTTATAAAAATGGGTCTCTTAGGATACCTGTCTTCTCGGACCACCCGATGTCAGGTATCCAAACGTTTCTAAACCTGTACTGACTTCTCTGAATCATACGTACGTGATAAAACTAATTTCTAAAAAAAAGTCTCTTAAGTAGGACGAACTGAAGTAAATTTTCATGATTCGGATCCGTATCAAATCCTCATAGGGTTCAAGTCTTCTACTTTTCTTATATGTGTATTCTTAACCCGACCCTGAAGAACGAACTTTAACTATGATTAATTTTCAGAACGACGATGACGATTCAGCGAAGTCAGAACAGGCTGAGACACGCTGGGGTATCTGCCGTCGGGTAGTCCGAGGGGCCAGAGACCCTAAAAGGTCCGTTCTTGTGACCTCACCCAACGGTAAAGGAAGAGGTTACGTACTTTCACTTTGCGCTTTCACTTCAGCGAGTCAGCACAGGATGGGAATCGCTGGGGTACGTGACGTCGGATGGTCCGAGGAGGCAGGTACCCTAAAAGGTCATGACCTCACCCCACGGTAACGGAAGAGGTTTAATTTTTCGGGATCCTCGTCCCTTAGAATACCGTTCTTCGAGGATATTACCACTGAACATTTGATTCAAACTCTTCCAAGACTCTCTATATAACTACAACACAACTTTCTTTCCAGTTTCTATCACGGATCATACAAATTGACAGTGGACAGATAGTTGTCTATTATGAAGTCACTATGACGACGACGACGACGACGACGATTCAGCGAAGTCAACACAGGCTGAGACACGCTGGGGTATCTGCCGTCGGGTGGTCCGAGGGGTAGGGACCCTAAGAGGTCCGTTCTTGTAACCTCGCCCAAGGATAAAGGAAGAGGTTACGTCCTTTCACTTTTCAGTTTCACTTCAGCGAGTCAACACAGTTGAGAAGTGCTGGGGTACCTGACGTCGGATGGTCCGAGGAGGTGGGTACCCTAAAAGGTCCGTTCTCATGATCTCACCCCACGGTAACGGAAGAGACTCACTATGTCGACTCTCGTACCTTTAAATTGTATCAAAGACATCAGAGGTTCAAAGATATAGAAAGGTCTCGTCTTGTAAGATAGGATTCAGTCCTTAATAAGGACTTAAAAAAAAAACAGACCTTTTATTTAATCGACGGTATAAAATAGTCTCTGAACTTGGTCTTTTCTAAGAGTCAGTGCGTTCTCCAAAAAAATTGAATTATAAATAACGGGAACCCAAGTTTGTTTAGTCTTAAACCAACTTTTGAGACGACTTCCTGAGAGGAAGTCAGAATTACCTTTCTAGACCACTACTTATAGGTTTTCTAGTCCTTAATGTCCAGTACACTGAACCCGACCTACTGTCCTCATCTTTCTTGACCCACCTTCAACCCCCAAAGGTGGAACTCATTTCCTCTTCGGCAACGAACCGAGTGATTAGTGACGTTCATTCTTGATCTCCCAAGTTCCCTCGGATGAAAGTTATCTTCGACCTTCAGACGCATACAAAAACCCAAAAGGATTAAAAATTAATACCAGTTGATTAATCCTTGATCTTTTTCCATTTTCCTTTTATTGAAACGAAGGTCAATCCTAGATCTCTGTACACTTTCGGAAAACGAAGGTACCCATTGTTTTTGTTTCTAGGTATGTTTTAAATTTAGTATTAAAAGGTACCCCGTTCGTTTCTCGTCACCAATGAGTCTTCGGGACTACTTGTCTTGACCGAGTTATTAGGAGGAAGGTTTGGTTTAAAATACCTCTTCAGTTGTTATTTCTTCCTCCTACCATTCATCTCTCCTTTATTGTCTTTTGGATACAAGGGTACCATTGACTTAAGATCCTGGGACTAACTCGACTGAGATTTCTACTTGGTTTTTATGAATATATTTTTCATAATACATAACAATTCATAATAATGAATGAAAAGAACATCGAGTTTATGACTTTTAGTTTTTCCGTCACTGTTCCTTCTACCACAACACGAGTTGTACTTAAAAATAAACTCTTTACGTTTAATTTTGGTGTTACTCTACGTTAAAATCTCGGTGAATCTTACTGATTTTCATACTGTAGTTTATAACCGTTCTTCCTCTTTGGTGACCTTGTAAATATGACCGACCACCCTGATATTAATGAAACCTCGTGAGCAACCGTCAAAGGATATCACAATACATGTGGATAAGTACCGTTTCGTCAAGATAAGGACACGTATATGGATTCGTTACATTTTTCAAATAGGTGGTTTTCTAACATTTCATTACAAGAAATGTCGTCGAAATAAGAATCATCGACTTTTATGAGGATTTTTATATTCGAACAATTTTTATATTCGCGGACCCTGAGGTCCGTGTGTGAAAACCTAGTCCTTACCGTAACTCCTTGTGACATGTATCTGGTTTGTGGACAACTAACTATGGTAGTTCTCTGGTGACTTAAGTCACTGATGGGAGACATCACCTACACAAACGGAAAGAGTTCTTTTCGTGGTCCTCAGAAACGTGAATTTTATTGGTCCGTGGTTCCCCAGTTCACCACTTGAAACGATGATAACCAATTGTAGACCCAGTACGTTCACCGTAAAAGAAGAAGTGTCACGAGAGGAATTATTTACAGTTTATAAAGAGAGGGCCGTTAGTTGTGACCCCTCATTAGACGAAAGGTCGAAGGTAGGTCCCAATTTTATTCAAACTTCAGGAGGTGTTTTTGTTCAAATCGTTTATAGTTAGGAAAGTCGTTTATTAACTCAAAATTTAACACAGAATTATTGTAAGAAGGTAGAAGGTTTGTCGACCCGACCTCCTTAAAACACCCTTACGTTTAGACTTTGGGTCCCCATCCTCCATCCGACCCCTCCGTTAAAGTGTCCCAGATCAGTTACTCAACAGTACGGTCAGGTGTAAACGTCACAAAGACGAATAAGTCACTCAACTTTGATCTTCCTTCATAAAAAAGAGGTTTGTAAAGAGGATTAGTGAAAGTACACTAACGGTAGAAAAGTAGAACACGTCTTTCAGACTCGGTTTTTCGTCTGAAGTAAAGACACGATAACTAACTTTCTCTTTTTCACACGGTTCTCATGGTATCCTTGAAGGTAGATTTCTCTAATTAGTAGAAAATAAAGACGACTTCTTTATTTTTTCGTTCACTCACCCACGAGTCCATACAGGTCGAGAATCCCTGGGGTACTTGACATATCGGACGGTCCGAGGAGACAGGTACCCTAAAAGGTCCGTTCTTATGACCTCACCCAACGGTAAAGGAAGAAGTCCCCTGAAAGGGCTGGGTCCCTAGCTTGGGTGTAGTGGATGTAGAGAAAGGAACCGTCCGCCTAAGAAATGGAGTGGTGTTCTCTCTATCCATTTTACCTAAAAAAAAAGGATTCGGATGGAACACTCGTGTGTACACGTCCACACACGGAAATACACATACGCACATATAGGTGTCTACACTTGGTTCGACTTCAATCGCGGAAGGTCCAATGTCACCCTCCGGACCTCGTAAGGGATACCTGAGTCCGTGTATTCTCACATTCCTGTGTCCTGTTACCAACCGTCTGGAGACTATTAATTCTGTAATTAATTCTGGAGACTATTAATTCTGAGACTATTATCGGACCGGTCACACGGCTCCGGGACCCTCTTCATGACGATGTCTATGACTTCAGATCGGGTTACTTCGGAGAGTCCGACTGTCTATCCTCACTTAGAGTTTTCAGGTAGTTGAGACGGTTGAGTGAAAGTTTACCTTCCGTGCGGTCCGACTGAGTTGTTTATTGAGTCGTAGTCGGTCACCCTTTCAGACGACCTCCTTTACTTCCTTCTGTCTTCCCCACTCTCTCGTGTCCAGATGTACCCTTCTTTGACTACTAAACAATCCAGACTGAAGACAGTTGTTAGTTCCGTTAAGTAGGACCACAGTAGAATTAATAGAAGATACGTTTTTTTTTTTTTTTTTCCGTCATTCCCCGTTGCTAATTAAACAAGACATTTAACTAATAATAAAAAAGAAAGATCCTTAAGAAGACTGAGTGTTTCGTATAATATATTGGTAGACAAAAAGGGATTTCTATTTAAGACGACGACGATGACGATTCAGTGAAGTCAGCACAGGTTGAGACACGCTGGGATATCTACCATCAGGTAGTCCGAGGGGGCAGGGACCCTAAGAGGTCCGTTCTTGTGACCTCACCCAACGGTAAAGGAAGAGGTTACGTACTTTCACTTTTCACTTTCACTTCATCGAGTCAGCACAGGTTGAGAATCGCTGGGGTACCTGAAACCGGGTGGTCCGAGGAGGCAGGTACCCTAAAAGGTCCGTTCTCACGACCTCACCCCACGGTGACGGAAGAGACTTTCTATTTAAGATTAGATTAGATTTCTGTCTAAGTCAGTAAAGACAGAGAAGTCTTTTCCATGACCGTAGTTACGACTCGTAGACACACACACACAACTACCCCCCACCATAAACCACCAAAAAGAAAACGTGTGTCCATTCAAAACACAGGAGATTCCCTTGAGTACCGAAGGGACCAAGGAGTCTACCATTCTTAGACGGGCGTTACACCCTCTGGACCTAAGCTAGGGTCCCAACCCTTCTAGGGGAGCTCTTCCCTTACCGTTGGGTGAGGTCATAAGAACGAACCGCTTAAAGTACCTGTCTCCTCGGACCACCCGATGTCAGGTACCCCAGTGTTTCGCAACCTGTACTGACTCGCTACTTGCGAAAGTGTATTTTAAAGAGAACGAAAGACCAGAGGTTTGAGATTACTGGTGAATAAATGACAAATAAATAAATAAATAACGTACTACATTATTTACTGAATATTCATCGAAGAAATTAGCGGCGAGGGTGAATCAGGGAAGTAGGAAACCAGAACCTGGGACTCCTACGATTTGAGAGAACAAAAGATGTGTTTGAATTGGCTTTCTTGAGAGTCTGGTCTCGTCAGTCGTCTCCTCGACGTACCAAAGGTGTGTACACCGGTCGGAGGGTCGGGAGGGTCTCTCGGTGCAGAAGTGAGGGGTGAGGGTCCTTTTGGACCGTAGGACTGGACACGTCTCTTTCCTGACTTGACAAACAACTCAGTCACTCTTTCACCTATTTTTTCGCTCAAGTGAAAAAACACTGTGGAGACGAGAGGGCAAAAATCAGAGTCACTTCTGCTAAGTTCTTCTTGTAAGAGACTGTCTCCACTTTCGGTCGTCCGTAAACAAAATACAGGACCTCTTGTTCGTTCCCCTAGACTTCGTTTCGGAAGGGCCCCTCGGGACTCGAGGATCCCGGTGACCATTACTACACCAAAACTTCATACCCGTCACCTAGTCTTGGGACTCTTTCCTCCAAGGAACCCTGGGACCCGAGAGACGAGACGATCGGACCTGTAGGAATTGTTCTCGTGACAGCCCCTTCTTCCGTCGTCAGTTTCCTCTTTTTCAATAGTCAATGTGAGTCCTAAACCGGTACAACAAATTCTCTGTAGAAATTTCTCGTTTACTATTTTTGCATGTGGCATGTAACTCGCCTCTTAAGACACCTGAGCTAGACTCTTCACCTAGAGACAAGACCGACATCCCGGTTGTCAGTACGGGTCTTTGTGCTTAAGTTCAAACCATTATTGTGCGTCCTAAGAAGATTATCGATTGGAAGTCTGAGATAGTCCACCGAGAAAGGATTGGTCGATACGGTAACCTCCATGCCCGGAAGTTCTTAACAGAGGAGTTATCGAGGAACGAATGAATGTTTGAAGGTACCTGTGGGTCAACGAAGACATCAGGGACATTTTTTGGTCTATTTGGTACTGTGAATCGTTGAGTAGTAAGAAATCTCTAGTCGTTACGCCTTTATTATAGATAACAAAAATAGTAGACTCAGACTTCTTCGTAGACTCTTAGATATTGGACTATGTGACTTACATTGTGTGGTCTTCTCGTCGATCAGAACGTTCCTCTAAAGACGTATAGTCGAGAGACCTCTCCGGTACCCTTTCGGACAAAACCTAAAAAGAGAAAAGACCGGATTGTCTCAAAACGTACGGGTGTTGTCGAGGGGAGGAACCCGAGTACACAAAGACTTTTAAGAAGGAACGAGAATCGAATGGGAGAAGAGACACTCGGTCACAAAAGTACGGAAATTTACAATTGTAAATTTTGTGTAGGAGTTCGGAAACCGGAGGATCTTCTGAAAAGTCTTTTGAGGAGAGATTTAAGAAGTGAAACCAACCGAGTCGATCTCGACCAAACTTCAGCATTCTTCGGTATAGACACTAAAGACAAATAGTAAACGTACGACAGGACACAAACGTAAATTCAATCCGAAACACAGACAAGGTCCACCCGTTCCTTCCAGAAACTGAAACGGTATTAGGTCTCTTCAAGTAGTACGTACATTGTCTACTGCACTTACCCCAGATTGACTAGTCGTTTTTCCCACCTGTCTGACTTGAACCGTCTCTCCTTTGTTCTGTACTTCCGGACTCCCACCGACTTCTTTTCTGTCTCAATAGGGTCACCTGACGCGAGGAGACTGCCCAAGGACAAGTTTATATTGTCTCTTGTCGTCCCTGAGCTGCGTAGTCGTAAATGGTGGACTACCTACAAACCAACAAAGGACGAACCCCAAGAGTCAAGTCAAGGACCTTCTGTATGCGGGACGTCTGACGTTCAAGGTTAATCTCCCCTTAATGTTGAAATTTTTTTTATGACAAAGGTCTTTATGTTGTATTGATTTATTTTAGGTCAAGACTTCCGTCCTTCTTTGTGGGCAGAGGATTACAAATCGACTTTATCGAAAAGGAGGTGGGACACCCTGTGTATAACAAGTCAAGGAAGTAACTTCTGTCTAACCTTTTTACTCTTCGTCAACTCAACCCCTTTAATTAATAACACAGTTTACGACATTACGAAATTCACATCCTAATCTACCTGAAGTAGACCCCTGATTAACAACTCTCCGTCGTATCCGATTTCCCTCTTTTGTTTTCGTTCTACAAGAACTCAGTCAGTAAATTAGTAGGAGGATCTGTTTTCCACTGTAACACAATATTCAGAAGTCCAATATCTCATTTTCTACGGCAAATATAAAAGAACACGTGGTTCCCGTATTAGACTGGGTCAACATTGGGTTGGACACTTAGTTTTTCCACGAAATATTGTCCTAAATTAACAAGAACAGACCTTAAAAAGGGGAGTAACGTCAACACCCTAAATTAATTAAAAATGGGTCTCCAGTCAGTGAAGTTCCGTTTACGGTATTTTCCTGTGTTTTATCAGAATTACACCCAATCCTAATCTACGTCCGACAAAGTAAAATAATGATAATAGTTAACAAATTTCTCGAAACGACTTACTAGAGTAACATGCACACGGAACTCCGAAAGATCTCGTTAAACCTTTTATGTAATACCTTATTTGGTGTTCTAATAATTTTGCTGAAATTTGTCGTACTCACGTTAAAGGTTTCCTCCAATATTATGGGTATAAATGAATATAAAGTAGAAGAATTCATTAATAAGTGTGGGGTATAAAGTTCTTATTTTAAACATTCTTACTCAGGGGTGAATTAATAGAGTAGGGAAGAAAGAAGAAAATAAAGACAAGAAAAATAAAATTCTTCGTTGCAAGACAGAAGATCGCTCTCGAGTGTCCCCTTAAATTATCGTTCCCAGACTCACTAAATCTACTTTTGTAGTCTTAGGGAGGAAGTACATGAAAGGAAAGATATGTAGATTAAAAAAGGGATAGTTCCTTATGAAAAACTTTTTTTTGTTTTGTTTTGTCTCACCCAAACAAGAGTGGTACCAACCGTTTCCTAATTTATGTGCCAAAGAACAATGACGAGAAAATAACGGACAAAGAATGGACAAAGACGGGGGTACAAGGGACTTCACAATTGCTGACCCGACCTCGGAGACTATTGACGGTGTCTCTTGCTAATCTTGTTCCTACCTCGTTTCTTGTCGAAGAAGTCCCTGTAGACGACCGCCGAGGTTTGGGGACACTGGGGTCCCCGGTGTCCTTGTCTGACCTGCGTTAAACGGACTTCTCCGACGGATAGTGATTGGACAAAGTCTGGTTTGTATGGTTGTATACTTTATACTTTGGGCTTTCTTTTCCTATAAGATTTATTTCTGGAAAAGTAGTGAAGTATTTATATGAAAAAGGAGGAAAAGATTAAGGAGAAAAAAAAAGGAAAGAAGGTATAATTACTAGTATCTATATAAAGTTTAGTTCTAGAGATAGTGTTGGGGAGAAAATAAAGATCTATCTTACAAACTGTACCTTCCTACTAAAAAGTACTTTTATACTTTATTGAACGAACAGAGGTAACGATTCTCTCTATCTTACAACCTAAGACAGAAGTTCTCAAGTTCTAGGTCACTACTATAATTGATGACGTGTATTGGTGTGTCATGGAGACAAATAAAGCAACATTTTATCCACACACACAATCAACGAGTCAGCGCAGACTGAGAAACTCTGTGGCACCTAATATCGGACGGTCCGGTTAGACAAGTGCCTTAAAAGGTCCGTTTTTATGACCTCAAACCCAACGGTAAAGGAAGAGGTCCCCTAGAAGGGTTAGGTCCCTAGTTTGGACCCAGGGGACATAACGTGCGTCTAAGAAATGGTAGACTCGGTGGTCGCTTCGACATTTTATCCATACTATACTATAAATTATGGAGGTAAAGTGTCTCGGACCCACTCCGACCTCACTCTCTTTATGACTTATTTTGAATTTTACCTTTTAGGTACGATGTCTTTATACTTCATATCACGTACCATTTCTCGTCACAGCATTGAACTAGAACAGAAAACAAGGAATAAACGAAAAATCAAACGAAGACCGTAATGCGGTTCGTTTATTATTGTCGGTTATAAATACAAAGTTCGTGACACGATTCACCAAACATATATAATAAATAAGTATATTAATACCCAACGATAACGATAGAGTAAAAATGTCTACTCCTTTGTTTCCGTGTCTCTCTATTTTATTCAACGGGTTCCAGTGTGTCGACCATTGCATCACCCAACTTAAAACGGGGACGTTTTCTTTATATAGGGTCAGGATGGGAGACATGAACCCGTTCTCTGATAAACTTTTTCGCAGAAGTATCTATATTAATTCACCTTCTAGAACTCTATTCCAATAGGACCTAATACCACCCGGGATGTACATTACACTCGTAGGAACATGTTTTCTGTCTACCTGTGTGTCTGTGTCTCCCTTTTACCGGTGCACTTCTGTCTTCGTGCCTGACCTCTTTACGACGGTATTCGGACCTGTACAGGTCCCGGTGGTCTTTTCCTTTCTCAGCAGCGATTTCGGAAGTCTCCTTCGTTCCGGGGCGACTGACGAACTAATCCTTGAACTTCACTGATCTTGCCACCCTTTCACGGAAGGACAACAGAATTTGGTGGGACAAACACCATTATACGCTTCCGTCGACGTCCTTTGGTGGTGTCCCGGGTGGGGTCCTAAGTCTCGTTCATACTGTGGTCTTACCTTTGCGAACCAGTAAAAGAGAATTAAAGGAAAAATAAACTTTATGTTCATTTGAACCCTCTTTTCGTTTTAAAGGTTGAGTCACACGATACTAACAAAGACACTTTACTTTCCCAATTATTTAACACCCGGACACGAGAATGTGTTTGATTCTGTAGTTTAAGTAAAAATACACTCCTGCCCCAACAACTTGTGATTCGAAAAGTTTTATAAACCAGGTCTTCAAGTCAAGTCAGTGAGTCAACACAGACTGAGAAACGCTGGGGTACTTGACGTCGTGAGGTCCGGAGGGACAGGTAGTGGTTAAGGACCCCAAATGAGTTTGAGTACAGGTAACTCAGTCACTACGGTAGGTTGGTAGAGTAGGAGACAGTAGGGGAAGAGGAGGACGGAAGTTAGAAAGGGTCGTAGTCCCAGAAAAGGTCACTCAGTCAAGAAGTGTAGTCTACCGGTTTCATAACCTCAAAGTCGAAGTTGTAGTCAGGAAGGTTACTTATAAGTCGTGACTAAAGGAAATCCTACCTGACCAACCTAGAGGAACGATAGGTTCCCTGAGGGTTCTCAGAAGAGGTTATGGTGTAAGTTTTCGTAGTTAAGAAGACACGAGTCGAAAGAAATATCAGGTTGGTATCCACTGATGACCTCTTTGGTATTGGAACTGATCTACCTAGAAACAACCGTTTCATTACAGAGACGAAAAATTGTACGATAGATCCAACCAGTATTGAACAGAAGGTTCCTCATTAGCAGAAAAATAAAGTACCGACGTCAGTGGTATACGTCACTAAAACCTCGGGTTTTTTTATTTCAGACTGTGACAAAGGTGACAAAGAGGTAAATAAACGGTACTTCACTACCCTGGCCTACAGTACTAGAAACAAAAGACTTACAACTCGAAATTCGGTTGAAAAAGTGAGAGGAGAAAGTGAAAGTAATTCTCCGAGAAATCGAGGAGAAGTGAAAGACGGTATTCCCACCACAATAGACGTATAGACTCCTATAACTATAAAGAGGACCGTTAGAACTAAGGTCGAACACGAAGAAGGTCGGGTCACAAAGAGTACTACATGAGACGTATATTCAATTTATTCGTCCCACTGTTACATGTCGGAACTGTATGAGGAAAAGGATAAGCCTTGGTCAGACAACAAGGTACAGGTCAAGATTGACAACAAAGGACTGGACGTATATCCAAAGAGTTCACCGTCCAGTCCACCAGACCATAAGGGTAGAGAAAGTCTTAATAGGTGTCAAATAACACTGGGTGTGTCAGTTTCCGAAACCGTATCAGTTACTTCGTCTTTATCTACAAAAAGACCTTGAGACACCGAAAAAGGTACTAGGTCGTCTACTACCGTTAAACTAGAGACCAAGGAGATGGAAAAGATTTTGGTCGAACTTGTAGACCTTAAAGTACCAAGTGGATGACAACTTCCGACCGAACCTCTTAAAACTCGTAATGAAATGATCGTACACTCTTCTGATGTTAACACACCATCAAACTCGTNNGTGTGTCAGTTTCCGAAACCGTATCAGTTACTTCGTCTTTATCTACAAAAAGACCTTGAGACACCGAAAAAGGTACTAGGTCGTCTACTACCGTTAAACTAGAGACCAAGGAGATGGAAAAGATTTTGGTCGAACTTGTAGACCTTAAAGTACCAAGTGGATGACAACTTCCGACCGAACCTCTTAAAACTCGTAATGAAATGATCGTACACTCTTCTGATGTTAACACACCATCAAACTCGTAAGAAACCGTAACGGAAAGAATCCGTAACCTTACTTTTGACTGTAAAAGGTCAGGACACCGGTGACGACTCAAAAGGTTTAAACGACAGTATATCTCACGTCGTGAAAGTGTCATAGTAGAAAATCCTAAACTTTATCGAGTTGACCTTAAGGAAGTGGAGGTGATCGAAACAAACATCACTACGAAGGATTCCGGGTGAACTGAAGTGTAAGGTTCTACGGACCGAGATCCACTTACTAGTGTGGTATCACCAATAGACCCAACACGTCTAGAAAAAATATGTCAAGAAGACACATAAGAACGGTGGAGAAGAATTATAGAAGACGAAGACAATCCAGGTACGGTAAAGACAGGAAATAACTCGGGTAGAAACGTACTTGACAAGGGAACCAAAGAGATTATAAGAACTTCTCTAGAGATCAGAAAGGGTAAGACAAGAAAAGGAGACAAAGAAACGTGACTAACGACTCCTTCCGAAAGAATAGAGAGGAACGATAAGAAACCTCTTCATTGGATGTTATTAAATCAAAAATTTTCTTAAATCTTAGGAAAAGTCTTTCTCTTTTATCATATAATTGGGAGTCGTATCTATTCGTTTGTATGATTGTTTACTTAGGATATTCCGAGTCACTGAGTCACCATTTCTTAGGCGGACCGTTACGTCCTCTACACCCAAACTAGAACCCAGTACTTCTAGGAGACCTCTTCCTTTACCATTGGGTGAGGTCATAAGAAGGGACCCTTTAGGGTACCCGTCTCCTCGGACCACTCGATGTCAGGTACCGTAGTGTTCTCAGCCTGTGCTGACTCGCTGATTTCTCTTTGTTGTTGTTTGGGTCATTCTCGTCTTGTGTTCTTGTAAAATGAACTGCTCGATTCTAGACACGATAATAATAGTCATTGCTACTGTTACAGTCGAACCCTAGTTATGTAAACAGAACACATGAATCTCTTTTTTGTTTTGTTAAGGAATCTCTATGACCCAGAGAACCCGGTTTAATTTTGAGGAGACTTGTTCGATCGTAAAGAATTGTACCAATTATATAAAATGAGTACTTATTTAATAACAAGGTCTTTTAAGAGAGGTAAAGGTTACTAAATATTATGTGGTAATCTTTCGAAAATATTTATATTAAGAAACCTCCAACTCATTTTGAAACCCAGCGCCGACGAAGGAGAGAAGGAACGGAGACCCTGTAGTCGATACGTGCTACCGTTACGACGATCTATCGAGTCCTTAGCGAGGAAGTGGAAGGAGACTCTCTGTGTCTCCTCGTCGCTCAAAATCCCTTTCTCCTTCACTCGTGGTGTCGCTCCTAGGGTCGGATGGAGACTTTCGTACGCCTCGTCGATGATTCGAAACAGAAAAGTACGAGTTATTTTAAACTCAGACGAACTCGGTTAAGGGATTGAAGTAGAGACTCCAGAGTGGATTGAGACTGAGTTGTAAACTCTACCAAAAACGTTGGGAGGGGAGTCAAAAGTGTTGGGAGGGGAACCAAAAGGTAGATCAGGTAGTCTAAGTTTACAGGAATGACATCGGGAAGAAAAAGGGACAGTCAAGTTGGAGTTGGACCCCGAAGAGAGTCAATGAGTACGACAACTCGAGTTGTGGTAAGAGAGACCTTAGTTCCGAGTGTTAAACGGTAGTAGAAACTAGGTCTAGGGGGTAATAAACCCGAAGACTAGTAAATAGTTCCCGACCATTAGTATGAGGTATTACAGAGAGGATATATTCAACAGGAGAGGTAAGGGTGACAAGAATTGACGGTTCCAGTTCAAGACTGGGACGGAGGAAGGGAACTGACAACTTGGTGGGGTATTGACCTGAAAAGGGGTGCATTATGCAGTGTGTGGACGTCAGTTCCAAACGGACACAGGATGTTAAAAGGTGAAGAGAGAGG
Organism: Capra ibex; assembly: GCA_006410555.1. NCBI lineage: Eukaryota > Metazoa > Chordata > Mammalia > Artiodactyla > Bovidae > Capra > Capra ibex. Next base: position 61,007,237 of record SJYO01048061.1, on the reverse strand, counting down.
TCAGATGTTCTTTGTAAAGTTGAAGGAACTCGGCTAGTAACTAGAGTGGACTGGCAGACCAGAGTCTTGTCCTAAAGTCTGAACGAGGCATGAGGACGGAAGCAAGTACGTCGGTCCGAAGTCATGAAGGAGAGAGACGCTATCGTGAAGGAAGAGTGAAGGACGAAAGATAATAACGTAAAGGAGTCGGACGTTTAGGTCAAGAGGGGTGAGGCGTTCGGACTTAAAATCGGGTGTGTTTAAGGAGAGTCTAAGCTGAAGAAGGTCCTAAGGTTGTGAGGGGAGACTTTATCTCCGCTCCATAATACACGTACGTCTTACGGTTCAGTAAACTCAGTACAGACTGAGAGAAACTATGTACTTGGTATCGAACGGTCCGAGGAGACAGGTATCCTAAGAGGTCCGTTCTTATGACATCACCCAACGGTACGGGAGGAGGTCCCCTAGAAGGACTAGGTCTCTAACTTGGGTGTAGAGGATGTCACGTCCCCCTAAGAAATGTACCTCGGTGCTCCTTCAGGTAATTGATAATACGATCCATTACTTTTATGTCTCTTTTTTTCCTGACGAAAAAGTTGTAAAATGTTGTCACTCCTCCATCTATCCATTTGTCTGTTGGTTTGGACCCCACTATATTTGAATCTATTTATCCCATGATACATTCCTATAGACCAGAAATAAACCTCCTCTTGTTCTAGTCCCAAGGTCTTTCCCGTCAATAACGTCCAGGTACGACACTCACGTGTGTTTAAACTTCTGATAACTTCTTCAAGACAGAACCAACAATTCTTCGACGAGACTATGGGACCTACGGACCCGGGTTAAGACACTAGAGGGGTCCTAAGTCGACCCGTCCTCCAGAGGTCATGGAGACGGTCGTGAGGCCGGGTGTAGACAAGAACAACGAGTCTGGAACTGTAGGTAATTCATAAAAGTCATAGAGACGATGGACAGAGTGATTTTCAAACCCCAACTGTCTCTACCACTCTGCTTATTAGATCGGGCGAACTGGTCCCGTACCGGGTCGAGAGCGGTTGAACCGATCAGAGGGTCCCAACTGTGACAATAGACTTCAGTCACGAGACACTAGTGGTTTTGGACAGAACACAGGAGAAGGGAATCTTACAAAGAATAGGAGTATTAAAGGGTAATAAGACGATAAAAGTTGTAAATACGTAAAGAGAAAAGAATACGGAAATGCTGGGACGAGATCCGAAGTTTGAGAACCTACATACTAGTTATTTCGATCACTTCATTAACTTAGAATGTCTATATTTCGCACTACAATACAGAAATCGTCCCTCCGTGAGCGGGTATCCACAGAGAAAGAGGGATCTTTCCTCTCGGAGGAAGACTACTGTGCAGAACGAGATCGTAACGACAAAGAGGAGACACAGGACAGGCGGTTGCGACCTGAGGACTGTAGGTTCATTTAAGTCTCTGGAGCGACCTTAGTGACTTTCTCAATGACAAACTGAACTGTCAGAGTGATAACAGACGACTTTAAAATGGTCATTCAAGTTCACTGTCGACCTCCTGTATCGTTTCTTTTCCAAAAGTAATAGTCTCCGGAATCACTCTACACGAGTACCAGTTCCAAGTCTCCCCGACCTTTGAGTCTCCGACTCAGAACCCCTCCAGTTTGTAGTTGACTGAGAGTCGTGTAACAGCTGTGAGACCCAAACGGTTCAAAGAACATGTTTTACCACGACAAAAAGAGATCTCGTCAAATACACGAGTCATCATCTCGGTTCCGTCCGAGTGACAAACAAAAGTACGGAAAAAACCCTCGAATTGGACACACTAGACGTCTCCAGACCTAATTGTCAGGAAAGTGATCCGGAGAGTGTCCAACCCAGTCAAGAACCGGGGAACCGACTGAACACCCGAGGTCGTTCGTCGACACTACCAGTAATAAAGGGTAGACGAACAGGGGGAGGTGAGGATTCAAACTTTACTCTTACGTGACGAGAATGACGACTGGACATCGGATAAGCATGGGATAGGAAAAGGTCTCATAAAAGACAATCCGTTTTCGTTTGTGTTGTTTTTTTTCAGTTTTTGTGTTGTTTTGAACTTTGTAGTGTTGAGTTCCGTCAAACCCTATTTTACTACCTAGACACATTAGTCAGGAATCGAGAATTCCCACAACGTTTAACTCTGGGATAGGACTAAAGTAGAATAAAAACTTTGAGGACATGAGGTTAGAGATAAGTAAAACAAGACAAGGAAGGAACTCCAATCTCGAATTCGAAGGTCGAGACTAATCATCGAGAAGGTGTTGACAAAACAGATGTAATAGACAGACAGATAGATAGTAACTAGAAGAGATAAAAATAGTAAAAAAATAGAAGTCTTAATAGAGTATCAAGAGAATAAGTCGTGATACGAAATGAGATAAATGTGTATACATCATAAATAATGTTTATTTAGTGATTATGAAAAATACTAGCATCCTAGTAGAGAAGGGAAAGTAAACGTGAACCTTGATTTCATCGTGGACGATATAATTTATAAAGATCAGTTTATCGAACGAAAACGTAGTAAAATAGTTTTAATAAAAGGAACTCACTCCATTAACACCATCTAAAAGCATCTAGTGGATAAACAACAACGATAAAGAAATCTTCGTTAAAAAAAGGACTTAAAAACTATAGTTTTGAGAAATAAATTATTAAACTGGATGGGCTTGTATAAGTTTCACTTTTCACTTTCACTTGGGTGAGGTCACAAGAACGGACCTCTTAGGGTCCCTACCGTCTCGGACCACCCGACGGCAGATACCCCAGCGTGTCTCAGCCTGTGCTGATTTTGTTGAATCGTCGTCGTCGTCGTTGTATAAGTTTCGACTCGCAGCTTCTTAACTACGAAAACTTGACACCACAACCTCTTCTGAGAACTCTCAGGGAACCTGACGTTCCTCCAGGTTGGTCAGGTAGGATTTCCTCTAGTCAGGACCCACAAGAAACCTTCCTAGCTACGATTTCGACTTTGAGGTTATGAAACCGATGGAGTACGCTTCTCAACTGAGTAACCTTTTCTGGGACTACGACCCTCCCTAACCCCCGTCCTCCTCTTCCTCTGTTGTCTCCTACTCTACTGACCTACCGTAGTGGCTGAGCTACCTGTACTCAAACTCACTTAAGGCCCTCAACCACTACCTGTCCCTCCGGACCGCACGACACTAAATACCCCAGTGTTTCTCAGCCTGTGTTGACGTACTGACTTGACTTGACTTGTATAAGTTTTGTGAAAATATACCTTAAAAAAGGGACTTAATTTTTAAAATGGCTTATCTTATCTTAATTGTATATTGAAATATAATCAAAAGTCACATGTTCTATTACTAAGTTATGAACATATGTAACATTTTACTAGTAGTGTTATTCAGATCAATTATAGATAGTGGTCTGTATGAATGTGTAACAAACAGAACACAACCCTTGAAAATTCTGTATGAGAGAGTCACTGGAAGTTTATGTGTCTCGTCGCGATAATTGATATCAGTGGTACGACGTCTAATGTAAGGGCACTGAATGAATAAAACATTGACCTTCAAAACATGCAAACTAGGGAAAGTGGATAAAACAAGTATTAGATATAAAATTTTTAAGGTTTGGCGACCCAGACTTGACTGGAGAAGTAACGACGTGTCTACAGAGAGACGAAGTGAGTAGGGTATACAGAGTCGGACCGATTATTACAAAGGTAAACTGGACTCGGTTTGATCTATGAAGTGACAAGAAAAAGAGAAATTGGATGACATAAGGTAAACACAAGTCACCAACGTCTAAAACGTTGTATAAAGGGGGCAAAAGGGTCAGGTGACTCGCACTGAACCGGGTCCAGGAACAGTGTCAAGTGGACCACCTTGGTAGAAGATAACCGAGGTGACATTGGTCAGCCAGACCAGTGACATGAGGTGAGGAAAGGGGAGAGACGAGACGAACACAAGTAGTAACAAAACAAGGAATGAAGGACGAAAAAAAAAAGACGGGAGTTTCGAGAAGAGTCGACCCTTGTCGGGTTAACTTTTAACGAAATTACGGAAAGCCCCGACACCATTTCATACTCTCGTTTTATTTTGTTTGTCGTGCTTGTTGGGTTCTTGTTCTCAGGTGACCAAGAAGTCTGAGTGCAAGGGTCTCGGTAAGTACTGGGGCGTGCGGTCCCATCCGCCACAGAAGGACCATGGGGGTGTCCTGACCAGTTTGAGACCGACGAAGAGAGGGTTCTGACCTCCAACAAACTGATACCTCCTACCCCTGGTACAGAGTGGGTGGGAAACAAGGAGGAAAAGGTTAATGACAAATTGTGCAAGTGTGGTCGATCCAGGACGACACGGGTCCCGCCAGAGGTAAACTAAGACGTCGGGGAGGGACGAGAGGACTCCGAGGAGGACTCGGTCACGGATGTTCTCTCTTCATCAAAAGGAGACCCCCGGGTGAACCCGAGTGACCGAAGTTTGGTACGTGGAAGACACCGGTAGAAGAAAGAAATGACTTTTAATAGGACTAAGGACTGATTTTGTGGACATAGAAGAGGTCTTAGACCTGACACGGACTATACTCTTATCCAAGAACGAGAGACAGACCATAACACTAAACATTTGAAAGACCCATTCGATCGGTTTTTACGTCTAAAGACACCGAGCAAGGGGGTTGTAACACTACTTATGGGGTCGTTTGACATTATATACTTTAGGGTAAGTACAGACCCTAGTTCTTTCCCGGAGGAAAGGCAGTGGTCTCTCGGGTGGAGTAATCGGAACGAGACTGACACCGCGACGAGTGGGGTTTAGTTAGGCCACCGGTCTCACTGATGGGTATTGATGGGTACGACAACTAAGTAAACGTACTGAGTTTCGGTTCTCGAATTGTAGAAATTAATTTAACTGTCTTAAATCAAACCAAAACACTAGGTATTCAGAGTCAAAGGGGTCCCCACGTCCATTTTTACGAAATGTCTGTTCTCACCCTTCACTGACTTGGGTTCACTCAACTTTTTCCTTGTTCCAAAAGTCTTCTCTTGGTACCTACGACCAACAATAAGTGACACGGAAGAATAAGTAGAAATACAAACCGGTGATCGTCTACGAACCACATTATGTACCAATTCCGAGCAATACACAAACAGTTCGCTTACTATTGATTCACTTATATAGAAATGACACTCATTAACTCTACACAACATCATTTGAGTAAACCAGGAGATCTCAAAGTAGATGAAATTTAAGGTATTCCAAAACACAACCACATAAAGACAAGGTCCGACTTGTAGAAATACGAATGTATTAGTATTAGGAGAGGTACATTAGATTACAAGATCTCTATAGTTTTGTGGTTTTAGCAAGTAGTGTCTCACTGTGTTTCGACTTGCGTTTTTTACAGTTTCCATTGCTGTTATTCTGAGGATACAATCCTTATCGTAATAGTTAACTTACCGGTTGTCACAAGGTAAAAACAATAGTTACAATGACGAAAGTTAAAATTTATGCGTCTTATAACTAAATTGTGCCGAACGATATTTTGTGACTATAGTTTAAGTACAAACGACGTTTTATGGTGTAGAGTTTAGACGAAAGAATCTAAAGTTTTAACTGTAAATTAATCTCTCTTTAAACAAAATTCGGACACCGTTCAACTACCATAGTCAATATGTGACGACGAATTATTAGGTGAGATTTTAAGTGAGTGAATTTTGTTGTTATTAAATAAAACTAGTACTCAGAAGGTAAACAGTCCCGAGTCGTCCCTATTGAGTAAACGAGTTAATCTCCAGTCGACCCCATTCGAACTGTCCTAAGTACACAACGAATCCGAAGGACTATCGTACTATCCACCAAGAGTTTATATTCGTAGGACTCTCGCTCTTTCACTTTTGGGTCACGGAAATTCCGGTCACATACTTTTGATCGTATCACGGAAATAGAGACTTAAGGTAATCAGTTCGTCAGTATTTCGGGTATAAATACCTCTCCCTTATGAATACCGGTCATACATTTACGGTGTCGCTAGAGTCAGAACCGAGAACGGGTATATTTACTTCAAAATGACTTCGTGACGTAACAATAGTATAGTTAAAAGATTCTGAGAGTCTTGATTAAGTTGAACAATCTTATAATCTGTAGAGGGAAACTAAGTTCTTTAGACTGAGATTAAGAAGTCACTTTACTAGGACACACACGGACCTACACACAATTCAGTGAAGCCAGCACATGCTGAGCAACGTTGAGACACCTGACATCGGGCGGTCCGAGGAGACAGACACCCCAAGAGGTCCGTTCTTATGACCTCACTCAACGGTATGGGAGGAGGTCCCCTAGAAGGACTGGGTCCCTAACTTGGACACAGAGGAAACTGAGGACGTAACGTCCACCTAAGAAATGGTGACTCGATGACCCCTTTGGGGTTTTGTTAGGATTGTACGTGTTTAACGGGGTCCTTAGACACCATTGATTGGGAGGATACAGTTCCACCGGACCAGTGACATGAGTCAACCTTAAAAAGAGACCCGGTATCTTGGGATGGGACGTCGACCTCTTCACTCTCCACTCGAACGACTTTCTGAAAAGTCGGTTCCCTACGGATGAGAGGAACACACTCTCTCTCTGGGATTGAACCTTGTGAAGTTAAGAACGGTCTTTTAACAGGTTCTGTTAAGTTTACACTTACGAAATGTCATGGAGAAACGAACTCAATAAACCCCCGCACTGACCAATTTATGTTTCACTTGTGCATTCGTCGAAGGACTCTTTTGTCACTACGATAAGTCGTGTAGGGGTCCTTTGTGTTGAGAAAACCTTTACGACTTAGAGGAGCACTCTTTTCTGACGTCTCTAGTGTGTTAGATACAAGGGGACGGTCCCTTACTACGGTTCACCGCTCATGTACCACCCCACCTGTACCCTCACCCTTTCTTGTCCCACGTACAGAAACATTATTAGTCTTTTCAAATTACACTGAGAGACCATACACGTATAAGTAGACGGTGCGTTTCGACATGTTGCCTACACCTTTTAGGAGAAACCGCTGGGTCTATATTGTCTTTCTTTGCATGGAAAATTAAAGTGAGACGAACGACAAAGAGACAACGATTCTACTGACGACTCCCGAAGGAGTACTGTCCTTCGTCGCGATCAGTTACACAAACCAACCATGTACCGTAGGCCAGGGACCTTCATGGCACCAGGATCACCCGCCGTCTTTCCTCTTGTCTCTTGTTACACCTATAACAGTGGTCGGAAACAGATGAGGTTCTAAATGTACTGAACTCTCCCCATTTTAGGATCTCTGAGAGGATAAGGGTTTTCCTTGAAAAGTAAACAGTTTTTACATGTACAAAAGACCTACAACTCGTCCTTTTCAAGAGATTACACATGCACGTCCCTTCGTGAGAGTCATAAACGTTTTACGGCAAGGGGGTTTAAACCGATTCTAGTCCATTACGCCTAAAAATAAAGGATGGATGGGAAAGGAGTGTAAACTGAGAGGGGACCCTCGTAGATAAGAAACTCGTGTTTAAATATGGTTGTAATCATCTTTTTATGGACCAAAAAAAGATTTAGTGTTTGAAGAACACACTACCACCTTCTTACAGTCCGTCTTGTGTTAAAACAATATAAAGGGAAAGTTCCTTGTGGGTGTCAGTTAAACGGTTGCTTTGACCTTTATTTGGATCCAACTCTACTAACAATTAACCAAAAGCTAATTATGAAGACTTTTTGGATATTAATACTCGTTGACCAAGAACCTCAGTATGGTTTAAATAAGTTTTTGTCCTTCGTTTATAAGTATAATGGAAACTTTATACAACAGGGAGATAGAAGTTTGAACTTATACGAAACTTAAATGAAGGTTTCTTAATAGTATATTTCCTTAGATAACGCAGGGAAAAATTGGAATACGTAAAGAACACGATTATATCAAGATATCAGACGACAATGAGAAAATTTATAGTCTAAAGTTTTACGTCGTGTATTTCTACGTTAAGCAATATGAAAAAAGGAGTTCAATTCTTATATTAGACGGATGTTGTGGACGACAGAACCACCAATACTAAAGAAAGGGAGACACAAGTCACAACTGGGTATTCTAGGTCTTTAACGTAGAAGTCAAATCGACCAGTAAGAAGAACTCGTCTCTTCCGACAAAGAGACGGTGACCCTGTATTTTAGATGTCAAATAAATAAAACAAAGAATAAAGTTTATAGACAGGATACGCAGTTCCGAAATCTCAATAAAAAGTTAAAAGAGGTCTTCTGTTACAATCGAAACAAAAGGTTTAGAAGAAAATATAAAATAGATCTTACACCTAACTCTCAAGGGGTACCGATCAGAGAGGTACAGGAAGAGAAAGAAACCAAAAAGGACTAACAGAACACAAATGAAAATAACTGAAGGATTTGACCTAATAGGTCTAGTAGGGAAAATAAATACTTAGAACCCAATCACAGGAGAGAAAGAGGTAGAGAAGGAAAGTCGGTCCTCGATATCTCACCTACCCACTGGACATCTATACCCCAATTCTTACGACAAGATATAGATAATTTTTTAACTAACTATCCTAATGTCCTACACCCTATTGACCTAATTTGGTGTCCTCGATCAGTAGTGTGTTTACACTTAATAAAGGCCCTTTAAAAGAAAGCTACAGATATCTCTCTCCCCTACGACTCCAATTCCCGAGTCACTACTTCTACGGTCTACTTGTGGATGCTTTCTATTGTCTTTTCTTGACATAGAGATACCAATACTTTTAGATCTTCCCTATTTTGATCAGTAGTTTCTTTCTTTCTTGAACTTGACTCCACCTCCCGTCCCCCTTTCAATCCAGTATCTCAAATAAAAATTAACCTCCTATTAAGGAGGTGTCATTACACAACCGAAGACGGTATGTTGTTGCGGTTAGTCGGTGTTCGTATGTATACTAAAAAATACTAATCAAAAGTATCTTTCTGTCTTTACATTAAGTCAGAAAGGTCAGTGTATCAAGGTTCACTTAAAAAAAATAATAACTAGTAAAGCTGAGCCATACTAATTTCCGACTTAGTGAATGAATTGTCAAAATACATAACTTTCTGTCAAGCGCGTAACGTTCGGAACAAAGTGGAGTGACGGGAGTCCCAGGCACGGATCGTACCGTTCGACAAGAACAATCCCACGTCGCGGGCCAGGGAAGCGAGGGATCACAGCACCATGTCCCACTCAGTCGGGGTACCCATCCTCCACACAAGGACCTTCGGTAAGGATGTGACCCTGTCGATCACAGTGAATTGAAATGTACCTTCACAAATACTTAGTGTATTCATATGGACTAATTTAGGTTTATTTACAGAGAGATATAGTTGAGAGAGATTCGACCTAGGGAGTCTACGGGGGTCGGAAAGGTTTGATGGATTGTACTCCTTTGTATACATTTCACCCTACCTCAGCCAGTCTCACCCTGTCTTTTGTCACCTGAAGTCAGTAACGTCAATTTTATCTAGTATATACGTTTAAAATGTTTCTAGATATTGGAGTACTTACGTGTTCCGGGTCCCGGAAACGTTTACTTCACAGGAGTGTCAACTCAAAATAATTGGAGGTACATTTAGGTGGACACCCCTCCTTCCATCTATTGGACTCACTCACTTATTTCTGCAGTGTCGCTATGACTTGAACCTCGGTGCAGAACTTTCTATTCCCCTCTTAAAAATCGTCCAGTCACCCTTTCCGGTCCCGAGGACCCTCCACGGTCACTTTCTCAGTTTCTTTCTTACTCTTCTCACTCTCCTCTTAGTCTACTCGTGCCACCGAAACCCCTCAAATCTCGTTTAAAGTTGTTCCCTACCAATTCACGACACTGTTCAGGTTCATCTACTCTTGTATTTCCCCAGATAACCTAAGTCGTTATTCCTTCAGTGTACCACTGGAAACGGTGACACCAGAGTCACAAAATTTTCACTTTCAGTGAGTCATCACAACTGATAAACACTGGGGTATCAGATATGTCGGGTACCTTAAGAGGTCCGGTCTTATGACCCCACCCATCGAAAAGGGAAGAGGTCCCCTAGAAGGGTTGGGTCCCTAGGTTGGGTCCAGAGGGCGTAACGTCCACCTAAGAAACGGTCGACTCGGCGTCCCTTCGGGCTACACCTCGCCACCCACAGTCACCACCCCACAGTCACCTCGCCACCCCCAGTATCACTACAGGATACCCGAGCCTCCCCTTGTCTGTTGTTCCTTCGACTGTAACACCTTCGAATTTCTTCGAATTCCTTCGAAGGTAATTCACACGAACCCCTCCCTCCTTCTCCGTCTCACGACATCCATATTCTTTCGTAGTCTTACTCCCTGAGAAGAATCGTGACAAAAAACTAATTTCTCCTCCCACGGGATCGTACAATTCTTACGGGACCTTACTTCGACCATTTCTCTCTACAAAAGGACCAGACACGTCTCCCGCACACCCAAGGTAAACGAGTGGAGGAAGATTACTGAGCCTTTAAGAGATCCTACTGAAGGTCGGGGTTGGTTGATTCGAACGCATGTCCAGGAGCCCTCTCAGACATGGACGAGTAGGGTTGTAGGGTCCACCACCGGGCGTCGAGTCGGGACGGGAGAGCAGGGCGTGTAACTTTCATGACTCAAGTGTAAGTCAAAGGGTAGGCAAAGAGTTAGAGTAAAGTGGAGAAGAAAGTTAGGAGACGAAGACAGAGACATAGACAGAGATGTGAAAGAAAAGACTATACTGTATAAAGGGTACGGTAATATAAGAAGTTTCTATATTGAAAATTCACTACCGTATTATAAGACATTGTATCTAATCGGTGCACGACACAACACGATACGAATCAGTGAGTCAGCACAGACTGAGAAACGCTGGGGTACCTGACATCGGGTGGTCCGAAGAGACAGGCACCCCTAAGAGGTCCGTTCTTAGGACCTCACCCAACGGTACGGGAGGAGGTCCCCTAGAAGGGTTGGGTCCTAACTTGGGTCCAGAGGGTGTAATGTCCACATAAGAAATGCTCGATTCGATGGTCCCTTCGGGTCTAATCGGTAATGAATAAGATTTAGAAACAACCTGAAAAACAGACAAAATTCTACTTAAAAGTCAACAGATTTAAAATACGTGTAATCAACAAATAAGGGACTCCTGGTTAAATTTTTTTTAAAGTTCTTTACCTTAGTGAATGTGTTTCTATACGTACAAATATACCGAAAACTGTATATAACGGTTTAGCGAAAGAACTAGAGAGTTTACAAACTACTATTACTCCATGACTTTCTAGTTTTCGTAAACGTAAACCACTTTGTGTAAACCTATTGTACTATTTTACCTTTCAGAATTCATTAGTAGGACTATGTAAACCCATTCTCGACCTAAACTAACAAAAACAGGTATAAAACTTAACTGATTCCTTACCTCTTGCCCGGAGGTGTAAAAGATTGATGTACAACACTTTTAAATACTTCTATTAACGAAGTCTGTATGTCAACCTAGAAAGACCAAGAATCTAACACCAATGACGGTTGACCAGTCGCACCCCACTTTTTGTGAAGGACCGTCAATCGTCCGAGTAATAAGACCCTAGATCTTTATACTCTTGGTTGTTCTCCTTTCGATTAGGTGGTTTATTTGTTTGTCCGTACCACCTGCGTCTTCCCTGTCAGTCGAGTCCTGTCATTTTATGGGAGTCCCTCTCTCCGACCTTCTGGGTGGAGGAGGGCGGAACGTTGGGTCCCCCGGGATTTAGGACTGGGGACGACCCTCTTGAGTCCTACGAACGGTGGAAAGACCAGGAGGGGACCAGGGGTCCAAGATCCTAGAACGTCTTATCGGACTCCCGGTGAGTCTCCGGTTTGTGTCCTGCTCTCGAAAGGTCTCCGAAGGAGAACCTTCTGAAACGGTTTAAAGACCCTTATATACTCTGCGAATCCGACACTTTCGGACCCACTAGGTACTTATATTTATGTAGTGATCCCCTTTAGGTCGAAATATAAAAAATTGGTTTCGAGAAAAATTTTACAAGGGAAAACCTAAAGTTTTACGAGAGAAAAGGTTTAATGTTAGTGTATCTTCGTAGTTTGTTCTTTCGAGAAACTATTATGGGACGGATAAACCCCTTCCCACCTCTACTCTTTCTGCACCCACCCTCGACAACCCGAACCAGTGTCAGATTCTTCGACTTGAAACTAGTAAGTCGTCTCTTCCCCGTTCTGGTACTACGGAGGTTAAGTGTCGGAGTCTGGTTTTGAGTAATTATTCAGTACAGAGTGGGTGAGGTAATTACTAGTCGTTTACTACCCTTGAGATCGGTTCTCTGGGTCTGAAGTCCTGTCTCACAGTTTATTGTCGACTGTGACAGTTGATTTTTATCATGAAACCTAAGTTTACTCACTAAGTCTAAACAAAAGAATGGAAACGGACCTTATCATAATATGTCTCCTCCCGACAAAACTTTACAAAGAGAAAATACACTTTCCTTCCAAAATAACGTTGGTCGACCGGCCACTCGAGTCTAAGTCGAGTCGTCCTTAACCTACGTGGGTGTACAGGTAGAGGTTACGATTCCCGGAAACCGTGACGACCGGAGGATTTGTATGCGTACGTGAACTGAGACATCTGGTCCAGTGGTTCTTGTTCTCTACCAAACCCTTCAATGCAGTTTCTAAATGTGGTAAAGGTCTTTGAAGAGGGAAACATGAGAAGGGTAGTAAGAGGAAAAAGTATTCTACTCTCGTTAATTTTCCGATTGACCAGTTACTACTTACTGTGTTCGATTTGTTGGATCCTATGAGAAACCGACTCTACTATTGACTTCTTGGTTTAACTCGAAAGGTCTTATACGGGTATATGAATTAGTGAAATTTACACAACTGGTTTGACTGGTCTATTAAATTATTTTAGATGTTATTTCGTATGTAAACAAAGACTAACCTATAATCATCAGAAAAAGTAGTTTAAACAACCATGACCGATTAGTCTAACTAGTTACACGGAAAGACTTAAAGTCAGTCATAGTGATGTGCAATCCGGGTACTTCCTACAGATTCGACATGCAAGGGTTCCAAAACAGGTGATACTTTACGTATGAGGAACTTACATCTACCTAAAAATAAAACATATTCGAAGAGAAGGGGAACCTGTAAAAAGACGGTACGTCGGTCAATCGTCTAAGGTAATATAAATCCCTTGTATGTTACACAGATGTAAGGAACGGACCAGACAACCACAGAACCCGTTACCAGGAACCACAGTACTCTTGTCTCCTCAGGTCTCCTTTAACACGTTCAGTCAAAAGATATCCCTAACGTCTGGTTGTCATGTACAAGTCTTGGGTTAATAGTCAAGGTTTTCCCTGTCGTGTCCTTCCCCGACAGTGTGACACTTTCGACGATCTCGTCTTCGACTCACCTTGGACGTTCTCTACCTCAGTCTCAAATCTGGTACTCCGATTTGAGGTTCTCTTGAGGAACCCGGTCCTTAAGTGTCTTCGAGATGTCGTCGAAGAATCAGGAGTCTGTACCCTCACCCTCTTCGTTAATCTCTCGCCGATGTTACCGTTGGGTGAGGTCATAAGAGCGGACCTCTTAGGGTTCCTGTCTCCTTGGGTAACTCAGCGTTTCTCAGTGTGTGTTGACTTCGTTGAATCGTGTGTGTGTGTGTCGTCTACGTCGGTCACCCTCCGTGGTCTGAAGTCCTAGTCTCAGGGATTGTTTTGGAGTAATCCTCAAGGATTGGATATCTGGGGTCAGGTTTGTGTGACCTGAGAAGTGTGTCTGTACGTTTCTCATGGCACCCGGATTCACAAAGTACTTACACTATCTTTGTAGTCACTACGGTAGTCAAGGACCAGAGTGACAATCTGACTCCAAGCTGACCGCACACTCGACACTTTCAGACACACACCACCGGACGTCGGGGTTCCTCTCGATTGGGAGGTCCGATAAAGAAGGGTTTGGGAAAGAGAAGAGAAGGAGTGGGGAAAGGAAAGAGGTGGCCCAGAGTCTTGACAGTAGTCCGAGGATTTAGGACTACAATTCTGGACATCTTTGGGGAGTCCACACAGACGACTCACCGGTCAGAGACGTTACCCCGGGAAGTCGACCAGGCAACCCCGACCCTGGTGAGAGGGGATACGAAGGAGTGGTCGTGGGTACACTCCTGGGATGACGATTGTGGTACAACACCGTTACCACCAAAACCTAGAAACAGTTGTCTCGGTCTCAAACATAGGGTACGTTCTTCGTATCGGGGAAGGACCTCTTCAGGGAAGGAGGAACTTCCTTCTTCTCACCCTCCAACACGTTTGTCCTTTCCTCTTGTGTAAAACACGAGGTTCTTCAAGACATGGGGATTCTCGTTCTTTACTGTGAGTGACCAGTTCTCTCTCGTCGGGACGAAGATGACCGAGAGAGAGGTTGATAGGTTTCCGTCCGACCCATCACCGAAGAGTCCTCCCTCTCTACCTTCCCTCCCTTCCTTCTTTCCTCTCGCTCCCTCTCTGTCCGTCCCGTCTCTCATTGGGAAGTAGAAGAATAACGTTTGCCTCACGGTGTCTTTTATCGTTACGGAAGTCTTTTCATTTATTCCGTCGAACATGAGATATTTGAGTTCCGTGCGAACCCCACTTGTTACCCCAAGAGTATTTTAGACTTGTGACAGTCACCTTTGATCATTACTCAATCCGTCCGAACATTCAACACGTTAGAAAGTTGTCCAACCTCCTATCTCTCCAATGAAAGTCCTTAAAATGAGTAAGGAATTTAAGAAAAGACTCACCTAGACACAATTTGTTGACTTACTATCACGGTTCGTCCTTGACGTTTCGTCGGTTTGTACTATTTCTTTACACTCCCTTCCGGGTCCTCTCCCGTCCTAGACTCACAAGGCCGTGGTTTTCGTCTCGAACGTTGGATCTACGAGAGTAAGACGGTCAAAAAAATGTTTTGGTACCGATAAAATAGATCGACTGTGAAACCTTAACGGGAAATAATAATTGAAAACTTACTAAGATCATATTTTATTGTAGTTAAGGACTGAGTAATCTGAGATGTTTATATCATTGCCAAACTCAACACTATCCGTGTAAACTTTTCTAGGACTACGACCCTTTCTAACTCCCGTCCTCCTCTTCCCCTGCTGTCTCCTACTCTACCAACCTACCGTAGTGACTGAGCTACCTGTGCCCAAACCCACTTGAGGCCCTCAACCACTACCTGTCCCTCCGTACCGTACGAAGCCAAGTACCCCAGCGTTTCTAAGTCTGTACTGACTCGCTGACTTGACTTGACTTGACTTCCGTGTAAACTGTCATAATAATTATATTTCCAGATTTTCACTGAGCCATTTGGGATCAATTTCAATGCAAAAAGAATCTGGAAGTACGCTTCAAAAGAGAAAACCTCTGACTAAATTGTCGTACAATTGTGACTAAACTACTCCTTCTCCTACCATTAATACTTTAAAACTTTATGTTCACCGGTTCCTTTATCTTCAAAGTAATTACCTTTACCCTTGTGCGAGTCTTTACTGATCGAACTCTCTTTCGACTACATAATGGGTACTTCACACTCTACACCGATTTTGTGGTTCAATCTTTGTCGTGCACCCTTCGTTCAAATTTGGACCTCCTTTAAAACCATTAACCGTATAACGTCTTCGGTTCCTTCGTCTATACTAGCTTTACCCTCTCTTTCACTCCCTCGTCTTCTCCTTCTAGTTTCTCGTGTACCTCTTAGGTCGAGGTTCCTCTAGTCGACTCCTATTCGAAGGACTACCTCCTTCGTTTCCTTCTTTGATTTCTCTCTTGGTCATGTTTCGAACACGGTCCCTCCGGTTCCCCCTTACACTCGTCGGCTCTACCGGACGCCAGATTGTCGAGACCCTGAACGGAATACTAAGAGGGGAGTTGAGAGGGGAGAGGACACGTGATCGAAGGAACGGTAAGGAACTTGTCCGTCCATCCGGGGTGGTATCCCAGAATCGGGACCAGTCGGAGAGACGGACCTCGTGGGGGGTGGGGCCTCCAGATGTGTCAACTGAGAGTGAGTGTAAGGGTCACACCAGGTGGACGAGAGAAAGGACAAAAGGGATCCTGGTGAATTATATAGTCCTTTTCCTTTCACTTCAACGGGTCAGTACAGGTTGAGAACCACTGGAGTACCTGATATCGTATGGTCCGAGGAGGCAGGTGTCCTAAAAGGTCCGTTCCCATAACCTCACCCAAAGGTAAAGGAAAAGGTCCCCTAGAAGGGTTAGGTCCCTAGTTTGGGTCCAGAGGATGTGACGTCCTTCTACGAAATGGTAGACTCGGTGGTCCCTTCGTTTATAATGACCTCACCCATCGAAAAGGGAAGAGGCCCCCTAGAAGGGTTGGGTCCCTGACTTGGGTCCAGAGGACGTAACGTGCGTCTAAGAAATGGTCCACTCGGCGTTCCCTTCGGGTTCTTATGACCTCATCCATCGGATAGGGAAGAGGTCACCTAGAAGGGGTGGGTCCTTAGCTTGACCCCAGAGGACGTAACGTCCGTCTAAGAAAGGGTTGACTCGATACTCCCTTCGGTAAATTATATAACTACTATCTATTAAACGAATGAGTAAACAGATGTTTTATTATTGACGAATACGACAAACTATAGTCAGATTAGTTTATATTTGTAGTACTTCCGTGGAAAGGACTCACGGATGTTGTCAAGAATTCATATGTCTTTATAGTTTACTGATAAACAACTTCCTTTCTTACTTGTCACAATCTGTCTCGACTCTCCTATTCCACCGATCACGTCCTCTTACCCGTTCCAGTGACCTGAACCAGAACCCACTAGAGTCGGACGTAGTCGAACCTCGTCCGGGTCCCAAGGGTCGTTCTCTGACTCTGTGCCAGCGTCGCTTCCTTGTCTAAGATTGATGATCTGGTCACCAGTCACTCTTCCCGGGACCGGAAGTCGAAACGTCTTTTTTTAAAGGTGTTTCTGTCTTTCATCACTTCATTTCACAAATAATTCTCCTATTTCTCATATATATCATGAACACCCATCCACGTGTCCGTCTGACTATCTCTCAGTGACTCAACGCCGGAACACCATCAAACTTAATGAAAATACCCCGGGTCGGAAGAGGGAATTAACAACATGAGAAGACCAGAACCCTCAAAACCAGGTGTCCCTTACTTAGAGGTTACCGAAATAGGACCACCCCCGGGTAAGACGGAGGACGGAGTCTGACTACAAACCCTTTAGGAACCGTCTAGATCACTCCCTTCAAACCCCTACCATTGACCCCCGACCCGTTCACCCGTCCCATCTCCTGCACCTCCGTCGTTCCAGTCTCTCAATTGAGTCAATGTAAACCCGTATTATAAATTTTGAGGTCTTGACTCAGTGACCTAAACGAGAAGTGCGACGGCCAAAACCTTCTGTTTAGTTTCCGTGCGTGACCCAACCGTTAGTGTCACCCGACCAGACACACCTCAACGTCGAATCTCCCGCCCGACACTGGACGAGACAGACGTTTAGGTACACTCTAACTCGACAAGATATTTCCTCCCATGTGTGTCGGACAAGCTCCTGGTGGATAAAATTCTGTTAGGTCAAAAGACGTTTTGGGTTTCGACGTTTAGAGTACTCAGTTCCCACTATCTAAAGTCTCTATTCTCTCTTTTCCCTTCACCCTTTGGTTGAGTCTTACGTCGAGCCCGAGGTGCTTCTCGTGTCCTTCTTCCCCCTTCTTCGGTAGGGGACGACTCTATGCCGCTGTCAGACCCGGACGGGGTCTCTTTTTGTTGGGGCAGGTTCCCGGTGCCCCCTCCTTTCCCGCGTCCCTCCTCCGGCAAGAGCCTTCACTTCTGTCGGTCTCCTCTTGTTGTTCGAGTTAATATCTTTCTAGACGTCCTTCTCCTAGACGACGTCCTCCCTCAAAACCTTAAACTCTGCCACTTATTCGGTCTTTGGCTCCTCAGTTTCTCCTCTCCCCTTCTCTTTTGGGACTCTCGTCAGTTTCCTCTCAATTTAAGTAAAGTCCTTGTCCAAGGTTCTTATCCTCTTCTCCGTTCCGCCGCCTCTCTCGCGTTCCTCCTTGAACTCCTTGTTTCGTTTTTTTATTTATTTACCTTCTCTGCTTACCTTTGAGACTCCCATGGAAAGCATGCCCTCGGACCCTTCACAAGTTCCCACACACCTTAAACAAACTACAACCCAGTAATTAAGTAAGGTGACACGGCACATAAACGTATTCATTGTGTAGTTGTGGAACACTCTCAGTTCACGTTACGCCTCCTCACCCCCGGGGGCCTCTACCCCCCTTACTACGAGTGGGTTCCCAAGTCATCACAAACTGGGATCTCTTGTACCTTCCACCCGAGTGATCTTCAGGTGAGGGACCACCTGTGACCTCGGTGACCCCTTTTTGAGTGTTGTGAGAGATAGACCATACCTTCCGAACTAGTTACTTGGTCTTTTATAAAGGAAACCAACGGTAGTCGTCGTCCATCGTGACAACGCCCCACCAGAGGAACGCAGAATCCGGAACCGTCCCCGAACAAAATTGATGTAAGTGTGTCCTTGTTGTTACCAATTGTAATTGACCACCCCCCACCCCCACCCACCCCCCTCCAGGTACAGTACACGACACGACTCGAGAAATATCTGTCGGGTAGGGCTAATAAACACTTAAGGTGTAAAAGAATAAACGATCTTACATAGACACTGAGGTTTTAGTTATGAGCGTCTCGAAAACACCAGTAAGCCCCTGTTCCCGTCTGTCTTTTTAGACTCAAGGGACTGTACGTACACACAAGGGTCGACTCCAGTTTATCCCACTGAGAAGAACAAAGCTGAAAGTATAACATTTGTTCGTTTAAAAACGTCAGAAACACGAAAAACAACCACTAAAGTGTCAAACTATACCCGGGGTTCACATTATTACGATTTCGCGGAAGATCATAATAACGATTCGTGTTCTTCCGACACTAGAAAAAATCTCTTCTTCCATATGTAATCTATTTGAAACAAAGTCGTACTCAAGACTACGATAACCGGTACTCAAATTGGAATTACTTAGTTGTGATACGTAATAATAAAGAATAAGAAAGAAAAAATTTTTTATAAATAAATAAAATTTTTACAACCGACGTGACCCGGTAGTGACCACGAGAACCCTAACAAGATCAAGATCACTCACCCTTGATGAGAGATCAACGTTACAACCCGAAGAGTAACACCACCGAAGAGAACACCGCGTCCCTGAGATCTCGTGCCCAAACGTATAAATAAGTAAACTGACAAAGCCCAGAACCAACACAGCACTCCCTAGAAAACAACGTCGTGTGGCTGAGAGATCAACGCAGCACCCGAGTCATTAGCGTCGTGGCTCGAGAGATCGACACCGTTTGTCCGAGGTCTCACTCGTTTGTCCCGAGTCATCAACGTCACGTGTCCGAATCGACGCGGTGTCGTATACCCCAGAATCAAGGGACTGGTCCCTAGTTTGAAAGCAGGGGACGTAACGTTCCGTCAGGGAATTGGGGACCTGGTGGTCCCTTCAGGATTGTGATATATAATTTATTCAACAAAAATTTGTCTTTGTGTGTGTTCTGTTCTAATCCAAAACTAATCGACTCTTTTTACACAGGTCTCCGAGACCCCTTAGATTGAGACATAAAGGAGAGGATCACTATCAAGCCATAAACGATTGGATCACAAGTACCACTGAGATATCTGGTATTCGTGGTACTTATTACTCTTGACTGATATGTAATAAAGTGATTTATTAGTACTAAGGTTTAATTAAGATGTTCCCCGAAGGGACCACAGAGTCACTATTTCTTTCACTTCAGTGAGTCAGCACAGGTTGAGAAACGTTGGGGTACCTGACATCGGATGGT
The DNA here is from genome assembly GCA_006410555.1 of Capra ibex. Lineage (NCBI taxonomy): Eukaryota > Metazoa > Chordata > Mammalia > Artiodactyla > Bovidae > Capra > Capra ibex. The sequence goes on along the minus strand of SJYO01048061.1, from coordinate 60,987,367 downwards.
CCGAGGAAACAGGTACCTTAAAAGGTCCGTTCTCATGACCTCACCCAACGGTTAAGGAAGAGGTCCCCTAGAAGGACTGGGTACCTACCTTGTGTCCAACTATTGACTATTTCTTAGGTGGACGTTAAGTGCTCTGTACCCAAACTAGAGACCCATCTCTCCTAAGGGACCTCTTCCTTTACCGTTGGGTGAGGTCATAAGAACGTACCCTTTAGGGTACCTGTCCCCTCGGACCGTCCGATGTCAGGTACCCCAACGTTTCTGAGACTGAACTGAATCGATGACTTGATGGTTAAGATGTTTCCAGTGTAAAATGTTTTTACGGATCTCTCCACAATTTATAACACAAGTTTCGAAATTATGACCGTTCCTTCATCTTGGATCAAGACTGAGACCTAGAGGTCGAGTACTACGACTATAATGGGACCGTACTTCCACCTACGACCCTTTACTACCTAAGGGGTGTTACATGCCTCCTAAAAAAAGCGCTTGTTTTGTATTCAACCAGACTCTTTCAAGGATCTTTAACGAATTACCCTTAAAATTCATCTTGGTCTTAAGGATTTTAGTGTCCATCTCTTTCTTGGTCCTTTGATCAAACAACAAAAACGATACTGGAATCAAATATAAGACTTTACCCTACCGGACCCCTCTGGACCCAGATGTACTCCAACACTAGTACGAAACTTCTCTTGTTTTGTGACATGTTTATGCACTAAGTTACCCTTTTGTGACTCGACCCTCGTCCTTCAGGATAAGATTTGGATTAAGACGGTCATTGACGACCACTCGAAACTCTTTCAGAAGAAGTGGCGAGATGTACAAACGACGAGGTGGACTTTGTACTTGAAAGACCACCTACTAAGGGAGACGAACTAAAATCCGAGACTTTTGACATATCAAATCCGAGACTTTTGATGCATCGAAGATTGCCTCACTGCAGTCAAGATAAGACGGACCCTATCTGGATCAAATGTGGAAAACAGAACCGTATTAATAAGTATCGTAGAAAGTGAGAGTCTTCACACTGTCAGACCTGTTATTTAATGTGCTAACAGGACACGAGTTGGGTATGAACAAGACACACAAAGGAACCGATCTAGTCTATGTTCCTTCGGGCATCCTTACTTCTGGTCGACTCAAAGAGGAAGATCTATAGGACCCAAGGACCATAGTCCAGTGACTCGACGAACTGACGATGGACGACGGTCCAAGGACCCGAGAGGTTGGACCGTAAACGGAGTGTTGGAACCCAGAGATATGGTTCCTTAGACGACGAATTGGACCCCTTTTTAAGACTAAACCGAAAACTAAGGGGGTTTTCTTTTAATATAGGTAACCTGACATTTTTCTCCTGTCAGAAACTATGTCTCTTCATTGAACTATATCGTGACGGTCAATTTCCTGTACCACACAGAGTTACTCCAGTAAGGATCAACATGATCTACTACGGAAAAATTTGTTTAACGGATGTAAGTGCCAAATTAAGATAGGTGTGACTAACTTACGTTGTTTTTATTTTAAAGTTTACATCTTTATTTTTTCGATCTGACTCTTCACTTTACAACTTTGTTTTTGAAGACCATCTGAAAACTCAGAAGACTTTACATGATAAACAGAAAGATTTGTGACAAAGTGGGAGAATAACAGTACATTCTTTTAATGTACTTACTTAGTGATAAGTTTTTTATTCCTTTATCTATTTTAGAAGAGAATTTTATATAAAAGGAAGTGAGTGAGTTTAAAATATCTTTATTTCGTGTGTGTTTTTCTTTTATTAACACGGGATAAGAAAAACCAACCAATTTTACGTGATCTATTAAAATAATATGACAATCGGTCTGTGAAGAAGGGTCTGTCATTTTATGTTCGAAATTGTATCTAGTCTAATTTAGTAGGATTTGAAAAACTTATATCAAATCTTTCACTTTATTAGTTAATTAGATTAAGAGATTGGACACAAAGTCCAAGTTTACGAGAAAGGGATAGAAAGACCCATTTGAAGTCGATAAGTCAGGTCTTTTACATCGTACAATTACTGACTTGTTTGGAGGTCTGACCGTGGAATTAACTTTAGGACAAAGACACGCGACGAGTGTCCAATCCTTACTTGTCAAAGAGTCATCGTCAACGAACGAAGGACCTTTCTCGAGACTAAGATTTTCCTCTCAACCCCCTCTTGAATATGAACCACGTTTGGATTGACTGACTGACACAGAGAATAATGTTGGGAACTCTAGTATAGTTTTACCTAATACTAGTGTAAGGAAGCTTGGACGGTTGATCTTTGAGTTTACCTTCTGACATGGGACCTACGAGACTTAGTTTCTACAGTTTCATCGGAACCCAAAGAGGGAAGCACTCCGAACGAGACACCAGTCCTTTACACCAGTCCTGGGTCCCTTACGGTTCCGGACCGTCCCCGAGACGACCAGATGTGGGACTTCTCCTTATTTGGTGGTCGTTGAAAATAGACTAAGTCAAGTCTTTAATTTTGGGGAACAGAAACTGGGTCTCCCTATTAAAATAAAATACCCGTTTATCGTTTTCCGTAAAACGGAATTTTTTTCCTTTCTTTCTTTTTATGGTAGTTTTTAGACAAACGGTAACCAAAGAATGTCGAAGGTGTTAATGGAATACTTTACGATCTACAAAAAATCTTGTAAAATGAAACAACGACTGTACGCAATTCACTTTTAGAGAATACTACAACCCGAAAATATGAATTAGACAAAAGACAATTATTAGGAAGAGTAAACTAATACTTTTTTACTTTGTTTACAACAGAGAAACAAAACACGGACCAAGTTCTATAAACTGAAAATTTACAACCGGTTTCCTTCCTCTTACACCAACGACAAACGACTCGAACCTACTTCTTTAAGTGATACACACAATCAACTTGAGTAACCATGAGGACGAATGTACGATGGGTAAGAGGAGGGGTCGGTGAAAGAGGAATTTACAAAGTGGTTGTGCATGGAACACAAACCCGTATTGATGTACGTGGCAAAATAGGTGAAGAAAATAGATGCAAACCTCATTTCATTTTCAATCTCCCATTGGCTAAGTGTAGAACTTGATAGCCGTTTCTGACTGGTCCGGTTCGGGTCTCTGTGTCTAATATAAATTCTAGTTCTAAGTCTTCGTTCCATCCACTTCTTCCAGGTCCCAGTCCCTCCGGTGTCCAAACTCCAGTCGGAGAAGATCCAAAAGACACTCGTCCACAGAGACCCGGGTGGGGTCCATCCGTTGGTAGGACCGTCACCCTCTGGTCTCCACAAGAGACGGAGACTGACGTCCATGATCGAAGTTCAAGATCCTTAGAACCACTCAAAAATGGAAACATTAAAAATAAAAAAGTTCCAATCTCTGTTTTGATTTGTTAAATTCATTAAGACAAATTACGTTTAGTCCTTTCCTTTTTCTTTCCAGTGATTCTTCAGACAAGGTATAGTACGTGTCTGGTATTATAAGTATATTTGACCTTTCCTACGAGCCTTGAGTCTTATAAGACATATTTCCTTATTATCTTCGTTCAGGAGGTTTTGTAAGACTACTTGGGTTTACATAAATTCCATCACTTTTTTATTTCTCACGGAAAGAAGGTAATGTTTAAACTGTCCAAATCACTTCTTGACAAAAATGTGAATACCATACTGTAACAATTTCCTCCTCGTCCCTCTCTCAAGTAGTTTACTCAAATCACTCAGTTGCTTCTGAAAAAGGACAACCCCTCCTTTGATAGTTTCCACTCTTCGGATCCTCTTTTCTCTGTATAAAACTGGTTCAAAAAAAAAAAAAAAAAAGACAAGGGTACCAGACCGGAACTTTTCTCTCTAGTGTCTTGTCCTTTTTTTTTATCAAACTTCGAAGGGTTCTCTACTCAAGACCCTCTGTCACTTCCTCCTGTCCCTTCGGACCACACGATGTCAGGTACATCAGTGTTTCTCAACCTGTGTTGACTCGTTCACTTGTCGTTTGTCCACCCATTGATCGAGAAGAAGTTATTTCTTCTACGACAAGGACTAGGAGTCGTCCATTTTTTTTTTTTTCTTTAGAGTCATCGAAAGATCCTCCTTCCCGTCCTTTTCTTTGTCACCTCCCTTAAAATAGGGATCGATGACCTCCAGGGTGTCTACGTTATTTCTAGACCCTGGACTCACACTATTCACTAATGGACACTACTTAGTTTTCACGGGGTCCTTCCCTTTTCTTTCTGAACCCGAAAAAACGTCACCGACTGTTATAACCACACACTGTTTCTCTGACTATTCCTCTAGTGTATGAATTCCCATACGGGGGTTTAAAATAAGACATGAAATAATATAGAATATATACATTTTATCGATTGAGACTTTTACTTTAACAAAAACCTTTTGTAAAAATTTAATTTTTTAGAAATGATCCGTAAAAGGGTAAAAAGGACTANAAAGGGACAAGGGTACCAGGTCGGAACTTTTCTCTCTAGTGTCTTGTCCTTTTTTTTTTTTTTTTAACAAACTCCGAAGGGTTCTCTACTCAAGGCCCTCTGTCACTTCCTCCTGTCCCTTCGGACCACACGATGTCAGGTACATCAGTGTTTCTCAACCTGTGTTGACTCGTTCACTTGTCGTTTGTCCACCCATTGATCGAGAAGAAGTTATTTCTTCTACGACAAGGACTAGGAGTCGTCCATTTTTTTTTTTTTTTTTTCTTTAGAGTCATCGAAAGATCCTCCTTCCCGTCCTTTTCTTTGTCACCTCCCTTAAAATAGGGATCGATGACCTCCAGGGTGTCTACGTTATTTCTAGACCCTGGACTCACACTATTCACTAATGGACACTACTTAGTTTTCACGGGGTCCTTCCCTTTTCTTTCTGAACCCGAAAAAACGTCACCGACTGTTATAACCACACACTGTTTCTCTGACTATTCCTCTAGTGTATGAATTCCCATACGGGGGTTTAAAATAAGACATGAAATAATATAGAATATATACATTTTATCGATTAAGACTTTTACTTTAACAAAAACCTTTTGTAAAAATTTATTTTTTTAGAAATGATCCGTAAAAGGGTAAAAAGGACTAATTTCTTTCGACAGACGTCTGGGAGGTCGGGAAGTCCTCTATGACCACGAATACCATGTATTAGTAAAGTATAAATTACGTGTTTATTAGTCCGGGACCTTCTGACCACAACTCGTAGATATGAATAATTGACTACCGTTTACAATTTGAGATCCTTGTTTGTTTACGAGTGAGTCTAGTAGTTCACCCCTTTTTTTTATACTTGTATGTTCGGCACCTCGGTCTCTCTGTGTCCAAGTTTGAGGTCGACGTTTCATTTATCGGTACAGTGGATATTGGAGACTCTAAAAACAAAGGGTGGACGTAGTCGATACTAAATATTATTCCACATGTCAACATCCTTAATATATATTATGTATGGTTCACGTTTGTGTCGTGGGGGTCTTGAAATCCCGGAGTCCTTCTCGAGTAATGACAATTATGTCCTCTGACACTCCCGTAGGTATAAAAATCTTTATACCTATGAAATATCTACCTCATAGAATTTAGAACACTAAAATTTTAGGGAAACTAGAGGATTTATATTTCGGTATTAAATCGTAAGTCCTTTTACCAAAACCCTTTACAATTCTTCATGTTGTAAAATTAAGTTCGATCTTTATAAAAACCGGAGTGATTCCCACTGGTTGGACTGACGAAACTAGACTTGACTTCCTCAGGGACCCTACACCCTGAAAATCATATCTTTGACCCTTTAAGGGTCCGTTTGGTTCTACTCAGTCAGTGAGAGATCGGAGTGGAGTTTTCATGGACTGGAAAATTGTTGTGGATCCTAGGAATGGACCTTTGGACATCCTTAGTTTAGGAACTCAGTGTTGGGTCTGGATAACCAAGTCTTTCAGATCTAATTCCAGATCACTAACGTAAATTTACTCAAGAGGTCCACTAAAACTCTGTGCGTCGTACGATTACAAACTCTTTACAAACAAATATTATACACTAAATACAGTCTGATTCTGTAAAGTGTCTCCTTTACACTTATCTTTCTTTGTTACGTAATTGGGATAAAGTTCTATGAAGTCAGTAATAAAAGTGTCGACTATAAAAGGTAATAATTATAAAGGGTTCAAGAGACAGTAAAGTAGTGACTCGATACTAGTCATTCCTCACTCTTTCTTCTGGTTCTATGACATTGGTTCTATGACATTAAGTCGAGTCTTTCATTCGACGTTGGTCAATTTCGAAACTCCCTTCCAACCATCCTCTCATCAATACGTTTGATTTTGGGTCCAAGATCAGATTACCAAAGAGATGGAAACGTTTTGGAGTGTGTCACTCAAAGGTCCCGATCCTGTCATTTACAAATTCATCCCGGTCTCTTATAGAGACGTCCCTTAGTGGGTCCTCTGAGGGTTTAATTGCGGTAAAATCAAGGACGTTGTTGGTGTGGTCAGTTGAGGAGTCTTCCGAGACCAATGAAAACGTTTCGTTTGGTCCCCTTAAAAGTATTATGAACTAGCAATATATACTGAAGTTTATAAACTTGCAGATCCTGTGCCCTGACCCGTTGTTAGATAAAATAGGTTATAACTTTAGAAGTGTTGTCCGGGGAGTCGTCGATTGTCTCAAAAGAGTCACTTCCCGTTGACGAAAATCATGACTCACTTCTCCCTACTTTCTTCTCGGCCTATTGTTACTACTCACATTCACTCCTCACCTTTCTTTCCTTCCAGTGACTCGAGAGTAACAGTGATGATAGGGTCCCCCTTAACACCCTACAGTCGTTTACTGGTGCCTCGATACTGAACTAGCAAAAGGTGACAACGGAACTAAAAATGTATGTTTATACTGTATTCACATATAGTAATGGTCTAAACGGTGTCTAGGATTCAAAAGGAGGTTATTATCCGGATTAGTATGGGAAGATAGGGTTCTTCCTACTAAAGACAAACTGGTCCCTATCTTAGTCGACTCCGAAGAAGTTAACCGTATGAAAAGGGGAAGTAGGGAGACACTTCAGGATTTCCAGTTCAGGAAAAAAAAAAAAAAACGATTTGGATTCCTAGTGTTTCCGGTTTCAACAACGATCTCATATGATTGAAAACAGAGTCAAATTTTATACATTGAAAAGATAATACGAATCGTATCGGGGAAGACAGACTTTCTGTCTATATATAAGAAAAAGTATAAGAAAAGGTCATATTTATTCTATACCTTATAACAGTAAAATAGGGTAAGTCGTTTCGTTTACAAGAAGTAACAAGGAAGTACTAAATTAATGACATCCCATACTTATATTGAAAGAGACCCTTTTTTGTTTTGTGATTTGTCTGTTTTTAAGTCTTTGTTCCAAAGTCCGATGAAAGTAACTAAAAACTCTCTACTTTACCTCCTCTAAACACATCCCCTCTACGACCCTCCATGACACACCCAACCCGGACCGTCTGTAAGTTCCGTAATTCAGACCTAAACTTAGGTCTGATCTTTTAGTAATGAACGATTTCCAGAAATCTTAAACCCGGATCTTTTCAGATACAGTTATCTATAATCGAAACTTTCTTAAATACTAAAACGTCTTGATTTTTTTTTTAAAATTGATAATTGGAAAAGACAGGATGACATCTTGTAGAGACAGAACCTGGTTGGGTTCGACACACATTCTCGGCAGTCAATATTAAAGACCGGAGTGTTCAGTCGTGAATTTAAGATCTTTTCCTCGAGTTTCGTCGAGTACCTTATATCAGAGAGTGGTATCATCCTAAACTTCAGACGAAGACTCAATTTAAGTACGGAAGACCTCCGGAGAATATTTAATCACAGTTTTACTTTTTAATAAATATGAAATTCTTGAATGTATTACATTTTGAACCACTGATGTCAACTATTGTGTCATAATAGTAACTTTAAACAATTCTCTCATTTTGAAACAAGAGTAGTTTTTTATTTTTTCTTTCTATATATACACTACACCGTCTACCACCCAAATTTTTTTAATACGAACTGATAGTTTATCCCTTCATCGTATAATTACAGTGATAATATATTCGTATTTACTGGTTTGTATCAGAGGAGTAAAGAAACCTTTAATATGGGACAGACCAAAGAATCCCTATGTTCACACTTTCTCCCTTTTTATTATTAATGACAAATCAAGGGACCTACGGTCCTCACTTTTCCTGATTTGATTGAAAATTACTCGTGGAAGACATACGACCGACGAATCGTATACTTGACTCTACTTCCGTAGAGGCAATTGCAAGTGTTGGTGAAATATTTCATCCGTAAAGAAGAAGGGTAAAATTTACTCCTGTGGTACCGAGTGACGGAAAACAATTTTATGTTGTCGATTCGTAGGTCTTCGAGTACCCCGGTTCTACACTTGTGTACAGAGTAACTGCGGGTTCGGGTACACGAAGGGTTACACTTTACTACGAGGGGTTTCACTAGGACCAAACCCAGATCAGGACCCGGACCTAAAGGGTTTCGTTACTTGTGACCATCTCGACACTTCGACTCGTCCAATAACTCAAAGAAGGGAAGGTCAGAAGAGGATTTCAGATTAGAAATTGAACGTCGACATTGGGACGTAAGGTTCCGAGTGTAACTCGAACCTAAAAGGAGTAATGGAATCGTTAATGAAAGAGTGAGCGTTACTCGACTAGGGTAGAGACCAGTGACACGGTGATCAAGGGACCAGTAAGGAGAATGGGTGACGGGTGTCATATCGACAAATTTCAGGATGTGAACTCGTTGACCTGTTACAATTGACACTAGTGAGGAGAAGTCATTCCAGTAAGTGGTCAAAGAGTCACATAAGTAAGGAACCCGATGACGTTGTTTGCTGGGGGTTGGACCCACCAAATTTATTGTCTTGATATAAGAAGGTTTCATGACGTCCGGTCTTCAAGTTTTAATTCTATAACCGTCCTGGTATGAAGGAGACTTTCACGATCTGTTCTCGAAAGGTACAGAGAAGAACCAAAGACCACCAAAGATCATTAGGAATCGAACATCCATGTAGTGAGGTCAGGAACATAGGTGGGAGATAGAGATAGAAAGAAGAATATTCCTGTTTTCAGTGACCTAAATTGGGGGTGAGAATAGGTGATACCTAGGTCATGAGGTCCGTTCTCATGACCTCACCCAACGGTAAAGGAAGAGGTCCCCTTCACTTCAACGAGTCAGTACAGGCTGAGAAACGTTGGGACACCTGACATCGGGTGGACCGAGGAGGTAGGTACCCTAAGAGGTCCGTTCTCATGACCTCACCCAACGGTAAAGGAAGAGGTCCCTAGTTTGGGCCCAGAGGACGTAACCTCCGTCTGCGAAGTTGGAGACTCGGTGGTCCCTTCGGGGGTAAGAATTGCTTAATATAGAGGTTTCTGGGATAAAGATTCATTCCAATGTAAGACTCCAAGGTCCTTCTGTTTAAAAAAGAACCCCACTCCCCCGTGTTATAAGTTATATCCCATGAATTCCTGGATGACCGGGAGTAAGAGACGACTTTAAGTGGTATGCCCCAGAGGACCACCACTGTCACGGATCTCGTTGTTTACCCGAGTTTAAACGGACGTTACGTTCTCTGGACCCGAGTCAGGGAACCAGCCCTTCTAGGAGACCACCTTCTTTACCGTTGGTTGTGGTCATAAGAACGGACCTGTCAAGGTACCTGTCTCCTCGGCCCACCCGATGTCAGGTACCCCAGTGATTCTCAACCTGTGTTACCTCGTCAATTGTTATAAAATTGTCTTTTTTACGGAACTTCTATATCGTTTTACGGGACTTTTATTCCGTTTTTCAAATATAGTAGTAGTTTCTTTTTCATATATTCAAATTGTCTACTATCTTTATCGAATTTTTTTTTTTTGAGGACTTACTTTTTTTCGATTGTTTAAAATTCAACACGAACGGTTTTGTATCGAGAATATCTGTCGGTACATAAACCATTGGAAAAGTTCCCGAACTTCATAACCCTACCCGTTTTTAAACAAGTCCAAAAAGACATCCTACACAGACATTTGGACTTGTTTATAAAACCTGTTATTGAACTTTCTTTCTAAAAAAAAAAAAATTAAGTCAATCTAGATTTCAAGATGGGTGGGAGTATATGTTACAGTTGACTTTAAGGCTGTTTGACCGGCGTGTACAAATGTCCGTCTTAGTTCTAAAACATGATACCAGAGGTTCACTTAATGTGACCTTTCTTTCGTTCCTGTAAAACGAATAATAGGAGGTAATCGGTTTTACCTAAATGTCGAGTGTCCTTGTCAGTGTTCTTTGACGTCTTGTCTGGTCCTTGAACACGACTACCTTTAGTAGAGTTAAATTTGTTTGAAATTCTTCGAACGACTTATATTGACAATACCGTCGGAAAGTTTCTAGTGAAAGGGATCACCTAAATAAACTTTTCTTCAATCGGTCTGACCTTTGTTAGACCTTTTGAGATGAGAACGAGATAAATGAAAAGAAGACCCTTCCTCTCTCCCGAGTCCCATTGTTACATGTCCCCTGATCTCTCTGTGGTAGGAAGAGCTTTGGAACTCTAAACGTTTCTCCACCTTCTTCATCCGTAACGATTTGTCCGTCTCTCATACATGTAGAACTTCTGACAAAATTTTCACACGTTCGGAGACCTGATGTCTCGAACAGATCGTCCGATACAATTGCGGAATTACAAACAGTCCTTTGTTGTGTCCGTTAATCGATTGTCGTACCTGAACTTTTGGTCAGTCTGAACATTTCCTCAGGGAGATTACAGAGATACTCATTGTTCTAATTAAAGGTATGTAAAGTAGTATAACTTTAGTTTCGAACACTTTCACAGATAATGTATTTCAATGGAATTTATTCCATTGTGTACGTTTGACTTGCTGTGCATTCACAAGTCAAGTACAACCGTTAATGACCTTTGGGAAAAGAGTAAACAAAACAAAACAGAAACCTTACAAGTCTCTGTTGAAACATTATCAATTTGTGTTACGAATTGACGGAAAAGTCCCCTTAAAGGTGACGTTTGAAACATCCGTACTCCGGGTCCCCAGACACAAGAACCGGAACTCCAGGGGAATTGTCGACACGTCACCCCCCATCCTACGAAGGTCTCAATTGTCTAAACGTGACCTCACGACCACGACGGTGAGTGTTCAGTCGGGTTGGAGAGATCCGGACTAAAGGTGGACGTCTACCTTGAACAGGGTAAGGTCCTACGACCCAAACATAGGTATCGACTATACAGTTCATTCGGATGTCTCTCTTGACCACTCTCCTGTATCTTAGTTTACCCCCAGTACCAATCATCCCAATCCTATGTCTATCTACCACTTCAAATCCCCTTTTCCTTCTACTACTTTCTTCTCCTCTTAGTTTACCAACATCTCCTTTCCCTACTCCTTCTGTTTACTTCTTTTCTCTCCCTCTTTCTCCTTCCTCTCGTCCTTTTGTCTTCTCTCCCACCTGACCCTTGGGGCTAAGACGAACTAACACATTCACTACTCGTCGCCGACCTAGGGACGTTGGACTGACTCTCGAGTCCCGATACCGACTGTCACGACTGACGGGACTTACTCCTTTAAAACACTTCAGTCGTAACGACATGGAAAGGAAAGGTCCTTAATCCTAAACCTCTGTTGTTGAAAGAGGTTCCCCATTCACGTCATAGTCTGGGTTTTGTCCTCCTGACAAACTTTACAAGAATCTTTTCCTTTGTCTTTCCTCTCCCCTCCTTCAGTAATGTATTTATTACGTTCTTTTAAAGGGACCTCTTGTATTCTTAAACCTCTTTTCCCGGGAAGTTTATGTGTCGTCGTATTATTTTACTTTCCGTGTTGTTTCAAGTACTATCAGGACTTTAAAATACTGCAAGTACTTGTCATTTTGTATTCGTAGGTTCTCCTTTTTTATCCAGTGTGTTGTATCTAATCCATAATCTCCCCGTAGGCAGAGGTTTTCCTGTTGTGATCTTTGATTTTATGTTATCTTGTTACAGAAGACAAGTAGTTCTTTGATAAAAGATTGGATCTAAAGATGTGGGTTCGGTTAATTCATAAAAGTCTACATCAGTTTTCAACTAAACGGTGTGTTTCAAAGAATCCCTCGGTGTGTTACACAAGATATATTTAATTCTTTTTCTTTCTTTCTTTCTTTCTCTTTCTTCGTTCCTTCTCCCTAAGTCCTTTGTGTCCGAAATAATGTCCTTTCTTCGTTTCCCTTAAGGGTCCGAAGACGATTCCCATTTATGAATTCTCAGGATCTTTATCACTCCTGACCCTGTCCTTCCGTTCCTTGACACTCTTCCGACATCCTTTTTCTTTGACTGCGACTACAGTGTCCTACGTAAGTTAGTACAACTCTCTGACATCAAGTCGACCTCTGAACTTGCTTTTTGTTTATCTTTTATCTTATTGAAGATAAATAACTACCCCCCTTCCTCAATTGATTCTTTCCTTACATTAGTATCATGTACTGTATCGAGTCGAGGCTACTACAAATGACGGGATTATCATACTTATGACTTAGGAATACATTAGTGGTTAGTATTATTCGATACGACCTTCCTACTTACTCCCCTTTCACACACAGACCTCCCATTTTGTCCTCTTCATTTAAGATTAGAAAGTTAAATTATTAAATTATATATGATTCACACTCTTCCTTTACCGTTGGGTGAGGTCATAAAGAACGGACCTTTTAAGGCACTTGTCTTCTCGGACCACCCGAAGTCAGGTACCCCCAGTGTTTCTCAACCTGTAATGATTCGTCCGTGTAAGATGGGGTATGGTAGATTCGCACTCTTTTGTGAGTCTTTATCTATGTTCATACAATATTTTTACCTGTATTTGTTAATTTTTTCTCAATTATCATCAACCGGGACCCTTCGTCCTTAAACCTTTCTTTTGTGACGAAAAAAGTGATAACAACGAAACTCTGAACGTTGTTATAACTCAAAAATTTAATATATATAGTTAATTAAATTATTAATATTTTCAATATTAATTTCATATAAACCTTACATCCTTTTTTGTATGGAGTTATACTACTTACTTCAGTTTTGGGTCTTTTAGGAATTGTCTATTCATAATATACAAGTGAAATGTACCCTTCTTTAACTTCGGGTCTCTCGAACATGTGTGCATATCGATGAGTCACCATCTGGGACTCGAGTTTGGGTCAGAAAGACTAAAACGTAAAGTCCGAAGGAGTGTTATTGAAGGACAGAGAGTAATCGAAAATGAAATTTAAACAGTACAACGATATTTATTATGGTGGATGTGTCCCAAAGAGTCCACTACGATCGCCGTTTTGTTTTGTTTGGGTGGACGGTTACGTCCTCTACTTTCTCTGTACCTAAGTTAGGCACCCAGCCCTTCTAGGGAACGTCCTCCCGTACTGTTGGGTGAGGTCCTAAGAACGGACGTTTCAGGACACCGTCTCCTCGGACCTCCCGATGTCAGGTATCCCAGTGTCTCGACCTGCATTGAATTCACTGAATCGTTCGTACGTACGTGTGTCATCGTTGCTTTTTTAGACTTATATGTTTTACTGTAGGAAGTAATCAGTACAGAATCGATTTACTTACCTTAGATTACAGTGGTAACGTAGGAGCCAAACCTTGTCTCTACTCGTAAGTCCACTTATCATCCATGTCGAAATCTCAGATTTCGAAAGAGATCACCTATCTACGAAGAGACATGTTGTGGGGTTCTGTGTTATTTGACTATAGTGAAGAGTTAAACTTAGCCACGTAGACCCTTTATTGTAAAGATAAACGAGAGTACTGACGTAATTTGGAATTACTACATGGATTGTACCCCCGATCTGTTCTTATAAAATTAACTCACAGTTGCTATGGTGACCACGTGGGAAGATCTAAGTAAAAGTCTTTCGATATTCGAAACTATTCAAGAGTCAAGAGTAGATAAATCAAACTCCATCCGGGACCAATTATAGTGGAGGGAAGGGGTTCGTGTTCCGTAGTGGTCGGAAGAGGAACCATTGATCTATAAAAAATGGAGGAAACTGTGATTAAGGGACTACGCGATAATACTACAGAGGTTAAACTTCTTAAGTTACCGTCGAGGTCATTTTATTTGTTTTAGATTAATACAGTTCTAACCTGAACCGGACTACATCCTACTAACCAAAAGTAAGATATATACACTTGTGGACGTTTTTACCGTTTACAGTTCTACAAAGAATCTTTTGAAATACTTTTATGATGTCCTTTTTAAATATAACTCAACGATGTATAGGATAGTTAAACTGGAGAGATCATATTCAAGACCCCAAAATTTAAATGTTTGAGAACCTTAAAATAAGTTTTACCACGTACGTACACGTAAAACTTTTTTCTGCCAGGTATTGAAAGTAGTATTGATCTATTTTTTTCTCCAAGTCCGTATTTCTTTACTTCAAGTACACGTTAAGAAATTAATATAAGAGGAACCACTTTTATATTCCTAACAATGTTACCCCTAATCATTAAAGGTTCTCTCTCTTTCATAATTTATACAGGAAGAAGTAATGATAAGTTAATAAAAAGATAAAGACCTTGATATTTAGAGCTTCAAGTAGATTCTGTTTATAAAGGGGAGGGTAGGGTAGGGGATTTAAAGGAAAAAAAGATCGAAAACTCCCAAGTATACTCTAATAGTTATGAAACATAACGTTGAAGGTTCAACTTAAAAGATGAAGAAAGAGACGTAACACATCACTCGTACAGACACACACGTTCGATTCACCGTAGTCAGTTCAGACTGAGAAACGTTGTGATACCTGACATCGGGTGGTCCGAGGAGACAGGTTCCCTAAGAGGTCCGTTCTTATACCCTCACCTAACGGTACGGGAGGAGGTCCCCTAGAAGGTCTGGGTCCCTAGTTTGGACACAGAAGACACAGAGTCGTCTAAGAAATGGTGATTAGGTGGCCCTTTCAGGTATCACTCGTATACATTGTCTTTTCACTTTGAGATTTCGTACTGTAATAAGTCACTACGGTTACCACCTTGGGCCGAGTAGAAAGGAAAAAAGAAAGTAACTAATCTACATCGAAAACACAGTAGAGACGATCTCGAGAGTTCTCTGTAGAAGGTGATTCGTTAGTGTCTCTTTCATTTCCCAGTTGAGTTACTATCCGCACACCGGGCCTAAAGCCTTTAAAGAATTCTATAAAGTAGTAACCATTTAAATTGGAGATCGTTTGACCTTCGTAGTGTATTTTAAAGGTCCTTCCTGTAAGTTGACTAATAAGAGGATTTCCTTGTACAAAGATATTATAAAATTTCTGGTTGATATCTTAACAAATCTAATACTTATTTATCTTGTGTATGAGAGTTTTTGAATTATTGGCTGACTCTTGTCGGAAACCTCACCTTTCTCTTTATTAGACATCCAGTTCAGTCCAGAACTCCATTTCACTACTATCGTCTCCCCGGTGGTGTAACACCTTAGTGAAGGAAAGGAAAAGTGTAGTTCTTTTATTTAAGAGTTTTACGTAGATAAAAAATTTTTAAACTTATATTGAAGAAGTGTTACAGCACAATCAAAGACGACATGTTACTTCACTTAGTCATATACATCTATGGGAGGAAGCACCGGGAGGAAGGGGAAGAAGGTAGAGCGGGTAGATCCAGTAGTGTCTCGTGGTTAGACTCGGGGGTATGGTTCAGTACGATTGGTTTAGTCACTTTGTGAGTTCATATTTAGTCTATATTCACATAAATAGACACGTTTCGTCTTATATAGATAGTCTCAGACAATATTAACAAAGAAAATGAAAGTATAGGTGAAGAACCTTAGACCCTTTTGTTTTTGTGGAGTGTCAACTTTTGACTCTCATCTTAACATTGTCTCTTTTGACTGATACCCTTTTAAGGATTACTTGTTCGAACTGAATTGGTTTTCGTGTCGAGATCTATACTCACTAAAATATTGACGGACTACTGAGAACCCGGCCTACAGGAAGTAAACATTTAACTTAGACGGTGAAAGAACTACACTTGGTAACCAACTCTGTTGACTGAAAGATTCTGAGTGTTTTTTATGTCACGGATGGAGGATTCCAACAATATTGAAACTGATTTTATTAATCACATTTCTCAAATCGTAACACAAACTGATTCTATTAATCAAATTTCTCGAATTGTCAGTGTATCAATTATTTAATCTAGGTATCTAGGAAACAACTTAAAGTAAAGGGGAGAATGGGAACATACAAAAGGAAAAAGAAGAAGGAGAGTAAGAATTTTTTGATGTAGTAAAAGGGGAATTTTAACTCTATTTAGACATAGACTCTTTATGAATCATAATAACATACACATACCAAAATTTTCAAATGTATTTACTGTAATATGAGATTAGAGTAAGACAAAGTAAGTAAAAAGTACAATGATTTCCTCTTAGATGAAGTAATCAAAACTGACAATCAATGTACTATAGAACTATACACATATTCTGTGTAAAATAAATAGACGAGTGAACCACTATTTGTATCACCGAACGTAGAGAAACGAAGAGGGTTTATTGAGACACTAGTTGTCTGTTCACGTGACAAGGAACCCTTCCATGTTCGAAAAGAGAGTCCATATAAAGGTTCACACTTTAACGACCCAGTATTTAAGTGCACAAAGGTATATTACCTAGGCTTTCCTGTCGAATATGAAAATGTATGAAAAGGACATCTCGTTCTTCCCCTTACCCTAACCTCTACCTTTTACTTTCATTACTTTGTTTAGTTTCCGGAGAGTCTACCGATGATTATTACACTCATGCTAGTAGAGTCAGGATACGTGAACTCCAGGAATTTTGACTTTATTTTTCCTTATACTGAGCCCTGAAGGGACCACCAGGTCACCAATTCTTAGACGGACGGTCACATCTCCTGTACCCAAACTATGGACCAGGGCCAATAGGGTGTACGTGACCTCGTTGACCTCGTTGATCTCGTTGATTCGGACGCTCGGTGTTGGTGACTTGGACACACGGATCTCGGGTACGAAGCGTTGTTCTCTTCGGGGACGTTACTCTTCGGGGACGTAACGTTGCTTCTCACATCGGGAGCGAGTGGTTTTGATCTCTTTCGGGTGTGTGACTTGGTCTCTGGTGCGTGTTGGTTTCTTTTTTCTTATGCTGAACCACGTAGTTGTTATATTTGTGTTACGAATGATGTTACCGAGTCGTAGTGGTGGACACGAGGTCTCGGTCCTACAGTCGGAGGGTAATAGGATAGTTCTACGACGTCACTCTACGACAGACACTTCAGGAACTTTGAGAACTATGAATCTAAGATATACTTGTTACGTTTATAATGAGACTTTTTTGTCGAGAATTTTAAAACTACTAACTAGAGAAACAATTGGTTGCGACCTCTGTCGGTACTGAATTTATGAGAGAAATTCGGACTGACACCGACTAAGAATTGATCGGACATTTCTGCAGAACTTTTACCTGTGAACGCGGATAAAGTAGGTTAGTTTCTTACTTACCTTCCAGAGTGTAACTTCAGTGTACATTAAATCTGTTTATATAATCGTTCTCCATGTCTCAGTCAAAATTTCATTCGTCATTCACGTTTTTCCTTGTAGTTTGTTCCAAGTCCACAATCAAATTTAAATGTGAGTATTTACCTATACGGAAATTTTTTTGGTTTGTATCTTTTAGTGAGTTCGATAAAACAGATACGGTTTTCTAATTTTATTGTTATAGAATGTAAAAGTTATCATGAAAACGAAAAAAAAAAAACATCTAGGTCTCAGTTTGTTGTTCATACTGTCGAAAAGTTTGGACCTATTTCACTAATAAAGAAATCCTTAATCCCTGTCTGGACTTTTTCCCGAGGGGTCCACCGAGTCACCATCTCTTAGATAGACGGTTATGTCCCTGTGTTCTCTATGTCCAAACTAGGGACACAACTTCTTTTAGGGACCTCGTCCTTTACGTTGGGTGAGGTCATAAGAACGAACCATTTAAGGTATCTGTCTCCTAAGACGGTCCGATGTCAGGTACCCCAGAGTTTCTCAACCTGTACTGACTCGTGTCTCGTCGTGTTTGGACTTTTTCCCCAGTATTACTAAAAGAAGCCTTTGTTATTCTCTTGATTTCGTTTTCTTGACCTGTACCTTGTTGTCTGACCAGGTTTTATCCTTTTCCTCATGTAGTTCCGACACATAACAGTGGGACGAATAAATTGGATATACGTCTCATGTAGTACTCTTTACGACCTGACCTTCTTTGTATTCGACCTTAGTTCTAACGTCCTTCTTTATAGTTATTGGAGTCTATACGTCTACTGTGGTGGGATTACCGTCTTTCACTTCTTGATTTCTCGGAGAACTACTTTCAACTTTCTCCTGTCACTTTTTCAACCGAATTTTGAGTTGTAAGTCGTTTGATTCTAGTACCGTACACCAGGGTCGTGAAATACCCTTTATCTACCCCTTTGTCACCTTTGTCGCTGTCTGAAATAAAAAAGTCCCAATGTTTTAGTGACGTCTACCAATGACGTCGGTACTTTAATTTTCTGTGAACGAGGAACCTTCTTTTCAATACTGGTTGAATCTATCGTATAATTTTTCGTCTCTGTAATGAAACGGTTGTTTCCAGGTAGATTAGTTTCGGTACCAAAAAGGTCATCAGTACATATCTACACTCTCAACCTGATATTTCTTTCGACTCGTGACTTCTTGACTACGAAAACTTGACACCACAACCTCTTCTGAGAACTCTCAGGGAACCGGACTTTCCTCTAGGATCAGGTAGGAGCTCTTTTAGTCAGGACTTATAAGTAACCTTCCTGACTACGACTTCGACTTTGAGGTTATGAAACCGGTGAACTACACTTCTTGACTGAGTAGACTTTTCTGGAACTACGACCCTTTCTAACTTCAACCCTCCTCTTCCCCTACTGTCTCCTACTCTACCAAGCTACCGTAGTAACTGAGTTACCTGTACTCAAACTCATTCGAGGTCCCCAACCACTACCTGTCCCTCTGCACCTCACGACGTCAGGTACCCCAACGTTTCTCGACCTGTGTTGACTCACTGACTTGACTTGACTAGTGGTGATTCAAACTTTTTGGAAAGGTAAAACATTTTAACTTAAAATAAATTAAAAAGGGAGAGAAAAACAGAAATGGTAATGAACAGATTATATACATGTGGGGAGTTTGACTAGACATATATAAGATAAATATTATAAATTTGTATATAAAACACATTTATATAGTCTCGACTTCTTCCCTGTTATTAAACACTAATTTAGGTTAGAGAATTAGGTCAAAAAACCTCAAAAGACACTTTGAAACAGGAGTCGCTAAACGGGGAAAATTGAGATTGATCAACATACAAATGACTAAATCTCTTGTCCTTTTAAGTGGACGAGTTTATCCCGTAAAAGACTCAACTTTAGAAAAATCTCCCCATAAACTACACAGTTTATCGACACTGGAAAAATCTTCATTCATTGTTGACGACCATATTTTTATGCTCAATTCTACATATGAGTGGAGACAGATACATATCCTACACAAATGTATGGACTATAACATGTTTATACACATCATGTCGTATTAAAAGGTTTACCTTAGATCTACTTAGGGGAAAAGACCCCATTCTTTTCGCTGAACATTATATTAGAGAAACAGTATTAGGAGTTCATCATAGAAGACCCGAACTTTCGTACGACCTCCAACACACAATCGAATGTTGAGTTGTACTCCAGACGTGGTTTGAGGAGAGAGACAGAGGAGGTAGTGTGGTCCTATATGTGGAACCTTGTCAGTAGTATAGCAGAATGAAGTCGTCGGAAGAAGGAGCGCAGTGAGTCAAGATTATCTTCTTCAACGCGACAAGTATTGTCTCCATGAGACTAAGATCTTAAGTTTCTGACCTTAAACTCTGTGTGTGTACTTTATATTGGATAAAATCGAGATTCTCAAGACCACTTGTAATTCCTTGTCCAAAAATTAAAAAACAAAAATTATACTAGGTCGTTTAGACATCGTAGAAGAAATATTTCGTTTCGTAGTTGTTGGTGGGTAAACGACCGAGGACGAGACGGAACCCAGTAGACTTCAGTTAATGACGGTAGGAACCTCCCACCATCTTTTTCGGTCACTTTAGTCCGTGATTAAGTTACTGTACGAGTAACAAGGTGAGTAAATCCGTTCGCCAAAAGCCTTGTCCCTTCGTAAGACATATGGGGACCCACAAGATTTAATTAAGTCTTTTATTTACATTGTTAAGCTAGGAAACGACAAATAGAGATCAAGAGTCGACAGTAGGACCCCATGTTCTGGGGTCTCAGAAGAACGAGTACTCTCCTGATCACTTGTAAGTCTTTTCGGATTTACATGAGAGCGACCCAGTGTCCCTAAACCTTCCTTCTCGTATACGACACCATAAGCACCAAGACGGAACATCTTAACTATAGGAATTAATATCCGTCGTCTACCCTGTCACTCACTTACTTACTGGAACCTTCGAGTAGGGGGTTCATCTGAATTACGGTAGTGTCGTAGTCTCCGTTAGTGACAGGTTAGTCGAGGTCCAGTCGCACACTACCCCGATCCCCGGACCCGATACTCTTTCTCTAACCGATCCAGTTTAAGTACCTTAGTTTCTTTCCTCACTTACCACCGATGAATCCCAGTTCCTCTCTTCCTCTACTCCTCGACAAATGGTTCCCCGAATTTCAAAGTCAATTTATTCTCCTCATTCAAGATCTCTAGACAGGTTGTAAGATGTATCCAGTCGTACGGTATAACATATGAATTTGTAGACAATTTCCCACCTAGAGTGTAATACACAAAAATGGTGTTATGTTATTTTAAATTTCTTTTTTTATTTTTTTGGGTCGTCTTAGTCTGAGTAAAAGGGGTGCTGAATCACCATTTCTTAGACGGACGTTACATCCTCTGTGTCCAAACGAGGGACCCAACCCTTCTAGGGGACCTCCTCCTCTTACCGTTGGATGAGGTCATAAGAAGGGACTTTTTAGGGTACCTGTCTTCTTCGGACCACCCGATATCAGGTATTCCAACGTCTTTCAGTTTAGACTGACTCACTGACTCGAACGTTCGAATCGTCTAATGTCCTGGGTTCTTAGCCATAGTCACTGTCGGATTTCGTACTGAGTCCGGTCTCCCTTGGTTGTTACTTTTCTTTTTGGAAAGAGAAAAGTCTCATTATTAAGAGACGAAAGTCTTTGGGACCTACGGAGAAATGGGGTGTAGGGATACCGTTTTACGAAAAGAGTAGATGTTTTGTGTCAAATTTGACATCCAAATGTCAAAAGATCTTCGAACGTTAACAAAGCGATGGATCATTGGGTGTAAATGTTAAAGATAGTGTTCTCACCGTATCTACTTCTACCTCATGTTGTGGACTTTATTATCCTAAAATGTCCTTTATTACATCTACTTCGGAAAACGGGAATTACTGGGTATTATTTTACGAGAACAATGGTTCGAGACGTCCGCTCGGATCACTCCAATGGTACCATTGCACGTCGACGCGGAGATGTGACAACGAATTACTAGTCACACTACAGTCCGGGAACTCTATTGGTGCTCTAATCTGCTTAGAAATGTCGGTGTCACTGTCAGGTGAACCCTGAAGTCAATACAGACCTACTCCCGAGGACACAGGTCCATATTAATTTTATGTGAGTCTGAATACTAACCTTTACGAAAGTCGTCTCTTAATCCAGTAGAAAAATTAAGAGACAAGTGAGAGTAAAGAGGTGTACTCACCGGTCAGTCTTCACTCGGTCTTTACCCCGTCCGGGCCGTGTAACGCCTCCTACTGCGGAGGTGTGGACACGACCCACCCACCGTACCTACCCTATTAACCGACCAGGTAAGACCAGGTGTAGGTTCTTCCTGTACTACTTCTGGAAAGTAGCGAAGAAGGTTACAAGGGACGTAGATGGAAGACGGTACCGACTCGGACTTTAAGAGTGATACTAAGAAATGAGTTAAATCTAATTTTTTTTTTTTTTTCGGTCCTACAAAACTCATATTAAAAGTTTTAAACAGTAAACCCTCCTTTTTTGTTCAGGAACTTCTGACAGGAAAAGGAAGAGGAAAAAAAATAAGGAGAAAAGGAAGGGGGTAAAAAGACAGAATTTTCATATGATAATCACGGTAATAGACGGTCTGTTAATGGTCCTTGTACCCCTACTTATTCCGAGTCAGTCAAGTCAAGTCAAATCAAGTCAGTGAGTTAGCACAGAGTGAGAAACACTGGGGTACCTGATGTCGTACGGTCCGAAGGGACAGGTAGTGGTTGAGGACTTCGAATGAGTTGGAGTACAGGTAGAGGTAACTCAGCCACTACGGTAGGTTGGTAGAGTAGGAGACAGCAGGGGAAGAGGACGGGAGTTAGAACGAGTCGTAGTTCCAGAAAAGGTTACTCAGTCAAGAAGTGTAGTCCACCGGTTTCATAACCTCAAAGTCGAAGTCGTAGTCAGGAAGGTTACTTATAAGTGTTGACTAGAGAAAATCCTAACTGACCAAACTAGAGGAACGTCAGGTTCCCTGAGAGTTCTTAGAAGAGGTTATGGTACCAAGTTTTCGTAGTTAAGAAGTCGTGAGTTGAAAGAAATATCAGGTTGAGAGTGTAGGTATGTGCTGATGACCTTTTCGGTAATGAAACTAACATATCTGGAAACAGTCATTTCATTACAGAGACGAGACATTATACGACAGATACAACCAGTATTGAAAAGAAGGTTCCTCGTTCCCAGAATTAAAGTATCAATGTCAGTGGTAGACGTCACTGAAACCTCGGGTTCTCTTATTTCAGACAGTGCCAAAGATAACAAAGGGGTAGATAAACGGTATTTCACTACTAGAAGCAAAAAACTTACAACTCAGAATCAGGTCGAAATAGTGAGAGACAAAGTGAAAGTAGTTCTCCGAGAAATAAAGAAGAAGTGAAAGACGGTATTCCCACCAAAGTAGACGTATAGACTCTAATAACTATAAAGAGGGTCGTTAGAACTAAGGTCGAACACAAAGTAGATCGGACCGTAA
This sequence comes from Capra ibex, assembly GCA_006410555.1. NCBI lineage: Eukaryota > Metazoa > Chordata > Mammalia > Artiodactyla > Bovidae > Capra > Capra ibex. Next base: position 60,964,328 of record SJYO01048061.1, on the reverse strand, counting down.
AGTGTACTACATGAGACGTATATTCAATTTATTCGTTCCCCTGTTATATATGGGAACTGTATGAGGAAAGGGTTAAACCCTGGTCAGACAGCAAGGTACAGACCAAGATTGACAACAAAGAACTGAATGTATGTCTAAAGAGTCCTCCGTCCATTCCACCAGACCATAAGGGTAGAGAAATTCTTAAAAGGTATCAAACAAGACTAGGTGTGTAAGTTTCCGAAATCGAAAACTCAGTTTCCGAGTCATGTAAACGAGATTCCTCGGATGTCCAATAGTTCACCCTATACCGTACATTCGTTTGTCCCTTCTATCTCTGTCTGTCCGAAGGGACCACCGAGTCTACCATTTCTTAAACCTTTTAAGTTAAGGTTTAAAAGTTATGTTAAGTCCTTTGGGTCCAAGCTAGGGACCTAACCCTTCTAGGAGACCTCTTCCCTTACCGACGGATGAGGTCATAAGAACGGACCTCTTTAGGTACCTGTCTCTTCGGACCGTCCGATGTCAGGTACCCCAACGTTTCTCGACCTGTACTGACTCGCTGATTGTGTGTGTGTGTGTGTGTGTGTTTCTCTGTCTCCGTACGTGTTCCGGGTGCACTTATTTACGATGGACTCCCTCTCGTCCTGACCGAACCTCTCTTTCACTACGAACCCTCTGAAAAACTTTTCCTTAATCACCCTAACCCCCTCCCACCATCTCCCCTGTTACACTCATTTCTGAGTTCCGTATCTTGCAAAACTCTTGACGTTCATTAAGTCTTACCGACCTCGATACCGGAACTCTCGTCAGGTCCCCTCTTTATTCTGTGTCCATCCATCCGTCCCAGGTTTAAGATTACTCAAAACGGAAGTAAAAAGTCCATTTATCCTCGATGAAAGGAACTTTTATCCTTTCTTCTGTCTCTTAATATTAACGATAGATCCTTCTAATAAGAAGACCGCTTCTTTTCGTACTTGTACCCCGTTAATCCTTCGATAACTTTATTATACTGATATCTTCTGTAAATTGTACAAAAAAAAAAAAAAAGTAAATAAACAAAAGAGAGATCGTAGACGAAAAACCTTGTCTTGACGGACCAATAGTTGGGAACCGGGTAGAAGTACCCTTACCTGTATCCTGGGTTCGGGTCGGGTAATACCATGGGATCAGGACCAAGTGATACTAACCAGACCCCTACCCGTGGATTAGACTCGTCGTGTTTCGTTGTCCGAAGAGAGTACTTTGAAGTGTGTACCTGAAGACCTACATCTTAAGAAGAAAAAGAAAGAAAACAAAAGAGAAGGAAGGACTACTTTCCTACGTCGGAAACTATAGGTCTTCGGGGGAGTTAACGATGTATGTCTCCCGGGAAACTAGTAGTTCGGTCAATCTACTTTTATGTAATTTTCAATCCTTTTGGTTCGAAATAACTGTAAGAAACTCGGGGGATCTTAGATCCTGAATGTAAGTCGACACAACTTTGTTCATATGGTCACCTGAAAGGTCAGTGTACGTAGTTTTTAAAGGAAAAACGAACTCGTTTGACCCCAATCGCAAAGGACTTATTCTATTAGACCATTTTTACCACTCTGGGACTCAACTCCGATCTCTCCTACCAAAGTCACTACAATTACTTTGAAGTCCATAATCTCTTCATTTCACACACTTTTCATGATTGTCTTCGTGGATATTTCACGACCTCCTAGTGTACAATCTGTGTGGTCGGTACTCGGAAGTTGAGGTCGTGTTGATCCCCAGTACTTCAAAGACGAAACCACTCATATAACTACTTCTCGTAAAGAAGAAAGTTCTCCGAGATAGAGGAAACCTCACTGGTCTAAATATCCTCAAATTGAAATATAACTCGACTAAAACAGAAGTATGAGTTACCGGGACCAAGAAAAAAGTCAAGTTTGAACTATCTTATATAAATCAGAGAGAAAATGTCTTTTAGGACAAATGTAACATTATTCCGAAGGGGACACCGAGTCGACCATTTCTCAGGTGGACGTTACACCCTCTGGACCCAAGCTAGGGACCCAACCCTTCTAGGGGATCTCTTCCCTTTCCGATGAGGTCATAAGAACGGACCTCTTAAGGTACCTGTCTCCTCGGACCGTCCGATGTCAGATAGATACCCGAGCGTTTCTCAGTCTAAGTTGAATCGTTGATTTGGTCTTTGTCAATAGTGATACATTACAATAGTTGATAAACAAATAGAAGAAAAAATTATATTTAAATAAATAAAATTAACCTCCGATTAATGAAATGTTATAAAATAACCAAAACGGTATGTAAGTGTACTTAGGTAGTAATCACATGTACACAAGGGGTAGGACTTGCGGGGAGGGTGGAGGGAGGGGTAGGGTAGGGAGACCTAGTAGGGTCACGTGGTCGGGGTTCATGGGACAGAGTACGTAGTTTGGACCTGACCGCTAAGTAAAGTGTATACTATTATATGTACAAAGTTACGGTAAGAGGGTTTAGTAGGTTGAGAGCGGGGGAGGGTGTCTCAAGTTTTCTGACAAGATATGTAGACACAGAGAAAACGACAGAACGTATGTCCCAATAACAATGGTAGAAAGATTTAAGGTATATGTACGTAATCATATGACATAACCACAAAAAGAAAGACCGAATGAAGTGATACATATTATCCGAGGTCAAAGTAGGTGGAGTAAACTTGACTAAGTTTACATAAGAAGAATTACCGACTCATTATAAGGTAACACATATACATGGTGTCGAAAGAATAGGTAAGTAGACGACTACCTGTAGATCCAACGAAGGTACAGGACCGATAATATTTGTCACGACGCTACTTGTAACCCCATGTGTACAGAGAAAGTTAAGACCAAAGAAACCACACATACGGGTCCTCACCCTAACGACCCAGTATACCGTCAAGATAAACGTCAAAAAATTCCTTAGAGGTGTGACAAGAGGTATCACCGACATGATCAAACGTAAGGGTGGTTGTCACATTCTCCCAAGGGAAAAGAGGTGTGGGAGAGGTCTTAAATAACGAACATCTGAAAACCTATCGTCGGTAAGACTGACCGTACTTTACCATGAAATAACACCAAAACTAAACGTAAAGAGACTACTACTCACTACAACTCGTAGAAAAGTACACAAACAATCGGTAGACATACAGAAGAAACCTCTTTATAGACAAATCAAGAAACCGGGTAGAAAACTAACCCAGTAAATAAAAAGACCTTAACTCGACGTCCTCAACAAACATACAAAAACTCTAATTAAGAAACAATCAACGAAGTAAACCATAATAAAAAAGGTTGAGACCTCCGACAGAAAAGTGGAACGAATATCAAAGGAAACAACACGTTTTCGAAAATTAAAATTAAACCAGGGTAAACAAATAAAAAAGAAAATAAAGGTTATACGAACCTCCACCCAGTATCTCCTAGGACGACACTAAATACAGTCTCTCACAAAACGGATACAAGAGGAGATCCTCAAAATGTCAAAGACCAGAATACTAATCTATAAATTAGGTAAAACTCAAATAAAAACACACACCACAATCTTTCTCAAGATCAAAGTAGGAAAGTGTTCACCAACTGGTCAAAAGGGTCGTTCGTGGTGAACAATTTTTCTAACAGAAAAGAGGTAACATATAAGAACGGAGGAAACAGTTTCCATTCCACTGGTATCCACGTACCTAAATAGAGAGACGAAAAACAAAACAAGGTAACTAGATATAAAGACAGAAACATGGTCATGGTATGACAGAACTACTGACACCGAAACATCATCTCGGACTTCGGTCCGTCCAACTAAGGAGGTCAAGGTAAGAAGAAAGAGTTCTAACGAAACCGATAAGCCCCTAAAAACATAAAGGTATGTTTAACACTTTAATGGACAAGATCAAGACACTTTTTATGGTAACCATCGAACTATCCCTAACGTAACTTAGATATCTAACGAAACCCATCATATGAGTAAAAGTGATATAACTAAGAACACTAGGTACTTGTACCATATAAAGAGGTGGATAAACACAGGAGAAATTAAAGAAAGTGGTCACAAAATATTAAAAGATATATATTCAGAAAACAAAGAAATCCATCTATATAAGGATTCGTAAAATAAGAAAAGTAACGTTATCACTTACCTTAACAAAGGAATTAAAGAGAAAGACAAAAGAGTAACAATCACATATCCTTACGTTCCCTAAAGACACACAACTAAAATATAGGACGTTGAAATGATATAAGTAACTAATCGAGATCATTAAAGGACCACCTCAGAAATCCCAAAAGATACACCTCCTAGTACAGTAGATGTTCGTCACTTTCAAAATGAAGAAAAGGTTAGACCTAAGGAAGATAAAGAAAAAGACGAGACTGACGACACCGGTTTTGAAGGTTTTGATACAACTTATCATCACCGCTCTCACCCGTGGGAACAGAACAAGGACAGAAATCCCCTTTAAGAAAATTTAAAAAGTGGTAACTCCTATTACAAACGAGACCCAAACAGTGCATATCGGAAATAATACAACTCCATACAAGGAAGATAAGGACGAAAGTCCTCCAAGAAATAGTATTTACCTACAACTTAAAACAGTTTCCGAAAGAGACGTAGATAACTCTATTAGTATACCAAAAATAGAAGGCAATAGTAATTTATCAGTGGAGACACACTTGTCCATGGAACACACAAAACGGGTGGTAAATAAGGGTCGTGGTTTTAGTCACTGTCCTTGTTTCATCTGTGAGGCATTTGTAAACGACCCCTTATCAAAGATCAAAGATCGAGTAGTCGTAGAGTTACCTAGAGAACAAACGGATGCCGAGTTGATTGTAAGTCATCGGTCACGTCCCACGAGACCATAGTCATCTCGGTAGTGTCTTACCTTCACCCATCAACGGTTGAAAAAGACCTGGAAATATAGATATACTACACGGGGTTGTAACATGACCGAAACCCCCTCGACGCGATGTAACAGTGGGATACAGTCAGTAGAGTTTGGTAATTTAGAAAAAGTACTTCGTCGACGATTCGAGACAGAAGGGTAAGACATTACCGTAACGATCCAATAATGTAAAAAATTAGTAATCAAGTCTTAAAGTGTATATAGGTATGATTTAATTCGGGTTACTTCCAGTCATACTAGAAAACGAACACTGTTACAGTAATTAAAAAATCAAGGGGGTCGAAAGATGGTTGTTGTATTAGTTACTTAGACTGAAATCGGAAGGTCTTCATTCCGAAAGACGTAGTGAATACAGGTCAGAGGGGTTTAGGATCGTATTCCGGACCACAAATCTCGTATGAGTCAACTTACAAATGTCGTATGAGTCCATTTATAAATAACCTGTTGAACTTTCTGTATAGAGTATCAAAAGTTCAAAACTAATTTTACAATTTTTTCCTGTCTTATAAAATCGAAAGAAGGTCTCTGTAAGAAAAGACCAGAGATAGAGAGCTACACATAATTAGGTTTACATAAACCTAAGTCGAGTAAAAAGAGGAAGTAGAAACAGTATTCCTTCCAAAGCCCCTATAAAAAGACAGTAGCTCCATGTGACGTGACTGTGATATCTTTGTTAAAGTCACTTTCTACACAAATCTAACTATATTGAACTACAATTCCTTGACATGACCGAGAGTCATTGACAGTCGAGGAGAAGGTGTCCAAGGTCTCAAAGGAAAAGACTCGTCGTACAGACTAATCGGGAGAACATCTGTGAGGTCATCCTCGTCTTAAAGACCTTCCGTTAACACTTAGATGTAACTGAAAAGTCCAACGACGTCGTCTAGTCCTACACAACGTCCTACCCTGAATATCCTCTCTTCGTCGATGATTTTGAGGTCTACCATATAAAAATTTCATAAATATAAATATAAAAATTTCATAAATATAAATATAAAAACCTACTCCATTTAAGAGTAAAACAAATCTTTTCGGTAGTGTATAGGTATATGTAAGTTTGATATCGGTGACTGTTAATATTCATCCGTACAGGATCCATATGGAGATCCCTACGGAGATAGGGGACAAATTCGTCCTCCTATTAAAGACCGTGTGACGAGTAGGATCCAAACCAGGTTCTCATGCGACTTACCTCCTCCATCCTTTGTCCTCGACCTCTAATGACACGAGGTGAGTGTAGGGGACGATCCCGGTAGACTCAACTCATACAACCAATGTAGTCGTAATAAAAAAGGAGATACGATATCATTACTGAGACCTAATGATACTTCCTGGAAAGAATCTAAAGTTACAGGAGATTTTGGTTTCTCGTATACCTTGTCTGGTTTGGGAATCGGAGAAAGTTGTATTTTACCTTACTAGAAAGACTGAACTCACCGAAGGGGGTTTGGGTACCGTATTTCTCGGTGTAAAGCAACTTTAGGTGTCCTGCAAATCATTGTTGGTACCGCAGAGGACGTACTAAATACCGATGGACAAGAGACACCCAAAACCGTCCTTCTTCCCTTAAGTCTAAACCGATATATACCAGGTGAAGTTGTCCGAACAGCGTAGTAAAACCAGTGCGATTAAACTCCTCCGACAGTGAAAGGAGCTCTGCCACAGTCATACTAATGATAGTGTAGAGATAAGGTATCAGACATTTAATCCTTACCTATTCTTACGTCTGTCAAGTGTCTGTACAATAAAAAAGAGTAAAAAGAAAGAGAAAGTCCGTGAGAATTTACCGAATGCTTTTAACAACGGTTTGAAATAAAAAACGAAGTATTCCGTATTCTCTCAAAGAGGTAGGGTGGATGGACGCAGGGGACAAAGAGTGGGAAAAAAAAGAAAGAGAGAGAGAGAAATCTTTTACGAGTCTTTTCGTACTTATAGTGTCCCAGTCTTATAGTAATGTTTCATGTAATGGTGATATTACTTGATTTACCATGGATCACAGAATTTCTCAGAGACGGAACAGTATGCACAACTTGACTAACGACCTTTTATGATTTGACATCCCTTCTAAAATTAAGTATCGGGAAGACCCCTGTTCCTCCCGAGTCACTAATTTTTTTTTTTTTTTAGACGGACGTTACGTCCTCTACCCCTAAACTAAGAACCCAGCCCTACTAGGGGACCTCCTCCGGTACCGTTGGGTGAGGTTATAAGAACGGTCCTTTTAGGGTACCTGTATCGTTGGACCGTCTAATGTCAGGTATCCCACCGTTTCTCAGTCTGTGTCTACTTGGCTGACTCGTGTTTGTGTGTGGCCCCGGTTCCTTTCTCAGACCGAATAAACTTCACGTAACTCGAATTACTATAGTTCATGGAGGGAGCTTCTCATGATAAACTTATTTTTCTTACCTATCATCATTATCGAGATATTTGTAAACGACTGTACGTAAATACCTAAGTCACTTCTGTGGAATGAAAGTGGCGAAGGGATAAAGAGGTGGTCTACCGTCTTCTTCCCGGTTATGCTCTACATGGTTTCCGTCCTTTATTTGACACTATACATAACGACACTAAAATAAAAATAATATACAGGAACTACCTTTATAGACCTTTACTTCTTTTCCAACAACTCTTGACTCCACTTAGAATCTTAAATCCAACCTCTACTGTTTAATTCGGTCCCTAATGTCTGGTTTCCTATATAATTAGGAGAAACACCATAGGACTACTTTACCGATGACCCCTGTCCTCTTACTGAGTTACCCGAGTGGGTAAGAGGGAAACATAAACCTTTATATTATTCTTTCTGTTCTCCTATACTCTTTACGAGTAGATAGGTCATGACATTACCGAGGTCCAGAATGTCCTTAATGTAAAAGATGAGGATAAATGACAGTGAAAACTTCGATTTGGGAATTTTAGATAGAGGGACCTATCAATTTTACATACTCCTTTATTTTTCCCAATCGACCCCTGGGCTCCCGGTAGTCGGTTATTTTTCTTCTCGGACGTAAGAATGTCGGTCATTTACAAATTGTAGAACCGTGACAGTTCCCAACGGGTTCAAATAAATGGTTCAAGAATTTATCTGACCCCTTTTATGAAATAATAAGGACATATTTACCTAAATTTTCCCCTTTAAACATTTTCTGTCACACGAAGTCAGTCTTTTGTTACGGTAAGGGGAAGTGAGAGGAGGTATAGTTTGTGGCTGTCGTAAAGAGTACTAAATGTGTCAGACAGAAAACTCTATTTGCAGGTAATCTAATGTCGACTCTCTCTTTCCCTCACTTAACATTTTGTTTTAACAAAACTCTTATAAGAAAAGTCCATTATTGGACGTACCATCCTCACCTTTTAATTAAAATTCTGTCACCTAGTCTCTATAAAAAATAGGTATAAACACTTCTTATAAAATTCTTCGTGTGTGTATAAATACTATGAAAAAAACGTGTCGGTGAGACAAAAGACTCTGAAACCGAAATTGGAAGAGATCAGTGGTATCGTTGTTTCTATGTTTTTGTTGTAGGTGTGATTCTCGACTTATATACTCCATCTTAAAGGTTACTATGTGTGTCTTACATATAAACTGGATTCGTAATGTTTTTCTCTAATTACATTAGAATTTGTATCATTTAACAGACTCACTCAGTATTTTACCTTTATCACATATACCGATCCTTTTACATTAGAGTATTTACTAGACTTCTTTTTATCAGAACCTAAGGGGAAGAGAGGTCTTTGAGGGAGAACGGAAGAGGGAAGAGCGAAGGACTACATTTTCTTACAGTACCCCTTTGAACTTCTTTTAGTAAGATTCCGAAATAAAAAGAAGAAAGATTTCAGATTCAGATAAAAGACTTTATTTAATAAATAAAAATCTGTTTAGTATTTGGACATTAGACTCTGTGTCCAGAATGCTTTTGTGAAGTCGTGAAGGTTAAGGACCGACATTTAACGAAAGGATTTTCGGGAAGATTTACAAGTGAGACGTAAGACTTTCTTCTTTTGTCTACGACTTTAAAGTGGGACTATGCGAGACTGATGACAGATCCCACGAAGAGTGTGTCTTAGGCACTTTCGTCCCCCTACGTATCTAAGATGTCACCTTATTTCCGATCTGGGTGCGAGTGTCAAGACGGGACCTGAAACTCATCGTAGAACTTTCCTTGGTTTTTCTCCAGGACGAGAGCGACACTGTTCCCATTGTGGTCGTCACTCTACTTACTCGTGACCCCTCAAAACCCCGTTCCGACTTCTCGGTGCCCTCTCTTCGTCCCTTCACACTGGTAGTGTCTGTGTTTCTCTTCCCGTCGTCCCTCGGAGTGTGTCTACGATTTATTTGCGAGAACCTATACTAACTCACTAGTTTCACACCACAAGCACAGTCCGTCAGAATCGTAGTAGTGGATGCCTACGGAAACCGTTCGATCTAGGACTGAATAAACCCCCCAACCTGACAACTTCCTTACAACACGGGAACCCGAGTGACACTTACCCGTCGGTAAGGAGAACTACCTCGGTGTGAGGAGACCAAAACCTTCGGACACAACTCGTGGACGGGACACTTCTCGACAGAGTCCACATAAAAAGTCTGAGGTGCCCTCAACGATGTTGGATCGAGAAGTCAAAAGAATACAGATTTTACTCTATGTTCAGGTCGTCATTATTCATTGAATGCATTCATTGTAAATTCATGTTTTAGATTGAGTATTATGACGTACCACCATTTCTTTGTTTACATTCGTCGACAACATTTTGAAATTCCGGGAAAAGTAGTCTTACAAGAAGACGATCGTAGGTAGTTCCTCCACCGTATCGTCTCATCCCTCTTACAACCGGACTCTCCGGTCTCTTCGTTTAAATTCAGGTTATGCCAACCTCTGGACGGCACTCTGGACTTTTTTGGAGAGTTGGAGAGACGACAGGTCAAAAGAGTAACCGTTTTCATTTTACGACCAGATCTTGTGGAATAAAACTTATAAACTAATAAGAGTACTCTTAATTGATCTCTTAACTCTCGCATCACAGAGACCATTCAGTTAAGATGAAGACTGAGGGAGTCTATTAGGAGGTCTGTCGGTCTTTTTTTCCCTCTATGTAAATGTAAGTTTAAAAGGTCAACCCAAACCCTTTAGTCTTAATTTTCGGTTGTGTAGAATGTAAGGTCTTTTGTACCGGGATCCCACCCCTTCTCTCTTCGGTTGACTATGTTAATTGTGGTCTGGACAGAGACGAGGACTGGACGGACCGGTGGGGACAGGTCCAGTTAGTGAACCTTTCCGATCGTTGGTTTGTCGGTACACGTATTCCGCACACCCATACTGTCGTCCACCCTCTTTCTCTATTTTCTGAAAAGACCAGGGATTCATTTATTTTAAAGAAATCATAACTCACCTCTTCTTATGCGTAATAATAACCAATGGATTCTGGTTGAAAATCCTGAAAGTTGTGAGAATCTGAAAAGGTCAATTTTTTGTTACACCACACACGTGCATGTATACGTAACATACATGTACATATCTAATATAGGACCCGAAGGGACCCGAGCCGTCATTTCTTAGGTGGACGTTACGTTCTCAGTGTCCTCGACGTCCAAACTAGGGACCCAACGCTTCTAGGGTCCCTAGGGTATCGTTGGGTATCGTTGAGTGAGGTAATAAGAGTGGATCTCTTAGGGTACTTGTCTCCTCGGACTACCAGATGTCAGGTATCCCAACTTTTCTCAGTCTGTGGTGACTCGTTGAATAGTACGGGTGTAATAGGGAATATATTCTTAGGGTCCCTTCACGATTGGAAAGGTGATCATCCGAGGAGAAACGAAGATGTAGAATGAGAAACAGAAATCGTTATTCCGAATTCGGGTTACTCTATGTCTCTAAACTTTGCACGGTTTCAGAAAAGATCTATAAAAAGAAACACACTTGTGAGGGAAGTAGGGCGGAAGACGGTGTCAAGAGGGTGGTAATGTTTCATATTCATGTCTTGAACTCTTAAGATTGATGACACCCTTTAACATTAACGGATGTGTAGAATATAAACGATGACAAAGGTACTGTCTGACGGAAGAAAGATCCTCTTTCTTTGTAAAGATTTTCTAGTAGTAATATAGTGAAACTTTCTATTTTTTTTTTTTTTCTACCTCCGAGACCCTTTCATAATTCTACCTTATTGTGACATACCTAGATTTTAATGAATATTGTAAATATTTTAAGGAGTTCTTGAAGATTAGACGATTTTAAATTTCAAGTCGGAAAAGGAACACAAAGAAAAAAAACCGTGTCTTATGTTTTCCCATTTATTGAAAACTTGTAAAAAACCACTATGGTATTCTAAACCTAAATAACTACACCTAGTTACACCTTACTATGTAAAATACGACTTCTCCAGTAACGATAAAACCGTATCTTATCTCTCCAATATAATAGAGAAGTCACTAAGAGTGAACCTGATATAAAGAGAAACGAAAGGGGTATAACAAGATGTCAATGAGTGTATTCCTAAAATGTCGGTAGTTAGATAAACGGTTAAGAAAGACATTAAAGTTGTAGTCAAAAACTAGGAGGATCTTTGAAAACACTTCACTATACACTACTTACAATTAAATATAGGGTTTCTCTATAACAAGGAGTCGGATCTATGTGTCCTAACCTATCAAAGTCTTATGGGTCAACTCTTATGTATCCTATGGTGTGTGTTTGTGTGTGTGTGTGTTTGTGTGTGTGTGTGTTAATTATCGTTATTACTTTTACTGAGGTGAGAGGAATAAGAAGTGGAGACAAAGAGAATACCTAGTAGGTGGTTATTTTAATCTCTATTACAAGAATTTTCTATTTCAAGGGTGTGAACCGGTATAGAAATATATTTCATCGAGTGTTAATTAATGACTGTTGACACTTACTCAAATGATATCAGAGACTCAAGACTGTCTTCTCTATCTAAAAACATACTTGGTGATTCATAGACTTTCCCGTACCCCTTACAATCTTCCCTTTTAATAAACTCACTCCTCTCGCACGACCCTTCTTTTCTCTCTCTTCCACAACTTCTTTTGAGACGTCATAGTATAATTCAGATTGTCCTGACCTAGGTTTAAGACCCAGGAAACAAGTTATGAACCAAAACATACGAACTTGATCAATAAACTAGAGATACTAGGGATCCAATAAGTCCACATTTTTCTTATTTTTATGGATGTAGTGACCTAACTGAACTCTTAATACAATTTAATATTCAAATTTCGTATATCATGTTAAGATAATTTTTATTAAAAATGAAAGTAGTTAAACATGAAAGTTTTCGTATTCTTATTAGAGGTATACTGATACCTTTTTTTGAACTTTGTAAAGAAAAAACTTCTTACCATTGATTTACTTAAAGAATAAGATTCCCTCATCAATTTACAAACCTTCCTTTGATAGATATTTTGTCTCGAATTGTGACTATGGATTGTTACCTCTTTTTCTTTTCACTTAATCTCGTCCAAATACGATGTTCCCTGTGTAAAATCTCTCTAAAAATACGTTTCTCATTGGTTTTATTTCGACCTCACCGACGTGATTGTAGTCGATTTTATCTGAAATTCTGTTTCCTATAAGAATCTCTTTTCCCCCGATAAATCATTACTATTTTCCTTTGTTCCTGTATATTGTCCTTCTATATTTTTAATAATTCACATATAATACGAGGAATGTTGTCTCTAACGAGGTTTTACGTACCTTTTTTTTGACTGTTTTACTATCATCGTTATCTGTTCGGTTGGTAAAGTCGACCACTAAATTTATGAGGACAGAGTCATTGTCTGTCTTAATCTTTCTAGTCATTCTTTCTAAACTTGTCACACTTGGTTTAACCGGATTCAACTGTACACGTTACGTGAGGTAGTGGTTGTCGTCTTACGTGTAAGAAAAGTTCACCTACACCTTTTCAAAGGTTATATCTATAATACTGTTAAGGTATTTCGTTCATTATTATTTAAATTATCCTAATTTTAATATGATTAAGATACTGATGTTACTTTGATTTAATTTTGGGTTTAGTGTTTTTCTTTAGACCCTTGAGTTTTAGACCTTTAATTTGTCGTGTTAAGATTTATCGAGTACACAGTTTTTTCTTCAGTATGAATACTTGTGCCCCGGTCCCTCCTTCCTCTCTCACCCCTACATACCTCTTTTCTTATACCTTTGTGATAATGGCATTTATTTTGTCTTTCCGTCACACTCAAACGACACACTGAGTTCCTGAGTTTGGAGGAGTTGGGCCCCGAGACATTGTTGGTTCTCCCTACTCTACCCCTCCGTCCACCCACCCTCCAAGTTCTCTCTCCCCTGTATCCATATATACCGACTAAGTACAACCACAAACCGTCCTTGGTTAGACCAGGGTAGTGAAGTACCCTTTATCTACCCCTTTGTCACCTTTGTCACAGTCTGATAAAAAAACCCGAGGTTTTAGTGACGTCTACAACTAACGTCGGTACTTTAATTTTCTGCGAAGGAGGAACCTTCCTTTCAATACTGGTTGGATCTATCGTATAAGTTTTCGTCTCTGTAATGAAACGGTTGTTTCCAGACAGATCAGTTCCGATACCAAAAAGGTCATCAGTGCATACCTACACTCTCAACCTGACACTTCTTTCGACTCACGGCTTCTTAACTACGAAAACTTGACACCACGACCTCTTCTGAGAACTCTCAGGGAACCTGACGTTCCTCTAAGTTGGTCAGGTAGGATTTCCTCTAGTCGGGACCCATAAGAAACCTTCCTTACTACGATTTCGACTTTGAGGTTATGAAACCGGTGGAGTACACTTCTCAACTGAGTAACCTTTTCTGAGACTACGACCCTCCCTAACCCCCGTCCTCCTCTTCCCCTGTTGGGTCCTACTCTACCGACCTACCGTAGTGACGGAACTGCCTGCACTTAGACTCACTTGAGGCCCTCTACCACTACCTGTCCCTCCGGACCACACGACACTAAGTACCCCAGCGTTTCTCAGTCTATGTTGACACACTGACTTGACTTGACTTGACTTGTGTTATAATATCTCTTTAATAAGAAGTTAATTTTATTTATGTAAATCAATATTTTTTATTTAGTGTTTTGTTTAATTTTTTATGACACTCGATTAATTTTTACTCTTGTTTAGTATAGTTTTAGAAATGTGATACCGATTTTATCACGAATCTCCTTTTAATCACTATGTATGAATGTGTCATAATTTTTCTTTCTAGATTTTAGTGAATAGATTCAAAGGTAGTATTCTTCGACCTTTTCTTTTCATTTAGTTTGGGTTTCCCTCGTCCTCTTTTATTATTTTTCGACTTACTTTTAATCATTTAATCTTTTGTCTTTTTGTTAAAGTTAATGCGATTTAAAACCAACACTTTTGTAATTGTTTTAACTATTTGGAAATGAATCGGGCTGGTTCCTTTCTACCTTCATCTGTATTTAACGGTTTTAGTCCTTGTTTTCTCTATGTAATTGTGTTTGACACTTCTTTAATTTTACCAATATTCCCTCATAATACTTATGAAAATAAATTGTTTGATCTGTTAAATTTACTTTACCTGTTTAGGGTTCTTTTTGTGTTTAATGATTTTGACTGAAATTTTCTTTATTATTTAGACTTACCTAGATGTAGTTCATTAATTTAACTTAATCGTTAATTTTGAGAAAGGTATATCTTTTAGACTCTGGTTTACTGAAATGACCATTTTAGATAGTTCAGTAAAGAAGATTCCTTCTTTATTGTGACTAAGATGTGTGTCTTTTATTTACTTCCTCATGAATAGGTAAATAAATTACTCCGGTCGTAATGAAACTAACGTTTCGTTCTGTCAATAGTATTCTTTTCATTTATTTATTTTGATACCTTATTATTGGTAGTGAGTGATTAAAATTGATATCTTATTATTGTTTCAAATAAATGTTTTGTAATCGTCTAGTTTAAGTGTCTATAATTTTTTTCCTGATATTTACTACATTTCGCCCTAAATCCTCTCATCAAAATTCAAGTTTTTAGTTAGTTACATAACATGTTATATGTTATAATTCTCCTTTTTCCCGTTTTCGGTATATTTATAGAGTTATTTACAACTTTTTCTTGATCTTTTTCGTGTTATGGGTAATCACAAATTTTAAGGGTTGTTTGTTCCTTCTTTTCTCTTGAAGGAATTAAATTATTTCTCGTAGATATTCTTTTGTGTTGTTGGGATGTCAACTATAGTATGAATCACTTTCTGATTTAAGAGGGAGGGAATACGACCATGTAATTAACATATAACGCACGAGATAAGTTACTTCATTTCGTTCCTTTTTTGGATTTCAATATGTCTAATCTTTCCGTCTGCATTTTATAAAGTAAGTGTCTACTTTACTAGAACATATATTTTTTAGGATTCCTTAGATTCTTTTTCGAGAATCTTGATTACCATTCACAAATCGTTCCATTGTACTTCTACTTGTGTGTCTGTCGTTACTTAAGAATATATGATCGTTGTTGGATTTTTATGTTCATTATTTTCTTAGGGTGAGTGTTGTTATATTTTCTCTTGTACTATGAATCTTTATTAAAGATAAAGAAATTTTTCTATTCTGGAGATGTAACTTTTAATATTATGTAACGACTTTCTTTAATTTCTTCTGGATTTATTTACTCTTTATACAGTACAAGTACCTAATATATTGAACTATAATTCTACAGTTGAAAGGTGTTTAACTAGGTCTCTAATTTTTACTAGAGATGGTTCAAGAACGACCGGGAAAATAATACAAGTCAATCAACTAGGATCCTTGGTATACATTCTCGTTTCTGTATCTTATCAGTCTTGTTAAAACTCTTTCTCCTTGTTTCAACTTCCTGAATTGTAATGGACTAAAGTTTCAAGAGGTATTTCGTTATCATCCGTGCTGTCACACTACAGCCATATTGCCGTTTGTATTTTTGGTTACCAAGTCTTATCAGGTCTTTATTCTGGTGTATATATACAAGAGTTGTTTACACGGTCCCATTAAGTTTCCCTCTTTTTGTCACAAAAGTTGTTTACCTCGACTTTATTAACCTATAGATAACCGTTTTTTTATTATTATTGAAATTTAACTAGTACCTTTAACTTATATTCTCAACTTTGAGTTTCTCTTGTGTCCTCTTTTTAGAAACACTAAAATCTAATTACTTATAAGGAATCTATACTGTAGTGTTCGTGTAGAAGTGTTCTATGATGATTCCTTTACTTTTCTGTTATGTCTCCCTTTATAAAAGTTTTGTAGACTATTTCCTGAAAGTATATTTGTTCATCGAAAATGTTAAGTTATTATTCTATTGGTAATTTTTACTCTTTACTAAACTTGTCTGTAAAGAGATTTCTTCTATATGTTTACTAATTATTTGTATACACAAGGTACGGTGATCAGTAATTGCTTACGTTTAATTTTGAAGTCTTTTTTGGTGTGTGAATAACGTACGTGTACACACACGATTCAGCGAGGTCAGCACAGGTTGAAAAGCGCGGTGTCACCTGACATCGGGAGGGTCGAGGAGGTAGGTACCCTAAAGGGTCCATTCTTATGACGTCATCCAACGGTCAAGGAAGAGGTCCCCTAGAAGGACTGGGTCCCTCGCTTAGGCACAGAGGGTGTAACCGCCCGTCTGAGCAATGGTGACTCCGAGGTTCCTTCGGGAGTATCTTCATTACCGTTTGTTTTCTTCGGTTTACGTAATTCGATATTACTAATGTAAAATTTATTAAAGATTTTTTCTGTTTTTTCGAACCCCGATCCTCTTTAGTTCCTAATAGACTTTTATCAAGTTCCCTTAAAAAAGTAACTACTTTTACACGATTTTGACTTACGAAGACTTACAAATATTGTAGAAAAATTTTTTTTAGTTTTGATCTTCGTTGGTTCTATAAGAAATTCTCCGTTTACCGATTTGTTTGATGTCATGTCGGTATACTATTTTATGATAAGTCAGTATTATCTTTGCGCAATAGTTCTGTGTTTTCCTGTACCTACGTAGAATTGACGTAGTCAAGTCAAGTCAAGTCAAGTCAGCGAGTCAGCACAGGCTGAGAAACGCTGGGGTACTCAGCGTCGTGAGGTCCGGAGGGACAGGTAGTGGTTGAGGACCTCAAGTGAGTCTGAGTGAATTGACGTATGTCGATCATTTTCCTCGGTTCGACTTTCTCGATACATGGTTTACTTCTCAGTCACAATGTCTCTCTCATTTTCTTAGTGACCTGTCCCTTCTACCTGTCCCTTCGTACGACGTCAGGTACCCCAGCGTTTCTCACCTTGCACCGACTCGCTGACTTGACTTTTCTTAGTGTCCAACGGTTCTCAAGTTCCAGCACCACCCCCTCATAACTTATTCACATCGTGTTTCCTATAAAATAAAATAAATAAATAAAAATAAAATCAAAAAATAAAAAAATTAAAATTTTAGAAATTAAGTTTCCCATAAAATTTCACCGTTTTGATAAGACGTACTATGACTTTCACACCCATGTGTGGTGAGACGTAAAACAGGTTTGGGTCACTTGAAATTTGGTACTTCTTACTTTGAACCGAATACATTTGAAAATTCTTTAGTAAATTCTACAGTCCCCTATGTCCCTCATTACGTTTGATATCGTTCTCTGAGATTGACATAGTGTCACATACTTTGTTGGAGTGATTGTCGTTTCTTTTCCACGACTGGGTTCATTAAATCCTTTACTCACCTCAGACATTCTGAATTTCCTCTTTCTTAAACGTGTATTCGTGACATGAGACTGATCATTTCAACAAAAATTGTCCTTGCACCTGATTGCTAAGACTTTGATGATGGACATATAACCTTAACTGGTTCGTTCACTTACCTACTATCTGTTACTCTCACTCTAAAGAGTGATAATGTCGCCTACAATTGTCTGTTCGTTCCCCTCTTCCGGTGTCACTTGGGACTTACCAAATCCAAACCACTGTAGTCATACTTGAGTACAAATCGAATTATTTCTATGTCTATCAATATATTGTTTTATAAAATTTATACATATTTATGTATCCAATCATGTGAATGTATCTAAAGAAACGAGACAGACGACTTTCGGAGGTCTTCGTGGTTGTGGGGTCATCGTTATTCGTGTGGAACATACGTTTAGAACCAAAGATTATGGTAAGGGTTATTTTCCTTGATCTTGAGGAACCTCTTTACCGACCAAGATTCCGATCCAGTTGTTCTACTAGGACCTCGTGGAGTGTCAGGTCTTCCATTCCCTCACGGGTTTTTTATTTTTACTCTGGTTTTGTTTGTTTTGGGGTGTTATTCCCTATATCCTCAGTTGATTCTCTCGAGGGTTACAGGTCACGACTTTGGTAAACCCCTTTTTTTTTTAGTCTATTCTTCATAACGGAATATTAAGTTTCACGTTTTATTTACAGACACTCGTGTTTCTTAACTTACCTATTTAATGACCCATATTCCATTTATAAAGGATACATCTTCTTAAGGTTTATTAAATACATCTATGAGACAGGAGTTCTTCACCCCGTATAGAGGGGTGTGAAAATCACACCGATATATCGGATGTGTGTCACGGAAAGAAGTCTTCTCATGTCATACTTTGTCCCTTACTTTTTTATTGAAAAGTCACGTCTTTAGACTATCTGTACTGGAGTTGGTCCACTGGTTCCAATTACTGGTGTCACTACAATACAACTATACTAAGAATTATGTTACATTACTTTTTACCATGAATTAGAGAAACCAGAAGGAGAGGGTTTGGTATTAGGGTTAGATTGGTACTCTCCTTTTAGTCTATTTAAGGACGAACCATTGTTGGATCTCCCCATCCTATCCCTCTTCCCCTTCCCTACAAGTCCACCCGTCCCTGTACCCATTTGGATCCCGACCAAGTAGAACTACAAACCACCTTTGGTTGTGTTATGACATTTCGTCATAATTTTTATTGAAAAATTTTTAATTTTTATTTAATTTTTATTTTTATTTAATTAAAAAAATTAAATTTTATTTAAAATTTTTTAGTCTGTTTAAGGTAGGTTCTCAGTAAGATATTTTATGGTCTGTTTCAGAGGAGTTTTGACAGTTCAGTAGATATTGTTCCTTTCGGATTTTTTCACGGTGTTGATTCTTCTTTGAATTCCTCTGAACTACTGATTTACATTACACCACAGGGTCTACTCTAAGATATTGTCTTTTTCCTTTAATCCATTTTTGATTCTTTTGATTTAATACCAGAGATCAGGTATTATTACAAAGTTGTAACCGAATAATTAACGTCGTTTATATGGTACGATTATATTCTACAATTGTCTCCTTTCACTCACACCCATATACTCTTGAGAGACTTGGTGAGAGTGTTCGCAAACCATTTAGATTTTAACAAGATTTCTATTTCAAATCAATGTTTTTTAAATGAGAAAAAAAGACACTATAACATTCTGACTAGTTCCCTCTTTATATATCTTCTCAGACCCTATTTGACTTGACTATCGTATGTCTATTTTAGGTCTTTTTACACAAGGGACACCGAAACATGACCAAATCACGATTTCACCGTCGGTCTTTTCTAAGTCTCAATCTTACTAGTGATAATATATAAACCGTCTTAAAAGGTGATAATTGTCGACTTTTTTGTACTGTACCTTGGGAACTTGTCTTGACTTTGTCCTTTTACGTTTGAGAGAGTTGAAACAAAAGACATCCGTCGACTGTAGAGGATCCTTGTTTACCGACCTAAAAAGAAACATCTCGGACGTTCTACAAAGAAAGTCCTTTGATCGAAATTATTGACATCTTACGACAGATTACAAGTTTCTGAGGAATTAAGTAAACTACGGATTTTCCTGAAACACTTCACCAAAACAATAATAAATCTCCTTCTTTGTGTACGTCCCTGTCACTCATTAAACGTGTTTGATATGTAGATTTGTCACCCGAAGGGACCACCGAGTCAACCATTTCTTAGGAGGACGTTACGTCCTCTACTCCCAAGTTAGGGACCCAACCCTTCTGGGGGACCTCTTCCTTTACTGTCGGGGGAGGTCATAAGAACGGACCCTTTAGGGTTTTTGTCTACTCTGACCACCGATGTTAGGTACCTCAACGTTCTCAGTCTATGTGAATCGTTGTTTTGGTGGTATATAGATTTATCGTCACCTTAACCTTAATTGTGGATTATGGGAAAGATGTTTTCGTCTCTGTAATGAAAAAACTGGTTCCAGACAGATCAGTTCCGATACCAAAAAGGCCATCAGTACATACCTACACTCTCAACCTGACACTTCTTTCGACTCGTGGTTTCTTAACTACGAAAACTTGACACCACAACCTCTTCTGAGAACTCTCAGAGAACCTGACGTTCCTCTAGGTTGGTCAGGTAAGACTTCCTTTAGTCGGGACCCTAAAGAAACCTTCCTTACCACGATTTCGACTTTGAGGTCATGAAACCGGTGGAGTACACTTCTCAACTGAGTAACCTTTTCTGAGACTACGACCCTCCCTAACCCCCGTCCTCCTCTTCCCCTGCTGTCTCCCACTCTACCGACCTACCGTAGTGACGGAGCTACCTGTACCCAAACCCACTTGAGACCCTCAACCACTACCTGTCCCTCCGGACCGTACGACGCTAAGTACCCCAACGTTTCTCAGCCTGTGCTGACTCGCTGACTTGACTTCACTTGACTTGACTTGGGAAAGATGTTGATTTTACACAAAACTCTTACGGAAACAAGACAGAAAACCGTGTACAATCTTTTATGGTCCGTAAATCTTGTTTCACAGTAGACAACTCACTCTTGTGGTGTCCACCAGAAACCGGAAGATTCACCCGCACCCATGTTTGGAGTTTAAAAAAGACGGATAGTGACAGAGTTAAGTCAGTAAATCAAAGAAGAAAGTTGGACAAGGGGTTTCCGAGAGTAACAGAGACGAAGAACATGCTCAGACTAGACTAGAAACCCAGAGTAGTAAGGACGAGTCGACCATTCGTCAGGGATATATGGAATGAACTAGAACGAAGTATGGTATTAAGTCGAAAGAAAAATTTTAAAACAAAGAGAAAAAAAAAACCACTATTGTAAATTCAAGATGAGAAAATCGTTTACAGTCAATACGTCACATCACAATAGTTGATATGAGTGCAGAAAATCTAGGAGTCTAGAATAAATAGAATGTCGTCCTTTAAGCCGAAACTTAAAGAGTGAGTGAACGGACTATGACTCTGTGACCAGAGACAGGGACAAAGCGGAACCAGGACTGGTTCTCACTATGGACTGTTTCTCGTAATCTGACAATCTCTACTGGGTCTACGGTAAACTTTATCCGAGAGACACGATAAAAATTTTCAAGTGACTTTTTACTTCATGAACTCTTAAGTGTCTGAATAATACTTGTACATGAAGATGAAGTCGAGAGAAGAGTCCCTCTATTCAGAATTATACACGGTGAAGATAACTTCCGTTACTCCTTAACCCAGTAATAGAAGTCAAAGTGTCATTATAAAGTGACTGGGAATTTTTATGATAATTTTACCGTATCTTTACTTAAGAAGTTTAGTCTGAAATTGTCCCCTCCTTTTATTATGACATGTAATCTTTTTGTTCGAAAAGAAATCCTACCCTAGAACCCAAATTTGTTAGATTGGATAATTCCATGTTTTGTAATACTCTGCATAAATAATTATCAAGGATAGAAACAACCCCAATAATACCTTCTCTAAGTGTATAGTGTACTGTTGCACCTCCCGGAACTCTTTGCCTTGACTGCTGAAAACTTCAGTCAAAAAATTTAGATACATAGTTTACTTTAAAACATAACCAAGGGGGGTCAGGTAATTTCGAGTAGACACAACGGTCCGACTATGAAAGGGGTACGTCACGAAACCCTTAAGAGTAGTGGAGACCGAAGATGAAGACTTAAACTCAGTTGTACGAGGATCCTTCTGACTCTCTCAGAATTTGAAGATTTCCGACATCTCGGTGACCAAAAACGGAGGTACACTGGTCCGTGACTTACCGTTACAAGAGAACGGAAGTCTTCGACGGTCCATCCGATCCCTTCTTGTTGGAACCTCCCGATTTTTGAATCTTACTCTTTCGTCCCTCTTCCCAAAGTGGATGTTCACGACTCTTCACTCGATTGTCTCCCTTACGACAGAGTCTCGTATACCTTTATTCGGTATCCATACCCGTCCCCGTAAACTTCATTCTTCTAACGGAACATCTCCTCCTCGCGTTTCGTCTTCTCGTCCCTGTAATACTCTCTGTTCTTCTCCTTGCGACACTTCAGACGTCTTCCTTCCCTACCTATGACTCGTCAGGTCCGTCCGTCCTTAATATGTCTCGACAATCGTTCATCGTCCCGAAGTGGAAGATATAGTTTCAAGTTTTTGTTCTGAGATCAGAGACTGAGTAGGAACACCGAACCCTTGTTTCTCCACCCGTCCGTTCTCATTCCGTCCCGTACCACGTCCTCTGTTACCGGTCGTGATTATCTTGTGTCCGATGGACCCTACCACCCGTTCCCCTTTACCCCTCGACCACAAAGTACCCATATCTTTAAGTCAAACCTTACTAATTTTTCAAGACTTCCATCTACACCACTGTTAACGAACTGTTACACTTACTTACATGTTATACTTTTATGACACGTAAATTTTTACCAATTTTACTATCTAATATACAGTGCGGATGACGTTATTTTTGTAAAATTATCTTCTTTTTTTGAAAAATTATATCTTTCGCATTCTAAACGTTACGTCCTTAAGTCTGTGATTCCCGTTCCCTCTTTGGTTTAAGAGTCTTGACCGTGGACTCCATCTCTGACCGAGAACCCCGATTCTATCTTCCCGGACACATATTCCCGTCTCGACCTGACCCTTTGCGCATTGAAACACGTCTCTGAGTCCCACACAAGACCTTGAAAAACAACGACAAATTTGGAGTCTTCCAACTCGGACTGTGACCTACATTCATCGGAGTCGATACCCCTCTCTTCGGACTTCTCAAACCTATAACCCGTTCTGATTAAGTACAACCAAAGGACACTAGAGTAAAAGGAATGGGTCTTGAGTGAAACCCCTACTGTTCTTCTTTGTAGTCGGGACTCTTTTTGGTCTCGGGGGTGACTTCCTTTATTAAACCCTTACTTGTCTCATCTTTCTCCTATACCTCGAAGATTCTAAAATCCGGTTGAGTGATTGACCATCTGTTAACAAGGAAAATTTCTTGAGATACGGAAAAGTGATTACTTAAGTACAGGGGTATCTCGGTATTCCCTACTCTTAAACCGGGTTTACATATGAATTTGACCTAGCGGAACATTCTTCCGAAATTTTTTTTATTTTCCGTCGGTGGACACTGAATAATTCTGACAATTACATGAGTAACTGTATTTATGGACTTCCCAAAAGATGTTGTCGACCTTGTACCGAGTGTCTAGAAAACACAGACGAAAAATTACATGAAGGTTACACTGAAGTATTTTAACATTGGTGATGGTGGTCGCCCTGACACCGAAACAAATTGAGGGACTCAGGTAGAAGGTAGTGATAACTACAATTCACCAATAATTATGCCGGATGAGATTTATAGGATTTCTATTTTTAGTTTTGGGTGTATTCAATGGTTAACTCTCTGTTCCGAATTTTCAGAATCCGTTAAGTTTAGACGTACAGGAGCCGGTGTTGGGAGTGTTTTACCGTAAAAAGATCGAGATGGGAGTATGTGAGAGACATCTCAGAAGTCGGGGGAGTTTAAGTAGGTCACTCCCAGAAGTCAAGTCAAGTCAAGTCAACGAGTCAGTACAGGTTGAGAAACACTGGGGTACTTAGCGTCGTGCGGTCCGGAGGGACAGGTAGTGGTTGAGGACCTCAAGTGAGTCACTCCCAGAATCCTTCCGAGTTTAAGAAGGGTAAACCGCGTAGGGTTCCCAAATTTGTTGATTGGAAAAACCGGGGGCACTCTGGGGTCACACGGGTCTGAAGGTTCACGACATAGAAGAAACGGACTCCCTTCTCCAACCGGAAGTTACGGGTGGTCTCTCCGACTGACAAGGTCTACAGGTTTGACTCCGACTGTCACTGGTTCCATTTTCCTTACTTATAGACCCAGTGACGATAGGCAGTGCTGTCTGGGACATGACAGGAGTTTCGGTAAGACAGAGGTAGAGTAACAGGAACTCGAAACAAGTCAAGTCAAGTCAGCGAGTCAACACGGACTGAGAAACGTTGGGGTACCTGACGTCGTGTGGTCCGAAGGGACAGGAAGTGGTTGAGGACAAACTCGAACGAGTTTGAGTACAGGTAGCTCAACCACTACGGTAGGTTGGTAGAGTAAGAGACAGGAGGGGAAGAGGAGGACGGGAGTTAGAAAGGGTAGTAGTCCCAGAAAAGTTTGCTCAGTCGAGAGGTGTAGTCCACTGGTTTCATAACCTCGAAGTTGTAGTCAGGAAGGTTACTTGTGGGTCCTGACTAGAGGAAATCCTACCTGACTGACCTAGAGGAACGTCAGGTTCCCTGAGAGTTCTCAGAAGAGGTTGTGGTATCAATTTTATGTAGTTAAGAATCCGAGAGTCGAAAGAAATATCAGGTTGAGAGTGTAGGCCTGTACTGGTGACCTTTTTGGTATCGAAACTGGTCTACCTGGATACAGTCGTTTCATTACAGACACGAAAAATCATTCGACAGATCCAACCACTATCAAAAAGAAGGTTCCTCGTTCGTAGAAAATGAAAGTACCAATGTCAGTGGTAGACGTCACTAAAACCTCGGGTTCTTTTCCAGACAGTACCAAAGACAACAAACAGGTAGATAAAGGGTACTTCGCCGTACTTCACTTGTATTCGAAACAAGTTGATGACAGATAAGAAAGTCAGGTGTCACAAGTAACTGTTGGATAATAAATGACTCGGGGTTTCATCCGAGCACCACATATCAATATAGGTTCATTCGTAGTGTCTCAAATCTAAGGACACACATCTGGCTGTCGGTCGTTCGCTCGTTCGATTTATTCTACCTGTTAATGGCTGTTCTTCACGACTCTTCCTTTATCAGTGCCACGACACTACTCCTTACTCTCAACTACCTTGACGGTCCTCCGCCGGAGTAAGTCCTTTACTGTAAATGTAACTCTTGGTTTCCCTCTCTTTTTTGTTGGGAAATTCCTAATGTGTGTGTGTGTGTTTGTGTGTGTAGACAAATAAATTGTTATAAAACCTTAGAGACAACACGAAACCTTGACCCGACCTAAGACCCTCATCTCGGTTTTTGTTTTGTCTCCACCAGAACCGGAGTACTTTAAATGTTCGTTCATCTTGTCTATGACTTGTTCATTGATCGTACTGCATCCATGACTACATCTTTTAGTCTCCCAAATCCCTCCCTTCTTGTCTTCCTCAGTCGTTAGACTCTCCGAGGTCCCTTCCGAAGGACCACTTCACTATAAATTTGAGTCGAGACTTTATATTTACTTCAATCAAGTCATTTATGCACCTATCTCAAAGTCCGTTTTGTACACGTCTCGTACGCATCTCCGGGCCTCCGTCCTCTCTAATCAGAAAGGTCCTTGTTCAGAATATCATGATTAAGAAGGAGGTCTCTCAGAGTCAGAAGTGTCTTCGTCGAACGGTACCCGAGCAAGGTAGTCAGGAGGTCTGTACGACCGGTGCCCCAGGTGTCGAGTGTGAAGTCGGTCCTGAGGCCGATGGGGTGCCACTTTTCTGGACTCAAGTCCGAAAGTCAGGCGTCAAAGAACTCGTGGATCGGTACTTAATACCAAGAGATCTCCTTGAAGAACGGAAGTTCTTTGTTGACCAGTGAATCATCTCCTCATTTCTCACAATATAATTTTAATACATATTTCCTGATACCCTTCTACCTCGTTCCTCATTGACTGAGTGGGGCCCCCGGTGTCTTTCCAGTAGAGTCTCCCTTTCCTCCCTCTCTCTTTCTTTTCCATTGTGGTTATACCCCTACTTGTGTACCTTTTGCACACACTCTCTTTCTTGACACACGGACCCTTTATTGTTCTTTAACCACTTTATCTGGTAAGAATACTTGAACTACCTGTACTCAAACTCAATTGAGACCCTCAACCACTACCTGTCCCTCCGGACCACACGACCCTAAGTACCCCAGTGTTTCTCAGCCTGTGCTAACTCGCTAACTCGCTGACTTAACTTGACTTGACTACTTGAGACGTTACTTGTACAACGTATGTAACATATGTGGAGCTTATGTAAAAGAAGGGATCACGACTGAAGAGACGTGAATCGTTAACGACACTAAAACATTGACTACTCTAAGAGGTTCCTCCGTCTTAATTTCCGATTCCTTTATTCACTAGGTTACGGTCACCAGTACTCACTTTCTTTGTCCTTAGGGGGTCCTCGGTTTGACTCCGGTGTTTCGAAATGAAGGGGAACTGTGTAAAGTCGACGGAAGTGTCTATTAGTCCCTAATATATGTTATATCTAGGAGAAGAACGGTCCTTTCTTCAGTGGACGGTAGGGGTGTCCTTCCGGGGGGTCGGGAGACCATCGCGAGGTATAAGAGGTCGGCTAGGGGTCACAACCTCGGAGACGGTAAGCCTTCGAAAATTCGTGTCGAAAAGGGGACACTGACTACCCTTTTTAGTTAAACGAACACCGGTAAAGAATTAATTCCACCGTAATGTGTTTGTGTTTAAATCTTTAACGTCATTGAGTCTCGATAATCTTTTACTTCTGTTCTTCTTCCCCCTTTTCACCCACACCCCTCTTAGGATCTTTCTCCTTTACTCAGGTGCACTCTTTGAGAAAGGGTCACTCGGGGGCATAATTAGTGTCGAAAGTCCGCCGTCGGAGTCTCCGGCGTCGACCCACTATTAATCCTTGGCTCGTTAGTAAGCCTTTCCTCATGTTCTACCTTGTAATAATCCACTGAAAAAAAAAAAAATTGGGTCTTTACATGAGACCAAGGAATTGTCGAAACTTTTCGTTCTTGTAATTTGTACTTCCGTCATACACTCCTCGTTACCTTTTGAGTTCGCACCCGAAAGAAGATAACCAGGATCTTTCTCGGATCAGTGCATCAGTGTAATTTAATTTTGTGAGGTCATCGACGGTCCCCGACCCTTCCTCTCTCCCTACTTGTCCACCTCAAATCCCTTAAAAATCCGTCACTTTGATAATACGTACTATGAAAGTCCACCTATGTACCGTAATGTATAAACATTTTAGTGTCTTTACGTGTTGTGTTTTTAACTTGGGTTACATGTCTGAAATCAATTATTATTACACAATTATAACCAGGTAGTTAATATTGTTTATATGGTTTAGTTACTTTTCCCAATTATTATCCCCTTTGACCTCCCCTCTTTCCCTTATTTACCCTCAAAACATGAAAGATACGTTAAAAAGACATTTGGATTTTTACGACATTCTTTATTTCAGAAAATAAATTTTTGTAAATCTATAAGGTTTCCAATTAACGACTTAAACTAGAGAAAATGAAATAAGTCATAAGGTCCTGTAAATAACTTAAAGGTAGCGTACGATGAAGGATAAAGTCTGTGAGTCCTGAGTTACCAATCTCTGTTTTAGGGACGGAAGAACCTCAAAAAAAGACCAACCCTTTGTCCATTAGTTAAGTATTTTTGTGTTTATTACAGTCCGTCATTTACAATACCTCCCTATACCTAGTCGCGTCACGTGTCCGTCCCCCCCGTCTTCGTCACCCACAATCTAAACCACCAGTCCCTTCACGAGAGTCGTCCCTACACACTCCCACCGGGACTCACTCCTTCGCTCTGTCCTCGGTGCTTCTGGGAGTCTCCCTTCAGGACCTCAGGACGTCCCTCTCTTCTTTCGGGGGGACGTTACGTCCTGACACACCGACCCCTCGTCACTTCTCCTCGAATAATACGTTTCTTCGGTTTCACTACCAATCTCTAGTCTAGTATATTCCGGTACGCTCGACATATCCCTGGGTTCTAAAATAAGGTTCGTCCTGTTTTACAGTACCCTCTTCTTTGGGTTCACAGGTATCTGTCTACTTACCTATTTTTTTTTACACCGTATATGTAATGTATGTTTCACACCATGTATATGTTCCTTTGTAATAAGTCCAAAATTTACCTTCCTTTAAAAACGTGTACGATGTTGTACCTATTTAGAACTACTATAATAGTGGTAATAACCGATTCACTTTATTTCCACTTCCAATCAGTAAGTCAACACAGGTTGAGATACTAGGGTACCTGACGTCGGACGGTCCGAGGAGACAGGTACCTTAAGAGGTCCGTTCTTATGACCTCACCCATCGGTAAAGGAAGAAGTCCCCTAGAAGGACTGGGTCTCTAACTTAGATCCAAAGGAAGTAACGTCCGTCTAAGAAATGGCAAACTCGGTCGTCCCTTTATTCAGTTAGTGTTTTTCTATTTGTGACACTAAGGTGAGTATACTCCATGGGTCCCATCAGGTCAAGTATCTGTCTTTCATCTTCCCATCATCGGGTTCCGACCCTCCTCCTCCGTTACTCCTTACCAACAAATTATCTGTCTGTCAAAAACAAGACGTCCTACTTTTCCCACGATCTCTACCCAACGTGTTACCACACTTACATGAATATGATGACTCGATACGGTTGACCTAGTGTCAAGAGTCTACTGTACTAACAATCTACATAGGGTTAGAGTTTCTACAATTTTACATTTCTTTTATGAATAGATACAGGTAAAGGACCAAAAGGACCACCGAAATCTCCCATTTCGCAGACGGACGTTACACCCTCTGGGTCCAAGGTAGGGACCCAACCCTTCTAGGGAACCTCTTCCTTTAACGTTGGGTGAGATCATGAGAACGGACCTTTTAGGGTACCTGTCTCCTTAGACCATCCGATATCAGGTACCCCAACGTCTCTCAGTCTGTACTGACTCGCTGAAGTGAAAGGAAAGGAATACAGGTAAAGGCTACTAATAACATTATTTAACGGTGCTTGAACCACCGAATTTTGTGGTCTTTAAATCCAGGTTCAACATAGTACTCCAACTTTGGTTTTGGTATAAGGAAGTCTCCGTGATCCCCTCTTGAGTAAAGGAACGGAAAAAGTCAAGAATCTCGACGTTAGGAATGTAAGGAACCGAACATCGGGGAAGGAGGTAGAAATCGACGTCACAGAAGAAAGTTAAAAGTGTAATGGTAAACACAGATGAAAGTTTAGAGGTAACGGAGGTTAAAAAAAGGAAAAAAAAAAATTTAAATAAAAAATTAACCTCCTTTCGCTTACAACACGACCAAAGACGACATGAATGGAGGTAGAATGTCCCTGTAAACACTAAAATAAATCCCGGGTGGACTTATAGGACCCGTTAGAAGGGTGTACTTCAAAGATTTAGTGTAAACGTTTCAGAAAAAACGGAATATACCCTTGTAAATGTCTAAGGATCCTAATCTGGGACCTATAAAACCCCCCGACTATAAGTCGGATAGAGTCTTAGAAGTCAAGTCAAGTCAAACACTGGGGTACCTGACGTCGTACGGTCCGAAGGGACAAGTAGTGGTTGAGGGTCTCGAACGAGATTAAGTATGGGAAACCCAGTCACTACGGTAGGTTGGTAGAGTAGGAGACAACAAGGGAAGAGAAGGACGGGAGTTAGAAAGGGTCGTAGTCTCAAAAGAGGTCACTCAGTCGAGAAACGTAAGTCCATCGGTTTCATGACCTCGAAGTCGAAGTCGTAGTCAGGAAGGTTACTTATAAGTCCTGACTAACGGAAATCCTACCTGACCAACCTAGAGGAACTACAGGTTCCCAGAGAGTTCTCAGAAGAGGTTGTGTTGTCAAGTTTTCGTAGTTAAGAAACCACGAGTCGACAGAAATACCAGGTTGAGAGTGTAGGTATGTACTGATGACCTTTTTGGTATCGAAACTGGTCTGCCTGGAAACAACTGTTTCATTACATTTTCGAAAAATTATAAGACAGATCCAACCAGTATCGAAAAGAAGGTTCCTCGTTCACAGAAAATTAAAGTACCAATGTCAGTGGTAGACGTCACTAAAACCTCGGGGGATTTTATTTCAGACTGTGACAAAGGTAACAGACGGGTAGTTAAACGGTACTTCACTATCCTGGTCTACGGGCTAGAATCAAAAAACGTACAACTTATAATTCGGTCCAAAAGTGAGAGGAGAAAGTGAAAGTAGTTCTCCGAGATCAAGGAGAAGTGAAAGACGGTATTCGTACCACAGAAAACATATAGACTCCAATAACTATAAAGAAGGTCGTTAGAATCCGAACGAGTCTTAGAATCCGAACTACTTTATACTCCTACAGGGAGTTTCAGTATCGGACGTACTCTAGTTTTCCCTCACTTATACCTATTTCTCCTCAGACTACTGAACGAGAACACGTGAGGTTGTAAGACTTTAGTACTGTTCCTTTCCTAGGTAGTCTCTCCTGACTCCTCATCATCGAAGATTTCAGACTCTGTCTGTCCTGTAATACACAGAAACATCGGTTAATTTCCAAAAGAGTTTTTATTCTTTAATAGTGAACGACTCATTCTACTGTCAACCACGGAAACTATTTTTGTTAAATCCTCCTCACCACACATGTTCTCGGTTTGACCTACTTAAATTCACTTTTATTCACCTCTCCCTCACCTTTCTTGGTCGTATCTTTTCAGCTCAAAAAGATATTCCTCTTTACCCCACTCCCACTCTTCCAACCACAAAACGGTCCGGAAGTCTTACCTTTCCCTTCCCTGTCTTTGTAGTTCACCCTCTGTCCTTTAAGATTACTACCCGGCACCTAAGAGTTAGGTCACTCCATTGTACTCCTACACCTCCGTCACTACCTGTAACCTCCATTCCAGACATGTTGTCTCTAAGAGAAAACACTTATTAGTAATTCCAACACTATCTTTCTCGTACGACTAGGTACAGGTCCAGTAATACGGCGTTTAATTAAGACGTAAAGATTAGTGTTACTGTTCCGTAATTTCGATGTAACTTCAGAATGACGTAAGTTTACTATTTACCTTATGTTCAGTATTAATGTTTCTGGTGTGAGGTAAACTAAAACTAAAGAAAAAAAGGAGTTGGAATATTACAAATTAACAAAGTAAAGGGGTACTCTTTGATGATTATCGAGAACCCTGTTAATAATACTTAAGAAAATAACTTTTGTAATAAAGGGGGAAAACGATTAAAGTGTGTTGAGAAGATTATGTTTTTAACTTTCAAGTAAAACTCTCTTAGAGCTTCCGTTTAATAGAAAGTACATTTACTAATGTACTGTTATACATTGTTCTATATGTAATAATAAGACCTCTAAAACTCTTTCTCTATCGTTCTTATGGTTAATAACTCTGGGATAAATACAGTTAGTAAAAAGATCCTTTAAAGATTGGACACGTTGTTGTAACGTTACATCCGTAATATTAGGAGTGAAATGTTTACTTCTTCGTCTCTGAGTTTGTTGTATTGATTCTGGTGTACCGACTCTTCACTGTCTTGGACCCTTAAACTTGGAATCAATGGTACTGAAATTCTGTGGAAGAGTGAGGAGGTGAGAAGGAGACAAAGAAGGTATATGAGAGACCATGGTAGACGAACCGTTTAATGTCATAGTGACAGATCACTTCCCACCCAACCACCAAACGAAATCCGATTATTGGGTTCATTTGTCAGACCACCAACACAAACAAGTAAAGGAGGGAATAAGTGAGTAGACTACACTGGTGAATGATCTCTGACATGTGTCTTGCCACGAAAGGGTGACTCCGATGGTGCAACACGACAGTACATTGACTACGTGGACTCTGAAAAGCCATCGACTCCTTTTCCCCGATGAGTCAAGACGGTGGAATAAAAGTTTTAAAGTTATATTTTACTAATTGACATGAACGGAGAGTTAGTATGAAAGAAAACGGTACAATGTACCATGGTACAATGATATGGTACAATGTACCAAGTCAAGTCAAGTCAGCGAGTCAGTACAGACTGAGAAACGCTGGGGTACTTGACGTCGTGAGGTCCGGAGGGACAGGTCGTGGTCGAGGACCTTAGGTGGGTTTGTGTACAGGTAACTCAGCCACTACGGTAGGTTGGTAGAGTAGGAGACAGCAGGGGAAGAGGAGGACGGAAGTTAGAAAGGGTCGTAGTCCCAGAAAAGTTTACTCAGTCGAGAAACGTAGTCAACCGGTTTCATGACCCCAAAGTCGAAGTTGTAGTCAGGAAAGTTACTTATAAGTCCTGACTAGAGGAAATCCTACCTGACCAACCTAGAGGAACGTCAGGTTCCCTGCGAGTTCTCAGAAGAGGTTGTGGTGTCAAGTTTTCGTAGTTAAGAAGTCCCGAGTCGAAACAAATATCAGGTTGAGAGCGTAGGTATGTACTGGTGACCTTTTTGGTATCGGAACTGATCTACCTAGAAACAACCGTTTCATTACAGAGACGAAAAATTATACGACAGATCTAACCAGTATTGAAAGGAAGGTTCCTCATTCGCAGAAAATTAAAGTACCGACGTTAGTGGTAGAAGTCACTAAAACTTCGGGTCTTTTTATTTCAGTCGGTGACAAAGGTGACAAAGGGGTAGATAAACGGTACTTCACTACCCTGGTCTACGGTACTAGAAGCAAAAGACTTACAACTCGAAATTCGGTTGAAAAAGTGAGAGGAGAAAGTGAAAATAGTTCTCCGAGAAATCAAGAAGAAGTGAAAGACGGTATTCCCACCACGATGATCTATTTACTAGTATAAAAATCTTACTTTATTGTCGGGTGAATGAAAGATTTTTACTTACTCGATAATTACCAAGAGAAGGAGAATATGTGTGGGTGTGACTGTAACGTCTTGAACAAAAGGTCATAGAAAGGGAAACCAAAGTTGATTATAGAACGACCATTATAATAGAGTACCAAATAAAACAAGGAGGATAGTGAACCAAAGGTCGTACTGATGTCACATCAGTAGATAATTTTTACACCAACAGTTCATTAGTCACAGGATTGAAGTCCAACAATAAAATGAACTGTCTTCTTTACATTGCGAAGAAACTATAAATTTACAAAAAGTAGTTTTACTATAAATCTTCATTTTCTTTTTTTTCATTTTCAACTTAAGTAAATATAAAATTTCTTAGTAACTCATGAAATATTATAGTTTAGTTGAGGGAGAGACTATTGTAGTCACTTTCGACCTGTTTATGATTTTACATCGTTAAGCTTCCGTAATCTCTTATTAGTTCCCCCATTCCTCCCTCCCCTGTTTATTGGACCTTTCTTTCTTTTATGGTACTCTGTTCGACTGTGAGACAACGAGAAGGGAAACTCTACAAAATGGTTACTATTTGACACATCCCACTTTTCTAATCCTGCTGAGGACCCGGTGTCTAAAGATGGTAAAGGACTGGACATCTTAGCCCGACGTGTCGTCCTCCACTCGTGTCCGATCCCTCACTTCGAAGTGGACATAAATGTCGACGAGAGGTAACGAGTGTAATGACGGACTCGAGTCCTTTAGTTCAAGTCCCAATGGAAGAGTAATACGTAATACCACTCGACACATTAATAAAGTAATATATAGTGTTATATTATTATTATCTTTATTTCACGTGTTATTTACGTTACACGAACTTTCCAGGGTTTTGGTAGGGGGTGTAGGACTAGACACCTTTTTAACAGAAGGTACTTTGTTCAGGAACCACGGTTTTTTCGACCTCTATGACCTCATCGTCCGTTCGTAAAAACGTTACTGTTAGATCACAGTACGTGTGTTTTCTTCAATTTTCAGATCGTTTGAAGACAACTATAGTACTATGACCCTTCTGTGTTGAACCTCAAATTTAAGGTTGGTTCCTCCTCTTCGTCACCAGTTGTAAGATAAGAGAATCACCTCTAGGGACTTATTGATTGACATAAGACTCTCATTTCCGTTTGACCTTTATCTGTTCGGGAATGTTCTTACCTTTAAGTTCGACTAAAGAGGATCAGGGAGTGACTTAGTTCTGATGTACCAGGATGAGCTTGACGGATATGCGCACGCACGAGTCAGTGTAGATTGAGAAACACCGGGTACCTGACATCGGACGGTCCACGGAGACAAGGACCCTAAAAAGTCCGTTCTTATGACCTCACCCAACGGTAAAGGAGAAGATCCCGTAGAAAGACTGGGTCCCTAGGTTTGACGTAGAGGACAGAGGACGTAATGCCCGTCTAAGAAATGGTGACTCGGTAGCCCTCGGGGATTGACGGATGATCTTCCTTTTATTTGGGAAATACCTTCATCTATTATCGTATTTTCAGAGATGTTAAAAAGCATCCATTATGAGTAAAAAGTTAACTTTTAATCCACAAGGATCTCTGTCCTGATTTACTGACTTTTGGTTCTTTATCTTTCTTTTACTGAGTCAATAACCTTAATAGTCCTTTTTTGAATTTTAATTAACGTGAGGTATAAAGACTCTTTTGACATACTGTTCGACCTCTTATCCTTAGACCATAGAAAATTTATTTCTTATGTATCCTTAAAATCTTAACTTTTGTTGGCATAAAATCTAATTGTTGAGTTATTTACTCAAATTGTATTTTAATCTCGTCTTCTCTCTTTATCATTTGATCTTCTAACCATTCACTTATTTTTAAGGCTAACTTGGTGTCTCTCTTTTCTCCTACCTTTTATGTCTTTCTGTCATCTCATATACTTTATGTTTTTCTTTTTTTTTCTGTAAACTCTAACTTAAATGTCTTGATCTCTTCTCTTTTAACACTTTCTTTATTATAAACTTCTCTATTAAAAGTTTTGTACTTCTTTGTATAGTTAGGTGTAAGTCCTTCGGTTTTTCTAATTTATGTTTTTCTTTTGTTTTGTTTTGTTTTGTTTGGGGTTAATGTCTGTGTCACATCAGTTTGACGACATTTGATTTTTGTTTTCGTTAAATTTTCGTCGACCTTCTTTTTCTGAGTATAGAAGTTTCATTGTTAATATTTAACTACCGAAGAGTTATCTTTATTGCCTTCAGTTTTCTGTCACCCCAGTGTAGATATATTTTAGACTTTGTTTGATTGAGAGTTGAATTTAAGATATAACTTACTTTATAAGAAATTTTTCCTTCCCCTTTAGAATTAAAGGGGGACATACAAAAGTACGTTTTAGAATCTCGTAAGTCGAGTCAAGTCAAGTCAGTGAGTCAGCACAGGCTGAGAAACGCTGGGGTACTTAACGTTGTACGGCCCGGAGGGACAGGTAGTGGTTAAGGGTCTCAAGTGGCTTTGAGTACACTTAGCTCAGCCACTACGGTAGGTCGGTAGAGTAGGAGACAGCAGGGGAAGGGGAGGACGGGGGTTAGGGAGGGTCGTAGTCTCAGAAAAGGTTACTTAGTTGAGAAGCGTACTCCACCGGTTTCATGACCTCAAAGTCGAAATCGTAGTAAGGAAGGTTTCTTGTGGGTCCTGATTAGAGGAAGTCTTACCTGACCAACCTAGAGGAACGTCAGGTTCCCTGAGAGTTCTCAGAAGAAGTTGTGGTGTTAAGTTTTCGTAGTTAAGAAATCGAGAGTCGAAAGAAGTGTCAGGTTGAGAGTGTAGGTATGTACTGGTGACCTTTTTGGTATCGGAACTGATCTGTCTGGAAACAACCGTTTCATTACAGAGACGAAAAATTATACGATAGATCCAACCAGTATTGAAAGGAAGGTTCCTCATTCGCAGAGAATTAAAGTACCGACGTTAGTGGTAGACGTCACTAAGACCTCGGGTTTTTTATTTCAGACTGTACCAAAGGGGTAGATAAAAGGTACTTCACTACCTTGGTCTACGGTACTAGAATCAAAAGACTTACAACTCGAAATTCGGTTGAAAAAGTGAGAGGAGAAAGTGAAAGTAGTTGTCCGAAAATCAAGAAGAAGTGAAAGACGGTATTCCCACCACAGTAGACGTATAGACTCCAATAACTATAAAGAGGGCCGTTAGAACTAAGGTCGAACACGAAGAAGGTCGGGTCGCAAAGAGTACTACATGAGACGTATATTCAATTTATTCATCCCACTACATGAAGAAAAGGATAAACCTTGGTCAGACAACAAGGTACAGGTCAAGATTGACAACGAAGGACTGGACGTATATCCAAAGAGTTCTCCGTCCAGTCCACCAGACTATAAGGATAGAGAAAGTCTTAAAAGGTGTCAAATAACACTGGGTGTGTCAGTTTCCGAAACCGTATCAGTTATTTCGTCTTTATCTACAAAAAGACCTTGACAGAACGAAAAAGTTACTAGGTTACCTACAACCGTTGAACTAGAGACCAAGGAGACGGAAAAGATTTTGGTCGAACTTGTAGACCTTCATAATTCATGGTCGTTTTCATGTGTTATTATTTATAAATTTTATTGAAAAGTCCTTCACCTTTATCGACTATCTGCAGTTTTCTCTTTATTTGTATAGGTGTCAATGTACTCGACCTCTAAGACTGAGTAAAGAGAGAGATTAAACATCCTTTTTTGATCTATCTTTTAGAAATTTTCATATGTTCTAACTTGTTGTGATAGTAGGTTCAATATATTAACTGTAACCATCATCTTGAAGGTGGGTTATTGTCTTATGTACAAGAAAAATGTCCTATTAGTGATTCTGGTGTAACTCACGGTATTTGGTTTAGAGTAATAAATATTTTATTAAATTCAGTATGTTTCAAACAAGAGATGGGTGTTCGTTAATTTCATCTTTAGTTATTACCTTTCTATAAACCCTCAGGGGATTTCTTGACTTCTAATTTGTTGTACGATTATTAACTATTAGTATTTCAGAATATTATAACTGGTTCGTTGGGGGTATAAGATCATAATGCATATTCAATAAGAACAGGAAAAGGACCTAAATGACATAGATGTAACCGGAGAAACGACGATAAGTTTATTCGATATGAAAAGAAAAACTCCGGAACCGTAACTGACAAGGGAGACAGATCTTTTGAACAGAGAGGGTATTTAAACGTATCGAGTAAGGGAACGGAGGATGTTGCACTCATAACAGTCAGTGAAGTCAACAAAGGCTCGACGGTACGGGAGTAGGTCCCTAGAAGGGGTGGGTCCCTACCCTAGACACAGAGGACGTAACGTCCGTCTAAGAAATGGGTGACTCGGTGGACCCTTCGGTAGAGGATGTCCAGGAACAAGTTTCAGCTCCGGACTTTACCATCGTTCACTTTAAAGGGATTCGGTACTAGTGGAAGGGACTGATTATAAAAATTACTCATGAAGGATCGGTTCAAAAAGATAAATCGAGTATAAATAAAAAGGTTGGGGTGATTTTTATATTCGAGACACCACCAAATAAGTAAGTCAATACAGACTGAGATCGTTGGGTACCTGACGTTGGGAGGTCCAAGGAGACAGGTACCTTAAGAGGTCCGTTCTTATGACCTCGCCCAACGGTAAAGGAAGAGGTCCCCTAGAAGGGATGGGTCCCTAACTTGGGCCCAGAGGACGTGACGTCCGTCTAAGAAATGACTGACTCGATGATATACTCCTACTGTTCAAGATACTCCCGTTCTTAAAACGGATTAAAGGAGTGTGACGTAAGGACTTTACAGACCGTGTATTGTCCCGGTTCGATGGAAACGTATGTGATAAAGACCGTCGACCACCGAGTCTACCGTTTCTTAGACGGACGTTTCACTTTCTGGACCCAAGCTAGGGACCCATCCCTTCTAGGGGACCTCACCCTTTACCGTTGGGTGAGGTCATAAGAACGGACCCTTTCAGATACCCGAGCGTTTCTCAGCCTGTGTTGACTCACTGATAGTGAGGTAAAGACGGTGGTGGTTCGGAGGAAGAATGGTAAGTCACAAATCCAATTTATTGTGCAGGAGTCTCTTCAGAAAGGACTGGTGTAACTAATTTCATGAGGTCAAGGTAAGACAAGAAAGAGGGAAAATTCTAAAGAAGTACACGAGTATAAGGAGACTTTAATGCAATGATAGATAAAGAAACAATAGTCACAGAACGACAACATTACATGCAATGTGACATGTGGACCAAGTATGTATTCATTAGGATCTCGGACTTTGTCTTGTGACGGACGAGTCATTTGTGATCTGTTTCCTTACTTACCCGAACTCAGGAAACATGAAAAGTAATGGAAACGACCTTACGAGTATAATCGGTTGGAAGTTTAGAATTGAAATACTGAAAAACGAGATTTATTAGACTGGACACTAAGTATATATGTTATATTTGAACGTACCACTGGGTCACAAAAGATCAAAATACTTTGTGACACCAGAATTGTATTTGTTGGTTTCGTTATTGTCGTTTTAGGATTAAACTCCTAAAATGAGTTGATGGACCCTGATTACTTCCGTTCGAGAAAGACAAGTCAGAGGAGAACAAAGTAGACTTCAGTGAGGTGAAAACATACAAAGTGGAAAGATTTGACTTACAGGAGTCGTTGTTTTCACTTTAGGAAATTAGAAGGTAAAACCTCGGATACAAACTTTACCTAATTTCTCAGTTTGTTTTAATCAAAGGTTTGGAAGTTAAAAGGTCCGGATGTCCGTGAGAGAGAGTGAGTTTTTACTTCCACCGAAGCTCGGTAGACAATGAAGGACACTTTGTAAAGGGAGCCGAGAGTGACGACTAACAAGATGAAGAAAAAAACAATGTATCCTCTTCTTCTTTAAAAATTTCTCTTCCTGGATGGGATGGGAGGGTTTCTTTCTGTAGAGGATCGGTGGGTATGTGTGTCGAAACGAATATCCAGGAAATCGAAAGAATCCTCTGGAACGGTTGTTCTTCGAGGTAGATCGACTGTTGTCGGTAAAGAGTAATTTGGGGGTTAAATTCGTACTGGGTCTCACCTTTTAACGTTTTGTCCTTCGAACGTTTAACGTAGTTTCATTACAATGATCTGTAACCTCATTTTCTGGGAAATACTACGACCGAGAACCCTGTTCTTGATTTGAGATATCCTAAAATCCCGAAACACACGTTCCGAGAACACCCGTGATCAAAGAGAACTCGACTTATATAGGACTTACGTACATGGATGTCCGTCATTGGGTTGAAGAAACCCCTTACAAGTGTTTTCCATCTCATTGGTACACAGGACTAAACGGTCGTCCCTATCAGAAACGTAATGCGGATAACAGGGTCCCGTT
Source organism: Capra ibex (assembly GCA_006410555.1). Lineage (NCBI taxonomy): Eukaryota > Metazoa > Chordata > Mammalia > Artiodactyla > Bovidae > Capra > Capra ibex. The sequence goes on along the minus strand of SJYO01048061.1, from coordinate 60,925,310 downwards.
AAAAATTCTTATGGAGAAAAGAGAGAGTTTTCATAAAGACGAACAGTCTTTGTCAGAGTGTCTGTATCTCTTATCTGAACACGAACGGTTCTCCTTCCCTCCCACCCTTCCCTTCCTGACTCTCAAACCTTAATCGTCTACGTTTCATAATATATATCCTACTATTTGTTGGTCCAAGATAACATATCGTGTCAAGTCAAGTCAACGAGTCAACACAGGCTGAGAAACGTTGGGGTACCTGACGTCGTACGGTCTGAAGGGACAGATAGTGGTTGAAGATATATCGTGTAAATTATATGATGTTATTTGGTATTACCTTTTCTTATTCTTTTTCTTATGTATATACGTATTGACTTAGTGAAACGACATGTTGTCTTTACTTGTGTTCTAACATTTAGTTGATATAAAGTTATTTAAAAAAAATTCATAGGGACTAGATTACTAGTTATTATAGATGTCAGTAGGATTGACTTCTAGTTACACCAACTACTTCGTTATTTTTTTTCAGGACAAGTGTAGACACCGTCTAACGTTTGAACAAACCTACCGTTTTTCTTTAGGGACGGTTCAAAGTTGTCACAAATTGGTTCACGTAGGTGCCTAACTGAAATCGACCGACCTTAGAATCAAGTCTGAGAAACTTCGGTCCGAAGGGTCGAAACCACAGAGTTTGTGACTTCTGTTGATTAAGGTCTCTTCGTAAATGTCAAATAGAGTACTCGGTAGGTCTTTTGACTTGAAACAAGAGAATAAACCGAACAAGATCTCGAGGTACGACAGACTGTGCCACCGGTAACCGGTACATACTGAGAACTCGTGAACTTTACCCGGTCAAGTTTGGCTCTCTCAAGTGTCATATATTATACGTGTTACCTTAAACTTCCGAAACATGGTTTTTTCCCCCTTTCATCAAGTAATTATTAAAAATATAACGAATGTACAACTTTAGCTCTACAAAGTTATATAACTCAATTTATTTTATATAAAGATTGTAATTAAAATGAGGGAAGTAAAAGTGAGAAAATTACATCGATGGTCTTTATTAATAGATATATCGAACGTAACAAAAAGATAATCTGTTGTGTTAGATCGGAAAAAGTAAAGATGGGTTCCTCAGGGTGACTTGACTTTGATTCGTCTTCTAAACCGAAATAAAGTCTGATGATAAACCGTTAGAAACAAAAGGAACCCAGTCCATAAATGATTGTGAAGGTCTAAATTTACTCTATTGTTTATAATTAATAGATGGTACCTATCTTTGAACCACAATTACGTCAAGAGGAAGGGACCTCGTTGACTAAATTAGAGAGTTTTTTAACACTAAAAAACGGTGTCTTTCGGATGAGAAGGATAAATTAGTTATTCCCTTTTTGACGAATTATATTTAAGTTGAACAGTTAATGAATAAGTGTAAGGGAATGAATTCGCCTATTATGATCGTCGTAAAATCCTTTGAACAGAATATAAATATTCTCACCTTACCCTTTATGTGTATATAACATTCTCAACGACTTTAATAATCCAACCCATTCGACACCCACACTTTGTACTAAGTATCCGTCACTAACTCCACCTTAAATCACTTGACTTCTCGTATTTATTTATTTTTAATAGACATGGTAATATTTTTAACCTCTATTAAAAGTTTAATACAATTTTTGGAAAGTCTGGTTCTGACAACCACTTAAACACTTCTGTAATTTTTTTTCTTCACGACGTGAAACTTATATAGGACTTACGTACATGGATGTCCGTCATTAAAACACCCTTTTTACCTAACTATGGTCCCTTCCCGTCACATCTGTAAACTTCCTTGTGGGACATGACGATTCTCTGAGACCTCTGGGTCCCTTAATAAAGACAAGAAACCCAAGATTCTGACAGAGAGGAGGGATGACTAGTACGTCTAACAGGTCTAGTAAAGAATTTATACTCCATTATTCATTACACACGTATTACGTCACTCCGAATGTTAATAAAAGACGGTTAGTCTTGACGTTAATTATTTTTAGTTTAGACATTTACAGAGGAATATAAACGTAATTTTTTGATATCGAAAGTAATAAAAAGATAAACATTTAGACGATAACTAAGATTGGACTACACTCTTAATCACACAAAGAATCATGCTTGTTAAGAAAGTTAAGTCAGGGGTCTTGTCGTTCTCACGAGTCTGAGTCATTGTCGTTAAAAGAGTATAGACTAATTGTAGTCGTAAGAAGGTTTCTTGAAGATAAATGAACCGACAGAGAGGAAAAGGCCTTTATGTGACTTATTCTAAAATTTTTTTTTTGGGAGACATATTCGTTTCAATCACAATAGAAACACACTTCGAGACTCGTAGTAGAAGATTGTGATCAACGTTTAAACAGGTTTGAAAAGTCCGTTTTTACAAATAAAACGACGTCATAAAATCACACGTTAATTCGTTCCTGATGACTTTATAAAAAATAAATTAAGGTTACACGAAGTAAACCTACCCACTTGTAGATAAAGAGGAGATAAATAAAATATCTACCTTTTTGTCTTCATGAGACCATCATTTCATACACAGGTTCGGAGTGTTACTTACTTATTGTCTAAAGAGTTTACCTTAGGTCAACGATACTATAAATTCGAAGAGAGTACATATTATGTAAGGTATAGGACATAAAGTCGTTGATCATAATAAAACGAAATAAAATAACGAAAATTTTAGATTAAAGAGATATCTGTTACCTGGTAACCAAATTTTTCGTCCTCATTATTTTCAGTCTTTACTTACCGAAGACAGTGATATTTATTACCGGTAAAACTATTGGAACTAAGTTCTACACTGTCTATCATATTAATTTGAATACGATCCAATTAATATAAAGTACAACGTTCGTGACTTTTAATCTAACGAATAAATGTCAGTAAATAATGTCCATCCTTCATGACAGTAGTTTACACTAAATCTACCTAAAAGAACTCATCCTCCCTCACCCAAATTAACTTTTTTAAAGATAAAATTTCGTGTGACCTCAAAAGATAAGAGATCAAAACTTGTACTTTCCGGATATGAACAACGAGGAGTTTATAAAGGGCGTACATGAACTAAATTAATTTAACTTATTACTTTGTACATTGGTCTGTCTTTAAAGTTTAATCTTCCCGGGTTCTTATATTATTAATAAACTTTCTGTATTAATATCGTCTATATAAATATAGTTGTGTAGAAGTCTGTTATATTAGAAGATGTAATTTACTAAAGATATAGAAACTCGGTTGTGAGAATTTGTCAGATTTTTCTTAGTTTTCTAGTGTAAACATAATTCTACTTTTAGAACTGAAGAACTTTCGTGAAATTCCGTGTGACTTATATGTCGAGAGATAAAGGTAATTATTGACAAGTTGTGTCATAGAAGTTCACATGATCCATAATGTGTCTTACGTGACCTCTAAACTTACCCGGTTAGTCAAAATAGACTACCCCTCATAGTCAAAATATACTACTTCTTCCAAGTGGATTTACTATAGCTCCTTTAGTCTTTGTCTGAGTTAGACTAGGTTTTAACTTTCCTTTCACTTCACTTTCAGCGAGTCAGCACAGGCTGAGAAACGTTGAGGTACCTGATGTGTCAGGTACCTTAAGAGATCCGGTCTTATGACCTCATCCATCGGAAAGGGAAGAGGTCCCCTAGAAGGGTGGGGTCCCTAGCTTGGGCCCACAGGACGTAACGTCCACCTAAGAAATACTTGACTCGATAGTCCCTTCCGGATAAGTTTTGATCGATGTTTCTAAAGACATAAAGTATAAATAAAAAGTTTCTCTACACGAAAAAAACACTTTAGTTTTAAGGAAGAATTAGACTTGTAGGAAGATGAGAGCAGAGGAATACCAAGACAAGTCAAGTCAGTGTGTCAGTGCAGGCTGAGAAACACTGGGGTACTTAGCGTCGTACGGTCCGGAGGGACAGGTAGTGGTTGAGGGCCTCAAGTGGGTTTGGGTGCAGGTAACTCAGTCACTACGGTAGGTCGGTAGAGTAGGAGACAACAGGGGAAGAGGAGGACGGGGGTTAGGGAGGGTCGTAGTCTCAGAAAAGGTCACTCAGTTAAGAAACGTACTCCACCGGTTTCATGACCTCAAAGTCGAAATCGTAGTAAGGAAGGTTTCTTGTGAGTCCTGACTAGAGGAAGTCTTTCCCGACCAACCTAGAGGAACGTCAGGTTCCCTGAGAGTTCTCAGAAGAGGTTGTGGTGTCAAGTTTTTGTAGTTAAGAAGTCACAAGTCGAAAGAAGTGTCAGGTTGAGAGTGTAGGTATGCACTGGTGACCTTTTTGGTATCGAAACTGATCTACCTGGAAACAACCGTTTTATTACAGAGACGAAAACTTATACGATAGATCCAACCAGTATTGAAAGGAAGGTTACTCATTCACAGAAAATTAAAGTACCGACGTTAGTGGTAGACGTCACTACTAAAACCTCGGGGGTTTTTATTTCAGACTGTGACAAAGGTGACAAAAGGGTAGATAAAGGGTACTTCACTACCCTGGTCTACGGTACTAGAATGGAATCAAAGAATGGAGTTTTGGACAAAAGGACGATATTGCGAGTCAGTACGGTACGGAGTGGTGTACAGACTTAGAGATGAGTATTGTCGGAAAACCTGTCCTTAAGGATAACGAGGAGGAAGAGACCACTTACAGATAAGTCGAATGTTGTGTTGGAAGTCTATTGGGCACTTTCGAAAACATTTTGTAGAAATGAGGGGTGTTGAGTCTTGAATGGTGAGGGAGAGATAGTCAAACGATCCCGACAGAACTGTTTCATTGTACCTACCTCACCAAATTTGTTGTATTTGACTAACAGAGTGTCAAGACCTCCGATCTTCAGGTCTTAGTTCCACAATGGTATAACCAAGGGAGACTCCCTATATTTCCTACCCAGACAAGACCTGGAGGGTGGAACTAAAGATTTATCAATAGAAAAGGGGAAGAGAAGTGTGAAGGAGGGAGTCATTTATAGACATAGGTTTAAAGAAGACGTATATTTCTATATCAGTATGGCCTAATCCCGGATAGGATTACTGGAGTGAAATTGATCTAGTGTCAATTTAGTGTAATGAGGAATGGTAGAATGTGGAGGAAAAACTTTTGTCTTTGATTTAAAACAACCCCCTCCGTTTCACAAAGTCCGATGGAACACCTATACCCTCCGATACACTACCGCAATACCGGTTACTCTACATCCACCTACACACGTACCCTAAAGGTCCTTTTTTCCTTATCTGAGTCGACTGTACGAAAAACGGGAACGACAAATGGAAAAAGGATGGGTCTTACGTCTCCGTTAAGTTAAGATTAAATGTTGGTAAGATACTGTTCCTTTTATTGTGTAACATTTCTACCGATTCGTTTTCCTTTTATGGAAATGAAGCGGATTCAGAACTTTCAAAAAAATCATATTCCAAGATTTAACTGTAAATATAAGGGAGTCGTACTTCTTTAATACCAACGGTAACAACGAGAACTCTTCAATCGACGTCACTATTGACGAAAAAGAAACGTTACAGAAGAACGAAAAAGAATTTTAGAGAATATACACATAAAACAAAGTGACACTATACAAATCCATATTTAAAGAGAACAAACAGCATAAACACCTGAGTGACTGTAAGAACTTTTTCTCGTAAACAAAAAGTCGTTAATGTCTTTTAAGAGTTAGTAGTAGAGAAGTTTACAACGGAAAAGGGTAATAGTAGTATTAACAAGAGACTTTAAAATTAATTACATACATTCTATTAGGATGAAATAGGAGACACGGAAATCGTAGAGAAAGCATAAAAGATAGAGAACTAGAGAGACCTAATATGAGACGTATTGAAGAAATCGAAATAGAAGATTAACTGCTTAAAAAAGAAAGCAACACAGACAGAATAGACGAGAAATGTAAAGGCACAATGAAAGTTAAACATATAAATAATGAAGATCTTAAGATGTTTAAGACATCACTAAAAATGTTTGTATAAACCAAGAAAAAAAATTTAAAGAATAAGAATAGATATAGGAATTTGAAAAGGAAAGAGTTTTGTAATTTATATCAAATATTTAATAGTCTATGAGAAATCACAGACTATAAACGTTTAGACTAATAGGACGAATAATAAAGGCTACCAAATGTAAGTATTACAGAACCACGGAATACACAAAACACTTAAAACTGACATCTGACTAGTAAAAACAATGGTATAATAACCACCCTTAAGAAACGTTGGACTCCACTTTAGAACGGTTTTTTTTAATCTAAACAAAATAAATGTATTATACGGATTTCCGTCGCGATTGGACCCAAGTGAAATATTAGAAATGAACTACAAAAGACTTTGTACTTCTGTAGTGTACTTTATCTAACGTTTGAGTGTACTTCAGTTCGAATAACAAAACGTAAGAGTCCTCTCTAATGAGAATAAGAGATGGGTCGTGGGTCTGATTCGGTCTAGTTAAATAAATAAAAAGATAGACCTACTACCAAAATAAAGAACAAATGACAATGTAACTCCCATATCAGGGAACCTACGGTCGAAATACGACCCAGAAGAGATAATCGAAGTCGAAGAATATACCTACAATACGAAATGAAGGACCGAGGACATAAAGTGGTTCGTCATCGAGTCCAAAAGGACCTAAGTTGTCTTTTAGAGTCTTCTTTTCTGTCGAAACAGTTAAAGAACAAAGTGTCCCAGAGACGAAAGAGAAACGAAAACTGGAGACTCCTAAGAAAGAAACACGTGGTGAACTATGTGAGATGCAAACGAGGTCGTCAGACCAACAAAGTTAAGTTTCAATAGATAGACAGTATGATAGTCTTTGTCTTTATTTTTATTAACAAATGTAACCCTTTTTAAGATTTTATTTGACTTATAGATGGTGATCTTTAACCCCCATACCTACCTCCCTGGACCGTCTGATGTCAAGTACCCCAGTGTTTCTCAACCCGTGTTGGCTCGTTGATTGTGAAAGTGAAGAGTATGTGATATTTACAGTATTTCGGTAATTTTCATTACACCACCTACGTGTATAGGATTGTGTCTTTATAGAGATTGTATATGAAAATTTACTTTTTCGATCAATGAGTAGTCATACGTATTACGACGACGACGACGACGACGACGACGTTTCAGCGAAATCAACACAGACTGAGACACGCTGGGGTATCTGGTGTCGGGTGGTCCGAGGAGACAGGGACCTTAAGAGGTCCGTTCTTATGACGCCACCCAACGGTAAAGGAAGAGGTTCATACGTATTATATTATCCAAAATAGATTTATTGTTCTTTACATGTATGAAACGTTTCTAAGTGGTAATTATATTTACGTGTCTTTTTATAAACATATAAATGTATGATTTTAATTCTTTAAAAGAAATGTAAAGACAAAAAAACATTCTCTTACATAAGAATGTGATGTATCCAAATAAACTTTTATTGTTCAAATTTCTACCTTTCACTTTCACTTTCAGTTAGTCAACACAGGTTGAGAAACACTGGGGTTCCTGATATGTCAGGTGTCTTAAGAGATCCGGTCTTATGACCTCATAAGTGAAGAGGAACCCTAGTAGGGTTAGGTCTTTAACTTGGGTCCAGAGAACGTAACGTCCACCAAAGAAATGGTCGATTCGGTGTTCCCTTCGGGTTCTTATGACCTTACCCATCGGATAGGAAAGAGGTCGTCTAGAAGGACTAGGTCCTTAACTTGACCCCGGAGGACGTAACGTCCGCCTAAATTTCTAATTTATACTATATATTTCGTAATGTTCTCCTAAGAAATGGTCGACTCACTGCTGACGACGACGACGACGATTCAGCGAAGTCAGTTCAGGCTGAGACACACTGGGGCATCTTCCCTTCAGGTTTACGAAATTACGAAATATGTATAGAATAACGAAACCTCAGCGTTTCAGGGTATCAGATACCCCAGTGTTTCTCAGTCTGTGCTGACTCTCTGAAAGTGAAAGTGTATATCGTAATTCATATTACGGACTGTATAGTATTCTTGAATTGTTTAAGAGAGAATTTTCACTCAATAACTACCCCATATCGTCCTATACTACCACTAAACACTAAATAATTTTTAGTCAACATCTGGAACTCAATCTTTAAAATAGAAAATTTATTTCATGACTAGACGAAAGTTTGATATTAAATGTCTACTGAAAGAAGTGAATTACCGAAAGGATATAAGGGGGGGAGGTTTTTTTATTCAAAATTTTACACGAGACACTAGTTTACTTAAAATTTTCAAGACCCAAAATGGTTCATATTATCAAAACAAGCAAAACAAAAAAATTGTCTTACTCAACAGTCTCGACATTTTAGGATAATACGTAACACTTAAAGTTGCTCCCGTAAGGACATTCTTTGTGAAGGTTTAGAATTACTTGAGGTCTTAGGGAAGAGACTTCGTGGTGGTTCACGAAGAGAAGACACTTTACGGGAATTCCTTTATGAAATGATTGGGTAATAAGTCTATTCTCTATAGTGTTATAGGTAAATGACTGGGACTTGTTTAACATCCCAAAATGTCGGTCAAACAGTACTACAAATTACCCATCACGTCGGAGAAAAGGGAAATTAAACAGATCTTCTCTCAGGTTCTTATTTGTGATTGAACAAAAATTCCCTTCCTTCCTCTGGACGGAACAGACACGGGGTAAGATGAAACCTAATCGTAACCAATTACCTACCTTTTATACTGCGCAGATCTCGACAATGAGTCGTACTTTAATGAATTTCGGTTTGTTGTTTCTCGTCCGTACCTTTTATTTTCCTCTCTTCTTGTTCTGTGGACTACAGGAACAAAGAGGACTGCCGATGATGTCTTGGTTCCTGGGACTAGTCCTTTTTTATATGTAGACGTTGATCGACTCTTTCATAAATAACGTGTACGAACCTGACTTATTTCCTTTTGTTTGCGCCACTCTTCTATAGTTTTGCATTATACATTAACGAATCGAGATTCGATAATTATTTACATTTGTGCGATTTATAGAGGAAAGAGGTGGAAAGTGTAGACGGTCAACGTGGTGTAAACGTCTATCGATAACAGAACCGTAAGAAGTAAGGAAACTTTTACACGGGAAGTTGTACATTTAAACAAAAGTGTCGTGGTTGATTAGTTTCCTGTCCGTACCTTCTCTCCTCTATCTTGTTCTCGGGACTACAGAAACAGGGACGACTGACAATCGTGAAAGTCTATGTCAGTAGGGTTCCTGTGTTTGTAACACTTCTAATGTTCGACCTTTACACCTCATTACATATATATATATATCACTAAATCTGTCCCAAATCGTACCAAAACGAGGATGTCATACGATTGATCCGAACTGAATCTAATAAGGTGTAACACCCGTTCGTCTCTCAGAAATGGAGATGTTCTACTGACGTTTGGTCTCTTGGGAGACCCTCTGTATAAAAATCTTCGGAGGACCTTCCTCTGCTAGAGAAACGACTGTAGTCTTTGCGTAGGAAGGAGATTAGATATTACTTCAACTTAACTTATCTTCGAAACGGTGACGGACTTTAATATGGTACTGAAAAAAGAAAAGTCAATACTTTTTCGTTTTCTAGCTACTACACCTAAAGAGTTGACAAATTCGTATTTTCACGATTGGCTTAAGTCACAAAGGACTGGTAACGAAAACTCACCCACACTACATTGTTCCCGTGACCATTCCACCATATACCCAACGACAAACACAGGTCCTTTAAGAATCAAGACCATTTCGACTTTAACTAGTAAGTTAATAATTATTCACTGTTTCGGACCTTATGCAAGAGTTGGAAGGTATAAACAATTTTAACAATTAGACACAAGAGAACGACAAGTACTTTCACTGTTACTTTTTATCGACAGGTAATTGTACTTTCGTTTTACATTACGTCATTACTAAGAACTTCGAAGGACGTCACGACCTTAAAAATCTTTAGTAATTATTATTTAAAAGTCGTTACGGTACTCGTTGACTATCGAGAAGAGAAATCATCGATCTTGAGAGGTAATATTTACTATTATATGATCCAGTTATACAGTGTCGGAAGTCGTTAAAAGGATTTCAATAAAATACAATTGTGGTCGTAACGGTTGTAATTTAAGTAAAATGTCCATCCTTTTAGTTCCAACAAGATGGTTTACCAACAAGTCTTACTTAGTCTCATAAAGTAGATGTTAGTGGTACAATCGAGGTCTAAATTAATTCCGGAGACCGTATAAACAATTATACCGTCCGTATTCATCTTCAGTAACCAATTACTCATCCCTACCTCACCTCTACCCCAAGGTAATTAGTGTTTAGACCCAGTAGACAAAGTAGGGAGTTCAAATTCATGTTCGTTGTACTATTTAATAATTTTCCATCTGAACCGGACATATAGAGTTATACACTGACCCCCGGTGTACCCCTCATTCGGTCACAGGAGAATCTCCTTTCCTTTGTTTGTGTTTCCAACTCTTACACTTTCGCTTTGTGAGAACAAGTTCCAGGAACAAATAGTCAAGTTCTCGCCGTATGAGACACACGTCTTCCCTCAGTTTCATTCCCCATTCAAATCTGTACGCGACTCTACGCAGGGAGAAGAGTAAGGGGAGTTAAGGTGAGTCGACGTTCTTCGATCACCGAAGGAGGATTAACGTCCCAAACGTCCTTAGGTTTTACCTTTATTTTACCGAATTCGAGAAGTTTCATGTCTTGGGTACCTCTCCCTGAAGTACAGCTTATCAAGAAGGTCACGATAGTAGACTCTAAAAAAGAAACATTATAAAGTGTAGTGGGTCAATCTCATTTCTGATCGAGTTCAAGAATCAAGAAAAGAAGCTTATTTTAAGTATTCTTCCACTTAAGACTCTATGTTTAGTGTACTCAAAATAACGGTGAAGGCGAGAATCTGAAACAAAGGGATACCTATGACTCTCCATCCTCCTAATTCTGTTCCTAGGACTTAATGTCGGGAGGTCTCTCGGGACCTGATGGACTACCGAATTCTAGAAGGGGTGAAGTTTGAAAACACCACAAAAATATTCTTTCAAGTATGTGGTACTAGTTCAACCCAAATAAGGTCCCTACGTTCATAAGAAGTGATATACGTTTAGTTACACTGTGTGGTATAATTGTTTAACTTTCTATTTTTGGTATACTAGTAGAGTTATCTACGTCTTTTTTCGGAAACTGTTTTAAGTCGTGGGTACATACTAATTTTGAGAAATTTTTTGCCCGTATCTTCCTTGAATGAAGTTGTATCATTTCCGGTATATACTATTCGGATATCGTTTGTAATAAGAGTCACCACTTTTTGACTTCCATAAAGGCGATTTTCGTCCTTGTTCTGTTCCCACAGGTGAAAGTGGTGATAATAAGTTGTATCAAGACCTTAAGGATCGATGTCGTTAGTCTCTTCTTTTTCTTTATTTTCCTTAGGTCTAGTCTTTACTTCTGCAATTCGAGAGTGACAAACGTCTACTGTACTATCACATGTATATTTTGGGATTTCTATCATAGTCTTTTAATGATCTCGATTAGTCACTTAAATCGTTTCAACGTCCTATGTTTTAACTGTGTGTCTTTGGTGAACGTAAAGATATGTGACTGTTACTTCTTAGTGTTTCTCTTAATTCCTGAGTTAGGGGTAAGTGGTAACGTTGTTTTTGTTAATTTATAGATCCTTATTTTCACTTCTCCTTCATTTTTCGGAGAACTACTTTCACTTTCTTCTCTCACTTTTTCAACCGGATTTTGAGTTGTAAGTCTTTTGCTTCTAGGACCGTAGACCAGGGTAGTGAAGTACCCTTTATCTACCCCTTTGTCACCTTTGTCACAGTTTGAAATAAAACCCCCCGAGGTTTTAGTGACGTCTACCACTGACGTCGGTACTTAAATTTTCTGTGAATGAGGAACCTTCTTTTCAATACTGGTTGGATCTATCATATAAGTTTTCGACTCTGTAATGAAACGGTTGATTCCAGGCAGATCAGTTCCGATACCAAAAAGGACACCAGTATATACCTACACTCTCAANGGACACCAGTACATACCTACACTCTCAACCTGACACTTCTTCCGACTCAAGACTTCTTAACTACGAAAACTTGACAACACAACCTCTTCTGAGAACTCTCAGGGAACCTGACGTTCCTCTAGGTTGGTCAGGTAAGACTTCCTCTAGTCGGGACCCTAAAGAAACCTTCCTTACTACGATTTCGACTTTGAGGTCATGAAACCGGTGGAGTACACTTCTCAACTGAGTAACCTTTTCTGGGACTACGACCCTCCCTATCTCCCGTCCTCCTCTTCCCCTGCTGTCTCCTACTCTACCGACCTACCGTAGTGACTGAGTTACCTGTACTTAGACTCACTTGAGACCCTCAACCATTACCTGTCCCTCCGGACCACACGACACTAAGTACCCCAGCGTTTCTCAGTCTGTGCTGACTCGCTGACTTGACTTGACTTCCTCTGTTTTCTTGACATGTGTCTTTTAATATTCTGTGATTACTTTCTTTAGTTTCCACTGTATTTGTCTACCTCTCTATGAGGTACAAGGACCCGTCCTTCTTAGTTATAACACGTTTACTGATATGATGGTTCTAAGTGACACTAGGGATAGTTAAATGGTTATTGTAAAAAGTGTATTGATCTTGTTTTTCAAAGTGTTAAGTATACCTTTGTCTTTTCTGAGGTTTATCGGTTTCGTAAGAACTCCTTCTTCTTACCTCGACCTCCTTAGTTGGAAGGATTGAAGTCTAATATGATATTTCGATGTCAGGAGTTCTGTCATACCATGACCGTGTTTTTGTCTGTATATCTGGTTAGCTTGTTTTGTCTTTCGGTTCTTTATTCGGGGACGTAGATACCCATGGAACAAAAACTGTTTCCTCCGTTCTTATATGTTGCCCCGTCTCTGTCGGAGAAGTTATTTACCACGACCCTTTTGACCTGTCGATACACATTTTCCTACTTTAATCTTGTGAAGGATTGTGGTATGTGTTTCTATTTGAGTTTTACCTGATTTCTGGATTCATATTCTGGTCTTTGATGTTTTGAGAATCTCCTTTTGTATCCGTCTTGTGAGTTACTGTATTTAGTTTCGTTTTAGGAGATACTGGGTGGAAGATCTCATTGCCTTTATTTCGGTCTTCATCTGTTCGTCCTGACTAATTTGAATTTTCGAAAACGTGTCGTTTCCTTTGATATTCGTTTCCACTCTTTTGTTGGGAGTCTTACCCTCTTTTATTATCGTTTACTTTGTTGGTTGTTTTCTAATTAAAAGTTTTATATGTTCGTCGAGTATGTTGAGTTATGGTCCTTTTGTTTGTTGGGTTAGTTTTTCACCCTTTTTCTGGATTTTGTTTGAAAAGAGGTTTCTTCTGTATGTCTACCGATTGTTTGTGTACTTTTCTACGAGTTGTAGCGAATAAGACGACGACGACGATTCAGGGAAGTCAGCACAGACTGAGACACACTGGGGTATCTGCCGTCGGGTGGTCCGAGGCGGCAGGGACCCTAAGAGGTCCGTTCTTGTGACCTCACCCAACGGTAAAGGAAGAGGTCACGTACTTCCACTTTTCACTCTCACTTCAGCGAGTCAGCACAGGTTGAGAATCGCTTGGGTACCTGACGTCGGGTGGTCCGAGGAGACAGGTACCCTAAAAGGTCCGTTCTCGTGACCTCACCCCACGGTAACGGAAGAGGCTTTGTAGTGAATAATCTCTTTACATTTAGTTTTGGTGTTACTCTATTGTGGAGTATGGCCAGTCTTACCAGTAGTAGTTTTTCAGATGTTTGTCATTTACGACCTCTGTCACATCTCTTTTCCCCTGAGAGAACGTGTAACCTCCTTTACATTTGACTATGTCGGTGATACCTTCTACCATATCTCTAAGAAATTTTTTGATCCTTATTTTAGTGGTTGTTAGGGTGAGAATCCGTATATGTGACTCCTTTGGTTTTAACTTTTTCTGTGTCAATAGGGTAACAAGTAACATCGTGATAAATGTCATCGATCTTGTACCTTCGTTGGATCTACAGGTAGTTGTCTACTTACCTATTTCTTCAACACCATGTATATGTGTTACCTTATAATGAGTCGATATTTTTCCTTGTGTAAACTCAGTAAAGATTGCTCCACCTACTTGGATCTTGGATAATATGTTTCACTTCATTCAGTCTTTCTCTTTCTATTTATAACATAAGATTCCGTGTATATACCTTAGATATTTTTACCATGACTTCTTAAATAAATGTCCCGCCGTTACCTCTTTGTCTGTAGATCTTGTCTGTATACCTGTACCCCTCTCCCCTCCTCTCCCATCCTACATACCTTTCTCGTAGTACCTTTGAATATAATGGTATACATTTTATCTATCGGTTACCCTTAAACGACACACTGAGTCCTTTGAGTTTGTCCCCGAGACATAGTTAGATCTCCCCACCTTACCCCTTCCTCTATCCTCCCTCCAAGTTTACCCTCCCCTATATACATATGGATACCAACTAAGTACAACTCCAAACTGTCTTTTGTTTTTTTAAGACATTTCATTAATAGGAAGTCATTTTTTTAATTAATTAATTTTTTTATAAAACACCACAAAAAGTAATCAACAACAAATCAAGAATTCAGTACAGACTGAGAAACTCTGGGGTACCTGACGTCGTACGGTCCGAGGGACAGAAAGTGACAGAGGTCCCCAAACACGTTTGAGTACGGGTAACTCAGTCATTACGATAGATTGACAGAGTAGGAGACAGTGGGAGAAGAGGATAGGAGTTAGAAAGGGTCGTAGTCCGAGAAAAGGTCACTCAGTCGAGAAACGTAGTCCACCGGTTTCATAACCTCGAAGTTGAAGTCGTAGTCAAGAAGGTTACTTATAAGTACCAACTAAAGGAAATCCTAACTGACCAAACTAGAGGAACGTCAGGTTCCCTGAGAGTTCTCAGAAGAGGTCGTGGTGTTGAGTTTTCGTAGTCAAGAAGTCGAGAGTCTGAAGAAATGTCAGGTTGAAAGTATAGGCATGTGCTAATGATCTTTTTAGTCTCGAAACTCATACACCTGAAAACGTGACCATAATTCGTTGTAATACGAATTTTGGTCAATCCCGACCATAATTCAAGATTCAATCTTGACCGAGAAACTGGGTCCGATGGATATATATCGTAAATATTTAAGAATTCTACTATTAGTTTGTTTAGTCTTTATGTCTTTAGTGTATTTTCTTGTTCAAAGACTTGTAGATGGTGTAAAGAAAGAAACTGTTAACTTAATACAAGTGTCGAACACTTTGTCCATATTTAGTAGACAGAGGAGGAAGAAGCATGTCAATGTTTTGAGTTTTAAGATAAGGTTCATTCCTTAACGGTTGATAACTTTGACACCACCAACACCAAATCAGCGATTCAGTACAGACTAAGTACGTTGGGGTACCAGATATCGGACGGTCCGAGGAGTTAGGTACCTTTCTTATGACCTTTCAAAAGTCCTTTCTTATGACCTCACCCAACGGTAAAGGAAGAGGTCCCCTAGAAGGACTGGATCCCTAGCTTGGGCCCAGAGGAAGTAACGTTCTTCTAAGAAATGGTTGACTCGGTGGTCCCTTCGGGTCCAACTTTGAAATCCGTTTGAATATTATTACTAAACCCCGTTTTAGAAGTTTAAATTCGACGGAATTTCTTATTGTGTATTAAATTAGGAGTATTTTAGATGTTTCGAGTAAGATTAGTCTACGGTATTAGTTTTTAAAATTTTAGTCTATAGATGTCTGTCTTTAGGTTAAAGTAGAAAGTTCGGAGTTTGTGTTGATTTCCTATATATGTCCGTCTTCTTTTATTTTTACACAACTTTTTTCCAGGTTATATAGGGGTATTCCAATAACCAGTTACGGTCTCTCTCTCTCACACATACAGTACTGATGTATCAGGAAAAGGGACCTATACTTAACTGAACGTATCGGACAGTAGAAGTGACACACGAAAGAGTACCCTTCCTAAAGTTCTGTTGAACGGTTGTCCTAGAGTTGGTCGGACCTCGTTCCCTTTGCCGTAGAGGGTAGGGCTTCGAGATTGTCCTTTAACGAAACTTTCTCGATTAACCGGAGAGAAAGTGTACTGTGGACTAAGTATAAGAACTGTCTTGATTAAAAGTTACTTCCTTTTCTAGTAATCACAAAGAGACTTTGCAGGGACACATAACTCTCGGTTAAGACGATTTGAACCGAACGAGTAGGAACACGTCGTAGAAGTTCTTTTCGTTAGAACGGAGTTATCCACCGGAAACTATCGGTCTCGGTCCTTTCAAGGGACTGTGTAAACCTCAGATTGACCCCAGTCACAGACTGTAGGACGTTCGTGAGGACCCCTTAGAGGTGTTTAAAAGGTAGAAGAGAGAACAAAAGTAATGAGGGGTCCTTCCAAGTTTAATCCGTTCGTAGTTATAAACCTTCGTCTCTGCACTATTTGGTGGTGTCAGACTTGAACACTAACGTAAAAAATTTCACAATCTGACCTTCTCCATTCTTTTTATTCATTTCGTTTGTGGTGTCTCTTATTAGTTTATTCTTAGAACTTTTCTGTAAGATATCTTGTACGAAAATATCTTTTTTTTTTAGAAGTTAGACTTATACAGGTTTTGACTTAAATATTAGAAGGAAGGTTTTGGACCGGAAGAAGACACAAAGAACAGAGACTCTTACCGTAGTGATAGACTGGGTAAACGTGTTCGTTCTTGCGCTCTTCTGTAGGAACTACGGAGGGAACAGAAGTTAGTGGTACATTTTAGGAAGAGGGTCTGGACGACTAAAATTGTACAGAGAACTTAGACTGTGGAGCGAAGAGGTGACAGAGGTGGTGGTAGAGAGGAGACCATTTTTGACGACCCACCAAATCGGAGGAGACTGAAGTGGAAGTTGTCAAGTAAGAGTACGGTGTCGATCTTATTAGAAAAGGTTTGTATTTAGGTTATTGTTATATTTGGATAAACTTGTAGAAAAACAACTTCACGTCAACTAAATGTTACAAAGTTTATATGTTGTTTCACTGAGGCGAACATATGTATATTTTTTGAATATGTTTGACTTACTGAAACAACATATGGACAAACCTTTTCTACTAAGACCTTACCCAGCGGTAGGAAGAGACCCTTTAGAAAGAAGTTACCGAGTTCACCATTTCTTAGACGGACGTTACGTCCTCTGTGTCCTCTACACAGAAGTTTGGGACCGAGTCCTTCTAGGGGACCTCTCCTTTTACCGTTGGGTGAGGTCATAAAACCGGACCTCTTGAGATACCTGACTCTTCGGACTCCCCGATATCAGGTATCCCAACGTTTCTCAACCTGTACTGACTCGTACGTAAGTGTATACACACACATATATATATATAAATATAAATATACATATATATGTATATATAAATATACATATATTTATATATATTATATATATACGTTTACATATATAAGGAAAAGTCTAAGAAAAGGTAATATCCAATAATGTTCCATAACTTATATCAAAGGACACGATATGTCATCCAGGAGTGACAAATAAAATATATATTATCACACGTAGACAACTAGAGCTTAATGACTAAATAGGGGAAGATGGCAAGAGAAATACATTGATGTTTAAACAAAAGATACAAACACTCAGATAAAGACAAAATATTTATTCAAGTAGACATACCAGAAAATATAAGGTGTATATTCGTCATAGTACTATAAATAGAGAAAAACAGACTGAAAAAAGTGAATCATATTATTAGAGATCCAGGTGGGTACAAGGGCGTTTACTGTAATAAAGTGAGAAAAGATACCGACTCATCATAAGGTAACAAATATGTATGGTGTAGAAGAAAAAGATAAGTAGACGACTACCTGTGACTTCTACCGTAGGTAGGAACCGATGACAGTTATCACGACGAACCTTGTTGCCCCACGAACATAGAAATACTCAATCAAAAGTAGAAAGGGTCTTCATACGGGTCCTCACCCTAACGACCTAATATACCGTTGAAATAAAAATCAAAAAAATTCCTTGGTCCTATGACAAAACGTATCCCCGAAGTGGTCAAAGGTAAGGGTAGTTGACACTTCCTCTCAAGGGAAAAGAGGTGTGGGACGAAGTTACGAGAACTAACGGAAGGGTAAGTAATACGAGACCTATTTGGGGTTCTAGGAATTGTGTTGGGTGTTTAAAGAGTTACAAGACCGAAATGGGAAGAGAGGTCGAACTAGACTCGACAAAAGGAAGTATGTGACACGAAACCAATGAGTATGGAAGGTCAGGGAGTTTGAGCATACAAAGAAGGATGGTGTCCTAGAAACGTCTACGGTACTTCGGGTTATAGATTACGAGGAACAAAATAGACAGGTGAAAGTTAGAAAATTAATTGGGATGACAGAAAGTCTAGACTTTCTAGACTCTAGAAAGTCCAACCTCCAGTTCAAAGTGAAAGAGTCTTTCCGGAAAGAACTAAAGAAGGTGGAGTCAAGTCAAGTCAGTGAGTCAGTACAGGCTAAGAAACACTGGGGTTCGTGACGTCGTGCGGTCCGAAGGGACAGGTAGTGGTTGACGGTCTCGAAGGAGTTTGAGCACCGGTGGCTTACCCACTATGGTCGGTTGGTAGAGTAGGAGACAGTAGCGGAAGAGGAGGACGGAAGTCAGAAGGGGTCGTAGTCCCAGAAAAGGTTACTCAGTCAAGAAGTGTAGTCCACCGGTTTAATAACTTCGAAGTAGTAGTCACGAAGGTTACTTATAAGTCCTGACTAAAGGAAATGCTAACTGAGTAAACTAGAAGAACGTCAGGTTCCCTGAGGGTTCTCAGAAGAGGTTGTGGTGTCAAGTTTTCGTAGTTAAGAAACCACGAGTCGAAAGAAATATCAGGTTGAGAGTGTGGGTATGTACTGGTGACCTTTTTGGTATCGAAACTGATCTACTTGGAAACAACCGTTTCATTACAGGGACGAAAAATTATTCGACAGATCCAACCAGTTTCGAAAAGTAGGTTCCTCGTTCACAGAAAATTAAAGTACCGACGTCAGTGGTAGAAGTCACTAAAACCTCGGGGGGTTTTATTTCAGACAGTGACAAAGGTAACAAAGTGGTAGATAATCTGTACTTTAATACACTACTAGAATCACAAAACTTACAACTCAAAATTCGGTCGAAAAAGTGAAAGGAGAAAGGTAGTTCTTCGAGAAGTCAAGGAGAAGTAAAAGACGGTATTTCCACTACAGTAGACGTATAGACAAGAGGACCGTTAGAACTAAGGTCGAACACGAAATAGGACGAGTCCTAAAGTATACTACAAGAGACGGATCTTCAATTTAATCGTCCCACTGTTATTTGTCGGAACTACATGAGGAAAGGGTTAAACCTGGGTCAGACAACAACGTACAGACCAAGATTGACAACGAAGAACTGGACGTATGTCTAAAGAATCCTCCGTCCATTCCACAATACCATAAGGGTAGAGAACCTCTTAAAAGATATCAAACAACACTCGGTGTGTCATTTGTACTCACACTCGTTCGAGACCCCTAGCCACTACCTGTCCCTTCGAACCACACGACGTCACGTACCCCGGTGTTTCTTAACCTGTGTTGACTCGATGACTTGATTTGACTTGACTGTGTCAGTTTCCGAAACCGTATTAGTTATTTCGTCTTTATCTACAAAAACACTTTGAGAGAACGAAAAAACTACTAGGTCATCTACAACCGTTAAACTAGAGACCAAGGAGACGGTAAAGATTTAGGCCGAACTTGTAGACCTTGAAGTGTCAAGTATATGACAACTTCTGACCGAACCTCTTAAAACTCGTAATGAAACGATCACACACTCTACTCACGTGAACACAACATCAAACTTGTAAGAAACCGTAACGGAAAGAAACCCTAACCTACTTTTGACTGGAAAAGGTCAGGACACCGGTGACGACTCAAAAGGTTTAAACGACCGTATAACTCACGTCGTGAAAGTGTCGTAGTAGAAAATCCTAAACTTTATCGAGTTTACCTTAAGGAAGTGGAGGTGATCGAAACAAACATCACTACGAAAGATTCCGGGCGAACTGAAGTGTAAGGTCCCACAGACCGAGATCCACTCACTAGTGTGATAGTACTAATAGACCCGACACTTCTAGAAAAACCATGTCAAGAAGACACATAAGAACGGTGGAGAAGAATTATAGAAGACGAAGACAATCCAGGTATGGTAAAGACAGGAAATAACACGGGTAGAAACGTACTTTACAAGGGAACTACAGAGGTTAATTGAACTTCTCTACAGATCAGAAAGGGTAAGACAAGAAAAGGAGATAAAGAATGTAACTAGTGACTCCTTCCGAAAGAATAGAGAGGAACGATGAGAAACCTTGAGACGTAAGTTTGCGTATATAGTAAGGAAAAGAGGAAACGAAAAACGAAGAGAATAAAAGAGTCGATAAACATTCGGGAGGAGTTTGTTGGTAAAACGGAAAAACATAATGAAAAAGTACCCCTACCAGAACTAGTAACGGAGGACATGTTACAGTGCTTGAAGGTAGGTATCAAGAAGTCCGTGACAGATACTCTAGATTAGGGAACTTGAATAAACAGTGAAGGTGACGCATTAACATTCCCTAAACTAAATCCAGTATGGACTTACCAGATCACCAAAGGGATGAAAGAAGTCAAATACAGACTTAAACCGTTATTCCTCGAGTACTAGACTCGGTGTCAGTCGAGGACCAGAACAAAAACGACTGCCATATCTCGAAGAGAAGACATATAAGAAACCGACGTTTCTTATATTAGTCAGACTAAAACCATAACTAGCAGACGAATACAGGTACACATCTCAGAAGAGAACACAGCAACCTTCTCCCACAAACGATACTGGTCACGAAAGAGAATCGTTTTGAGACAATCGGAAACGGGACGTAGTAAGACATGAGGTTCCGGTTTAAACGGACAATGAGGTCCATAGTGAACTGAAGGATGAAAACGGAAGGTCAGGGGATATTACTTTTCCTGTAGAAAAATCCCCACAATCAAGATCTTTCAGAACATCCAGAGTATTTTGACAAGTTGAAGTCGAAGAAGTCGTAATACCCAGCCCCGTATCTGAACCTAATGACACTATAACTTACCAAAAGGAACCTTTGTTTGTCTTTAGCAAGACAGTAAAATTTCTAACGTGGGTTCATGACGTAAAGTCTGAGAAGACAACTGATACTTCAAACGAGGTAAAGAAAATTCCCTAAGAACGGGTGTCATCGTCTATATTACCAGTATAATTCATTTAAGTGGGTAAGGTCAGGTAAAATCAAGTGACTAAGGATTTTACAGTTACAAATGAGAACGGAAAAGGACAAACTGGTGAAGACTAAATGGAACTAAGTACCTGGATTGTAATGTCCAAGGATACGTTGTAATAAGAAATGTCGTAGTCTGAAATGAAGATAGTGATCAGCGTAGGTATTGACCCGTATCAAAAGTGAAACCGAGACAGAGAAGGAGAAGAGGTCATCGTATAACTCGTGGATGACTGGACTCCTCAAGTAGAAAGTCACATTATAGAAAAATAGACTTTAGTAGAAGTAACAGTATTTTGACAGAAGGAAGGGAAGTCTCGTGAGTCGATTACGTCAAAGTATAAACAAGTACACGAGTGAACTAATAGGAATTGAGATCACGTTCAAGTTATATCCGTCTGTGACACAGACTAAAAAGATTGAAGACAAAAAACAAGACAGTTAAAGTTACTTGATACAAATTTCGAAGGTGACACTGCTCGTAAACGGGTAAAGAGGAAATTAAGATAGTGAAAAAGAAATATATAAGACTTCGATGTAATAATTTATGATGTTTAAATTTAGGATCACCAGACTGTTCTTTTCGTTACGGTTTCTTACGAGTTTGATGATGTGTTAACGTGAGTAGAGTGTACGATCATTTCATTACAAGTTTTCAGAGGTTCGGTCCGAAGTCGTTATGCACTTGACACTTGAAGGTCTACAAGTTCGACCAAAATCTTTTCCGTCTCCTTGGTCTCTAGTTTAACGGTTGTAGACGACCTAGTACCTTTTTCGTTCTCTCAAGGTCTTTTTGTAGATAAAGACGAAATAACTGATACGGTTTCGGAAACTAACACACCTAGTGTTCTTTGACACCTTTTAAGACTTTCTCTACCCTTATGGTCTGGTGGACTGGACGGAGAACTCTTTGGATATACGTCTAGTCCTTCGTTGTCAATCTTCACCTGTACCTTGTTGTCTGACCAAGGTTTATCCTTTTCCTCATGCAGTTCCGACATGTAACAGTGGGACGAATAAATTGAAGATAAGTCTCCTGTAATACTCTTTGCGACTCGACCTTCTTCGTGTTCGACCTTAATTCTAACGACCCTCTTTATAGTTATTGAAGTCTATACGTCTACTGTGGTGGGAATACCGTCTTTCACTTCTCCTTGATTTTTCGAAGAACTACTTTCACTTTCTCCTCTCGCTTTTTCAACCGAAATTTCGAGTTGTAAGTCTTTTACTTCTAGTACCGTAGACCAGGGTAGTGAAGTACCCTTTATCTACCGCTTTGTCACCTTTGTCACCGACTGAAATACAACCCCCCGAGGTTTTAGCGACGTCTACCACTAAGGTCGGTACTTTAATTTTCTGCGAATGAGGAACCTTCCTTTCAATACTGGTTGGATCTATCGTATAAGTTTTCGTCTCTGTAATGAAACGGTTGTTTCCAGGTAGATCAGTTCCGATGCCAAAAAGGTCACCAGTACGTACCTACACTCTCAACCTGACACTTCTTCCGACTCGCGGCTTCTTAACTACGAAAACTCGACACCACAACCTCTTCTGAGAACTCTCAGGGAACCTGTCGTTCCTCTAGGTTGGTCAGGTAAGATTTCCTCTAGTCAGGATCCACAAGTAACCTCCCTGACTCCGAATTTGACTTCGAGGTTATGAAACCGGTGGAGTACTCTTCTCAACTGAGTAACCTTTTCTGAGACTACGACGCCCCCTAACCCCCGTCCTCCTCTTCCCCTGTTGTCTCCTACTCCACCGACCTACCGTAGTGACTGAGTTACCTGCACTCAGACTCATTTGAGGCCCTCAACCACTACCTGTCCCTCCGGACCACACGACACTAAGTACCACAACGTTTCTCAGCCTGTGCTGACTCACTGACTTGATTTGACTTGACCTTACTGGAGATAGTAAAAATATCCTAAGAAAAAACAGAACGTTAAATTAGACCTTGATTATATTGATACAGTCGAAGTAAAACCAAAGTAAGTAAATCGAAGTAATACCAAACATACCAGATAGAAAGAAGTAAGAAAATGAAAATAAGAAAGGTATAAGAAAATAAATTCTACGTAGAGAATATTTGTAACGTGATAACCCAGAACTATAAAAATTATGTCAGACTGTCATGTTTTAAATTGTTAACAAATATAAATTATATCAACGACTTCGTAAACTCCACTCTAAATGGTAACATTGATTAAAAAAGGTCAAAGAGGGTAAGTAAGATTCAAGGAAAAAGAGAAATAGAAGAAATCCCAGTCAGTCGATCCAAAATTATGAGGTAAAAAAGTATATAACCGTGAATACATTAGAAAACCGTAAGAAAGTCTCTACTAAATCTCTAAATTGTACTTAGGACCTAAATAATTTCAAATTATATTTCATGATAAAAATTTTCGTTAAAGACACGTTACTTTCCTGAAAACTTGTGAAAGTGAAATGAATAATAGAAGAAAGACTGAAAATACGATAGTAACAGTGTATAAAATTAAGAGACATATAAATTTTGGAGTATACTGTCGTAAGTATAAAATATCCGAGTTATAATAAATCTAAATGGATATGTGTACCTGTAGTGGTCTACCAGTTGTGACTTTAGTCTAACTAATATAAGAAACGTCGGTTTCTACCTCTTCGAGATATGTCAGTTGTTTTTGTTCTGGTCCTCGACTGACACCGAGTCTAGTACTTGAGGAATAATGGTTTAAGTCTGAATTTAACTTCTTTCGTTCCTTTTGGCGATCTGGTAAGTCCATACTGGATTTAGTTTAGGGAATACTAATATGTCACCTTCACTCTTTATCTAAATTCCCTGCTCTAGACTCTATCTCACGGACTACTTGATACCTTACTCCAAGCACTGTAACATGTCCTCTGTCCCAAGTTCTGGTAGGGGTACCTTTTCTTTACGTTTTTTCGTTTTACCGACAGACCCCTCCGGAATGTTTATCGACACTTTTCTTCTCTTCGCTTTTCGTTTCCTCCTTTCCTTTCTACATTCGTAGACTTACGTCTCAAGGTTTCTTATCGTTCTTCTCTATTCTTTCGGAAGAAGTCGTTAGTTACGGTTCTTTATCTCCTTTTCTTGTCTTACCCTTTCTGATCTCTAGAGAAGTTCTTTTAATCTCTATAGTTCCCTTCTAAAGTATGTTTCTACCCGAGTTATTTCCTGTCTTTACCATGCCTGGATTGTCTTCGTCTTCTGTAATTCTTGTCTACCGTTCTTATGTGTCTTCTTGACATGTTTTTCCCAGAAGTACTGGACCTATTAGTGCTACCACACTAGTGAGTAGATCTTGGTCTGTGGAACCTTACACTTCAGTTCACCCGGAATCTTTCGTAGTGATACTTGTTTCGATCACCTCCACTACCTTAAGGTCATCTCGATAAAGTTTAGGACTTTCTACCACGACACTTTCACGACGTGAGTTATACTGTTGTTGAAACCTTCTGAGTCGTCACCGGTGTCCTGACCTTTTCCAGTCAAAAGTAAGGTTACGGTTTCTTACGAGTTTGATGGCGTGCTAACGTGAGTAGAGTGTGCGATCATTTCATTACGAGTTTTAAGAGGTTCGATCCGAAGTCGTTATGCACTTGGCAATTGAAGAACTACAAGTTCGATCAAAATCTTTTCCGTCTCCTTGGTCTCTAGTTTAACTGTTGTAGGCGACCTAGTACCTTTTTCGTTCTCTCAAGGTCTTTTTGTAGATAAAGATGAAATAACTGATACGGTTTCGGAAACTGACACACCTAGTGTTCTTTGACACCTTTTAAGACTTTCTCTACCCTTATGGTCTGGTGGATTGGACGGAGAACTCTTTAGACATACGTCCGGTCCTTCGTTATCAATCTTGACCTGTACTTTGTTGTCTGACCAAGGTTTATCCTTTTCCTCATGCAGTTCCGACATGTAACAGTGGGACGAATAAATTGAAGACAAGTCTCATGTAGTACTCTTTGCGACCTGACCTTCTTTGTGTTCGACCTTAGTTCTAACGGCCCTCTTTATAGTTATTGGAGTCTATACGTCTACTGTGGTGAGAATACCGTCTTTCACTTCTCCTTGATTTTTCGGAGACTACTTTCACTTTCTCCTCTCACTTTTTCAACCGAATTTCGAGTTGTAAATCTTTTACTTCTAGTACCGTAGGCCAGGGTAGTGAAGTACCCTTTATCTACCCCTTTGTCACAGTCTGACATAAAAAAACCCGAGGTCTTAGTGACGTCTACCACTAACGTCGGTACTTAAATTTTCTGCGAATGAGGAACCTTCTTTTCAATACTGGTTGGATCTCTCGTATAACTTTTCGTCTCTGTAATGAAACGGCTGATTCCAGACAGATCAATTCCGACACCAAAAAGGTCATGAGTACATACCTACACTCTCAACCTGACACTTCTTCCGACTCGCGACTTCTTAGCTACGAAAACTTGACTCCACAACCTCTTCTGAGAACTCTCAGGGAACCTGACGTTCCTCTGGGTTAGTCAGGTAAGACTTCCTCTAGTCGGGACCCCAAAGAAACCTCCCTTACTACGATTTCGACTTTGAGGTCATGAAACCGGTGGAGTACGTTTCTCAACTGAGT